>CM024640.1:5661800-6261800 GCA_014182715.1 Eucalyptus cloeziana
TGAATGCTGAAAGTACGTCTTTCTTTTCAGCGATGTTGGTTCAATAGATGCGATCAACAGCATTAAAGCGAGACAAACAACAATGTGGAAGAACTAAAAAGTGAAAAAAAACTTGGATGATGTTGGGATCGAGGTAGAGTTTTAGTAAGCATGCACAAATCGACTATATACAACTAAATCGATTCGATACTGAATCACAACTCATTCATTCTTCTAGCGCATTCACACTCGTCAGAAATCTTGTATAAAAGTTTTTCCTGCCAGCGACTACAGTTGTATTTTCTTAATGAGGAGGAAGCCCACCTAGATTCATATTGTGCAAGAGCATATAAATGAACTCATCCTAATGGACAGATCTACCGTATATCGGCTGCATTAAAATTTTCTCTAGTCATAATACTTTAGTCATCAGGTAGACTTACTGCAAAATGACCAACATTTCAATAAATTTCACTAACATAAGTTTGGCTCCTCCCAAGGAGAGTGGAATGCCAGCATGTGAAATCTCTAACGGTGACTTCCATCAGTCTAAGCAAAAACAGCTCCACTTGCCTTTCTCACTTCCTCTCTGTTTCTGTACCTTTCTGGATCTGCATTTTCTCTCTGGAATATCGAGGAAATACCGGGTTATCACTGTTTGCTGACTGTACAACAAGTAAATTTGGTTTCCGAATGCAGGGATGGATTTGACTTTTAAGGTGATCTTAAATTGGGTATTTTGGCTAATGCAGGTACATAAGTGTTGGCGAGGTTGAGTTCTTCTACTACTTTGTGCAGTCCACCGGGAATCCTGGAGCCGACCCTCTTCTGCTTTTCATGAATGGAGGTCCCGGGTGTTCGGGTTTGAATGCCTTCTTGTACCAGATCGGTTGGTTTTTTTCTTCTTCTTCTTCTTCATTATTCCTCTTAGTAATGTTATCATTATTTCAATAACATTCTGCAAATGTCTTCAAGTAGGTGTTTACATATAGTATTTTGAGGTCCGCCATATGCAGGTCCCCTTAAATTCAATGTTACTGATTACACGGGGGGTTTGCCGTCATTACTCTATGAGCCAAATGCGTGGACTAAGGTAAAGCGAGGAGTAATGAATTTTCCCTTGATTTTGGAATATTTAACCAATTACTGAATCTCGCTTGACTATAATTATTGTTCCCTTATTGAGTTCATACGGACTTTTCCTTCAAAAATTACCAGACAGCCAACATTATATTCATAGATGCACCGATCGGCGCGGGTTTCTCACATGCGACGATGACATCAGCTTACAATTCCACAGACACATTTAATTCTGTACAGATGCAGATATTTTTAAGAAACGTGAGTAAAATTCTTCACATATCATGGTGGTTGTATCATAATGTAAGAAAAAAGTTGGGTGTGAAATGAATGCTAATTTATATATGCAACACAGTGGCTAGCAGCTCATCCAAGTTTCGAAACTAATCTGGTGTTTGTTGGTAGCGATTCCTATGCCGGTATATATCCTCCCATGGTTGCTACAGCAATTCTACGCGGTAATAAATTCTTCTCCGTAAGCCCGATTGAATGGGATAAACACAAACGTTGTCGCCTGTCCACATCTATGGATGGATTATGAAATAAACATTTGTTTTTCTTTTGTTGTTGCAAACTTGCAGGGATTGAAGCTGGACTTAAACCATATGTCCACCTTAAGGTATGGAAAAAGCTTGCTCCTCATCTTAACGTGTCCTTAAATTTGGCATAAACTGTATCTTGTGTTAATGTACGGTTTTTCTCCTCGTTAAATCATTTTCAGGGGATGATACTATCATGTCCCCACACGCACACAGATCTTGAAATTAACGCAAGAGTTCGATTCGCTCAGAGGTTGGCCCTCATTTCAGATGCACTTTATGAGGTAAATGAATAACAAATCATATGTTAAACTCATGGACGCAAGACTAATTGAGCATTTGCAAATCCTGGGTATAATCGAATTATACATCCTTCGTTATTTGACAGTCTTTAGAAGTAAATTGTGGTGGGAATTTTGCGGAGTCGACGAACGCGAACTGCACAGAGGATTTGGCAGCCTACGACCAGGTTAGAGAATGGGCATCCTTAACGGATGCATAAGAATAACTCCTTTTCGGTTTGAGATTAATTGAACATGAAGTTTGAGCTGAGATGTTTGGTTCTTCCTGTCTTATTTGCACCTAGTTGAATTGATCAGCCTAACAAATGTTCTTGACCCTGTTTGTGCTTTCATTTCACCAAAATCGAAAGAAGCTTTCAAATTAGCAATGTCAAACCAAGAGAAGAACAGGAGGTCCATCCAAGAGTTCACTAAGGATCATCGCCTGTCGCTCCCAAGACATCGCGACTTTTGCTGCAAGGTCTCTCTCTCTCTCTCTCTCTCTCTCTCTCTCTTTCTCGATAGATCTGTCTTCTAATTCTTCCAGTGAATGTGACAGTACTTCGATTATTATCTTGTCGATGTATGGGGTAATTATCCAGGCGTACAGGAGGCTCTTCATGTTCGGCCGGTATGTACATGATTTGCCAATGATCATCACGTTAAAATTTATTCCCTCTTGAGAGAACTAAGCAAATAATTGTATCTCGTCGTGTCAATTTGTAGGGGACAGTCAGCGATTTTTTCAGGTGTAATAATTCCTTAGCAACCTACACTGAAGATGTCGACAATGTTCTCGATTATCATAAGAATCTCACCCGCCTGGGCATGCAAGTTCTAGCTTTAGGTAAAAACTGCTAAAACCGACATATGCAATAGTTTAGGAGCATTTTTGGCAAATGTGAAATTCAATAGAAAAGAAGAATTACTTTGTTTGACCGGTGATGAGTAACACGTTCATTGCAGTGGTGATCATGACATGTTTCAACCACACAATGGTATCGAAGAGTGGATAAAATGGCTTAATTTAACGATCAATACAGATTGGAGACCGTGGTTTGTAGATGGCCAAGTAGCCGGGTAAGCTCACAAAGAGTTCGGTCTACTGCTAGCTTTCACTTGAACTTACTTCTCCCGTTATTTAGTCCTCAATGATGTAAGAGCTTCCAATCTTACCATGTTTCCATAGGTACACAAGGAAGTATACAGATGATGGATACCGATTGACCTACGCAACATTAAAGGTAAGAGAACTCAGACTCCAATGCCACCGTTCCTCCTCATTGAGTAGTTTTTGTTGTCATAATGCTTTTGTCCCTCTCTTAAGGCCATTGATACAGGGAGCTGGTCACTCGTCTCCAGAATACAAACGCAGAGAATGTTACAAGATGTTTCAAAGGTGGATTCATTACTATCCTCTGTAGATCCGCTCGAGCTGGTGCAAGAATAAAATTTTGTTCGCTTGTTCATTGCCGTGGTGAAATCCTGTTGTGTTTTAATTAATAAAGACATGCACTTCCAATTCCAATATGTTTTATTTCGTTCTTACATTTCATTCCGAATAATCCAAGAGGACTCCTTTTTCTCACCTTTGCAATAAAGGGGTTTTACTTTTAATTTATGATGATACTTCCATGTCATTGTAGTGGTGGAATACAGATATCTCCATCCAGTTTGTTCGGGAGAAAAAAAAATGTAAATCCTACTCAGTTACTTGCCTAGATGAATGTTACATGATTCGACACGTATCTCTCGGTTTGATGTGTGTATATATATAATCCGTCGGTGAGATGCGATAGGAAGGATAGCGAGCATGGATAATCGGATTAGGTCTTGAAGGCAAGTTTAATGTTGTGTTCTTCCGGTTGTTCTATGTCATTGCACTTGTGAGTTCATCTTAATGCTAATCCAAGAAGATATGTAAGTTTTTTTCGCAGCAACCAAGTTGTTGAAGAAAACTCCTATGATGTTTTGAAGCTGACAAAACTTATGCAAGTTCTATTATGAAGATTGCCAGACTTTTGTGTCAAAGTCTATCTTACAACAGAAATCCGTCCACTCTGACAAATTCTAGACTAAACGCAAGTGAAGAATGAATACTTAACCAAACTCGGGATTATCTTTCTTTCTTCAAAGGTATATATATGGCTTTTTGATTGGAAATATCATCTACGAGATTGGTTATCTTTATTGAATCAATTTAGATATATCAAATCATTTCGGAAGGCAAGTTATTTTGGAAAGAATCTACTTGTGGAAACCAAGATCCTGATTGTATGGGTGAACAGGACTGACGGGCTTTCATCACAATCTTCAAACGGCTCGAGATCTCCTTGATTGATTCTGTCCAATGGGTTGATTGGAAGAATTCCTTTGGAAAATGCCAACGGTTGAGAAGGCATGAAGGAGTATTTAAGGAGGCCTCTCAATTGTTCGACAGAGTGCGTGAAAGAAGAATTCCAAAATCTAAAGCTTCCATTTACTTGTTATTCCTTACATTGTGCTCAAATTTGTACTCAAAAGAGAGAGAGACTTATATTGTGACTTCGTGAGAGCAGTATAGACTCTTCACTGAGAAGTCGAGATTGCAAGATTATAAATTCTCTTTTGATCATAGTGGAAACCAGCCAAAAGGTTGTCAACGTAGGAGAGTGGACGTAAGCTTGATCTAAGCCGAACCATTGTAAACCTCGTGTCTATTTTTCTCTTCCCTAAACTATTTTACTTTACTTTACTTTACTTTATTTGCTACAATATACTTCTGTGTTTTGAAATAGCTATTAAAGTCTGATTCTTTCTGCAAAGTCTGTAGTCAACCAGACTCAAGTTAAAAGTAAAGTTTTTCACTGCATTTTGCAAAATCTGTTTTCACACCTATTCACCCCCTCTAGGTGTTTTTACTAGCCCTTTCACAAGTAATGGGAGAAAAAGAATGGGAAGAAAAGCTATAGAAAGAAGCAAAAATACAAAAAACAAGGAAGGCTTTATAAAGCAGGACTCTCTCTAGTTTATCTGCGTTTTTAAGGCACAGATTCAACTACAGTACATGTCAAGAATCAAGATAGCTCCAAACAAGAAGTTCGCATTGTAGGAAAGTTCAAAACCTTGAGGTCAGAATGAACTCCCACTTGCCCCACTTGAACCCTAATAAAACCAAAGTTATTTTTGAGTGAAATGCCTAGAGTTCACATGATTTAGTGGAATGGAGACAAAACTAAGAAGTCTTCGGTGGGAAAATCTTCCTCCTTGCTATGAGCTTTATTTAATCAAGAAATTCAGGAGAAATTCTTTAAAATCCAGCTAGCGACACTCGCTAATCAAGTTTAATTTATAGCTAAATAAACAAAACACGCTAACCGCTATCTAATTTTTGTAACATGGGATATTTGGCCCTTCGACTCTTTTAGATCCCATAAATGTGAGCGAGCCACCCCCTCCATATGTGTATTGGGTGAGGCTCCATGTGTGACGTGGCGAGCGTGACTCCTGACGTTATTTTGAATGGTAAACTACCGTGATTCAGATAAGGAATCTTATCGCATCGGACCAAGCTCTCCAGCCTTGACCATTCAGCTGACACCTTGATTCTTCAAGATAATCGCTCTCATTCCCAGCAGAACAGCCAAAGAAAATCTACCACTTGCCCCACTTCAACCCTAATAATTTTAGAAGTCACCTTCGCAGTCACCACGAAGCTCTGCCTTTTGTTTTCTTTCGTATTTGCAATGATGCGAAAGATGCATGTGTTTGTATGCGACTAAAAGATCTATACCTAATATACCATAAGCTAAGTTAGCTCTCTAAACCTCATCGAACAAGCATAGCGAAGAGAAATGGGTGAAACAAATCCAAGACGTCCTCGATCACGGGATCCATATTGAGACTCCTGTCTCCGTCTACCGTGTGCCCAAATCGTTTCAGCTCCACTAACCAGAGGCCTACATCCTGCACCATGTCGCACTGGGACCGTACCACCACTTGTGGCCACAGCTCTACCAGACAGATAACCCCAAGCTACCCACGGCCCAACCGCACGCGTGGCACTGAAGCTCCTAGCACTGGATTGAAGAGCTGGTTTGATCAAAGGGCAGGAGTAGAAAATCTGCGCAAGCTATCAGCTGCACCTGGAAATTGGCACAGTCACTCTGAAATGGAACATGACCATCGATAGCTTGCTCTTGCTCGACATACTTTACAGTTCCATGTACAAGCGAGAGAAAATGGCCCCAGAAAAGTGGACCAAGACTTGGAGCGAGGAAAATCCTATTGGGAACGATGATTGATGGGAATTGTACTGATGATCTGAATGAGAGACCGCTGTAATTTGAACAAGGAATCTTATCGCATCGGACCAAGCTTTTGATCATTCAGCCGAACCCTTTGACTCTTCAACACAGTCGCTCTCATTCCCAGGAGAGCAGACCAAAAAAAAATCTACCACTTGCCCCACTTCAACCCTAATAATATTCAAAGTCATCTTCGCAATCACCACGAAGCTCAGCCTTGCTTTCTTTCATATTTGCAACGAGGCAAAAGATATGTGTTTTTATGCGACTAAAAGACATAAGTTAGCTCTCTAAACCTCGTCGAACAAGCATGTCCTCAGCGTCGACCTCCATCATCAACCCAAGCCTTAGCGAGAAGCAATGGGTGAAGCACATCCGAGACGCCCTCGATCACGGGATCGATATTGAGACCCCAGTTTCCGTCCACCACGTGCCTGAATCTATCAGCTCCGTGAAGCCGGAGGCCTACGTCCCACACCATGTTGCGCTGGGACCGTACCACCACTTCCAGCCACAGCTCTACCAGACGGAGAACCCCAAGCTGGCCACAGCCCGGCGGGCACAGGCAGCGCTGAAGCTCCCGGCATTCGATCGGACGGCTAATTTGCTCCAAGCGGAGGAGGTGAAGATTCGTGCAAGCTACCAGCTGCACCTGGAAGTCGGCACGGACACTCTGAAATGGATCATGACCATCGACAGCTTGTTCTTGCTCGACCTACTGTACAGTTACAAGCACAAGCAAGAGACAATGGACCCAGATAAGCCGGCCAATATCAGGCAGGAAGACTCGATTGGGGAAGATGATCGAGGGGGGATTCCACCGATGACCCGAGACTCCATC
Organism: Eucalyptus cloeziana; assembly: GCA_014182715.1. NCBI lineage: Eukaryota > Viridiplantae > Streptophyta > Magnoliopsida > Myrtales > Myrtaceae > Eucalyptus > Eucalyptus cloeziana. The sequence continues at coordinate 5,668,807 of CM024640.1, forward strand.
GTCAAAGACGTGATGATGGTGGAGAATCAAATTCCCACCTTTGTGCTGAGGAAAATAATGTTGCAGACCAAGAATTCGATGAATGAAGTGAGAGAAAATGAAGAAGATGAGTCGATAGATAAGGATCTCGGGATGGTGTCGATGAGGTTTTGTGAAGCGATATCACCTCTCGAACTAAAAAGGTGCTCACCATCCGAAGCTGTTCGCCAGCATAAGCATTTGCTCGATCTCTTTTACAATCTCATCTTGAGAAGAACAGTCCCAGAAGCAGCACAGACGAAGAAGAATGAGCTTAGAGGTTAGTTTTCATTCCCCAGGACATGCATGAATGAGATGATGCGTCTCTTCTCCTTTCTTTTGTTGTATGCAAGCATTAGAAAAGGGGATAAGTACACTAGAATAAATACACTAGAAATTCCAAAAATTATATAGGACACTCATTTTAGTTCAAAAAAGTTTTTTCGGATTATTTAAGTATCACTTTAAAAAAAAATGATTACTTAAAGTGTCAACTCCATTTTAGGTTGCCAAAAATTTGATGTAACTATATTTTATTACTTTTTCAATCTTATGTGACTCACCGGCATACTTAGTCAGCATATAAACCCTAAACGATATCATCTAAAAGTTGTAAATAGTAATTGTTTGAGTGTAAATTTGGTTAAAGTGATCACTTCAATGTCAATCGTTATTAAAAAACGATCACTTCAATATCAAGCATGTCAGTAGAAATGCCACATGGACTAGAGTTTTTAAAAAATTTACCAAGTCATGTTATAATTTTAATAATAAATGCCGCGTAATCAATTTGGCTAGAATCTCATTATTGCCACTTAAGTGATCGTTCTTTTATCCAATTTAGTATTTAAGTGAGAAAGACAAAAACTTTTGACACTAAAATAAGCGCTATATACAACTTTTGGTACTTCTAGTATACTAATCTCATGAAAAAAGTGAATAAAAGTACCTATTTATCAACAGGTGCAACCTTTGGCTATCTGATCAAGATGGTACCCAATCCAGCACCCAAAGTCACTGAGGCATGGAATGAGTTATCGAAATTCTCTTTCATGAAGAAGCTGAAAGTGCCGGTCGAGCTTGTCTACAAGTTAATTCAATTGGTAATGCAATTGATACCCGGATGCTCCGAGTGCCTTCAGAAAGACCCTTCTCAAGAAAGCGTTATGATCCCCACGGTGTCGAAGCTCCACAGCGTCGGGATCAAGCTACGCTTGGCTGGAGGAGGTGTCAGAACCATCGCCTTTGATCCAAAAACCGCTACTCTGAAGCTCCCACGGATCGTTCTGAATGCTACCACCGAAGTTCTACTACGAAACCTCGTGGCCTACGAAATGATATCGCAACGTGGCTCCTCGGTTCTGACGCGATACACGGAGTTGATGTATGGCATTATCGACACCTCTGAGGACGTGAAGTTGCTGAGGGAAGCGTCCATCGTCTCAAACCATCTGAACAGCGATGACAAAGTCGTGGAGCTCTTCAATGGAATGATCAAATCCATAGGTTCCAAAAGCACTGCGTCGGAGCTGGACAAGACGATTCAAGACGTCAACATGTACTACAACAACACTCGAAAGGTCAAGGCTTATAATCTCATGAGGAAGTACGTCTACTCTTCTTGGAAGTTCCTCACTATGGTCACCACAGTCGTGCTCATTTTGCTCATGGTTCTGCAGACATTTTGCTCCGTATGGAGTTGTCCTCAGTTATTAAACACAACATAAGCATTTGTATCGTACACTTCCAAATGTATAAGGCCACATGTAGAACTGTGTAACCAGATCGGTTCTACTCGATAACTGGACCGAACTACCCTGAAAACTTGTCTAATTCTAGCTTCTAGTTAGAACTGGTCTGGTTCCCACTTCCAAATTTTGAACTGCTTCCCTATTCGAAGTGAAGAATGATTGGGGCAATAAATCGACCGGATCGAATTTGGAACCGGTTTCATAAAGTCTAAAAACTATTTTTTTTTTGTTTCTCTTTTTCTTTGTTCTCTCTAACCTCACTTAGACTGCATAACACTTCATGACTCTCTCTCTTGTTCGTGACTCACCCTCCTCCTCTATTGCTCGCAGCTTGTTTGAGCCTCACTCTTTTGTTCCCAAATTGCCTTTGCTCACTCATCCTCATTATCTTTTACTTTGAATCGTTTTATTACTAATATTGTTTTACCACAAAAAATGAAGCCAAAATAAGGAACAAAAGAAAAACAAGATTCTTAGCTAGATCCTGGAATCAAACCCAAAAAAAGAAAAAAAGAATAGATTCCGAGGCAAACATGATAAATTTTAGAATCCAAAAATTAAGAGTACGTTTGATTTGGCTTTCCCAAGGGGCCGGCCTCTAATGCCCCTTGGGGAAAAACTGTTTGGCAAGCTTTTCGAAGTAGTTTTTTGCCAAATGTTGGTATTGGGAATGTTGAAGGCCCAAAACAAGTAGGGACCAACCTTTCAAAATAGCAATTGTAGAATGCTAAAAGTAGGGTTAAATAAATTTTTTCTTACAAAACTATCTTCACCAATTCTTTAATTTTTCAGTTTTGCCCCTTGTTGTTACACTTCATCTTCTTTGCTAAGGTAGTTGACGAGAGCCAACGAGGTCAAATTCGACTTGTGAAGGGCCAGTGAGAGACAAGGGAGGTCATGTGACCCATGCGATGGCCACCTGAAATCGCACAACCGCGCAAGCGATAGTCACCTAAGTTGCACGACACTCGCCAAGGGTCGCTTGAGGTCATGTGACCTAGGTCGCCAACACCAAATCTAGCTAGTTAGCGACTTGAACTCTTCATCGGAGCTAGCGAAGGGTTTGATTTCTATTTAATAAAAAAAGCAAAACTACTGTGAAAGCCCTTTGCAAATTTTTTTTTTTACCAAACACTACTTCACCCAAAGTTGTTTTGCAAATGAGTTTTTACCAAACTCAATTTGCATTTCTTCTAAAGGACTTTGGCTTTAGCATGTGCATCGCACCTTAAATTCAACCAAACTCACCCTAGGACGGTTCTAAATTCCAAGTCTAGAACCTACTCACCTTGAAACCGATCGCCCTTACCTATGTGTTGAAATATAATATGCGGAAACAATAGAATCTTATAGATAAGTCAATGTGAAAAATATTAGTTCGGTCCGAGTATCGATATCTACATCTATAGAGAGAGCCAGCAACAAATAATACATTATAATCGAAGAATCAGAGTTTACAATCACTTACATGTTGGAGTCTTTTCCACACCAAGATTTAAGCTTAAATTGAAAGCATTTATAAATAAACAACTCATTTAGACTTAAACTCATGGCACAAAATCTTTCAAGCGTTCAAGCCCTCTACATATGCCCAAGATAGAACTCAACGCGTTCGTCTTTTTTCTTGCGCACGAAGCTTCTTCTTGACCGTGTTCTTGGCTTGTGTAGCTCTTGTTTTCGTGTGGTGCTCTAGACGTTTGATGTTTTTTTTCTTGTGAAGAAACCCACGTCTTTCTATATATTGTGTCTAGAGTCAACAACTTTAACGCTCGGCCCATCGTGTGCAACTTCAACCAGGATTTGGCAACATATATATTGTAAAGCTTTAATCTTTTACGCCACTTTTATAAAGAGACCAAGTCCAGCTGCACGAGAAATAAAAGCAAAACAAACCCTTGCTTTATTTCTTTCTCAAACGATTACCCTTTTGCCCTCAAAGGCAATTATCCTTTTGCCCTCAAAAGAAAAATATAATAAAAGATGGTGTGCTCCTTTTTTGTCCTTTAATGCAAAATTCTTCAGTTCAAATTTGAAGTCTTATCTGCAAGAATGCACTCTTGGACTATTATTGAAACCCAACACCCATGAATAAGAAACCAAATTTGATTTGGATGGGGATTAGCAGATTTTGAACAAATCAAAATCTTCCAACAGATCCGTAATGACTCAAATTCGAGACATTAATTTAACAATTCTCCACCTTAACTTGATGTTCAAAACCAAGTTATAACACTCATAATCCATGTTGCTCTCCTAATGCCTCGATGGCCGCTCACTTTACACAAACAACAATTAAGCTCAAGCAAAGCTTGAGCTTTGCCAAAGAAATAGACTTAGTCATCATGTCCATTGAGTTATCTGATGTAGCAATTTTTTTCACAATAACATTACCCTTTGCTAAAATATCTCGGATGAAGTGATACCTATTATTGATGTATCTTGTTCGCTCCTAATAAACTAAATTATATGCCAAAAATATCACTCATTGGTTATTACAGAGTATATCAACACTATTCTGATTTAACCCAAAGTCCAAAAGCAAATTTTGTGACCATATCGCCTCTTTCGCTATAAAGGTTAGTGCCATGTACTCTACCCCAATCAAAGACAAGGCAACGTGATCCTATAAGGATATTTTCAAACTAAATGCACCACCTGCTAGTGTTAACACATACCCTACTAAAGACTTGTAACATTCAAGTCACTAGTGTGATTTGAATCCACAAAATTAGTTGTCTCATTACCATTGTTGTCCCTTCAATACACTATACTTATGTCTATTGTCCCCTTCAAATATTTGAGGATCCACTTCACAACTTCCCAATAAGTTTTACTAGAATGCTTCATATAGAACTAATTGTGCTCATAAATTGCGAAATATCAGGTACAATGCACCTCATAGCATACATAATACTACCCATGGTACTAGAGTAAGGAATACGGGACATATGCTATTCTTCCTCCTCAATCTATGGTGATAATTTATTTAAAAGTTTAGAGTGCTTCACTAAATGTGTACTTACGGATCATTAATTGCATGTTAAAACATGCTATGATTTTCTCAATATATTTCTTTTGAGATAGGTTTAAAAATCCTAGTCCTATCACGCAAAACCTCAATAACCTGATATTTTCTTTGTAGCACCTAAATCTTTCATCTCAAATTCAACAATTAACTGTCTATATGGCACATCAATATCGGACATATTTGTAGCCGCTATCAGCATATCATCAACATATAGTAATAAATAAATCAAAGAACCATCTTTCAATCTTCTCAAGTAAACACAACTATCCATCTTACTTTTCGAATAGTCTTGACTAGCCATGAAAGCATCAAAACGCTTATACAATTGCTTAGGAGATTATTTTGGCCCATACAAAGATTTCTTTAACAAGTAAACACGATCTTCCTTGCCAAAATAGCAAATCCCTTCGATTACCTCATGTAAATCCGCTCCTCCAACTCACCATGAAGAAACACAATTTTCACGTCTAGCTGGTCTAACTCGAGATCTTGTGCAGCAACTAAAGCAAGCAAAACACAAATAGAAGTATGTTTTACCACAGGAGAGAACACATTGTTATAGTTAATCCCTCACTCTGTATATATCCTTTGCCACAAGTCTCGCCTTATACCCCATTGCCTTGACATTAGGAATGCCTTCCTTCAATTTAAAAACCTATTTACTTTCAACAATCTTTTGGTTCTTTGGTACTTTGACCAATTCTCATGTATGATTTTGATGGATTGATTATTCTATGTCTACGCTCATAACCCCTAGCCACTACGACGACTCACTCCTAACCATCATATCAAAGTAAGACAAAGGCTCATCTATCTTCACCTCGTGACCTACAGTTAATGCATAAAAGCATTATTTGTATAACCATGACGTAGCGGTGATTTAATTTTCCTTCTCTGTCGGTCTGTAGCTATAATGTGCTGCAGCTGTGTTGATTGGTCACTATCACCAACTTTAGGAATTACAACATCATATGTAATCTCAACTTCTGTTACTTTTAAGGTCTTCGAAATCTTCACCTAAAGCTCTACCTCACTAATGACATCATGATTTGTCTACTTTGCTAGTTTTGTTACAAGACTCCTCAATTGAAGTATTGCGGTCTTGTTTAAGATTACATCTTTGCTAATTAAAAAACCAAGTGGTCTAGGATCAGTGCACCATAGCTAGTAGCATTTCACCCCATGTGCATAACTCAAAAATATCACTCGCATGAGCATACACAAGATATTCTAATATATGTAATCCAGAATAATCAATAGATTTCTGTCGCGACCTACGCCTCAGGGGGAGGGAATAGGTTTAGGGGTATTGCCTAAAGGACGAACCTAAGGCCCATGATTAAGCACGGACTCTCCCAAGCTCATACCTCGCGCAACATTGGGATATTCTTAAGAATTTCGCAATAAGGAGCCGCCACTAGCTTATTGGGGTCGGCTAGAAACCAAGCGAGGTATGGGAATGTACCTCACTTCCTACGCAACTAGATAATCTAGGGTCAAAGACTTGATTACACTAATTAACCAATTAGTGCCATTTCGATACCTAATCTTGTTCATTTAAAAAAAAAAAAAAAGATTTTTGTCAGACAATTTGGGTTAATTTTAGACCAATCCGCTAACATGTGAAGTAATCATGCGGGTGTGCAATCATTAAAATAACAGTTAACAGCCAAGGTAAGTGTTTAAATAAATTACATGGGAGAGCAAGTATTTAACATTAAGGAAAAATATAAATTTTAATCTTAACTGGACTAAAGCGGTCAGAACAGCACAAGCATGCAAACAAGAGTAATTGTCTTTGAAGACCACTGAAACCCTAAGGTAGAGCCCTAAGGGCTTACTCAATTTGTTAGCATACTTTAGAGTTAAGAAACTTCCATTTTTTTGAAGAAAATAGCTCAGAAAGTTTGTTTTTAAAATTTTTCAAATGAAATTCTGAATTTTCTGTTATTTTTTTAATTTTTAATATTTAATATTATTATATTTAGAAAAACAGGTTCGGACCGGTAAATCCAATCCGGTCCATTGGCTTGACACAAACCCGGATTAAAACTAAAATAGACAAAACCGATTTCTTAAAACCCTTTTTTTTTGTTTTTTCTTTCGTTTTTATATTAATATTAACATTTTAATCAATTTGTTTGTCTTTTCCCTATTTCGTCTTTTTTAACTACGTCTCTTCTCTGCGGCTTCTCTTTCCCAAAGCCAGCTTTTGTGTTTCATTTTTTCTGCAATTTTTTTGTTCTTTTTCTTTTTTCTTCCCCTTTGGGTCTTCTTCTCCCCGTGCTTTCTTCTTCACCGACGGCTTCCATGGTGCATCTTTTTCTTCACAGTTGGCAATCCTTGGTCGCTGGTGGCTGTACAACCACCGGCCCTTCACCACTCGCTTCCATCCTCACTGGCGTCGACCACCGCCGGCCACAAACTCCGGCGACCGCTAATCCACTTACCGGAACCAAGAAAAACCTTCGCCAACTCAACAATACCCAACCATTTTGCAACAATCACGTAGAAACACCACAAGCGATAAACAAAACAAACGCGGCTCAGCGAGCACAGAGGCAAGGGCACGTCAATCTCGAGTTTAAGCATGAACCGACTCTCAGTCCTTGCTGAGACATTTTATCAAACATATGGAGTGCATCGGCTAGAGGGATAATGCTGGCTTATTCAGGGCTCGAAGTCATGTCCAGAATCAAAATCACCCGAGACCCATACGTGCATAAACGAAGCAAACAAATCTCAGTCCTTAGGTCGATCGAGACAAAACAGAACAAAAGGGGGATCGAGCTCGGCTAACCTCGTCTTTGGAATAGAACATATCACGGTCACCAGTCAAGACCAAACTTCCGGTTATCAAAGAATGATGGCTACGAATCGATCGTCGGGCGAGGAACTCGTGAGAATACTTCACCGGAATGGTCGTTCATTTCCTTGCTCCTCGTTATGCTCGTTGTTCCTCGTCTCCCTGCATCTGCGTGTTGCTCAAAACGATGCCGAAAAACAAGAAAAAAAAAAAAAAAAACCCTCTTCACTTGCTCCTCTCTCGCTTTTCAGCATTGACGCCCATGGTCTTCTCGGCCTTCTCTCCGTTCGCCAAACGGAGCATGCCGAATCTCCTCCCTTTTGGCGGCGGCGACTATAGTCTTCACAGGCTTGAGCCTGAACGGCGCGAAGCAAGAAGACGACGAAGTGGCCGTCGTTCTCGCGCCCCCGACGGACTCGGTGTCCGAGAACGAGAACCCGCCCGAGCTCGAGTAGGAAGAAAGGGAAGTGGAGCTAAAGTATAGCGCGTCGCTGTCGTGGTCGGGCTCGTACTTGGGCTTCCTGAGCAGCTCCTGCGAAAAATGGCTCCTCTTCGCGTCCGCCGCGGCATTGGCCCTGTCGCCCGTCCTTCTCGCGCTTCGGCTTGCATTCGTCGATGGATCTGTAGATCTCGTTGAGGAGCGTGGACGAGAAGGACGGGCTGTTGCTGCTCTTCTTCTTCATCTCCCGGAGATACCTTTCCTCTTTCAGTGCCCTCTCAAATCCAGAAGAAGGGCGTCCGGGAGCGGGAACCCGTGCACGGTCGAGCCTCTCTTTGGCTCTCCACTCTCTTTCTCAAGCACTTCTCTCTCTGATCTCCTCTCTTGAGCGGCTCTCCTCTTCTCTCACTCGCTCAAACTTTCCCCCAGCTCTCTGTCCTTCGGCTTGTCCTCTCCTTCTCTCTTCCTCTCTCTCGACCCAAAAAAAAAAAAAAAAAACAGGCCGAGAAACACCCCCCCCGCTTCACTTGCTCCTCGCTTTTAAGCATCGACGCGCATGGCCTTCTGCCAAGCCAGCTGTTGCTGACGGTCTGCCCCTCGACCGCCAACTCCGGTGCAAGGCTCATGCTTGTCCCTTCAACCTCTGTCCTTCCTCTTGCTCGCGTACGTCCGCCTCCTTTCTACAGAATGGGTGAAGGACAAAGAGAGAAGGGAAAAGAAGGCTGGGCTCATCTTGGGCCAAAAAAAAAAAAAAGTGGGCCAGCCCAGGCGAAAAGAAAGAAAAGGGAAAGAGAGAGGCCGGCTTGGACCTACCCCCGGCCCGGTCTCATATTTCCCATTTTCCTTTCTTTCTTTTTCTTTTTCTTTTTTTGTAATTAATTTCTTTTGATAATTTTTTAATCCTTTTTTCTTTTTTATGACAATTTTTTTGGAAAAATTAAGAAAAGACCATTCAATATGCGGTGCAATAATAAAAACACAATACCTTTTAATGAATTCTTTTCTTTTTTTTACTTTTCTTTCTTTTTCTTTTTCTTTTTTTCTTGGCTAGGGTTTGAAAATTAATCCCTAATTTTTAGGTATCAATAGTTTCCCTAACCATACTTTGAGTTTCCCTGACCAAACTTCCTTAGGAGTCTTAAACTCGATAGCAGATGATGGAGATTGAGTAACTAGGTAACATACCATGTTCACTACTTCGCCTGAAAATTCTTTGCCTAGTCCTTCATGCAAAAGGATGCATCAAGCTCACTAAAGCAAAGTTTTGTTATCATGTAATGCCACGCCATTCTACTATGGTGTCCCAAGTACTGGGCGTTGTCTCATAATTCCTTCGTTCTTATAAAATTCAGTAAAATCTTTATCATAAAACTCCATGTCATTATTAGTTCTCAGGTACTTGATTTGTTTATATAACTACTTCTCAATTAATGCCTTAAATTTCTTAAACCAATTAAACACATCATATTTGTGCTTAAGAAAGTATAACCATTCATTCATTGAATAATTGTCGATAAATTTTAGCATATACCAAGCACCTCCTTTCAAAGGAACCTAGATGTTCGAATGAATGTATTTAACTAGTCACTTGGTCGAATGAACAACTGAAGTAAACTTTATTCAGCGTTACTTCCTAAAGATGCAATGCTCACCCTTCAACAACCCCTTTTAACTTAGTTTATTCATACCTGTCTCACTCATGTACCATAAATGCATATGCCAGAACTGAGTCAAGTTAGAGATTAACTCACCTAGTGAAACTGCAATAATTCCAGTCAAGGTCTTTCCTTGTAACTAATAAAGAGTATTCACTTTCTTCCATTTCATCACTATCATGGCACGTCAAGAGATGTTCAGTACTCTACCTTCAGTGGTGTACTTGTCATTAAGTGTCCCTAGAGAAATAAGGTTCTTCTTGAAATAGAGTATATGCCTCACATCTATCAATGTGCGTATGACTCAATTGTGCATCCGAAAACCAATTGTCCCCATCCCCACAACCTTGCAAGCTATGTTATTCCCCAAAAGAACTCTACCACCATTTGTAGCCTGGTAATTAGTAAGACAGTTCTTATGAGGCGTCATATGATAAGAATACTCTAAATCTAGCACCAATTCATCTCTTGATGAACTAGCAAGCACACATAAAAGAACCTCTGTATCACTAGTACTCTGCTTAGCAACGTTTGCTACATTGCTTGTGGCATTCTATCTATCGCATTTGTTTCTCCACTTCAGACAATCTTTCCTAATATGCCGCTCCTCATCACACTCAAGGCACTTCACGCGTACCTTGGACTTTCTCTAGCATGATTTCGACCTACTTTTAACTCTATTTCCACTGGGCCTTCGATGTTATTCTCTACCCAGAATCGTTAATCCTTGCATTACCTCTTGCATCAGACCATCATCTCGTAACTTTCTCTACCACTCCTTAAAGAATAGAACAAACTTTACCTCTTCCAAGATAATTGTAGTAGGCCCCTACAACATGCCCTGTTTTTCATTATCAAGTATCTTACCAATATTCTTCAAATCCATTGTGAGTTTATTGAATTCATCTAGATGGCATTTAATAGATGTACCTTTAGTATATTTAAATTGAAACATCCTCTTCAACATTTATAAGCAATTGTTCAAACCCTCTTTACATAGAGTACCTAAAGTTTTGCCCATGACATTGCAGCATCCTTCTCCTTGACCGCCTCTATTAACATCTCATTCGACAAATTCAACAAGATTGTACTCTTTGCTCTTTCCATTAACTCTGCCTATCAGAGGCTTTCATTATAAGCGGCAACTCTTATTAACCATACAATACCTTGGCCAAACTTTGGATTGTTAGTAGCGCCTGCATCTTGATGTTTCATAACCCAAAGTTGCTCCTCCCATTAAATTTCTCAATTTCAACTTTCGCCTCAAATATAATTGCAATAATAGAATTTCTAGATAATAATCAAACAAGCAAAATCTCCAAATCATAATTAAGAAATCAGATCTGAAGCTTTAATTCTAATCGAAATATAATACACGGAAACGATAGGATCTCGCAAATAAGTCAATGCGAAAAATATCATAGAAATAAATGAGGAGTAATAGAAAACTAGAGATTTACTTGGCTCGATGTGAGTATCAATACCTTACATTCACGGGAAGAGCCAACTGCAAATAATCAACTATAACTGGGGAATCAAAGTTTACAATTACTCATACGCTTGAGTGTTTCCCATACCAAGATTTAACTCCAAACCCAAAGTATTTACAAATAAACAATTCACTTCAACGTAAACTCACAGCACAATATCTTTCAAGTGTTCAAGCCCTCTACGTATGCCCAGGATAGAATTCAACGCATTTGTCTTTTTTCTTGCATATAGCGGCTTCTTCTTGATTGTGTTATCGGCTTGTGTGGCTCTTGTTCTTGTGTGGCACTTTAAACATTCGATGCTTGTTTTCTTGTGAAGAAACCCACATCTTTTAATATATTGTGCCCAAAGTCAACAATTTTGACCTTGAGCCCGCCATGTGCAACTTCAACAAGGATTCGGCAACATATATGGGTGCGTTTGGTTCAATTTTGCAAAGGGGCTTTAAGTGTAATGCAAATGTTGAAAATCAAAGCTATTTGAGAAAATGCAATTTGCAAATAAATTTTGAGTTCAAGTTGTGCTTGGTAAAAAAAGTTTTGCAATGGGCTTTGGGTATATTTTTTTATATTTTTATTAAAAAAATGACCTAAGCCCATTGTTGGTCCGATGAAGGGCTATGGTCGCTAATGAGCCAGATTTGGCACCAGCGACCTTCGGTGAGTCACTCAACCCAAGTAGTGCACACCCACATGACCGTCTCCTAAGTCCCGCAACCTCAGGCAGTGGTTGCCTGGATCACGCGACCCTTGACAGAGGTCGGCCGAGGTTGGGCAATCTCGACCAATGGCCATTGGTGCTAGATCTTACTCGTTAGCGATTGTAGCCCTTCGCTGGATTGGTGAAGAGTTTGAGTCATTTTTTAATTAAAAAAGTATATTGAGGGACAAAATCAAAATATTGAAGGTTTAGTAAGGGTAGTTTTTGGAAGAAAAAACTAATTTCAACATTTCACCAAATGCTAATAGGTATAGTATTAGGCTTTCAGTTTTGTCAATGCTAGCATTCGGCCAAAAGCTCCTTAAGAAAACTTACCAAACACCTCAGTATTTTCCTAAGGGACTTTGAGGCCGGAAGTTCCTTGGGAAAACTATACCAAACGCATCATATATTTTAGAGTCCTCACCTTTCATGCTACTTTTATAAAGGGACCAAGTATGGCTGCAGGAGAAATAAAAGCAAAACAAACCCTTACTTTGTTTCTTACTCATATAATTACCTTTTTGCCCTCAAAAGAAAAATATAATAAAAAAGATAGTGTGCCCATCTTTTGTCCTTTAGTGTAAAACTTTTGGTTCAAACTTGAAGTCTTATCCGCAGGAATGCACTCTTGGACTATTATCGAAAACCAACGCCCATGAATAAGAAACCAAAATCTAATTTGGATGGGGAATAACAGATTTTGAACAAATCAAAATCTTCCAACTGATCAAATCCATAAAGACTCAAACTTGAGGCATTAATTTAACAACATGCATGTGCAAGATTAAATAAATATATAACTTAAATAAAGAGCTAGTGAGAATTCTTTAAAAAAAAAAAGAAAGAAAGGAAAAGAAGTAGGCGTTATTTGATGAGAGGAGGGAAATGGTGTTGGAATATAACTACCATAAAAAAATATATATATAGTAATCAGGATCGCCTACTTATTTGTCAACTTAAGTGAGGTAATTTTGGAAATAGTAAAAAGTAAGACGACATGGTGTTTTGGTTTCGTAGTATACTAGCTTTCATGCACGCGTTACTCACTTTCCTGATTAATTTTCATTCCATGTGAAAAATTATAACCTAACAATTAATGAAACTCACAACTTTATTAACACGGAGAAATAAAAAAACTCGTCATTATATTGATCTACATAGAGAACATTGAATGAATATTATGCTATCCTTTCAATAACTGAAAAAAAAAATTATTTTTCAACCAAAAAACATTTATGAAATTCAAAAGTTAAAAAAAAAAAAAACTAAAAGAGCATTATAAGTTTGGGCAAGAATGAGGTTGATTATTGCATTAAAAGGACAATTAAGTTATTTTAGCAAGTAGTCAATTTCTTTGTTTTACCTTTTTGTCATCTTTTTAGGTCAATTTTACCTTTTTTCCTCTTTATTTATTTATTTATTTATTATTACTTCTTCTTTTTTTACAATTAGTACAATAAGTTTATAAGGGTTAATGAGAAAACACAAAAGTGAGACAATGACACTTTGGCATAAATATGTAGTGTGACATCAGGATCTTCGCTCAACGAATCACGAGTCTCGGACGCTTAATAGTCAATGCCGCCAAGATAGACATCGGATCACACCAATTCAGCTCGCTTCCGTCCTCACCGAGCCACCTTAGCCTCACTCGCGATGTCACCACATGCCTGCGACACCAACTCAGCGCCACTTCACTCGCTGCATCAACACCACATCACCGCTCCTCGCTGCGTCATCACCGGACAGCGCCACCTTAGCAGCTCACCACCAACAACGCAGCCCTCTCAGCCAGAGCTTGCCACCAGCCCCATCAAAGCATGACATTCTTCTAGCTGGTGCGAATTAGCGTTGCTGAGTCAATGCCGCACCGCTTGAAGGAGAGGGAATGGCTTTACACGCCAGTAGCTGCTCCTTCCTTCCGCTACATTCCTTCGTGCGACACCGCACCAGGCCATTCAGCCCCTTCAGAGAGTGACACACCGTCCCCAGCTGCACATTTCCTGGCAGCCAAAGTCAACAACGACGACCACGAGTGGGACGGACGACCGCGACATAAATGAAGCAACACCACCCGTCCCTCTTCAGTTCACCGAAATTTGCTCTCTGCTCTTCAACATCTCTCATCGTCTTTCTGTAATTCTCTTCTGTTTTACGTGCGTGACGCACTGCAAGTGCATGCAGCGCCGTGACTTCCCCGGCAACCCGTGTGCTGCTTGCCGTCTCGCCTCAGCCGGACCTCAAACCACTTAAGGCTAGTCACGACCTCAGACTTCCGAGACCCTTCGAGCCGTGTCGAGACTTGCTTTGGTCTAGAGGGAAATAAACTGCTCCGTATATGCTACATAGGTTGATGATTGTGCATCAAGGTCGAATTCCTAGAATTATTGTTGCCTCGGTTGATTTCGTGCTTACTTGTGTTCATCGAAAGTTTCGGAAAAGGTGCATTGCAAGTACTGTTGAAATTTAGCTCATTGAGTCTAAGGATGTGTTGTCGGAATGCTAGATGTTGAAATGTGTGCTAATTTGAGCTTAAATGACACGAGTCATGGACGAATCTGAGGTTACAACTATTTTCGGATAGGTTCACTGTAGGCAGGAAATTTGTCCATTTTGTATTGGCTTTTGTGGTACGAATTTGGTGAGACTTTCTTCATGAAAGCTATGTGTTATACCTGGTTTTAGAACATACTTTAATTCGGATATTTTGAACTTCGTACATGCAGAATATATTTGAAAAACTACTGGGTCCGAATCTGTCTTCATAAACAATTATCGGACCTTTACTTAGTTTCCGTTTTCTATAGAATTTTCAACACAAGATTTGAAATCGCGTCCTTCATGAAAGTTTTAGACTATTTGTAATTTTCCAATGATTTTTGGAACTCATTTAAGCTTTTGAAACGTCCAATTTCAGATCTTTTTATTCATGGAAATTCACCTTGTTTTGACCTGAAGTATATAAAATTATTGGACCCATACAAGCTGAACCGGATTTTGAGTTCTTCATGAAAATATTCCCGGAGTCTCGTCCATATCATGTTAAAGTCTCATGATTTCGGAACTGAGTTGCTTGGCGAATGCCTTTGATTTCTGCAGACGGGCGAGCTACCCTTTTTCCGTCGATTTTGGGTAAACTCCTTTTCGTAAACCATCCTTTTGAACTAGTGCTACCAACTAAATGTTTGTATCATTTCTCTAGCTTATAAAGTATAGTTGATGGTAGACACTAAACTGTTCTTGTACATTAACTTAGTGGATGGCATGTTTAAATTGAATTATTAAATAGTTGCACCATCAAATGAGTGTGTGATTTGGGAATGCCATCGGTCTTTGGGGGTGACGATTCTCTGGTTGTAGTAGGGATGCCTAGAGAGGTAAGTGTGTTCCTCTGGATGCCTAGGGGGTGTAACACGGTTTTCCGAGATGTCCTTGCAATGCTAAATGAGTGTGAGATGCCTAGGGGTAACGGAGTTCCCCGGAGGATTGACAATTAATTCATAGTAAATATGATCATTGGCATTTTCAGATTTCATTCGAGCTTTACTAGTTTCAAAGAAAATATTTTTCACTTGTTATCCTGATTTTGACAAAGGTTTTCAAGCAAGTTGATTTTAAAACGATCTTCTATATTGTATGTCTAAGACACTGTTTGGTAACCATCCAAACAATGCTTGATTCTGATTTTTTGTTCCCAGAATCAATTTGGGAATGGAATTGCGTTTGGTAAAATTTTTGTTCCCGGGAACAATTTTAGACAAGAATCGAGAATTTTAAAAAAAAAATGTGATTCTTGTTCCGGGAACAAAACTGAGAATCAAAATTCTTCTTCTTCTCTTTTCTTCTTCTTCATCGACCGCCATCCCGCGACCACCGCCCGCCGCCGCCCGCTACCGTCTGTCACCGTCCACCGCCGCCATCCGCCACCGCCGGTCCGGCGAGCTCGCCGAAGGCAAGCCCAACCACCAACGAGGCCGAGCCTCGCAAGTGGCCAGGCGGGCCTCGCCAAGGTGGGGTGAGGCTCACCTAGCCCCGGTGAGGCTCACCCGCCTCGCCGGTGGCCGGGCGGGCCTCGCCCGGCCTCGGCAAGGCTCGCTTGGCCACCGGCGAGGCTCGCCCAACCCCGGCGAGGCTGGCTGGCCACCGGCGAGGCTTGGCCTCGCCACGGTGAGGTTGCTAGCCCTCGTCTGGCCAGTTGCCAGTTTGGCGACCGGCCTGAAGAAGAAGAAGAAGAATAGGAAAAAAAAAAGAAAAAAAAAATTATAAAAATTATTTAAAAATTAAAAGAAATTGATTTGGAACATAATCAATGAGCACAGTACTCAAAACGCAATTCTATTCTAGAATCATAAATTTTGTACGTTCTTTTACTCCAAACGCAAAATAAAAATTCATTTTACTCAGAATTTGTTCAGGGAACAGAATCATTACCAAACACACCCTAAACTTCCTCGCATGTGTCGTTATTGAGATATGTAGTACCAATTAGTTGGTAGTTTGCTTGCTGAGTTTTATACTCACTTTTGACAGATAATCATTTTTCAGATGAGTAGACATGCCTATGCTATTTGTGCCCCCAATGACCCTCTACGATGCCTCGATAGATTTCACGTGACGCCAGATTGAGCTACACGACCTCAACTTTCCTGATGCCACCTTCATCTAGGTCATCGCAATACTAACAATCGATGCTGGCCTCTCATTGGGCCCGGCATGAAGTGACCTCTCTATTCTTCAATCCCTTAGTTTACACGGGAGAGATTTGCCTAAGGCGTTCATGAGCGAAACTCTGCACAACTCAATGCAGGCATGTACTGGTTGTTCGATCAGGTAAAGATGATGCGCACATATACTGACCCCTCAAGCAACATAGCGGTGTTGATCGTTTTCAGGCGGACAAGAACCACGATAAGGTCATGCTACATTTTCACCTAAAATGCAAGGAATATGATCGTTCTGTTTGTGCTCGTTTTGACATGTAAGTTCAGTGCTGTCATCCTACTCACAGCACCTCCCTGCATTTGCATCGCAGTGATTTAATTCTAATGTCATGGTGCAATGGGTTCGTGAAATACCGTGGACGTCAAGCTCGATAACAGCGCGCCCTTCCTCATTGTGCCATTTGCATTCGGGCTCGAAATCCTCGTAAACACGCTTGGAGGGGCGGCAGCCTTGCGTCTCATGGCGTGCTTTCCCTTCTCTGGTGTATTTTTGTCTGTTAAGGAGTGTTTGAAACGGGATGTTTCAATTTGTCGAATAAAGGCTTCTCCTCATCTCTCTTTCCTTCTCTTTTTATAGGTTAAGGTGTCCGACGGGATTTGGATTCTTTTGCGCTGAGAAGAACAATGATTCCTTTATTTAGTTGAAGGCTTCAGATGGTTTGTCGATCTCCTCCAGTGGGGGGCAATGTAAAAGTTCTGATCACTATTCTTGCCTTAACGCGCAGGCAATCGTAGAGAGAGCATGCCCTAATTCATTGGTGAAAGGAACCTTATGAAATTGAAAGACAAGTCATGGATTCTTCGCCCAATGTTCTTGGTCATTGCTTTGTCTGGGGGGAAATTGTTCAAAAAGTCCAAAACTCATTGTAATTTTGCCAATTCATTCCTAAAATTTTAATTATGCTAATTAAATCCTAACATCTTCATGTTTTATCAATTGCGTTCACCCAGTCAATTTTGGCCAGAAATCATTAACATTGACACCTATCGTTTTACGTTGCATGGCCGACAAACAATTTTTTATAATATCTTTTTCAAATTTTTTATTAATTTTTTTTTTTTTTCTTTTTCCTCTGCGGGCCATCGACAAGGTAGAGATCGCCTGCGTCAAGCGAGGGTCGCCCATGCCAGCCTTAGGAGTGGGATGCTTGGGCCTAGGCTTGCAAGGGTTGTCCTCACTTGGGCTGACAAGGCTCAGTGATGGCTTGTGGAGGGAAAAGGAAAAGAAAAAGAAAAGAAGAGAAATTATAAAAAAAATGAAAAATAAAAATAAAAAAAGTGTATACATTAAATATTATAAAAGAAATTTGATGTCAACATGAGCATGTCACATAAAACATATGGAGTTCACATTGGCTCTTTCGGTCTAAATTAACTAGATGGACTAAATTGATACCAATGTAAAAATGGTTAAAATTAAATTGATCTAATTAAAAGGTTTATAACTGAATTTGTATTAATATAATAAGTTTGAGACTTTTTTTGGTACTTTTTCCATGTTTCTTTTGTATCAATGAATCTGCATACTCTTTAGTCCTTAATGTAGAGGTCACAAAATTGGAACCCATATTTTAATGAGTTTGCCTTAGATTTTAAAAATAAGTTTAAGTAAGCCATAAATGGGTTGCATAAGAACTATATGAACCACTAGGATTTACCCCAGTGGCCACCCTTCCAACATGAAAGGGGGAGGTGGGGGGTTCGAATCTCCACCTTCTCGGGGGGTTGGGGTGGGGACGAATTAGTTTCGGAAGTGGGTTTGACTCCCACGCCCTACAAGGAGCGGGGGCAAAAGTCTAAGTATGAGTGTTAGAATAGGAGTATAGTAGGATTGACAAAAAAAAAAACTATATGGATCTTTAATGAGTCATAAATGGGTGACCTAACAAGTTTTAAGTAAATCGAAAAGAAGTCATATATATATTTGAATTTTTATTTTATTTTGTTTTGTTTTTTGTTTTTCTTTTTTTTTCCCTTTTCCTCTTTCCTTCTTCATTCGTTGGTGGCTAGCCACAAGCGAGGGACGAGCTTGCCGAATTGGTGAGGCCGAAGTCTCACGAACCTTTGGCGAGGCTCCAGCTTCATCTATATGGTGAGACTTAAGCTCGGCCCGAACCCTTCCGACTCTAGCAAGGCCAGGGGGATTCGAGCTCATTTGTAGTCGATTGCTAGCCTGTGACTAGCGACCAAGCAAAGAAGAAGAAAAAAAAGGAAAAAAAAATAAAAAATAGATTTTTTTAAATAAAATCAAAGACGGTAGTCACCTTTGGTCTCTTTGATTTTTTTTTTTTTCTATTTGTTTTTACATTTTTTGTTTTATTTTCTTACATCTTCTTATTTTTTTATTTTACTTTCTTAATTTATATAAAAATTTATCTAAGTAGCACATTAACATGAAGAGCTTAAAGTGGGTTAAGTAACCTAATATTTACTTTCATAGTTAGGGTTAAATATGGATGTGTTTTAATAATATAGGTCAGATCAAGTATAGGTCTATGCCGGGGTTAGGTTGAGTACGGGTCATCAAAATTATATTGCGTGAAAATGGATCATTATTGATTAAGGGGTTAATACGAGTAAGATCATTTTCCACCCAACCCAAACTCAACCCATTCCACTCATTTGACATCCCTTGTCCTCATAATATTATTACAAAACAAATGCCCTATGTTGCCGCAGTACTAAATAACGCAACATTCTGTGGACCACAAATCATGGGCTTGCCGTTATTCTTTGCGCTTCTCCTCAATAATATAGGTCAGGTCAAGTATAGGTCTATGCCGGGGTCAAGTTGAGTACGGGTTATCAAAATTATATAGCATGAAAATGGATCATTATTGATTAAAGGGGTCAATATGAGTAAGATCATTTTCCACCCGACCCAAACTCAACCCATTCCACTCATTTGACATCCCTTGTCCTCATAATATTGTTACAGAACAAATGCCCTATATTGCTGCAGTACTGAATAACGCAACATTCTGTGGACCACAAATCATGGGCTTGCCGTTAGTCTTCGCGCTTCTCCTCTCTCGTGAGTTTTGAGAAAATTTTCGTTTACTTTAGTTTGTAAACATAGTACTAAGCGAATACACGTGTGATTTAAGTGAATGGAGGGGAAGATATGGGTATGATATCGAGTGATTACGATAATTAGAGAAATTGTACAGATGACAGAACGAAAGTTATGACAAACAACGAGTAACAATCGATTCACCGATTACTCTTCCGGATAGCCATCTTTGCCAATCAATAATGTCGAGTGACGATCGCATTCTGGACATCAATATACTGAACAGGACCCTCATGTGAAGGTTTGAGGGCAAGGGAAGACCCAAGAGGAAGGAAAAGATGTTTTTGGTACCTTTTTCTTGAAAGATTGCGCTTTTACTTTCCGAGGCCATTCTGAAAAAGCCCTCTGTCTAGTAATGGTTCTCCAGTCTGAAAGTTCCAAGGAAAGATAGCTGGCATGGCACTACAGAATCAAAAGTACCTTCAAAGTAGAGAGTAAGACAACGTGAATCTTTGGCCATCCCTCTTAATGTACTGCACTGTTAGATACTCAGCACAATATAATCAATCGGGTTTGTTGTCGTCTACACCCAGATCGGTCGGCATCTAGTGAGACCACTCCCACTCCCAGACAGTGATGACAATGGAGATAGCTGGGTTGAGTAGCACGAGGCCCGAAGGACGAAAATAACAGTTTTGGAAAGACCGGACAGTGGGGTTTGTAGGCAACCTTGTAGATAGACGGTATCATGGTTGGAGTGATATAGTGAGTGAAATTTGGTACAGTCCGAAGTACAAGCATTTTTGGTTGATCCCCAGTGTACTCGACTTAAGTTGCGAAAAGTATATAAATAAGAAGGAAATGAAGTTACCTGGTTTTATCTTCCTATGTGCATTCTTTGAATTTCATGTCCTAGATTATTATTGGTCTAAATACGCTTCTGCTTAAAAATTGGAAAGAATTGGAAAACCACATTAGTCGTAATGTACCGGGGCGTCACATATAGATATCCAAATTCTAATCTAAAAGGAAAACAATCATCGACTAATTCACCATTTTTTAACAACTAGAACCAAAGATTTATTTAAAAAAGGATAGAAGCATTTATTATGTATTTAGACTAGTTCTCATGTGTGCATGCAACTTCATTTTAACTGGTATGGTAAATTTTAATTGTAATTCATTTAGTAAAGATCATTTAGGATTAAGATGAGAACCATCATATACATAAAATATAGGTTGAAAGTGTACATTATGATGATAGCATTCCTAAATCAGTCTGAATCATATTGCCAATTAAGAAAAATGAGACAGAAGGTAGTTATACATGCGTGAAAAAAGAAGAAGTAGAAGGTTACTCATTGAATGATATTGCTCATAGCAAAAATAATTTTAAAAAGCAAAAAGTGTAGTCAATAGTGCCTTTGGCTTAAAAACTTTAACTTCGCATGAGAGAGGAATGACTTTTCTCCTTCTTTTGGGAAGGAAGAGGAAGAGGGGGGAAGGAAACGTGAGGGAGAGGAGAAAGAGGAGAGAGAGAAGAAGAAGACAAAAAGAGGATGTCACATTGATTCATGGGAACTCTACGAATGATCTGAATGGGAGACTGCTGTGATTTGAACAGGAATCCTGCTGTGATTTGAACGAGAAATCTTATCGCATCGGACCAAGCTCCTGACCATTCAACCGACCCCTTGATTCTTCAAGACGGTGGCTCTCATTCCCAGCAGAACAACCCAAAAAAAAAAAATCTACCACTTGCCCCACTTCAACGCTAATAATATTTAAAGTCATCTTCGCAATCACCACGAAGCTCAGCCTTGTTTCCTTTCATATTTACAACGAGGCGAAAGATACGTGTGTTTGTATGCGACTAAAAGATATAAGTTAGCTCTCTAACCCTCGTCGAACAAGCATGTCCTCATTGTCGACCTCCATCATCAACCCAAGCCTTAGTGAGGAGCAATGGGTGAAGCACATCCGAGACGCCCTCGATCACGGGATCGATATTGAGACCCCGGTTTCCGTCCACTGCGTGCCTGAATCGATCAGCTCCGCAAAGCCGGAGGCCTACGTCCCGCACCATGTTGCGCTGGGACCATACCACCACCTCCGGCCACAGCTCTACCAGACGGAGCACCCCAAGCTGGCTGCAGCCCGGCGGGCACGGGCAGCGCTGAAGCTCCCGGCATTCGATCGGACGGCTGGTTTGCTCCAAGCGGAGGAGGCGAAGATTCGCGCAAGCTATCAGCGGCACCTGGAAGTCGGCACGGACACTCTGAAATGGATCATGAC
Source organism: Eucalyptus cloeziana (assembly GCA_014182715.1). Taxonomy (NCBI): domain Eukaryota; kingdom Viridiplantae; phylum Streptophyta; class Magnoliopsida; order Myrtales; family Myrtaceae; genus Eucalyptus; species Eucalyptus cloeziana. The sequence goes on from CM024640.1 coordinate 5,690,726, forward strand.
CATCGACAGCTTGTTCTTGCTCGACCTACTGTACAGTTACAAGTCACCCAATATCGGAATCAAGGAAGACTCAATGTGGGATGATGACCCAGACTCCACCGTCAAAGACGTGATGATGGTGGAGAATCAAATTCCGACCTTTGTGCTGAGGAAAATAATGTTGCAGACCGAGAATTCGATGAACGAATTGAGAGAAAAAAAAAGAAGATGAGTCCATAGATAGGAAGCTTGGGGAGATGTTGACGAGGTTCTGCAAAGGGATATCACCTCTCGGGCTGGAAATGTGCTTGCCGTCTGAAGCCATTCAGCGTAAGCATTTGCTCGATCTCCTTTACAATCTCATCTTGGGAACAACAGGCCCAGAAGCAGCACAGACGAAGAAGAATGAGCTTAGAAGTTAGTTCTCATTCCCCATGCCATGCGTTAGATGATATGGCCTCTTTCCTTCTTTTGTTGTATCCAAACATTAGAAAAGTGAATAAAAGTACCTTTTTATCGACAGGTGCAAGGTTTTGCCGTCTGATAGACATGTCATCGACACAAGCATCAAAAGTCACTAAGGCATGGAACGAGTTATCGAAATGCTCTTTCATGAAGAAGCTGAAAGTGCTGATCAACCTCTTCTTCAACATGGTATCGATACCAGTATCAAAAGTCACTACACCATTGAAAGAGTTATCAAAATTCTCTTTCATGAAGGAGCTGAAAGTGCCAATCGAGCTCATCTTCAAGATAATTGAATTGGCATGGCAATTGATTCCCGGATACTCCGTGTACCTTCCGAATGACCCTTTTCAAGAAATCGTTATGATCCCCACAGCGTCAAAGCTGCACAGCGTCGGGATCAAATTAAGCTCGGCCACAGGAGGTATCAAAACCATTGCGTTCGATAAGAAAACTGCTACCTTGAAGCTCCCTCATATCGATCTGGATGCTACCACCGAAGTCCTGCTGCGAAACCTCGTGGCCTACGAAATGATATCGCAGAGGGGCTCCTTAATTCTGACACGATACACTGAGTTAATGTACGGCATTATCGACACCTCCGAGGATTTGAAGTTGCTAAGGGAAGCGTCCATTGTCTTGAACCGCCTGAACAGCGACGACAAGGTCGTGGAGCTCTTCAATGGAGTGTTCAAATCCATAGGTTCCAAAAGCACTGCGTCGGAGCTGGACGAGACGATTCGAGACGTCAACGAGTACTACAACAGCACTCGAAAGGTCAAGGCTTTTAATCTCATGAGGAAGTACGTCTACTCTTCTTGGAAGTTTCTCACTGTGGTCGCCACCGTCGTGCTCATTTTGCTCATGTTTCTGCAGACATTTTGCTCTGTATTGAGTTGTACTCTGTTATTCAACGCAGCATGAGCATTTGTATCGTTCATTGTGATATCTCGAAATTTGGCTCTATTTCGAAATATATTAAATGATTATTTCATCGACGCACTTATGGTCCTGTGATCCCGAGCCATCCTAATATTAATTTAAATATACTCTTCTCGGCTTCCTGTATTTCGTAAGAAGCTAAGGTAGTTTTGGTCTTTCCGAAGCTACTATACTTTTGCCCATTTACAACAAATTACTACGTGACTTGAAGTCAAAGATAAAAAGAGAGGAGACATCAGTTTACCTCATGAGTGTATTTTTTGATTGGGACCGTGAAAGCTCTGGCAAGTCCAAGATCTGCTATTTTAAGAGTCATCGTCTTTTTGTCCATGAGGAGATTGTGAGGCTTAAGGTCCCTATAATAAGAATCCATTGCAAGAATGACAAATGACTCCTTTTTTTTTTTATTGAAAAAGGATGATCATTTGGATGGAATTACTTTGAACTGATCACTCATAAGTTAACTAATTTATTGGCTGATGCCGTATAAGGTTAAAACGTGAAAGACTAGATAATTCAATCAGGGATAAATCACTTGACCATAAAGATTGACAATGGTTAATACTACGTTGTTATAAATCAGTTAGTGAACAAATATAAATCGATTCAATTGAAGTACATAGTCGGTTTGTGGGTGATTTTGCATGATTACGATATTCGTGTCGAACGACAATGAACCGATTTTCTGTTGATATTATATTTATGGTACGTAATTGAGCTCTCATAATTACATGACAACCGAAGGTCGTCCAAGATTTGAAGAGGCACAAACATGGATCGAGAATTATCGACCACGGGTCAACTGCACGAGAATACCTAAAAGCCACCCGATAGTTTATGTCGTACCCAAGGTCACGTTTGATCGATTTTTAACCATGAAATTTAATTCAATTTCACATATCAAACTTTCGAGGGTTTCGAGGATAAATTATTGGACGTCGCATCATTGTCTGTTGAATTCATGACAAGTTTGAAATTTTCGGAAAAATGAATTATTGGAGGAAAATTGGAAGTCGAAAAGGAAAAATCGAACCCAATGGCAAGGTTGAAATTTTTGGACCAAAAAGGCTTGTTTTCAAGAAATTGGAAATGAAAAGAAATAGAGGGGACAAATTGTTAGGTTGAGAGGAAATTGTGGAGAGTGAGTGAAGGAAATCATGAAGATTTTCAAGAAAATCTTGAGAGGAAATTGTACGACATAATGTCGAGTGACGATCGCATTCTGGACATCAATATACTGAACAGGACCCTCATGTGAAGGTTTGAGGGCAAGGGAAGACCCAAGAGGTAGGAAAAGATGTTGGTACCTTTTTCGTGAAAGATTGCGCTTTTACTTTCCGAGGCCATTCTGAAAAAGCCCTCTGTCTAGTAATGGTTCTCCAGTCTGAAAGTTCGAAGGAAAGATAGCTAGCATGGCACTACAGATCAAAAGTACCTTCATAGTAGAGAGTAGGACAACGTGAATCTTTGACCATCCCTCTTAATGTACTGCACTGTTAGATACTTAGCACAATATAATCAATCGGGTTTGTTGTCGTCTACACCCAAATCGGTGGGCATCTAGTGAGACCACTCCCACTCCCAGACGGTGATGACGATGTAGATAGCTGGGTTGAGTAGCACGAGGCCCGAAGGACGAGGATAACACTTTTGGAAAGACCAAACAGTGGGGTTTGGGACATGTAGGGAACCTTGTAGATAGACGGTATCATGGTTGGAGTGATACAGTTAGTGAAATTTGGTACAGTCCAAAGTACAAGCATTTTTGGTTGATCCCCAGTATACTCGACTTAAGTCGCGAAAAGTATATAAATAAGAAGGAAATGAAGTTACCTGGTTTTATCTTCCTATGTGCATTCTTTGAATTTCATATGTCCTAGATTATTATTGGTCTAAATACGCTTCTGCTTAAAAATTGGAAAGAATTGGAAAACCATATTAGTCGTAACGTACCGGGGGTGTCACATATAGATATACAAATTCTAATCTAAAAGGAAAACAATCATCAACTAATTCACTATATTTTAACAACTAGAACCAAAGATTTATTTAAAAAAGGATAGAAGCATTTATTATGTATTTAGACTAGTTCTCATGTGTGCATGCAACTTCATTTTAAATGGTATGGTAAATTTTAATTGTAATTCATTTAGTAAAGATCATTTAGGATTAAGATGAGAACCATCATATACATAAAATATAGGTTGAAAGTGTACATTATGATGATAGCATTCCTAAATCAGTTTGAATCATATTGCCAATTAAGAAAAATGAGACAGAAGGTAGTTATACATGCGTGAAAAAAAAGAAAAAGAAAAGAAAAGTAGAAGGTTACCCATTGAATGATATTGCTCATAGCAAAAATAATTTTAAAAAGCAAAAAGTGTAGTCAATAGTGCCTTTGGCTTAAAAACGTTAACTTCGCATGAGAGAGGACTGACTTTTCTCCTTCTTCTGGGAAGGAAAGAAGCAAGAAGAGTGGGGAGGAAACGTGAGGGAGAGGAGAAAGAGGAGAGAGAGAAGAAGAAGACAAAAAGAGGATGTCACATTGATTCATGGGAACTCTACGAATGATCTGAATGGGAGACTGCTATGATTTGAACAGGGAATCCTGCTGTGATTTGAACGAGAAATCTTATCGCATCGGACCAAGCTCCTGACCATTCAACCGACCCCTTGATTCTTCAAGACGGTGGCTCTCATTCCCAGCAGAACAACCCAAAAAAAAAAAATCTACCACTTGCCCCACTTCAACGCTAATAATATTTAAAGTCATCTTCGCAATCACCACGAAGCTCAGCCTTGTTTTCTTTCATATTTACAACGAGGCGAAAGATACGTGTGTTTGTATGCGACTAAAAGATATAAGTTAGCTCTCTAACCCTCGTCGAACAAGCATGTCCTCATTGTCGACCTCCATCATCAACCCAAGCCTTAGTGAGGAGCAATGGGTGAAGCACATCCGAGACGCCCTCGATCACGGGATCGATATTGAGACCCCGGTTTCCGTCCACTGCGTGCCTGAATCTATCAGCTCCGCAAAGCCGGAGGCCTACGTCCCGCACCATGTTGCGCTGGGACCATACCACCACCTCCGGCCACAGCTCTACCGGACGGAGCACCCCAAGCTGGCCGCAGCCCGGCGGGCACAGGCAGCGCTGAAGCTCCTGGCATTCGATCGGACGGCTGGTTTGCTCCAAGCGGAGGAGGCGAAGATTCGCGCAAGCTATCAGCGGCACCTGGAAGTCGGCACGGACACTCTGAAATGGATCATGACCATCGACAGCTTGTTCTTGCTCGACCTACTGTACAGTTACAAGTCACCCAATATCGGAATCAAGGAAGACTCAATGTGGGATGATGACCCAGACTCCACCGTCAAAGACGTGATGATGGTGGAGAATCAAATTCCGACCTTTGTGCTGAGGAAAATAATGTTGCAGACCGAGAATTCGATGAACGAATTGAGAGAAAATGAAGAAGATGAGTCCATAGATAGGAAGCTTGGGGAGATGTTGACGAGGTTCTGCAAAGGGATATCACCTCTCGGGCTGGAAATGTGCTTGCCGTCTGAAGCCATTCAGCGTAAGCATTTGCTCGATCTCCTTTACAATCTCATCTTGGGAACAACAGGCCCAGAAGCAGCACAGATGAAGAAGAATGAGCTTAGAAGTTAGTTCTCATTCCCCATGCCATGCGTTTAGATGATATGGCCTCATTCCTTCTTCTTTTGTTGTATCCAAACATTAGAAAAGTGAATAAAAGTACCTTCTTATCAACAGGTGCAAGGTTTTACCGTCTGATAGACATGTCATCGACACGAGCATCAAAAGTCACCAAGGCATGGAACGAGTTATCGAAATGCTCTTTCATGAAGAAGCTGAAAGTGCTGATCAACCTCTTCTTCGACATGGTATCGATACCAGCATCAAAAGTCACTGCAGCATTGAACGAGTTATCGAAATTCTCTTTCATGAAGGAGCTGAAAGTGCCAATCGAGCTCATCTTCAACATAATCAAATTGGCAAGGCAATTGATTCCCGGATGCTCCGAGTACCTTTCGAATGACCCTTTTCAAGAAATCGTTATGATCCCCACAGTGTCAAAGCTCCACAGCGTCGGGATCAGACTAAGCTTGGCCACAGGAGGTATCAAAACCATTGCGTTCGATAAGAAAACCGCTACCTTGAAGCTCCCTCATATCGATCTGGATGCTACCACCGAAGTCCTGCTGCGAAACCTCGTGGCCTACGAAATGATATCGCAGAGGGGCTCCTTAATTCTGACACGATACACTGAGTTAATGTACGGCATTATCGACACCTCCGAGGATTTGAAGTTGCTAAGGGAAGCGTCCATTGTCTTGAACCGCCTGAACAGCGACGACAAGGTCGTGGAGCTCTTCAATGGAGTGTTCAAATCCATAGGTTCCAAAAGCACTGCGTCGGAGCTGGACGAGACGATTCGAGACGTCAACGAGTACTACAACAGCACTCGAAAGGTCAAGGCTTATAATCTCATGAGGAAGTACGTCTACTCTTCTTGGAAGTTTCTCACTATGGTCGCCACCGTCGTGCTCATTTTGCTCATGGTTCTACAGACATTTTGCTCTGTATTGAATTGTCCTCGGTTACTCAACACAGCATGAGCATTTGTATCGTTCATTGTGATATCCCGAAATTTGGCCCTATTTTGAAATATATTAAATGGTTATTTCATCGACGCACTTATGGTCATTTTACTCATGAGTTACTAATCTATTAGGTGATGCCGTATAGAGTTAAAACGTAAAAAATTAGAGAATTCAATTAGGGATAAATCGTTTGACCATAAAGATTCACAAAGGTCAATACTACGCTGTTATAAATCAATTAGCGAACGGATATAAATCGATTCAACGGAAGTACGTAGTCGGTTTGTGGGTGATTCTGCACAATTACGATATTCGTGTCGAACGACAATGAACCAATTTTTTGTTGATATTATATTTATGGTACGTAATAGAACTCTCGTGACTACATGACAACCGAAGGTTGTCCACGATTTGAATAGGCACAAACGTGGATCGAGAATTATCACCATGGGTCAATTGCGCGAGAACCCCTAAAAGCCACCCGATAATTTATGTCGTACCCAAGGTCGCGTTCGATCAATTTTTAAACATGAAATTTAATTCGATTTCGCATATTGAACTTTCAAAGGTTTTGAGGATAAATTATTGGACGTCGCATCATCGTCCGTCGAATCCATGACAAGTTTGAAATTTTCGGAAAAATGAATTATCGGACGGAAAATTGGAAGTCGAAAAGGAAAAATTGAACCCAATGGCAAGGTTGAAATTTGTGACATCCTGAAATTCAAGCCCTTTGAGGAATGAATGGATGTGAATTTCGTCAATGCATTGTTGGTTGATTTCACTCGGAATTGATCACTCTTGAGATACTGACTTTGAAGGGAAAGGCTATTGAGGACAGAACTCGTACGACTAAAGGACTCGACCTGGGAAAACGACTTGACCGTGAGACTTGCGTGAGAATGATCCTGTAAATAGGCAGGCCGATTCAAAGGATGACTAGAAGTTGATTCGCGGACAGAACATAATGGAACGACGGGTGATTCCGTTTATCGTTATCGAACCCGCGAACGACCCTATGTCGATCCTTAGTGATCGTGTACTTTGAAATAATAATCTATCCTTCGTAATTTCATGCAATCAAGGACGTCCATGCGTCGAGATGTCTTGAATGTGGTTTGACACGAGTCGGTTACGCGTGAATCCTCTGAGCTGCCCGTCAGTCTGAGTTATAACCAAAATGGCATTATGGCGAAATTGACATGGCAAGAGAACTTAGGATTAGACTTCGAATTATCGGGAATGTTCGGGAAGGACTTTGGATGAAGCTACTTCAAACAGTCGACAGTGCCAGTTAAGCTGAGCAGTTGAAAAAGGGATTTTTCGGACAGAGGAAGTGAGTCCGTGAGGACGTGGGCCGGGCCAAGCTAGTGTGGGCCTAAGAAAATCAAATGAACCCATTGGGCCTAAATCAACTATTCATCTTCTAAGCCCATTGGGCCAATTCTTATTCATTTCAAACCCAAACAATTTCCAAGCCCACTTCTATTCATGGCCAAGCCCAATTCCTAGGCCCATCCACCAATTTCAGCCCAAGGTCAGATGTGTAATTGGTGCAAGGTGAAATGACTATTTTGCCCCCAAAATCAAGTGGATAAGGGCAAAGGAGGAGAGAGAAAATGATGATGTCATGCATGGGGACTTGAAGCCAGCCTTAAATGGCTTTGATGAGGCCTTCACATCCCTCACTTCACTCTCTCTCTCTCCTCATTCGGCTCTCCCTCGATGGAGCTCTCTCTCTCCTCGTTCTCCTTCTTCCAGTTTTGCTCCTGCAGACCTTCCTCCAAAGATCCGAGTTGATTGTTGGCTTTTCGGATGAATCAGCCTTTGTGCCACCAACCATTGTCTTTAGGAGATCCAGACTGTGCAGGGGGACTTGGCCGTTCGCCGAAAATATTCTCTGATCGTCCCGAATTCCGACCAGAAGCCAGCGGTAGTCCAACCGCCTGAAACTGTTCTGCTCCAGACTGACCTTTCATAAAAAACTCGAGTTAAAAGCGGTCTTCCCGTAAGAATCAGGCTACACTCCACCCACCACCGTAAAGATAACTTCAAGTCCGTACCGGATCACTCAATCTCTCGCCGGAACGATTCTCCGGTCATCTCGAAATCCGACGGCAAGCCACCCGGCCGCAGATCGCCCTGGGTTCCGCCCGCCCGCCCGGGTTCGCGATTTCGGCCTGTTTTCTCCCATTTCGATCCTTCTTTCACCTAGCCTAGCTACCAGTCACTCCCCCTTGACCTCCCGGGTGCCGCCAGTTTTGGCCACCCCGGGCCGGAGCTCCGCCAGCCGTTCAACTTGTTTTCTCCTCCGGCAGGCTATTTTTCAGAATTTCAGAGGGAGACAGAAGCTGTGGTTGCTGTGTTGAGCTTGGGATCGTCTTGGATCGTCGTTGTCGAGGTCCCGGTGCATAGCCACCGTCGTCGCCGCCGCGTCGGTGCCTCCGGCCCGCTTAACGGGTGAGTTTAGCTTCTAATCCTTCGATTAGTGCCTAAACTTGCTTAGGGTTGGTTTAGTTAGATTTAATTCTAGTTTATGTGATTTAATTAAGTTGTATTAGCTCTAAGATAGGTGGTTAGATGGATGGATTAGATTAGTTTAGCTTAATCTTGCTTTATTTGCTTAATTGTGCTTATATGTTTAATTAAGCTTGTTTTGCTTAATTAATTGTTTGATTGTTTTAATTAATGATTTTAATGATTTATGAGTTTAATTGATCATTTATTAAATTATGGAAATTTACTGTTCACTCGATACTATTCACGGTTACTGTTCACGAGTATTGTTCGCGAGCACTGTTCACGAGTATTGTTCGCGAAACATTGTTCACGAGTAACTGTTCACAAAACACTGTTCACCCGAGAACGAAAGGTGTCTCATTTCATGTGGGTTTAATCCTATAAAGTGATTGGATGTGTTATTGCATAAACATCTGCATGAATTAAATGATGATTTGTGCAATTGTGTGGTGATTGGAAAAATTGGATTTTATTTAGAAAATCCCGGGTGTCGGGTTTGGACACCAAAAATGGATTTTAAGTATTATATCAAATAGTGGGGTTTGAAAAAGAAAGTATCAGTTTTCTGGTTCGAATTGACGTGTACCCACGCACGACTACTTTCTCAGATGTTTTTAATACGAAGGAAATAGGCCAGGATTACTATTTTAATCGGGGCATTTGAGTGAAATGCAAAGTGTCCTGGGCCGATATTGAATTGTCGTGTGTTGGTTAAGAGGAAACCATCCTGGGCTGTTGAGCTGGACGTTACCCCTATATGGGATGCCCCTAGACAACGGGAAGCCGATCGCAGTAAATTCTGGACCCTATGCTCCTTCGGGAATGCCGTCGACGTAGTGATGAAGCCGTGCTCCAAGGGGGGAGACGATGCTCCTTCGGGAATGCCGTCGACATAGTGACGAAGCCGTGCTCCACGGGGGGAGACGATGCCTGGCTAAATGCCAGTAGATAGCCAAACTGCGAGTAAGCTATGCCCATGTGTGGCAGTAATTAACAATTGGAACGCATGCTGAGTGTTATTGATGCGCCGGATTATGGGACGAAATTGCGTGGCACGGAATGAGACGTGTCATGATGATTTGGTCTTATAATCAGGACCCTTGTGATTGACTGAGATGAGTAAGGTGTTTCAATTGTTGTATGCATTGAGTATATGCATTGTGTTTATGAACTGTGATAATGTGCAAGAATGCATGAGAATCATGGCATCTGTGATTTCAATCATGCAGGAGTTAAGCACATTGTTTATGGCATGCACGCACGAATCGATAATGTGCAGGGTGTGACAATGGCTAGGTGAGATCGCTTGTGATGCGACTTGTATGTGATTGATGAAATGTATCATCTAATGGCCATGTGCATTGCGTGTATCGTACTGAATTATAACGTGCAGGGTATGGCATACCAGGTAAGGTTGTATGCGAATCGATTGTTGGTTGTTGCTTGTGGTGGGGTTGTTCTGGATAGATACTCTGAGTTGAGTTGGTGTACTAACCGGGCTTAGGGGTGGAACTCACCGAGATTTATATCTCACCGGTTATTGAATAACCATTTTCAGATCCCTAGTGTGAAGAGCCAGGAGCTTGAAGCGGAAGGGTCAGGAGCATAGGTGGCTCAGTAGTTCTTTATGACATAGACCTTCTATATAAGCTTGAAGTGTTTATAAAAGTAGGGGTGAGCGGTTCCAGGTTTCGGTTCGATTCCGTCTGGAACCTGGAACCTACCCTCGGGTACAGGTTCCTCAAAATGAGGAACCTGGAACCTACCCTGTCACAGGTTCCAGGTTCCTACAGGTTCTTTTTTTTTTTTTTTTTCATATCTGATCCTTAGGCATCATAGCTACATTAAGTTTGTCCAATGACATCTATAGAATAAATAGTCAATCTAATATGCTTCGAAGTTTCATATCAAACCAAGTAATGCATCTCACGAAAGGGGAAACTCAAAAGCCAAGTGAAGACAGGTGAACTAACCATAAGTAGAAAAGATGTTTAGGGCTCATCCATTTTAATGAAAAAGATCTGCTACAAAGCAGCCCATACATAGCAGAGCTTACATCATTACTTGTTTTAGAAGAGGAACCACCGAATCCAGAACATTAATATTTCAAAAGTGGAAAAGCATAATGTCTCGAGACAATATAGAGTAAAAACACCTCAAGCTTCAATATCTATGCAGACATTATACATATACAGAACATTATTGTAATTGACACTTATATGCACTAACTTTTTACTTTGAATATTGCAAAAGAACCACACCTTATTCTCTCAGATTTTGTGCACTATTAACCACCAAAATAGGACATTTTAAATTATGTTCTGCGGTTCTTTGCCCCATCCTGGCTTCATCACTCAATCGTCATCAAATAATTATTACTCAGGAAGTCAAGATGTACCCAAAGATCAGAACACAAGAAATTTCACTGCAGTCATCTTACAGTCAAAACAAATACTCAAGAAGAGCATTCTGTGCATGAAAAAGCAGAAAAAGCAAATCAACTCCAGGAGGGAAAAGAGGAACAAATAATGATATCATCTTATTGAGATGCTTCAGAACAAATATATTGATGGTCAACAATGCTTAGAATAACGTGTATTTAAAAGGGGAAATTAGCACGGCTAGAAGAGAAATGGTTGCTACATTTCTCGAGAGGATGCATCAGCTTCGTACAACCGGAGAAAATCTTGAACAGTATTGATTCCTCTTGAAATCATGCGCTTATATAGAGCACCGTCTTTGGCTACTTTCTTTAAACGCCACACTTCGTCGCTCAGTGATGGAGGGTGGTGCTTCTTGTTCACTACACATGACAGAGAAAACTTGTCAATCTTTAAGTCTTTTTTAGTTCAACCAAAAGGATCAGGAATTAGCAGTTAAAAATCAAATGTCATAGGCAACGAAACTAATAATTGCAAACTTACAAACTCCTCGATGATAAGCCATATTAGGCGAGCGGCGAGCAGTGTCGGGCGGCTAGGCGAGCGAGTAGCCTCCACTAGGGGGACGAGCGGCGTCCAACGGCGGTGTCGACGTCAAGCGGCTGAGCGGCGAGGCAAGCGAGGGGTGACGGCGTCCAGTGGCGGTGTCGAGGGAGGTCCGGTGACGGCGAAGAAGACACGAGTCTTACAGCACCAACGACAGCACGGACGGCGCGGCGAAGACGGCGGCGGTCGCGGCTCAACCCACGGCCAAGGGGGAAGAGCTCGGTTCTAACGGAGGCGGTGGCGGTTGAGCAATGACGGCCTGCACGGCCGCAGCGGCGGCAAGAGGTGGTGACGGTGGCTTGGGACGGCAGCGGTGGCTCGCGGCAGCGAGGAGCGACGTGGACGGCGTGACAACTTGTCGGGCTCAACGGCGAGACGGCTCGTCGGACGAGCGGTGGGTGGTGGTGGTTCGGTGGCCAAGAGGTGATGGTGAGTAGGGCGTGGGGCGGCGGTGTGGTGATGGGTGAAGCAAAGAGCTAGCAAGAGGAAGGAAGAAGATGAAGAAGAAGAGAAGAAGGGGGGGGTTGTTCGGCCGAGAGAGGGAGAAAGAGAAGAGAGAGAGAGAAGAAAAGAAAAAGTTGGGGGGGCAAGGAAGTGATGTGAGGAGGAAAAGGTTGAAAAGAAAGAGAGAGAGAGAAAAGAAAGGGGAAAGGGGAAAATCGCGAAGGAGAGGGAAATCACGTGGGGGGGGAGGGGGTTGTTGAGTGACATGCTAGGGTTTCTTTTTTTTATTTTGAACTCAGACCGGTTCCGGTTCCGGTTCCCGATTCCCTTTTTTCGAGAACCGGAACCGGGAACGCCGGTTCCCAAAAAAAAGGGAACCGGGAATCGGAACCTGTTTTCTTAGAACCGGGAACCGAACCGGAACCTCTGGTTTGGTTCTCCGGTTCCCGGTTCTACCCGGGAACCGTGCTCACCCCTATATAAAAGTGTATTTGCTTTGAAATTGTTGTCCTGCTTTTCTATCCCATGTTTGTTGAGGTCAGGGGATTAGTAATTCGCTTCCGCATGTGCAATAAAAATAAAGGGTCGGCGACGAGTCTTGGGAACGTCGCAAAATTCTATCGACCACCGAGGGATGTGTATGTGCTCGAGGTTCGAGGCGTGACAAAATTTTTGGACCAAAAGACTTGTTTTCAAAATTGGAAATAAAAATCTCTCCCCACGTTTTCTTCCCCCACCCCCAACTTCAGCCGAGCCTTCACCCTTCTACTTGCTTTCATTTTCCCTCAGCTTCTTCAGCACTTCATCTTCATCTTCTCCCCTTTTTGGCTGCCCCATTTCCTTTCCCCCTTGCTCAGCCGAACTCATCCCCCCACACTTTCTCCATTTGCTTTTATTTTCTTCAACTTCTCATTCTTGTTTTTCTTCCCTCATTTGCCGCAAGTCACGCCATTCCTCACCACCGTTCTTGCTGCCATGTGTTGTCACCGTCGTCCACCGCTTGACCACCCCGTCGCCATCACCGAACCACCACCACCACCATGAGCCACCATCCTTGCCACGGCCCGCTCCCTGCCGCTAGCCACCATCGTTGGTTCACCACCGCCCAAGCCAAGCTTGGCCGTGGGTTTTGAGGAGCCACCGCTGCCATCAAGTTTTTGTTCAAGTCATGAGTCTCGTGTTTTCATCGCCGTCACCGCGAGCTCGACGTCGTTGGAAACCCATGAGTTAACTTCCTAATTGTGAATTAGGGTGTTAATTACGTTTGTGGGTGGTTAGTTTAATATTAATGACGTTTAGTATTAGCTAATGTTGGTTTAACCTTAATTGGATGGTTTAGATTAAATTTATGTGCGATTAATTTAAGTAATTACGATTATATTAATTAATTGTGGTTAGATTAATTAATTGATTTTAGTTTAATTAATCGTGATTTATTTAACTAATCATAATTTATTTATTTAATCGTTATTTATTTAATTAATCATAATTATGTTAGTTAACGATGATTAATTTTAATTGAGCATAGTTAGGTTAATTAATTAGGCTTAGTTTAATTAATCATAATTGGCCTAATTAATCGCAATTGCTTAATTAATCGCGATTAGTGTAATTAACGAAGGATTAGTCGTTAAGTAAAATTTTATGCCCATTTTTCTGGATGAAACTGTGCTTAATTTTGATCGTTTGAGCATTATGATGCTATGTTATTGATTGCCCAATTATAGATTTTATTTATTATATAAAAAAAGGTTTATGGGTAAGAAAATAGAAAATTTTGATGTGTCGAGTTTGGATGCCAAATTTTACGTGCTTAATAAAACAATAGGGTTTAAAAAAAAGTGTACAAAGTTTAGCAGGTTGGTTTTAAACACGTGATCACGTACGGATATTTTACCAAAATTTTTAAATGTGAAAAATTGCCAAAGTTAATTATTTTAAAACAAATTCTTTTGTTTTAGGTTAATTAATGTCAATAAGAATTGGTTTGATTGTTGATGTGCTTGAGTGGTCACTTAATTGAACCCATCACCAAGCAAGAGTTTGGGAGCGATGACCGATTTTTATCAGATGCCCGGTGGGGGTCTGAATGCTGAGTCGCGGTTGAGGCCGAACTGATGGTTCTTTATGGGATGCTGTCTAGGCGGGGATTCTAAATGATGCCTTACCCGATGGGGTGGGATAATGCCCGGTCATGCTAGAAGACCGCCAACTCTTGTGTTGGTCGTGGCCTGATGAGTCGTAATAATTGGAACACGTGTGTTGACAATGCGCATGGAATTTTTAGAATGTGTTCTGATTATTATTTATGCATGTTGCACTAATATTGTCATGTGAGGTGTACTAATATGCAGGGGTATGCCAAGGCAAGGTAAGATTGTATGTCGTTGTGTGTTTTAGATTGACTCGAAGGCGAATTAGCTTCCTTATCGAGGTTTAGGAAGTTGACTCGCTGAGATTTATATCTCACAATGTTGTTGTTAATTATTTTCAGGGTCGTAGCGTGGAAAACTGCTAGGTACTTGTGGTGGGCGCGAGATCCGACACTTTTTAGCTGGCCCTACCGTTGGTGAAGTTTAGGTTAACCTTAACCCAGTAGGTTTTTGAGTTGGTTGATAGGGAGTCGCCATTTTGAATAGGCTTGTAATTGTTAAACTTCCTAAGGTTAACAAGTAATAAATAAAGGTTGTGCCTTTGGAAATATTTGATGTGTTGTACTATCCCTACTGTGATGATTGACTAGGCTTAACTAGGCGTTGTTTATTTGAGTTCCTTCCACATGCATTTAATCGAAAGATAAAAAGAATGGGTTGGCGACGCGTCTTGGGAGGACGCAAATTTTAATCAACCGTCGTGGGATGTTTGTGCGCTCAAGGTTCGAGGTGTGACATTCATCACATAAGATCTCATGTATTTTATTTACATACTGACTAGCATTGAGCAAGGGATACGTGCAAGGCTATGTAAGTGGATCGGTTCTACTCGATAACTAGATCGACTACCCTGAAAACTAGTCTGGTTCCTAGTTCTGAGTGAAGAGCCACTTGGGAATAAGACCAACCGAATTGAATTTGGAACTGGTTTCATAAAACCTAGAAACTCTAGACACTTTATGAATGTCTCTCTTTGTCCCTCGTGATTCACCCTCCTCCTCACTTGTTCACAGCTCGTTCAAGGCTTGCAACAATCGCTAGTTCTTGAATCACCTTTGCTTGCCCATCCTTGTTCATCTTTTACTTTGAACCTTTATATTACTCATAGCATTTTCCTATTAAAAAATGAAACCAATATAAGGAATAAAAAGAAAAACAGGTTCTTGGATAAACCTTGGAATCGAATAAAAAAAATAAGATAGGTTCCAAAGTAAACAGGGATGGTTACAAGTTTCAAAAACTAGAAATCGATTCTAATAGGGTAGCTTTTAAGTTTGGAGTCTATCCACCTAAGAACCGATCACTCGTAGCTACATGCATGTGTAAGATTAAATAAATATATAAGTTAAATAAAGAGCTATTGAGGATCCCTCAAAAAAAGGGAAAATTTCAATTAAAGGCCTGAAGTGGAACCGTTTTATCAAAAAATGACCTAAAGTGGACATTGTCTTAAACAATGACTGAAGTGATCAATTTAGTTTCAAATAAGGGCCTTAACTTAAAAGCCAGCCAAATCTTATTTGTAACTAGGGGTATTTTCGTCTAAAGACTTTTTTTTCCTTTTTTTTTTTAATTTATTTTCTCCTTTTCTTTCTTTTCTTCATCATCCTTATGCCTCCAACTTTTTCGGTCTTCAGATCGCGTTCTCCAAAGTCCATCTCTATCTTCCCTGCCGAAATAGCCATCAACACCCTTAACCCCATCCGTATAATAGATTTAGGACTTATCCAACGATTTCCGCTCCTTGAATATAATACTAAAAGTCTCTCCTACTTTAAGACTATGATGAGTACCAAAGATTCAAAAAAAGAAAGGGAGCTCCTTTAAAAGGCAAAGAGAAGTTATTCAAATTCAAACATAACTAGTACTGATACGATGGCCCCAAAGATCGGGCCAATTCCATAAAAAAGCACAAACTTTAGGTGTTGTCCCAAATCTGGCCCGAACTTTATTTTGTCTAAAAAAAAAAAAGCACAAACTTTCACTTGTGTCCCAAATCTGGGCCTTCGTTAACCCTCATTCCACAGTCATTCGACGTGACATTTCGACGTCGACAATAATATCCAAGACAGCAAAATGATGCTGCATTCGAGTGTTTGGAGGAAGTGTTAAATTTAAGTTTGGCCTTCAATGAGGTGAACTTTACAGATGATTCTCATGGGAAAAATAATTCAGCAACTTCAGTTCTAGGGGACAAGGCACATAGCTAGGGCCATTAGATCAATTAACAATTGGCAAGCTATTTGCAATGTCAGAAGTTGGGTTGGAAGCAGAAAATTACATTACCTTAAAGCAAGATATTAAAAGCGTGTGCATCTTGTAGTTAAATAGAGATGTGAAATCTATTTGTAATAGACTTACTTTATTTTGTCTCAAATAAAGTTTGGGTCAGATTTGAGACAACACCTAAAGTTCGTGCTTTTTTATGGAATTGGCCCCTCAAAGATCCATAGATGAACAGGAACCAAGGAAAAATAGGCAAATGAGTACCCCACTAAGCTGGTATAAATTGCTATACCTCGACCCGACTATTCTCTCGCAATCCATGGCAGGGCAGCAGTGACGAGCTTGCTCATGACTATTAATAGCCATGGTTCAAATCAAATGTTTTTGTGGTGGGAATGGAACTTCTATGGTAATGCTCAGTGGAGTCACTGATGTTGGTCGCCCATTATCGCCATTTTACTGATCGAAAAGCTAAAATCGTAACGAAACATGGAAATCCCACAAAGTGGAGTGTTGGCTAGAGAAAGTGAAATGAGAAGAGATAGGCGTGAGAAACACGACAGTATATGGCCTGTTTTGCGAGAAAAATCGGTTTAAAATGTTTACAAGGACGGGTTTCAAATAGTTTGCATCTTGTAAAGATACTTCTGTAAATCTTTCCGCCCTTTTCCAACTAATTATCTAATGGACAACGCAAGTTGCAAGTTAGGTATCAAACTAGCCACAAGATGAAAAGAGTAAACTTTTAAAAAAAAAATTGAAGATGTAAATAGAGCCAATGTGTGCATATCTATACATACGTATACAAATATCTAACATAAGACACAGATTGCATTTATGAGAATGCTTATTGTCGAACAATATCAGGCTTACCCTGCAGCGTCGTGATTCTAGTAATTTTATTAGCGGTTAGTGTAGGGTCGTTCCTGGGCCACTGAAGCCCGATTTCCGGGCATTTTTCAGCCCGGGAAAGAACTGGACGTCCACCGCGCAGGCCGCTTTCTTGATCCAATTTATTCCCAACCCCAAGCAAACCTAATCATGCCATTCGCCTTTCTATCTCCCTATTGGATTTACATCTCGGTCGAACATTAATTTCAACTACTCTCCCGTTACGAAATTGGCAAAGCATTTACGCGCACTTGCTTCATTGGTAAAGAACATTTTCCTCAGCTGGACTTTGGTTCATGTGGACAGTACTGCCTGCAAAATATCAGTGTGTTGGATCCTTCCAAGGTGAAGAGTAGACAAGGCAAATTAACTATTGAAAACCTACTACAAGTGGGAAGAGCTGATGTATGGGGTACTGAAGTGATTAGCTACCTACTCAATAAAATATTTACAAACTTCTTATAAATTTGATAATTTTCATTTTACTGATGGCATCGAAATGATTTTAAAAAATATATATTATGGGCATGCATGGGGTATTGCATCATGGAACACCTTCCAAAAAGACCCCAAGAACTTTACTGACCATCCATCCAATCCCGACGTGCTAGTGGCTATTGACTGAAGATTGCGCTCTAGCTGGTGGAGAAAAGTGTGAGCATGTCCCTCTGGTCACATGCCTTCTCTAAGGGGGAAAGTATCTTAAAAGTTATAAACCTATCGTGTTGGTACTAATTTAGTCCTAAATCTTTTGCTAGAGCTGGCCTTGCCATGGCCGAGGGCTGACCATCACCCGTGGCCGATGGCCGGTCACTGGCAAAAGGAAGAAGAAAAAAAGAGAGAAAAAGAAAAAAGAAATAATAAATAAAAATTGAAAAATTATTAAAATATTATTAAAAATTATTAATGTTAGCGCTGGCGGAGCTATGTAAGACGATTCGTGTCCATGTTAGTAATATTCGGCGAATATTAGCTAAAATGATTAAATTGACCCTAAATCAAAAGGTTTAAAATTAAATTGGCACCAATAAAAGATTTAATACTAAATTGGCACTAAAACAATAGGTTTAGGACTTTCCTAACACTTTTCTCCTTTTCTAAAACATCAATAAATGGGAATTCCACCTAGTTCTCGCATCTGAAGGCTGACTTACTCATGTTCCTTTCTCCATTGCTTGCAGAGCAACTCTATATGGCATTCTCATGATTTCCCCATAGATATTATCTCATTTACTCAAAGAATAATACTAAAAAAGTCATAAACCTATTACGTTAATACTAATTCAGTCATAAACCTCTCAATTATACCAATTTAATTTCAAAGATTTTCATATTGGTACAAATTCAGTCCATCTCAAGTGATGTTGGATGAATAATAAAATCGACATGAGTTGCACTTTGTATGTCAGAAACGCAAAAGTACTACCTTTTCTCTATATTAATTTGTGTAAGGTGGATACCGTGCCTTCTGGTTTTCTCCTACATTTGGCTCTTTTGGATTATTATTTTTGAGGTTATTACTAGTATTTTTTTTTGTGCAGATAAAGCCCCTTTCAGTTACATATGGCATGGGCATATCAGCTCATGATTCTGAGGGACGACTTGTCACAGCAGAGTTTGATTCGTTCTATCTCTTGAGCGGTTACGTTCCTAATTCTGGTGATGGCCTGAGAAGACTGGTATCAATCTATTTCATCGGTTTACTCTATTACACACTTTCAAGTATAATTCATTAATTATGTTGCTTATTTATGTCACACGTATAGGATTTCACAGTGGGATCCGTCTCTTGGTAACTACATAAAGTATGTTCAGCACTATGTAGCCCTTTTGTTTTTGATAAAGCTATTTAGACTTTTGTTCTGGAGTCATTATTCACCATATCATGGATCAATTCTACAACCTGTAAAGGTTTTGTGATAGACTACTATTTTTATTCTGTTGGAATATTGTTTCATCTCTTACTCAAATTTGTGCTTGCTGTTGGCAATACAGGAACTTGAAAAGTCGAAGCCCGTGATTTTGACTAGCGATTTGAATTGTGCCCATCAGGAAATAGACATTTATGATCCTGCGGTAAGGGAAACAATCAATGTGCCTTTACTGCCTTTGATTGACTAGGTGCATTAATAATTTGCATGAGCTTTTTAACTGTCACAGGACAATGTCCTGGCCACTCCATATGCCCCCCACCCCACTTAAAAGGAGGGGGAAAACCCCAAAACAGAGAAGAGGACTGTAATCAGGCTTTTCCTCCATACAACTGAATTTTGTTTTGGGTTTTTGTTGGGGGAGAGGGGAAGGGGGTGTTTGGGGTTTTGTGTTGGGGGTCGATAAAAATCACAATTCAGGCTATTTGACATCCCGAAACAGAAGTTCTTCATACGTCTAATATTTCTTATTTCTGTCATTAATTTGATTGTCATGAGAGGGAAATAAAAGAAGTGCTGGATTTACAATTGAAGAAAGGGAATCTTTTGAGACCAACTTCCTGTTACGCGTTGAACCCCGAGCGCGTGTCCATCCCTCTCTAGTCAATAAAATTTGCGATTTCCCAGGACGAGTCGCCAACCCTTTCATTTTATTACACATGCGGAAGCAAATAATAAATCCCCTAACAATAACCATCTCGGGATAGAAAAGCAGGACAACAATTTCGCAAACAAACATGCTTTTATAAACCAACTGAGTTATATACAAAGGTCAGTCACCAAAAGTCTACAAAAGACGGTTCTCCAAAAAAGAAGTTGTCCTAACTGACCTACTCGGATTCCCTTAGCTCGGCTCCGGGCACTCTGCTTTACGGTCCTGAAAATTTAGCCCACGATAGGGTGAGATATAAATCTCAGTAAGTTCACACTCTAAACTCTAATTAGGAGGGAAATACACCTAGAGACACCCTAACCACACAATCATACATTTAGCACAGAGGACTTACCTCACCTCAGATCCACCCTGCAAATCAGCACAGTTCGTATACGATATGCATAAAATCGATGCACATAACAATTGAAACGCATCACTCAACTCAATAAATTACAAGGGTCTTGATTATAGGGTCAAATAGTTATGACACGTCCCATACCATGTCACGCAATTTTTTCCCATAATCCAACGCATCTATTCCACTCAACATGCGTTCCAATTGGTAATTACGCCCTCCAGGGTACGGCCTACTTGAAGTTCGGCGGTCTATTGGCGTAGCCAAGCATCGTCTTACCCCATTGAGCACGGTTACGTCTCTCAAAGACGACTTTCCCAAAGGAGTATAGGTCCAGCCTCTATTGTGACCTAAATCCCATTAAATGGATATCCCATATAGGGTAACGTCCATCCGACACAGTTCGGTGATGGGTTCTCTGAACCAACACACGACAATTCAATCTCGGCCCAAGACACCATGCATTGCACTCAAATGCCTTAATTAAAATAGTGTTCATGGCCTATTTTCTTCGTATTAAAAACACCCGGTGAAAATAGTTGTGTGTGGGTACACGGTCAGATTGGATTTGGAAAATGCATAACGTTCTTTTAAAATCCCATTGGTTTATATAGTATATAAAACCATTTTCGGTGTTAAAATCCAACACCCGAGATTTTCTGAATAAATATCAAAATTCCCAAATTTTGGAATAATTGACCCAAAAATCCAATCAAGACTCAATTTGCATAATTTAACACTCAATTGTAGAAATTAACCACACTATCGCAATCAGACGAAATTCGATCACCGCCATCCCTGGTCTAATTTTCGGAAAATATTTAATATTTAATTAATTACCAAAATTAATTAAATAATTACAATTAATTACCATAAATACTAACCTAGGCCGAAATCACTAAAATAACCACCTAAACGGGCAGGAAAATTCCCAAACCTGTCTAGATAAATAACACAATTTATCTAGGCCTTAACTAAACCATTCTAATCACCTAACATGCATAATTAACTAACTAAATCACTAATCTAATCTAACCGATCACCTAATTCCTAATTAAATTTAACTAAACACCCCTTAAACGTCATTAGCCTATTAAGAAGAGTTTAGTGCATAAACTCATCGGTGTAAAACGAAGACCAGTTCACCACGACGGGTGGCGAAAACTTGAGATTGTGGCGGCGTCGAAGGGACCCTAAAATAAAAATCTACTAACAAATTTCAGCCCAAGCTGATATTTGTTCTTGATTTGGGCTGGACTCAAGTTGGGCTGGGCTCGCCAAACTTACTGAGCTTCAAATGGGCTTCAAAAGGCGTGGGCTTGGAATTGCGAGCTGCTGGGCCCAGCTGAGGAAATGAAGACGGGCTGAAGACAGGCTGGATGGGCTGACTTCGTGGAGTGAACTGAGCGGCTGAAGATGCGGGCCGAACTGTGGGCTGTCTGCTGGGGTTTTGGGCCGAGCTGAATAGAAACGAGCAGCTGCGAGCGTGAAGGGTGCTGTTTCGGTGGGTCTTGCGGGCGCGGAAGCTGGGCTGCTTCGATCACCGATGCTGGGCGTTGACCGAACAAGACACGAGCTGGAGAAGACCACGCGGTGATGAAACTGCTTCGGTGGCTCGTCTTCGAGAGGGGGCTGACACGAGCAAGGAAACTGCAAAGATGGAGGGGAATTCACTGGTAGACGGTGGGATTTTTGGGGTCAACGAAGGGCTTCTGCTGGGCTCTTTCGTTGACCAGGCGTGGGGAAGAAGACACCAACGTGGCAACAGAAGGGGCAAGAGCTGGGGCAGTTGATTCGGTGGATGCTGGGTTGAAATCGTGAGGGGTTACAGGCGGCAAAGTCAAAAGCTGTTTCAGTGGAGTCTTCGATGGGGGGCTTCGCGACGAGGGTTGACTGAGCAGGAAGAGAGAGAGGAATGAAGATGGAGATGATGCGGCCACAAGTGAAAGGAAATGAAAGCAAAGTAGAAGGAGACAAAATGAAAGCTGAAGTTGCGGATGGGAAATTCGATCGAGATGGATTGCACGGGAAGACAAGGAAGAAGGGCTAAAAGTCCACCAAAATATCTTGATTCATCATGAATTTGTCCAACAAAGCCTTCATGCTTATCTACTTGGTCTTCTATTACTTTCCAACAAGTAGATTCCACAAAATCCAAATTGAAGCCAAAAATTCCAGCCCCTTGCCAAAACCGAATTTCACTAAAAAAAACTCTTCAATTTCTTCACCAATTTTCCAATTTTCCAAATCGAGATCAAATTTCGATGAAGAAAAACCCCGTATAATTTTCAGTATGTCCCCAATACTCAAAGGCTCGGCTTGGAAGTCTGAATTTCACTTCATTTGACCTGTTCGAATTTCCGTTAATTTCCGAATCGTTCGAATCGATTTTCCGTAAAAATTTCAGAATCTCCGAAAATTCTTCGGAGGATGAGTCAACGTCCTAAAATAGATCATGACACGACAGAACTATCAATTTCTGAAATTGGGTTCAAATTCGCAGTTAATTTCAGTCCGACGTGATTTTAGCGTGACCTAGTCTACCGGGTAGCTTTTAGGAATTTTTAGTGCAATTGACTCATGATCGATTTAGCTCGAGTCACGAAGTAAATTTCCGACACATTGGCGACCCTCGGTTATCGTGAAAATCTCAAGATTTCATTACGGGCATAAGCTACCAAAACAACAAAAAAATCGGTTTAGTATCGATCGACGAGAATTTGCAATCTGGTAGAATTACCCACACTCTGATCACCTATCTCAGCCGAATCGACCTATCTCCAGTCTCTGATTGATTTTTGATGGTGTCGTAATAACCCTTGCAGATCAACACGGTTGAGCAGTCAATTCATGGTCGAATTCTCAAGTCTATTGCGTTAAAATCTCTTAATAGTTTTCCCAGTTAGTCTAGTTATCTCATGAGTAATCAACTCAGAGAATAGAACTATAAGTGCGTCGACGAAATGCCTAATTTATTTAATTGAAAACGAAATTTGAAAATTCATATTGTCACACTTCCTGTCAGGGGGCTTTGTTGATACTTTAGAAGACAGTATCCTCATGCTGTTGGTTATACTTATTGGGGTTATCGGCATGGTGGGAGGAAGACAAATAAAGGTATACATAGATCTACTTGATGGAACGTTATATATCTAATGCTACACTTCTCTCCTGTAATGGTGATAATATGAGCAATGACAAGTTTTTGCTTTTTATTGAGTCATTATGCATATCGTTGTCTTATCAGATGAAGCATATGGAAATAGGTATTCTCACATGTTAACTATCCTCTTGCAATTTACAGGGTGGCGGCTCGATTATTTTCTTGTTTCAGAATGTATAGCAGACAAAGTTCATGACTCGTACATCCTTCCTGATATCACCGGTAGTGATCATAGTCCTATTGGCCTGATTCTCAAGCTTTAGTTCTGTCATCTCTTTTGGGATCTTGGTGAATGGATTATGCGAAGGTAGTCCGGCAGCATCATCCTAGATGCTATTTGCTGAAAAGTATTAAGCTTTTATTGTCATTGTCATTCATGTTGAAGCCACTAGCAAGGGAAAGTTTTTTTGACGAAATTTGCTTAGCAAAGGGGGCAAAGAAAAGAAGGACGAGACGAGGGGGCTGACCGTATTTACTTTGTCTGGGCCCTGTGGAGTGATCTGGGTTTTTCTAAATTATTTTACAAGGCGTCTTTTGGAGGAAGAGTTATGGTGGAACATTGAAATCACTTTCGAAAAAATCTGTGCAAGTTTTTTAACATACATTCTGATGCCGAAGCCGGTAGGGGAAAAATGCTGAAATGCTGGGTGCAATTTGTAGGTACAACCGTTCTGGTTCGCAATTCAATCTGATTATCTGGTGGATGTTTTTTTTTTTTTTTTTTAATTTAAAAGGAAGTCTGGGAAGACCGTTGTCTACAACCGTCTGCTGCTCAGTCTTTTAAGGAGTAAGGCTGAGCGTACAATGACTTATCATGGATCTTTGCTTGCGTCTTGTTGTTAGAGAACCTCAAAGGAGCACGTATCAGCAATATGTCATTTTTGGCTCTTGAATTTTGTACATGAACGTGCTAGACCTGAAGATGATGATGTTCCCATAATTAGGTGCGAAAATGTTGGCAATGTTTCAGACAAATGTAATTAGCGAGTTTCATTTATTTATGGAATCCTCCAGCTGCTCAAGTGTATTACTGTTTGCTTGATTCCTTGACAACTACGAAGGCTCCTAGAATTTGTCTTGGCATGATAAGGGAAATTTGCTTGGAATTGTTATGTTGGTTATACCAGGAAGTCCCAGCAAACTTCACAAAGGCCAGGATAAAGCCTGAACTGCTAATTATTATCATCATCCATCGACATGTTTTTGCCATCTTTAAACTTTTATCTATATCAATGAACTGCAATTGCTTCTTCATAAATCCTGAACTGCTTATTATTGCTTCTTTCTTAGTTATTCATGCTCATAACGTGACCTTATCATGCCCACTGACTTCATAAACCAAGTGAGAAGATGTAGGCCAAAGCTCGAAGGGAACGGTAACATCGAGAAACGAATCTACTTAGCACGCCTGTTCAATTTTTTAGCTAAAATCTCTCGGTGCCCCCAATCAAAATGCCTACGGAAGGGTCACTTTCTTTTTTCCCAACTTATGGTTTTGTCAACAAAATAAATTTCAGGCGTAGATACATGTATGACAAAGGAACAATTGTCTTGTTTTTAACATAAAAATAAACTTCAAGGGCTAAAACTTTGGGATGAAGAACCAACGCAGAGAAATAAATTAATAGAGCGAAATTGGGAAAAACTGCTTTACTATGGAGGCATGTCATTTGAGAGTCTCATCTGGATATGAGCTCCAATCAGAGGTTCTATATTACCGACCAAAACAGAATACAGGTCAGGCATTTCAACACCACTTCTTACATCTTTCACATGCTTGCGAGGGTAAAGAACGTATCTTCGGACCTCATCTCGCCATATGTCGAACACATTTTCTTTCTTGAAGCCATTTATGCCTGGAACTCCTACATCGCTGGCTGCGACAAGAAGTTTAGCCTTCAACCGGTTGAGGGCCTTAATCTTATTTGCAAAAATGCTCCATTCACCTGGGATAAAAATTTTTAGATCTTATTTCTCAATCACAAAATGTCGTACTAGACAGGCAATCAAACGTGTGTTGAGGAACAGGCATTTGCTTCTTTGTAAAGTCAAAACCGGATTGCAGAAACCATTGGTAAACAAATTTGAGTTGGAAGGTCAACCCTAACAAATAAGGGAATAGACAACTCATTACCTGAAGATTGGACGACAAAACCAGTAGGAACATGCTGAATAACAACTCCAGACCGGCCTTCAATGACTTTTACTTCAGGCGATGACGATGGGCACAAGATTAGCAAATCCTCCTCACTAATTTTTAGGTCAGGAGCCGAACCATGGAACAGAGGAATTATATCGACAGCTGCTAGGCTAACCTGCAAATTTTGAGTACTAAAATGAGGAACTGACGGGAATTTAGGGGCCAATGATGTAGCAGAACAGAAACACATTACAAAGAAAAGGCTTGTCTCGACCTTCAATTCACTTGTATAAGAAGCAGATATACTATAAAAAGAAACAACTTGAATGGTAGGATCCCATGAAATGCAACAATTCCCTTGGCTATGTTTTTGAGTGAACTAAATCAACCTTAATCTCGTGCAAAATTAATCCACACGCCATTTGAAGTTGCATATCTTATAGTTTTTAGCCAATGTTAGACTCTATGGTACATGTATACATCTAGGTGCCATACAAATATCTAAGTGTGTAATTAAGATAAGATCAAGAAAGAATTTACCCAAATATATACAATAAGGTGCCATGAGTACGAGTTCATATTTAGCTGCTTTGATTTCAAGAAAGAGCCACAGAAACAATCAATCTTCCAATTCCAATGTGTTTTTCCTTGTGCACGGTCATTTACGTGTTGGTCATGTCTTTAATACACTTTAAATTGTTTCTTGATATTAATGATGCACTAACAAGATGCCACTTTTGCCTTATGAAATCTCCGGAAAGAGAAGAAACAAATCATTCAGAGCTCATTGTTAAAAAGAAGTCAAAAACCAATAGCAATATACGAAAGTCAATGTTTCATCAAAACAAAAATGATAATTGTAAACCTACCTCATCAATTGTTGATCCAGTTTCTGAACCACTTATCATTTGATGAACACCCCTCTCCCCTTGAAGACAACCATATGCATAATTAAATTCAAATTCAACCATATGGGCAAACCAATGACCCAACAATTACCCAACTTAATCCACACCTACTGGGTGGAAAAGCTTATTCTATGAATGGATATGGCATTCCACACCACCTTGTAAGTTAAATCCCTTAGGGCATCGACTGCTCTGGCGATGTCTGCCAACTTCACAAGAACATCATAGGATTTAGCAGGATCATCCCAAAGGTCGTAATCTCGAATCAGTCCATCAAGCTTAATCCATTTAGCTTCTTCGATTTGCAGTGCAGTAAGAGCCATCTTCTCAGTGCGTTGAACTACATCTTCGATCTTCCTTTTTCGTGAAAACAACCCTCGAGAAAAAGAAATGCAAATTTTACATAAAAGCCGAACTGCAAAGATTTTTATCCCACCAACATCCCAGAAACACTTTTGCTTACATTTCTCAGAACTCGTGTCAGATTGTACAAGAAAATTAAACTTGACTTCAAGTCCTCTGACAGGAGACGCATTTTGCAAAACTCATCCATTTCCAATGTTGGAATTCAAGTCGGCAGAAGATGACTTACCTTTATCCGATGCGCAAATAACAATTAACCTCATAACGAACTTTGAATTGCGAATGAATCATGAACAAAAACACTTCACGTCGGTCTGAATGTAATCACGAGGAAAGCACCTGATTTCCACAGCGTAAATCCCGATTGTTCTTTATAATAGTGAAAATGGAATGCCTTCTCCCTTTAATGGAAATAGAACAAATAAATAAGAGAATTTTATGATCATATGTTCTGCCACCGTTCCAACAGTTGTGTTCGGGAGACTCTTATACATCTCCCTTCATACCCTTTCAAGAGATATATTTCCATCTAGTGCGATCCAATCGCACCCCATCATGGACGTACTAGCTAAAGTACAACATCTCTCGCTCGGACATGATGGGCTTGACAGCGCTCTATCAAGAATATAAGGCATTCAACATTCATCAACTTTACAAAAATAATTCATATTGGCAAGTAAGCCGTGCGACCAGTGAGTACACCTGCACTTGGGAGCTCAAATTATGCACCTGTTAGGGATGACATAATGGCTACAACCCCGAAAAGAAATAAAAAATCGATATCTCACAGTGCCCCAGACATATTTTGTTACATCAATCCAAGTATACCTATCCCTTAAAGGTTATACTTGACTATCCTAAAAAAAAAACACTATATATTGACAATTATATCCGCAACCACAGAGGGCGATATAATTGGTCGACTGGTAAATACATGTGATAGATGTAAAACAACAATAGTCTTCCTTCGCATTCATGTCTCTCTCCATTTCAGAACAACTGCTTTCCTAAACACGTCCCATAAGGCCATATTCATTCATGACCGCCGATAACATGCTAAAGTAGCAACATTGATCTTTCACTTCGAGAATATAGTCAGAAGTAACATAGGGCACAAAATGAGGTAAATTATAAATGACCTCAAGGGCTTACACGATGAGTAAATATGGATAATTTTACTCACCTTCCCTTGTCGATCGTACAATGCACATGTAGTATAAATTACTTGCTATAGTGGATTTCTCTTTTTATAAGAGCGTATGTCATTTACTAAATATATCAACTATACGGATCTTAGCCTAAACATAGTCACGTGCTCCTCACGTACTCATGTTTAGCTCGAGTGCTATATCAGCTCACTTTCTATAGCGCCCAGTTAAGTACTTGCATCCGGCATCTTTCAGGCATACATGATTGTAGGACTATCATGTTTGGTCTTATTATTAATAAATCACAGACCTCATCTTGACTCCAATCAAGACGACATATTATTTTATGTATTAAACTTGCTCTTCAGCATTTACTTGTACATAATGTCTCATCTCAACGTGCTAACTATAGCACTTGAGGTGATTGCTCGTGTGAGTGAACCAATCATTGCCTGCTGACATACTTTTCAATAATATATGTGTGTATGTGCTAGTCCTATAGTGGATTTGTACTTATTGATAAAATATCAAATCACTAATGAACAAATAAGTACAATACATATGTCCATAAATACATAAACCAATGATCCTCTACAATAACACATATCACATTATACGCAATCCTAGTAACATTCTGTGGGTCAAGAATATGTTTCTAGGAATAGCCTTCGTAAATGAATCGGCAACCATTTTATTGGTTGAAATGTACTGTAGGATCACTTTTTTCTGCGCTATAATATCTCTAATGAAATTGTTCTTTATGTCAATGTGCTTCGTCTTTCCATGATACTTGGGATCCTTCACATAGGCAATGGCTGCTTGACTATCACAATAAATTGTCACCGGTCTTGGAACCTCAGAGACAGTGGCTAAATTTTCCAAGAATCGTTTTAACCATACTGCTTCTTGCACTGCGGCAGAACATGCAATAAATTCTGCCTCCATAGTAGACAAGACCGTGCATGTCTGTTTCTTGCTATTCCAAGAAATTGCACCTCCATTAAGTAAAAACGAATATCCAGAAGTCGATTTACGCTCATCCAGGTCTCCACCCCAATCAGCATTTGAATAGCCAGATAGGCGTAAATCATTCCCTTGGTAATAAAGTCGATAGTCCATAGTGCCTTTCAAGTATCTCAGGATCCTCTTCACTGCTTTCCAGTGTGCTTGACCAGGATTTGATTGATATTGGCTCACCAATCCCACGGCATAACATATGTCGGGTCGAGTACACATCATAGCATATATCAAACTTCCGACCACACTAGCGTAAGGAACAGTTTCCATTACTTTAATTTCTTCTGGAGTCTTAGGACACATCTCAGTACTTAGGCCTTCACCTTGCATGATAGGGGTATCAATGGGATTACAGTGCTGCATATTGAAACGTTCAAGAATCTTCATAATATAAGACTCTTGTGATAAAGTAAGGAGTTTCCTTAATCGATCTCTTTCGATCTTAACTCCTAATATATAAGCAGCTTCTCCCATGTCATTCATTTCAAAATTGAAGGACAACCATTCTTTTATGGTGATAACCAAAATCTTGTCATTTCCAGCCAATAAAATATCGTTCACATAAAATGATAAAATCACAAATTTATCTTCGGACTGCTTGACATATACACAGTGATCTTTTTCAATCATCGTGAAACCAAAAGTTGTTATGGCTCGATGAAAACGAAGATACCACTGTCTAGATGATTGCTTAAGGCCATATATTGAGCGACGAAGTTTGCAAACTTTTTCCTCTTGACCTTTAGCTATGAAACCTATTGGTTGTTTCATATAGATTTCCTCATCTAGTTCTCCATTGAGAAATGCCGTCTTTACATCCATTTGATGTAATTCAAGATCCAAATGTACAACGATTGCTAGAATAAAGCATTTTTTTTAGGCAAACCTTACAACTGGTGAAAAGGTTTCCTCATAATCTATACCCTTTTGTTGAGTATAACCTTTCGCCACAAGGCAATCCTTATACTTTTCAATGAATCCATCTGCCCTTCACTTAATCTTAAAGACTCGTTTGTTTCCAATGACTTTACGATTGAGTGATAGATCAACCAAGTCCCAGACATGATTTGCCCTCATTGACTCCATCTCATCTTCTAAAGCATTTCTCCATTCTTCCTTATCAAAGGATGAGAGAGCCTCTTGAATAGTCTTAGGCTCAGCATCGTCTTTCTGGGCAATCATAAATGTTTCCCCTTCAATTTCAAAACGACGACGAAGAATGCTTTTACAATTACTTTTACACAACTGAATTCCTCTTGAATTCAATTCGTCAAGTGATGCTACACTCCCACTAGGTCTTGTGTGTTGAGGTAAATCTTCATTTTCCTCTACAATATTAGTGGGTGTGTTATCAGGATCTTCCATCTCATATAATTGAAAGTCCTTATCAATCTCACCTCTGCTAGGAAAATCGTTCTCCAAGAACGTGACATCTCGTGACTCCATTTCGGTTACACTTCCATCAGCTTGTTCACCTATGAACACGTACCCTTTGGAGTATTCAGAATATCTTATAAAGATAAATTTCTTCCCTCTTGGACCTAATTTTCCATATTTATGGAAATAATCATGAACATAAGCTGCACATTCCCATGGACGTAGACTACTTAAGTCTGGTTTCCTATCAGTCCATAATTCGTAAGGAATGAAAGTGACCGATTTTGAGGGCACTCGGTTAAGTACATAGGCAGCAGTCAATAATGCATCTCCCCAATAGGAGATAGGTAAATTTCTTTGTGCCATCATAGGCCTAACCATTTCCATTAGGGTTCTATTCGTTCTCTCAACCACCCCATTTTGTTGTGGAGTACCAGGAATAGTCAATTGTCATACAATTCCCTTTTCATCACAAAGAGCCTTGAATTGCTCAGATAGATACTCATGTCCACGATCGGTTCTCAATACCTTTATTGTTTTGTTCAACTGATTCTCTACCATTGTTAGACTCTACCATTGTTAGATATCGTCTAAAGCAATCTAATACTTCTGACTTATGGAAGATCAGAAAGACATAACCAAAACGTGTGAAGTCATTTATGAAAGTGATGAAATATGAGGCTCCATGCCTCACTCACATTCAAAGGACCACAAATGTCAGAATGTATGAGTTGCAATGGAAATTCAGCTCTAGTCCCTTTACCGAATGGTTTTCGAGTTATTTTTCCCGCTAGACAATGTTTGCATACATGTAGATTAACATTAGTGAGTGACCCTAAAAGGCCTACTCTAGCTATTCTTTGCATTCTTTGCAACCTAATGTGACCTAATCTAGCATGCCAAGTACTTGCATCAATCTCAACATTACTAGAAGATGCAATTAAAGAAAAACAACCATCGACATTAATATTGTACTGATCCTAGTCAATATCTAACATCATAAAACCATTCGATACATGACCTGAACCATAATAAACTGTTCCATACATAATGTCAACACAATCACCATGAAAATTCAATACATAACCCAAGCTAAGAAGAACAACTACAAAGACCAAGTTTCGTCGAATATCCGGAGTATAGAGGACATCATGTAGGAATAGGCTTCAACCACCACGTAAAATTAATTTACATGTGCCGATACCCTTCACTTCAACTCTTGAGTTATTCCTAACATATATTTATCTTCTTCCAGGTTATATCCGACGATACTCCACAAATGATTCTCGGTCTCTAGCTACATGGTCTGTTGCTCCTGAGTCTACAATCCACATTGGATGTGATTCAGCAAGTATTACAGTACTAGAAACAAAAGCATTACTTAAAGTAATTGAGTAATAGGGTATCTCTTTTAGCTCAGTGCATTCACAAGCAAAGTAACCCATCTTGCCACAATTGTAGCACTCCATCTTGGTCTTGTCCTTCTTCCCACCACGCTTCTTGCGTTGAAAGGTCTTAGCCCTCTTAGGTGCTTGATCAGTCTTCTTCCCTTTGTTGTTGAATTGAGAATTCCTTTTGCGCTTAAAGCCCGAAGCTTTGCGCAAATTCGATTCAGCAACATAAGCATGGGTAGAGGATCTTGCAGCCTCTAGGCGCTTATCCTCTAATTTCAAATGACACGCAATATCATCAAAAGTGATAATATTCTCATTATGCGTCATATTGATCTTCATATGCTCCCAATTATCAGGAAGAGACCTTATAACAGCCTAAACTTGTTGTTCATCAGTAAGGGAGTGACCTGCCGACTTCAGCTCACGAATCATGTTTGACATCTCTCGAAGATGCTACCTCATCGTTACATTTGGGCGCTATCGGTATGTGTCAAACTTGATAGTGAGTCTCCTCAACTTAGTGGCAGATGTACCCCCAAACTTGTCTTTCAAGGCAACCCACATAACTTGAGCTTTATTATAACTTTCAAACTCACACATGAGATCATCTTGCATACAGCTCAGCAACGTGATGCGAGCAATGCTATTTTTCTTTTTTCAAGCTTGATAAGCTTCTAGATCTCTCTTGTGTTGAGCTGAAGTTCCATGCTCAAGTTCATCCATGGTGTGGTTGAGGATTTCCAAAACCTCTTGCTCTTCAAGGAGGTACTAAACTTTCGGTGCCAAATATTATAATTGTCACCGTTCAGCTTCTCACCCTTATTGAGGTCAGCCACAATGGTCTTGGATGCCAAAGCCATAATCAATTGATATAACACATTGACATAATAAACGCAGAATCAATACTAGAACACTTTACAAAGTAACACACATATTTAATTTGCAACAAGGACAAACTAAATTAATGATAATTAAACAAAAGACACAAAAACGAAAGTTCACTATGTTCCAAATCAGCTCCTATATACGATTGTTCTATTATCATTAATCAGTTTAATTTGCGCAAATTTTAAGTTCTAGGTGAGAACTCCCTCAAATTCTACCAACCTACGAACTCTCACTAGGAAAAATAATTACACAACCTTATGTAATTTCGATATTTTTCCATTAACACAAAAACATAACATGATGTAAACCAACGCACTAAAAACAATCATGCTATAACTACAATCAAAATCCGCAATACAACATATAATGGAAAAACAAGGATTTCCTACCATTATTCGAATTTTCTTTGAACTAGAAAATTGCAAGTATATTAAATTATATACTTGCCACCATCGAACTAAGCTCTTCACAGCATATATGACATCATTTTCATATAGGTCAGCTACTGTATTCCTAAAACATACGAAAATACTAGCTACAAATGAAAAAATTGTGCATTAATACCTTAAAAATACGCGTACTTAGGGTTCCATACATAATTTCATAAATTTATAAAATTTAAAAATAAAAAAATAACTATACCACAGTGTAGGGGACATCCATACGAACCAAACACCGCCAACCACGCTCCAATCGAAGCTAGCACGCGCCCCCACGCGCCGCCTGAGTGCGCGGCACATGTGGCGCACATGCTAGTGAGTCCAAAGGACTCCTGGCCGATCCGACCTGTTGACCAGTCCGACCATTGACCGGTCAACGGTCGGGTCAGGTCGCGGGTCGGGTCGCTAGCCTGCCAACCACCTCCGGCGATGACATCATCCGACGGTTACCGACCATTGGATGACGTCAGCACGTGTCGGTCTGCCGATGCGCACGTGACGCTCATGCGTCAGTTCGCTAACTGACACGTGTTACGCACACGCTGGCGTTCCCAGCGCGTCAAGCGCGTGACGCCCACGTGCAGAGGCTTCTGGCCGCGCGTGTGGGTGCGTCCGGCATCCTCCGGCGGCGCTCTACCCATCGTTGAACTCGTCTCAACAAGCACTTTCACCCCGTATATTTAAAAATTGATTTTGGCCAAAAATAAATTTCGAAAAATGGCCAAAACCGTATGGGTGTACCCGACCCCGAACCCGTTCTTCACTTCGGTTCATTTTCGACAATTCAGATAGCAATTCCAACCAATAGACATCCAAACAGTGTAGATTTCATACTCTTGATCTCGATATCTAATGGTAAACGAGAAAGCTCGATGAAAAACAAGGCAAAAATCACAACCTGGCTCTGATACCAATGTTGGAATTTAAGTTGGCGGAAGACGACTTACCTTTATCCGATGCGCAAATAACAATTAACCCCAGAACGAACGTTGAATTGCGGATGAATCATGAACAAAAACACTTCACGTCGGTCTGAATGCAATCACGAGGAAAGCACCCGATTTCCACAGCGTAAATGCCGATTGTTCTTTGTAATAGTGAAAATGGAATGCCTTCTCCCTTTGATGGAAATAGAACAAACAAATGAGAGAATTTTCTGATCATATGTTCTGCCACCGTTCCAACGGTTGTGTTCGGGAGACTCTTATACATCTCCCTTCGTACACTTTCAAGAGATATATTTCCATCCAGTGCGATTCAATCGCACCCCATCATGGACGTACTAGCTAAAGTACAACATCCAACATGTTTGACATAACTTCCTCGCAATGGCAACCATAGATATCAAATGAACCCTTGGTTTGAAATTCGAAGAGCAAACTCCAAAACCAAGCATATTTGGAACACCGAGGAACAAGAAATGAAGAATCTTTCCACTAGGGTGATAGTCGTTATAGTCACAATTTCTTGAAGGCAAATTCTCAAGACCTCATGGTTTTCCATCAGTAATATTCACTTCCCTGCTCAATAATCTCCCTTGCAAGCAAATGAGAGAACTTTCTGATCATATGTTCTGCCATCGTTCCAATGGTTGTGTTCGGGAGACTCTTATACATCTCCCTTCGTACACTTTCAAGAGATATATTTCCATCCAGTGCGATTCAATCGCACCCCATCATGGACGTACTAGCTAAAGTACAACATCCAACATGTTTGACATAACTTCCTCGCAATGGCAACCATAGATATCAAATGAACCCTTGGTTTGAAATTCGAAGAGCAAACTCCAAAACCAAGCATATTTGGAACACCGAGGAACAAGAAATGAAGAATCTTTCCACTAGGGTGATAGTCGTTATAGTCACAATTTCTTGAAGGCAAATTCTCAAGACCTCATGGTTTTCCATCAGTAATATTCACTTCCCTGCTCAATAATCTCCCTTGCAAGCAAATGAGAGAACTTTCTGATCATATGTTCTGCCACCGTTCCAACGGTTGTGTTCGGGAGACTCTTATACATCTCCCTTCGTACCCTTTCAAGAGATATATTTCCATCCAGTGCGATTCAATCGCACCCCATCATGGACGTACTAGCTAAAGTACAACATCCAACATGTTTGACATAACTTCCTCGCAATGGCAACCATAGATATCAAATGAACCCTTGGTTTGAAATTCCGAAGAGCAAACTCCAAAACCAAGCATATTTGGAACACCGAGGAACAAGAAATGAAGAATCTTTCCACTAGGGTGATAGTCGTTATAGTCACAATTTCTTGAAGGCAAATTCTCAAGACCTCATGGTTTTCCATCGTAATATTCACTTCCCTGCTCAATAATCTCCCTTGCAAGCATCAAATAGAAAAACTTGATTTTTGCCTACTGTAAAGGTTTCGCAGGAAATACTATAACGACTATCACATGCTTGCAACTAAAACAATTCATCTCCACCTCAATGTAGCTCTCAATTCGTGAAATGTCAGTGCCTCAATTTTGGCCGGGTCACTATTAGGCAACACGACTTCACCAATGCTTGCACCAGAATTTTTTGCAGAAAAAATAAATGCTAAATGGTCAAGTCCCCAAAACAGGGGTGGAACGATAGGTTCGATTAAAAGACAATACCTAGAAATGACTTTTGATAGAACTAGGAATTGAAGCCACCAATCCTTTCGATTTCTTCCCTTCCTTGTCCTCAGAAGTCGCCACTGACTCAGGTGTCAACGAATTCGACATGCCCCTTTTGGACACCATTTTGCTCACTCCGAGCAAGACAATAGAACGACCAACCTAGAATCTCGGAGCAGCCGCAAAGCTACAACGTGCAAAAAAGTCAGCAACTTTTTAAGAAACCAAAGCAAGGCTTAGCATCACAGAGCGAAACCCAGGATTCGAAACTACCATCACATTGTCGCTTAGCAGTCGCTTTTGCTGAAGGACCAATTGAAGTGAAAATGGTAGTCATCTGGAAAGAAAGACTATAAAATTCGCGTTGGGTTCACGCAAAAATGAGAGGTAACCGAACGAACCTCAAAGAAGGGGTGGCGAAACCCTTGAACCCTAGTCGAAATCTTGCCTCGTGGATGAAAGAATGCACAGAGAGACACACTCAGAGAGAGAGAGAGAGAGAGAGAGGCAGTACGGTGTTGCTGAGCAAGGAAGAAGAGACACAGCACGAGGGCATACCCGAGACCTCACCGAACCACTAAAAGCGTGGAGGTCATGGGAGAGGCAAGCGAAATCGGCCGTTGGGAGAGAGCGCGATTTAGGAAGAAGTGCGCCGAGAGAATGGAGCCCTGAGATGAGGCCGTCATCGAGAGGGAGCGATGGTCATCAGAGGATTCGCTAGACTGGAAGGAGCGTCAGAGGAGGAAGAGAGAAGATAGAGGAGAGAGAATGCCCTGCCCATCTGCCCACGCATTGATTTGAACTTCTGCCGGCCAAAGGAGAGAGAAAGAAGATTATTTTACCCGCAGAAATTCCATCTTGACAAGCTGACCCCACAGCGCCTCATCGGTCCAAGTGGCGCTCCATGATTGGTCCGGGACCACGCTGATATGGCAGCTCTCGGACCACCCAATATTTTCTCAATCTCACTCCCCTCCATACGAACTCTGCTTTGCATTACATTCTTCAAGAAAAGCCATTCCTTTCCAAGGGTTTTAACCGAAGCACCATGCAGAGCAATGATCACACTGCGTGAAAGCGGGGAAGCAAAAAAGTCGGAACGCTTTCACCATTTCTTTGGGTAACCAAAATCAGACCCTCTTTTGTTTGTCGAACCAAAGACGAACTTGGACGGCCAGAAAAACCAAGAAGGTGGAGACACGTTAAAAGCCTTCGCTCTGGAGAGAGGAACAATGCAAAGCAGAGTCCGTATGGAGGGGAGAGAGGGGAGAGAAACCTGCTGACAGAGCGGGCCCCACAGTCATGAACTACTGAGAAAATATTGCATAACAGAAGATGGAGAGATGAGACAAGACGTGGCGGGGCCCCGAGGACACATCTCAGAAAAAAATTGGTGTTGCACTGTTAAGGTATATAATATTTTCTCGACAAAAGAGAGGGGAAGGAAATCGTGAGGGAGAGGAGAAAGAGGAGAGAGAGAAGAAGAAGACGACAAAAAGAGGATGTCACATTGATCGATGGAATTGTACAGATGATCTGAATGGGAGACCGCTGTGATTTGAACAAAGAATCTTATCGCATCGGAATCTTATCGCATCGGTGCACATGACAAAATTTTTATTTCTCGATTTCTTTGTTTCTCTGTTCCCCGGAACAGGTTTGGAAAATCCGTTTGGTAACACAATTTGATTTCTCTATTTTTGAAACAGATTTCTATTCCGAAATAGAGAAATCGAAAAAATCAAAAACTAAAATTTTTAACTTCTCGTTTTTGAAATAGAAATCGAAGCTGAAATCAAACCATATAAAAGAACCTTGCACTTTCTTGCTAACTTAATTCACTCATAACCACGATTTCACAAATTATTGCTAATTTTCTTTTTCTTATTTTGCTCGTGTTTTTTTTTCATTTTTTTTTCAATTTTTTTTTTTTTTTGATAACTTCCTCTTTAGGATGAAAGGCAATCGAATGGGTCCCCAATTTTCAAAAACGACCAAAGTTCTTAAATACTTACTTAAAAACAAGGGGGCTCTTTCCTCCTAGGAAAGGCACGCACATGGCCAATTGAAGAAAAAAAATTTACGCAATAGATGGATAAAAAACGTGCCTAGAAATTTAACATTGTTTCTTTACGGATTCAAAATTCTTGCAAAATCAAAATAATTAGATTGTTACACAATCTTGAATTTTAATTCGAAGGCAAGAGATTCAAGAGAATCTCTCTCTTTACTATGCAAGGGCCATTAAAGGTTTATTGAGCAATAATAAAGAAATTAGGGATGAGCAACGGGACTAATTCAATTCGAGAATAAAAATAAACCGACCTTCCCCAATTGGTTCCTAACCATAAACGTTACTTCAAGGTAGAATTCTCATATATTCCTTTACACCACCAATTTTATTTTGTTGATAATCCTGTATAATATTAGTTTTTGATAAAATGATAGGCACCATTGATGGCACCCATATTCATGCTTCCGCAGTACTTGTCTGAACCTACGCAGGATAAGCTTGCAAACGATACATTGACCGAGGAGGGAAACCAAATAAATACGCTTAGGAAAACCATTGCCAATAAAATGGCAAGGGATAATAATATGCCGGAAATTTCATGAAATTGTATTTTCAACTTTCGTAGTGTATTAGTATTATTTCGACTATTATTTTGTATTTGAGGATTTCCTATATTGTTATCTAATCAATTTCTATTCTTAGAAATAGAAATTTTATTCTGTTATCAAACAGATTTCTATTCCATAAATAGAAATTTTGAGTTGTTATCAAACGGGTTTATTTGCTTAGAAACTTGTCCGAGGAATAGAAATTGAGAAATCAATTTTTGGCTAGACATCAATTTCTAGAGTAGAAATTTTGTCATGCGCACCCTTCAAGTGTGGCTCTTATTCCCAGGGGAACAACCAAAAAAAAAAAAAAAAAAATCTGCCACTTGCCCCACTTCAACCCTAATAAGTTAGCTCAGCCTTGCTTTCTTTCATATTTGCAACGAGGCAAAAGATACATGTGTTTGTATGCGACTAAAAGATATAAGTTAGTCGAACAAGCATGTCCTCATCGTCGACCTCCATCATCAACCCAAGCCTTAGTGAGGAGCAATGGGTGAAGCACATCCGAGACGCCCTCGATCACGGGATCGATATTGAGACCTCGGTTTCCGTCCACTGCGTGCCTGAATCTATCAGCTCCGCAAAGCCGGAGGCGCACGTCCCGCACCATGTTGCGCTGGGACCATACCACCACCTCCGGCCACAGCTCTACCAGACGAAGCACACCAAGCTGGCCGCAGCCCGGCGGGCACGGGCAGCGCTGAAGCTCCCGGCATTCAATCGGACGGCTGGTTTGCTCCAAGCGGAGGAGGCGAAGATTCGCGCAAGCTACCAGCAGCACCTGGAAGTCGGCACGGACACTCTGAAATGGATCATGACCATCGACATCTTGTTCTTGCTTAACCTACTGTACAGTTACAAGTCACCCAATATCGGAATCAAGGAAGACTCGATTTGGGATGATGACCCAGACTCCACCGTCAAAGACGTGATGATGGTGGAGAATCAAATTCCGACCTTTGTGCTGAGGAAAATAATGTTGCAGACCGAGAACTCGATGAACGAAGTGAGAGAAAATGAAGAAAATGAGTCCATAGATAGGAAGCTTGGGGAGATGTTGACGAGGTTCTGCAAAGGGATATCACCTCTCTGGCTGGAAATGTGCTTGCCGTCTGAAGCCATTTAGCGTAAGCATTTGCTCGATCTCCTTTACAATCTCATCTTGGGAACAACAGGCCCAGAAGCAGCACAGACGAAGAAGAATGAGCTTAGGAGTTAGTTCTCATTCCCAATGCCATGCGTTAGATGATATGGCCTCTTTCCTTCTTCTTTTGTTGTATCCAAACATTAGAAAAGTGAATAAAAGTACCTTTTTTTATCAACAGGCGCAAGGTTTTGCCGTCTGATAGACATGTCATCGACACAAGCATCAAAAGTCACTGAGGCATGGAACGAGTTATCGAAATGCTCTTTCATGAAGAAGCTGAAAGAGCTGATCAAGCTCATCTTCAACAAGGTATTGATACCAGCATCAATAGTCACTGCAGCATGGAACGAGTTTATCGAAATTCTCTTTCATGAAGGAGCTGAAAGTGCCAATCGAGCGCACCTTCGAGATAATCCAATTGGCAAGGCAATTGATTCTCGGATGCTTC
The DNA here is from genome assembly GCA_014182715.1 of Eucalyptus cloeziana. NCBI lineage: Eukaryota > Viridiplantae > Streptophyta > Magnoliopsida > Myrtales > Myrtaceae > Eucalyptus > Eucalyptus cloeziana. The sequence goes on from CM024640.1 coordinate 5,730,593, forward strand.
GAGTACCTTCCGAATGACCCTTTTCAAGAAATCGTTATGATCCCCACAGCGTCGGGATCAAACTAAGCTTGGCCACAGGAGGTATCAAAACCATTGCGTTCGATAAGAAAACCGCTACCTTGAATCTCCCTCATATCGATCTGGATGCTACCACCGAAGTCCTGCTGCGAAACCTCGTGGCCTACGAAATGATATCGCAGAAAGGCTCCTTAATTCTGACACGATACACTGAGTTAATGTACGGCATTATCGACACCTCCGAGGATTTGAAGTTGCTGAGGGAAGCGTCCATTGTCTTGAACCGCCTGAACAGCGACGACAAGGTCGTGGAGCTCTTCAATGGAGTGTTCAAATCCATAGGTTCCAAAAGCACTGCATCGGAGCTGGACGAGACGATTCGAGACGTCAACGAGTACTACAACAGCACTCGAAAGGTCAAGGGTTATAATCTCATGAGGAAGTACGTCTACTCTTCTTGGAAGTTTCTCACTGTGGTCGCCACCGTCGTGCTCATTTTGCTCATGGTTCTGCAGACATTTTGCTCTATTGAGTTGCCCTCGGTTTTTCAACACAGCATTTGTATCGTTGATTGTGATATCCCAAAATTTGGCCCTATTTCGAAATATATAAAATAGTTATTTCATCGACGCACTTATGGTCATTTTACTCTAAATTGATCACTCGCGAGTTAACTAATCTATTGGGTGATGCCGTATAGGGTTAACACGTGAAAGACTAGAAAATTCAATTAGGGATAAATCTCTTGACCATAAAGATTGACAATAGTCAATACTATGTTGTTATAAATCAATTAGCAAACAGATATAAATCGATTCAGTGGAAGTACGTAGTCGGTTTGCAGGTGATTCTGCACAATTACGATATTTGTGTCGAACGACAATAAATCGATTTTCTATTGATATTATATTTATGGTATGTAATAGAACTCTCACGACTACATGACAACCGAAGATTGTCCACGATTTGAATAGGCACAAATGTGGATCGAGAATTATCGACCACGGGTCAACCGCGCGAGAACCCAAAAAGCCACCTGATAATTTATGTCGTACCCAAGGTTACGTTTGATTGATTTTTAACCATGAAATTTAATTTGATTTCGCATATCAAACTTTCGAGGGTTTTGAGGATAAATTATTGGACGTCGCATCGTCTGTCGAATCCATGATAAGTTCAAAATTTTTGGAAAAATGAATTATTGGACAGAAAATTGGAAGTCGAAAAGGAAAAATCGAACCCAATTGCAAGGTTGAAATTTTTGGACCAAAAAGGCTTGTTTTCAAGAAATTAGAAATAAAAAGAAATTGACAAATTTGAAATAAAAAGAAATTGAGGGGACAAATTGTTAGGTTGGGAGGAAATTGTGGAGAGTGAGTGAAAGGGAAATCATGAAGATTTTAGAGAAAATTCATGTTCTCCCCTTTTTGGCTGCCCCATTTCCTTTCCCCCTTGCTCAGCCGAACTCATCCCCCACACTTTCTCCATTTGCTTTTATTTTCTTCAACTTCTCATTCTTGTTTTTCTTCCCTCATTTGCCGCAAGTCACGCCATTCCTCACCACCGTTCTTGCTGCCATGTGTTGCCACCGTCATCCACCGCTTGACCGCCCCGTCGCCATCACCGAACCACCACCACCACCATAAGCCACCATCCTTGCCACGGCCCACTCCCCGCCACTAGCCACCATCGCCGGTTCACCACCGCCCAAGCCAAGCTTGGCCGTGGGTTTTGAGGAGCCGCCACCGCCATCAAGTTTTTGTTCAAGTCGTAAGTCTCGTGTTTTCGTCACCGTTGCACCACCGTCACCGCGAGCTCGCCGTCGTTGGAAACCGTGAGTTAACTTCCTAATCGTGAATTAGGGTGTTAATTACGTTTGAGGGTTGTTAGTTTAATATTAATGACGTTTAATATTAGCTAACGTTGGTTTAACCTTAATTGCGATTAAGGATGGTTTAGATTAAATTTAAGTGCAATTAATTTAAGTAATTATGATTATATTAATTAATCGCCGTTAGATTAATTAATTGAGTTTAGCTTAATTAATCGTGATTTATTTACCTAATCATAATGTATTTATTTAATTGTTATTTATTTAATTAATCATAATTATTTTAGTTAACGATGATTAATTTTAATTGAGTATAGTTAGGTTAATTAATTGGGCTTAGTTTAATTAATCATAATTAACCTAATTAATCGTAATTAGCTTAATTAATCGTGATTAGTGTAATTAATGAAGGATTAGCCTTTAAGTAAAATTTTATACTCGTTTTTCTGGATGACATTGTGCTTAATTTTGATTGTTTGAGCATTATGATGCTATGTTATTGATTGCCCAATTATAGATTTTATTTATTATATCAAAAAAGAAGAAAAAAGGTTTATGGGTAAGAAAATAGAAAATTTTGATTTGTCGAGTTTGGACGCCGAATTTTATGTGCTTAATAAAACAATAGGGTTTAAAAAAAGTATGCAAAGTTTGGCAGGTTGGTTTTAAACACGTGATCACGTACAGATATTTTACCAAAATTTTTAAATGTGAAAAATTGCCAAAGTTAATTATTTGAAAACAAACTCTTTTGTCTTAGGTTAATTAATGTCAATAAGAATTGATTTGATTGTTGATGTGTTTGAGTGGTCACTTAATTGAACCCGTTACCGAGTGAGAGTTTGGGAGCAATGACCGATTTTTATCGGATGCCCGGTGGGGGTCCGGATGCTGAGTTGCAGTTGAGGCCGGACCGATGTTTCTTTATGAAATGCCATCTAGGTGGGGATTCTAAACGATGTCTTACTCAATGGGGCAGGATAATGCCCGGTCATGCTAGAAGACCGCCAACTCTTGTGTTGGTCGTGGCCCGAGGAGTCGTAATAATTGGAACACGTGTGTTGACAATGCGCATGGAATTTTTAGAATGTGTTCTGATTATTATTTATGCATGTTGCACTAATATTGTCATGTGAGGTGTACTAATATGCAGTGGTATGCCAAGGCAAGGTAAGATTGTATATCATTGCATGTTTTAGATTGCCTTTGAGGTGAATTAGCTTCCTTATCGAGGTTTAGGAAGTTGACTCACTAAGATTTATATCTCACCCTGCTGTTGTTAATTATTTTCAGGGCCGTAGCGTGGAAAACTGCTAGGTACTTGTGGTGGGCGTGAAATGCGACACTTTTTGGCTAGCTCTATCGTTGGTGAAGTTTAGGTTAACCCTGACCCTAGTAGGTTTTTTAGTTGGTCAATAGGGAGTTGCCCCTTTGAATGGGCTTGTAATTGTTAAACTTCCTAAGGTTAACAAGTAATAAACAAAGGTTGTGCCTTTGGAAATATTTGATGTGTTTTACTATCCCTACTGTGATGACTGACTAGGCTTAACTAGGCGTTGTTTATTTGAGTTGCTTCCGCATGCATTTAATCGAAAGATAAAAAGAATGGATTGGCAACACGTCTTGAGACGTCGCAAATTTTAATCAACCGTCGTGGGATGTTTGTGCACTCAGGGTTCGAGGTGTGACATTCATCGCATAAGATCCCATGTGCTTTATTTACATACTGACTAGCATTGAGCAAGGGATACGTGCAAGGCTGTGTAAGTGGATTGGTTCTACTCGATAACTAGATCGGCCACCTTGAAAACTGTTATGGTTCCCGATTCTGAGTGAAGAGCCACTTGGGAATAAGACCAACCGAATTGAATTTGGAACTGGTTTCATAAAACCTAGAAACTCTAGTTTTTTTCTTGGCATCTTTTTTTCATCTCTTTTTTTTTTTTTTTCTCTCCAACCTTATTTAGACACTTTATGAATGTCTCTCTTTGTCCCTCGCGATTCACCCTCCTCCTCACTTGTCCACAGCTTGTTCAAGCCTTGCAACAATCGCTAGTTCCCGAATCACCTTTGCTTGCCCATCCTTGTTCATCTTTTACTTTGAACCTTTATATTACTCATAGCATTTTCCTATTAAAAAATGAAACCAATATAAGGAATAAAAAGAAAAACAGGTTCTTGGATAAACCTTGGAATCAAATCGAAAAAATAAGATAGGTTCCAAAGTAAACAGGGATGGTTACAAGTTTCAAAAACTAGAAATCGATTCTAACAGGGTAGCTTTTAAGTTTGGAGTCTACCCACCTAAGAACTAATCACCCGTAGCTACATGCATGTGTAAGATTAAATATATAAGTTAAATAAAGAGCTATTGAGGATCCTAAAAAAGGGAAATTTTCAATTAAAGGCCTAAAGTGGAACCGTTTTATCAAAAAAGGACCTAAAGTGGACATTGTCTTAAACAATGACCTGAAGTGACCAATTTAGTTTCAAATAAGGGCCTCAACTTAAAAGCTAACCAAATCTTATTTGTAGCTAGGGGTATTTTCGTCTAAAGACTTTCTTTTTCCTTCTTTTTTTTTTTTAATTTTCTCATTCTCTTTCTTTTCTTCATCATCTTTGTGCCTCCAACTTTTTTGGTCTTTAGATCGCGTTCTCCAAAGTCCATCTCTATCTTCCCTGCCAAAATAGCCATCAACACCCTTAACCTCATCCGTTGTTGCCCTCAACAGCAATTCTAGTACCTTTGTCGAAAGATGGAGATCAATCCAAGCCCTTGATCGAGCATAAGTGGACCAAGATGTGATGCTCAATTCGATTCGATCCCCACATCTTGTGGTCGTGGTCAAGCACGAAGCACGACGAGGTGTAAGCCATTAGCTTACTGACCTCGTTGTCATCAATGCTTGAATTTCAATTGGTCCTCACGCAAGTTATGATCGATCTTAGCGAGGAGAAGCCGGATTGAAGTGCCTAAGCCAAATTTATTAGAGGTTTCTGAGGAATCTCTATGATACTCATGTGCATCAATTCGTTCAATGAAATACGTGTATTATGCACTTTTTTCGTCTTGTTATTCTCTCTCAAATCTGTGCAGATAATATTTTAGAGTTAGAGAGGCAAATTTTTATGTACATGTGTAAACTAGAGTCATTCGTTTTTTAGATTGAGTGCTGTCTTATTCGAATTTCTGTCGGAGGCGAATATCTTCAATCACGAGTCAAAATGATTCAGCAGCCTTTGTAGAGAACCAGCATGCATGACACAATGGACCCTCTCAAGAAACCACATATTCCACCTCAATGCAAGCTGCGTCTATGAATGTTATGAACAATCCAACCCAGACCCAATAAAACATTCCCAAGAAGCTACGAGTGAAAGTTATCATGGCATAGCCATTTTCATTAGCGAGGAGAGCATGAAATTGTTACTTTAATTGCCATAATAAGTTCTTAAAAGCAAATTGAATAAAAACAAAACCCACTCCTAGATATTTCTCGATTCCCAAGTTCATTATCGTCATTGGAGAAGGTGAGTGGTGGCGAATAACTTAAAAACTGGCTTATGCCGAAATCAATGAGTTCTTGGGTGAGGATGCAAAATTGCTAATCTAGAGCATGCGTTTTGAAGTTTGCTGATGGGGAGGCTGCAGAACTGAAGCACGCAATTTGCAGTTTTGCAAAACTGCATAACTTCTCGAACATCTTTTCATTTTCTTCTTTTCCTAAATTGTTCAAATTATTTTGCACATGTACAAGCTTGTGCGTGAGGAGTCTGATGCATTTGTCAAGAAGGAGGTGAGCTAGATGAAAAAAGAAAGAAAAGAAAAACAAAAAGAAAAAAAAAATCTTTAGACGAAAATACCCCTAGCTGCAAATAAGATCTGACTGGCTTTCAAGTTGAGACCCCTTATTTGAGACTAAATTGGTCACTTCAGGTTCTTATTTGAGACAATGTCCACTTTAGGTCATTTTTTGAGAAAGCGGTTCCACTTTAAGCCCTTAATTGAAATTTTCCCAAAAAAGGAAGAAAAAGAAGCGTTAATTCATGAAAGAAGCATGTGGGGATCCCTATTTATTTGTCAACTTAAGTGAGGTAGTTTTGAAAATAATAAAAAGTGAGACAACATGGTGTTTGGGTTTCGTAGTATGCTAGCTTTCATGCCCGCGCTACTTGCTTACCTGATCAATTTTCATTCCGTGTGCAAAATTATAACCGAACTTTAAATAACTCACAACTTTACTAGCACGGAGAATTGAAAAAAATCGTCATTATTGTCTTCTTTTTTATCACTATGCAATTATTGATCTACGTAGAGAACATTGAATGAATATTTTTCTATCTTTTCAATAACAGAAAAAAAAATCATTTTTCAACCGAAAAAACATGTATTAAATTGAAAAGTAAAAAATAAAATTAAAAGATCGTTATAAGTTTCTCACATGAAGTGTAAGAATGAGGTTGATTATTGCATGATAAGGACAATTAAGTTATTTTACCAAGTGCACTATCTTAACAGAATGCAAATAGTCAATTTCTTCGTTTTGCCTTTTTGTCATCTTTCTTGGTCAATTTTACCATTTTTTTCCCTCTTTTCTTTACAATTAGGAAAATAAGTTTATAAGGGTTAATTAGAAAACACAAAAGTAAGTGTCAGCATAACTATATAATTATACAAATTCTAATCTAGAAAGAAAGCAATCATTGACTATTTCAATATTTTTTAATAACTAAAACCAAACATTTATTTAAAAAGGATACAAGCATTTAATATGTATTTAGACTAGTTCTCATGTGTGCATGCAACTTCATTTAAACTGATATGGTAAATTATATTTGCTTTTTTATTTAGTAAAGATTATTTGGGATTAAGATTAGAACCATCATATACATAAGATAAAATAAAAAAAGGTTGAAAGTGTACATAATGACGATAGCATTCCTAAATCATTCTAAATCATATTGGAATAAAGAAAAATGATATAGATGGCAGTTATATATGCATGAAAAAAAAAAAAAAAAGTGGAAGTTTACTCAATGAATGATATTGCTTATAGCAAGCATAATTTTAAAAAGCAAAAAGTGTGATAAATAGTGCTTTTGACATTAAAATGTTGAACTTGGCATCACATCTAACGTAACCTTATCATCAACTCAATCCTCGCGTTGATGTAGTGGAGAAGATAAGGTCAAGTTCATGTAAAATATGTACATGCATTATAGGCCATATATGTACTAAATTCTCGCAAGGATCTATAGAATCGGCGATAATAGACATAATATTTTTTATGCAAAGAGATAGATATGGAAAGTCTAGGAAATTTGGGGGGCCAAAACTTGGCAGAATGGGACATTTAAGTGCCAAAAGTTAGGAAAGTGACACTTAAGTATCAAAATCGGAGCAAAATGGATCAGTTAAGTGCCAATAGTAAGAAAATCCGGCCAAAAAGCTTACGTGGTGATTTTCCGACGAGCCAAGTGCAAAACGACGTCGTTTTGCACGCTGATGTGGTTAGACAAGTGCAAAAACGATATTATTTTACTGCTGACGTGGGTAAATAATTAATATAAATTTAATTTAATTTAATTTAAAACCAATTTTAAAAATAAAAAAAAAAAAGGAGGAGGAGATGAACAGTAGCCAGCGGCTGATGGCTCAACCCTTGCCATTGCCGCCTCCCGCTGTCGCCGAGAAGGTGGGGGAAGGGTCAGCCGAGGTCGCCAAGCCTTGGCCAAGAGCCGGCAACCCCGGCTGATCGGCGGCGAGGTCACGGCCCTCCCCCAAATTGAGCATGGGTCGCGGCCCTCGCCCGATCGAGCCAAAGGCCACCGCCCGCCGGGGGTCAACCCGGCTAGCGATGGCCCTTAGCTCGGCTGGCGAGATTTGACGAGCTCGCCGAACTGGGAGGGCCACGGCTGCCGCCCCAGATTTAGGCGAGGGCTCGCGAGGCCCTCATTGTCGATCTCTTGGGGTTGTCGGCCTCTAGCCGGGGCTCGACGACCCGGCCAACCCTCCCCCACCTTTCGGTTACTGGTGGGGTGGCGGCGGTGGTAGCGAAGGTTGAGCTATCAAGCGCCAGCTACATTGTTCATCTTCCTCCTTTTAAAAAAAAATTTTGATTTAATTAATTTTTATATTAAAATTCAAATTATGCCAAAACAACGTCGTTTTTGTGTTTCTTTATTGAGTTAACTCTTTCGACGAGCCACGTAAGCAATCAAAATTAATAAAAAATTGCCGCTTAAGATTTCCAACGGAGTTCACCATATGTGACACTTAAGTGTTTCATTTAAAAAAAAAAAGTGACACTAAATGTCACTTTCCTAACTTTTGGCATTTAAGTATCCATTTGTGCCAAGTTTTGATACTTAGAGTGCTCTTTTGCCTAGATATGGTTATAGATATAATTCTACCAGTTAGACATAGCAAATAGCTATGGTCATAAATTAAATAATCAGATAATTGTTACCAATCTACCTTAGTTATCGAACTTAAATTTAAATCCTCCTCATATCATATTCATTCAAAATGTATGATTGATTCCAATCTATGAACGTTTTTGCCGCTAGCAAAATATGGTGGTATTATCATGTGTCCATTAATATAGCAGGCCATCAATAAGTCTCAATGCTTGGGGAGCAAATTTGTAAACATCAAAGGAAATTTACAAATTTAGTATCTTCCTTTTGTTGTGTCCGTGTGTTGAATTTTTTGCCATTGCCAAAAAGAGATATTAGCAGTAAGTAATTCTATGTGGTAATTTTCATCAAATAAGCATAACAGATGATAAATAGAGGCGAGAAGGTTTTTAAGCTTATTATCTAGGTGATAATCGAGAGCTCAAGCTTAAAATATATATGTTACCTTAACTAAGTGTTAAGATGATGACATAATATTTACTATGTCCGAAAGTAAAATAACCCACATATTTTACTTTATCTGTCTTAGATGCCATATGTGAGTTCTGATGAATTTCGTGAAAGAGTAGAAATGTGAACTCAAGTTAGACATTAAGTATATCTGAACTATCATTTATACGGTATTGAAAGTATAAACATACGCTCCATGGGAAATGAGTTAATACCGTAATACGTATTTCATACTACGTATGCATGAAATGACCAACAAGAGTGGCAAAAGTTTTAATCTCAACTTTTATGCCTTGTAAGACTTTTGAGGAAAATAGTTCATCAATTAAGTGCCCTCATTACTCTTACTTATTCTCAAGATTTCTATTTAATGTTTGTTATCTTAGAATGTTGTCAATGATCATTGATTGATTCGATCTAATGGGAAATTTCTAAAAAAGCAAGTTGAATTGAAATTGAGAGTTTCAAAGAAATGGAAGATCGAATTTGGAGAATCCCATTCTAGTTTTGTATTCACTAATCGACTAATTATGATTGTTTTTGGGATAATCATAATTGTGAATATAATATATCATTGTTAAAAAGAGATCAAGAAAAATATAAATCTGACCGATCGATCTAACTGCATACTAAATCTACTCAAAAATGTGATGTCCATTATGAGCTGTTATATATTCCTAACAGATGTATGGCAACGAGCTCTCAAAGTATGTTAGTCGCATGGATTATTTACCGGTATGAATGTTGCAGGGAGGTAAAGAGAGTTTTGTTCGACCCACCATATGCGAGTAGGAGATGATGGTTTTTCTTTTTTTATATTAGATGGGCCAACTTAAGCATGTCCGCCCATGTTGGGCCAAAACCCAGCCCAAAAGAGTGCAGTTATTGTAATATATATATAGAAAGGAGTATATTTGAACTGTTTCGTTTTTCAGAAAGTGAGTTACATTCTTCACTTTTCCCCTTTAGAAACAATACGCATCTTTTTCAACGAACGGAACTAGGGCTTCAAAGAATTCCTCAAAACTGTGACGGTACTTAATCTGTGGCAATCAAGATATGTCCAACTCCGTGATATGCCTTTGATTTGTGTTACATGTTTCCAAGCACGTTTTCGTGATTTCGTTTTTTTCGATATTTGAGTATCGGATTGTTTTTTGTTTTTTTGGGAATCCATTTCCCGATAATTACATTAATTAGTCGACTAGTATCCTTGCAGTATTTAATCTTATTTAATTTTCAAGTAGTCTAAATTAATTTTAAACTTATCCACTAACATATAAAGTAATCATGTGGGTGCACGATCATTGAAATAATCAGCAACCAAGAAAGCATTAAATAAATTGCAAAGAAAAGCAAGAATCTAACACTAAATATTAAGAAAAATGCCATTCCCAACCACATCGAAGGGAAACCACAATCAACATGTCGAAATACACAATTAAGTGATAATCGAAATAGAAATGTGCAAACAACAACTTAACATTTGTCTCTAAGAACATTCAAACTCTATCATAAAGCCCTAAGAGTTTGTTCAATTTTTAACACAAAATTTTTTGGATTTTCACACATTTTAAGAGAAAAAAAATACTCAAAAATAATTTTTAAGCCTTTTCTTAATTTTTAGAAGAAACAAATTGTTTTGGAATTTTTTTAAAAAAATTTAGAATATTCTTTTGAGCCCAAACCCAACAAAACTTGGCCTAAGCCCCCTTGCCGTCTCTTCCTCCACCCCTTATCCATCACGTTCTACCAAGACAAATCAAGGCACGCGAAAGTTTAAAAGAAATCTCAATCAAAGGTCAAAACCGAGATGATAGAACACGAACGCCATCCTTCACGATCAATCAGCCTACATCCACCGCTGGACCTCCATTGTCGTGACCTATTTTTCGGGTGCACCACCTAAAACTAGGTTAATGGAATACTAAGTCTTTAAACTTAGCTCGGGCTCTCCTAAGCCCATACCAAATCGCGACTTAAGTCTAAATTTTTAAACATGCAAAAGATTTTATCTAAGAGTCGCCACTAATCAGTTTATGGTAGGTCGATTAGACACTTAAGTAAAATAAATGGAGATTTATTTTACTCCTACGCACCAGAGACTAAGGGTACGGGGACTTGGTTACACTAGAATTTTCTAATGCCCTTTCGGTACCATTTCTTTTTTTATTTAAAAAAAAATATATTTTTGCAAGTAACTTGGATTTATTTTCACCTAAATTACCACCATGCAAAATATGGTGACCACACGGATGCTCATCCACTCTTAAACATTCAAATAAAATAAATAAATAAATTGCATCACACAAAGCAAGCAATCATTTTTTTTTTAGGTTTTCTTGAAATTATAATTTTAATTAACATGCATCTTAACTATATGACCTAACTTTACTAATAAACAAATTCTAATTAAATGATCCTATTATGCAAACTAGTTAATATGCACCTAGTATTTTTGTATTTTTTTATTGAAATTCGGAATTAATAAAAACCCTAATTAAACTATCTAAAAAGTGCAGGTGGCAAATGGGTGGGTCGGGTTGGGTATGGGTCGGGTCGAAAATGGGTCGACCCATATTTGACCCATTTAACCCGTTTTGACCCATATTCTTATAATGTAAATCTAATGACCCATACCCGACTCGACCCGTATTGCTAAAACCTATTTAGTGTTAAAACATTTTTATGTAATACAAATTTTTTAACAATTTTTATGCAATACAAATTTTATGGAAAATTTTATAGTTCTTTTTAAAATATTATTAAAAAATCGAATTTTTATTTATTTTTTTTTTTTTTTTTTTTTTTTTTTTTCTTCTCCTTGCCCGGCCGCCCGGCCACGACGACGGCCGGCGACCGACCACAGGCGAGATCGAGCTCGCCGGCATCGGGCAGGGCTCGATCTCGCCGATCCGGCAAGGCCGAGGCTTTGCCTGACACCAGCAAGCTCGAGCCTTACCAGATCCGGCAAGTCTCGAGCCTCGCCAGTCATCGGCAATAGTGCGTGCATCAATCCGTAATGAGGGTCATCTAGTTCGGGAGATTCTAGAAGCGTTGATCCCCTATAAAGTCCTTCCAACCATGAGTCCGATAGAGCGTACATCAATTCGTAATGAGGGTCATCCAGTTCGAGAGATTCCAGAAGCTGAGCCGGGTCTTCAGGACGAGTTGCGAGTTTATCTGAATGGAACACCCTTGCCTTGAGTATAGGCCTACTGAAATTGATGTCGAACAGACCGTAGCATGATCTTTGGCACGAAATCTTCTGCAATGTTACGATCGGGAACATGAGTGCCTCTTTGTCTATATATATGTTTGGCTTCAAACAAGTTCGGTATTTGCAAGTCGATCAGTTGAAGAGGCTGAGTAGATGTAGGATTTTGATGATTGGCAGTGTTATAATAGTAGGACTTATCACTAGGATGCTTGTCCAGCACAAAATGCCTATTGCTCTTAGCATGACTCTGATTCGTCAAATCCCTCTTCTGTGGTGGAACCTAAGTCATCGGGGAAGAAAGGTCATGAAGATTGTTGGAGATCTGTTTCACCAGATCTGGCGAGGCTGGCGAGGCCGAGGTCCCGCCCGATGCCGGCGAGCTTAAGCCTCGCTAGATCCGACGAGGCTCGGCCTCACGACCGGGCGAGGCTCTCACCGAATCGGTGAGGCTTGAGCTCGTCGGCGTCGGGCGGGGCCTCGACCTCGCCGATCTGGCGAGGCCTGTTGCCAGCCGGCGGCTAGCCGTCGCCCTACCGGCCGCAGGTAAGGAATGAAGAAAAAGAAAGAAAAAAGAAAAAGAAAAAAAAATTGAAATATGAAAAATAATTATAATTTCGATTTTTATTAAAAAAACATTTTTATAAATTTAAAAAAGCCAAGGGTTTAAACTTTAAAATGGGTTTCCTTATAACTCATTTAGACTATTTCTTTTTGTGTTTTACATTCACGACCCATTTCGACCCATATTTAACTTTCACTTGACCCATTTCGACCCACATTTAACCTTCACTTGACCCATGTTTGACCCATATTTAACTTTCACTTGACCCATATATGACCCATTTAACTAAAAATGGGTCATAAAATGGGTTTTTGACCCATATTGCCAGCTCTACTAAAAAGGGATAATTTTCTAATTTATTTTAGGGATTAATTTGACTTAAACCCTATCCTATCTTAGAAAATTATTCTTTTTAAAAAAAATGAGATAATTAAATGTGCGAACATCATCTAAAACCCTATTTAAAAAAGGTTATTTAGGTTCAACCCTAACCTATTTCAAAAATGCAATCCTAAAAATGTAATCTTAAAAAAAAAATTCTAATTTACTAAACCTACATGTCCGATTTACTAAACCTATATGCTCATGCACAATTTTGATTTTTTTCTGATTTTTTAGTTTTTTTTAAAAGATAAGTAATTATTAAATCTAAACTATCAACAAAATAAAGGATTAAAATAATCAAAAAATAACTTATTGTCTCACAGGTCAAATTAACGATTATCTTAACCCTAATTATCACAACAGAGAGTTCAAAATAATTAAAAATCTGATCCGAAGTCTTACGGATCAAATTAATAATTATAATGATTTAACAATTGAAATTCTACCAAAAAGCCCAAAAATTAATATAATTAAAAAAATGATCCGATATCTCTCGGATCAAATTAATAATTACAATAATTCAGGACAAAATCCCTACGGATAAATGCCTACAATATTTACAGATATTAACATCCAATATCACAATTTAAATACCTAAACTAAAAATGCTATCAAATGAAATAACCAAAAAATAACCTAACAAATAAAAAGAGTAAAATAAACTAAACTATAAAGAAAGTAAAAAGTAAAAATAACCAAAAAAAAAAAAAAAAAAAAAAAAACTACCTAAGGGTAAGTAACGGAGACGGGGGTGACATCGGAGGAGGAAGGTCGTCGGCCGGCGCGGGTTCGGACTCCAGCGAGGGCTGGATGGCGCCGGGGGTGCTGGGCGGCGACGGCGAGATGGGTCGCAGGGCGAAGCGGCTACGAGTCGCGTTCGTGGGTCGTCAGCGTGCAGGGGGAGGCGGCGACGGCGTCGAGTGGGTGCGGATTTGGCGGACGGCCGGCGAGGGGCGCCGGTGGCGGCGTTTGACGGGAGTTCGACGTCGCGGGCATTGAGGCAATGAGAAGTGCCGACGTCGGCCTCTCGGACGATGATCAGCAGGCGCTCGGGCAGGGCAATCACAGCGAGGCAGCAGCAGGTTGCAGGCGGAAAGGTGCGGCGGCATTGGGCTCACAGGTGAGGCGGAACTCCGATGGCTGGATCGGCGTGGCGTCGGGGTTTTAGGGCGCGGAGCGGCGGCACTCGAAGCAAGGACTCACGGGCCAATGCGTGGGTCGGGCGGTGGCAGCTGCAGGGGCGCCGGATTCGGCGGTGGTCCGGCTTGGGTCCGGCTGCTGGTCGATGGGCGGTGCTTGGGCAGAGGTTCGACAAGGAGCCGCAGGCGGCACAGCGGTGGCCGGCGATGGGCGCGGCAGCGCCGTGCAGGGGAATTCGACGAGGGGAGACGCGAAGAAGACGATTAACAGTTTCTTCCTTTTTCTTTTTCTTTTTTCGGATGGACAAAAAGGGGGCTTTTCTTTTTTGCTTTTTCTTCTCTTTTTGCACGAATTTTTCTCTCAATTTTTTTGGAAAAAATCCTCTTTAGTTACGACAAATGAACCTCTCTTTTATAGTGATTCAAAATGGCCGCCCTATATGGCATTTCCCGAGTTTCCATCTCTTGTCACATTAAATCAAATCTGTAAATTAGGCATGATTTGGCAATCAGCTCGATCTTGCTCAGATTTCTTCTATTTTGCAAAAATTCTTACCCTTTATTCACTTGATTTTTAAATTGCTTCTGCATTTAACAAAATCCGAATATCAATCAAATCAATTTTCCCTGCATAATTCAATCAAATCAATTTCCCCCATTTTCTTTCATTTTTTCCTTTTATTTGTTCAAAATGCAATTTGTATTTTCCTTATTTCCCTAAGTTTGCTAAAATTAGGTGTCAACACATCACAGCTAGTTCCGGTCACCGGGACAATGCTGCCACCGTACACACAACCACTGCCTAGAACAGTCTCTACTCACTAAAATGCCCATGTTTTTTTTTTTTTTAGGTGAAGAAAAAAAAAATTTGGTGAAGAAAATGCCCATGTTCAGCGCAAAACCCGGCCCAATAACCAATCGCTACGCCTCCCTCGTCAGCCAGTTAACCCACACCACTCGCCCTCTCTTTCAACCATAAAAACGAAGGCGTGGATTAGGGGCGAGTCTCCACGACTGCCCTGCGGAGCTCCGAACCCAAAGAGTGAGGGGACCGATTTCTCGCCTCTGTCTGAACAACGAACATCCACAAAGCAACGACCACACAAAGAAACGTCATACCAAGTTACAAAATGGCATGAAAATTCACAAAGCCATGTCTAATGACCACTGACCAAAAAAAAAAAAAAAATGTCTAATGACCAAAACACGCCAAGGACAGAACGAGAATTAAAGAAGACAATGTGAATCTGGTTCAGGAATTTCATCAAACAGGTAGGGTGCATCGACTAAAGCGTGAACGCCAACTCATTCGGGACTCGGATTTGCATTCAGGGTCACAACAATCATCAAGCCAAGACTAAAAAGGGCCGGGCACAATCCGGAGGGACTAGAACTCGTGTAAGCCAAACCACGATGAATCCCAGTCCTGCGAGTCCGAAACGAGCCAAAACAGGGCAGAGAAAAAGGGGTCGGCGGTGCTCCCTATCCGGCTCGGGGTGGCGAATGAGGGCGAGCTCGATAGATTGGACTACGTCCAGTCGCCTTGGACACCTCTAAGCCAGGATCCTCGGGAAATCGACATGGCCCAAAAGAAATAAAAGAAAACAAAACCGAGACCTACCGTGGGGAAAGGGACGCGACGGCGAGGGTCGTCGGCCGCGCTCCAGGCGCGATGGCTACTGGAGAAAGCCTCTCACTCTTGGCCTCACTGGCTCTTTGTTTCTCGCTCCCTCTGCCTATTTCTCTCTTGGTCTCTCTCTCGCTGTCGAACCCTGTGGTCCCTCCCGAAAATCCCTCTCTCCTTTTGAAGGCACCGACGGGTGTGCATGGCCTCTGCCACCGCCGGCTGCCCTGCCGGCCTGGCCCCACGCAGCAATCGCGCCGCTTTGTCTCGCTCTGCTCCTGCTTTGTCTCGGCTGTACTGTTGTAGAGAGGGTGAGCGACGCGAAGGGGAAGGAGGAAGAGATAGGGGCCGGGCCGGGCCGGGCCTGGGAAAGAAAAGAGGAGTGGGCCGGCCCAGGTGAGAAAAAGAGAAAAGAAAAGGAAAGAGGCTGGGCTGGCCCGGTCTAGCTTTTTTTTTTTTTTTTTTTTTTTTTAATGCAAATGCTCCTAATACCTATATGTTATGCAATTTAACGAAAATTATTGTTGTTTACAGGGTTAAAATTGATCCTTAAATTTCTATACAATTAATGAATGATGAAACGAGCCACCAAAATTTAGATGTCAACACAATCTTATCAAAGGCGCGCCACAATGAAGAAGTGCTAATCGTGAAAGATGTTTGGGACAAAGACGGGAATTGGCGCCTTGAAACAATTTCTTTCGTCTCGTCAGAGGATGTCATGCTACTTCTTATCTTCTATGGAAAACTTGATACGTCTATTGTTTCCAAAAATGCAATGCTCGAATTGCATCCTCATTACATGCCAAACCTCTCTCTGGAATAGTTCATGGAAATTAGATCATGGTAACCGAATTAAGCGCTTCCTCTGACGATGGGCTTGTGACTATATCCAATCAAAAGAGAATCTTTTCAAGCGTTAACCTTAAGATTTCTACCAATTGACTCTGTTCGTGATGGTGTCCAAATTACTATCCACATTTTGCACACCGACAAATTGCTTCATCAATTATTCATCCATCACATATCATCGATTTCTTTAATTCCATTATTATAGATTGGATAACAACTAGCATTTGTATCGACGATAAGTCAACCCACAAAATACCTCAGAATATTCTCATTGATATGTTGTTTGGATACTTTGGAAAAAGTCTTAATGAACTCATCTTTCATGACAAAAAAATGTCACTTCCTTCCTGCTGCAAAAGGCTAGTAGTTTGGCTATTGATTCCACATTTATAATAACTTATCACATGGCATTACAAAGTGCAAGCTTATCTCAGTCGGTTGGAAACCTCCATTACAAAAATGGTGTAATTTGACTATAGATGGGACTTCTTAGGCAATCCTATGAAACATAGGCGCCGGTGGCTTATTGAGGGATTGGTAAGGCAAGGTAGAAGTATTGGCATTACAAAGAGCGCGGTGGCAAGAATTATGAGCACTTCCTAATGGGCTCAAGGAAAAATGATAAATTATCCCTAAACTTTGGCCCAATTTGCAATATGGTATCTGAATTTCAGCTTAATGTGCAACATGAACTTTTAATTTATTTAATGCATTCTCTAGACTTTTGTCTATGATTAATTTAGTCTCTAAATTATATGAAAATGTGCAAATTAAAGTTGATAGATCGCATTGAACAAATTAAAAATTTAGGGATCAAAACATCCAATAACTAGTATTTGCACATTGAATGCTGAAGTTGTTATTTAAATGCATCCTACACAACTCGCAAGCTAACACCCAAGCTTTGAACTCATGACTGATTGCAGAAATACATGATATATCAATTACCCTTAAAAGAAATTCGGGAGGGTTTCTAAGTCTAGCTTGAAAGACTGAACACCAAAGATAAGTGGGGTACTTAGGATTTACACGTGAAACTTGCGAGGCGGAACGAAGTTAACCATTGCCAGATTTTGCGGAAATCTTTCTTTTTATTCATACTTTTTAAGTTTTACAAATGGTTCAACGGCAAGAGAAAAATGTTTTGAAGTTATTTATTTCATGATTGCAATGACTTGCTTAGGTTCATGATGGTCCATTCTAACAAATACAAAAACCGTTGTCAATTTTATTTTTTTTGATCGAAAAAACCGTTGCCAAGTTTAATTTACAACAATTTACACGTGTTTATTAGGAAAAAGTTGTAGATTTTTTTTCTTTGCAGCACCATAACATAACGAATAGTACCATGTCACAAAATTGTGGCGGTTTTTTTTTTTTTTTTTTTTACTTGGCAAAAAAAGAAGAAAAAGTCTTGTGCACCCAATAGTACCATACATAAAATTGGGTCATAGTGCGTGTCGGTTGTGGTAGAGGGAGAGATGGCCGCTGGGCCGAGGTGTCCGATGAAGTGGGCAGCCTGCCGGTGTCCTTATTTCACTGGAGTTCACGATTCTAGTCGAGTTTGAGCTCGGTGATGTGACTTAATTTTAAACCTCTTGATTGGACCGGTATTTATGTAAAAGAGAAAGCCTATAATGGACTTAGGATCGCGAAAAGTCCTAACATGGGTAAGCATTCACCAAAGGAACTAAAGCCCAAAAGCGTAAGAAAGTCCATGGGCACCGTTGCCCGTCCTAAATAAAAGCTGCATATAGAACTATGGCACAAGCAAGAAGTCATCTTCACGATTTCCATCATGGTTTTTCTTTTTCCTTTTTTACCATAAACGAAAAGATATCGCAAGATCCAAGGGATAATGTGTCAAATCATGGATCATCTAGAGATAAAAATCGGCTTTGACCGACATGGAACTAGACAAACACATTGAATTATGAAGGCCTAAATAATTTAGCCAAGCCTAAACTAGCCAACAATCCACCTGATCAAGTCTATTGAGGCTAAAATAATTTATAGCTAAAATATTTTATTATTGTAAAATTGAAATCATGGATCACTTAGAGATAAAAATCGGCTTTGAACAACATGGAACTAGACAAACACATTGAATTATGAAGGCCTAAATAATTTAGCCAAGCCTAAACTAGCCGACAACCCACCTGATCAAATCTATTAAGGTTTAAATAATTTATAGCTAAAATATTTTTATTATTGTAAAAATGAAAAAAAAAACTTATTATTTGTTATTTACACAATCATGAAAAAACTTGGAAGTCTATATCAATATATAGTTTAGATACGAGTTTATGTAAAAATTATAGCATTAAGTGCAATAACAACATTTTTTTTGGTCGAATAATAATGGCATTCAAAATAACACATTTTAGTCAATTGACATTTTTTATTCAAAGTCAATCAATTAGAATTCATTTTTAAGCGATGTATGATAATACCAGGATAAACCATGTAATGATCCTATATTAGAATATTTGAGTTTTTTTTTTTTTTTTTTGGTCACTTTGAATCGACATAATAAAAACCACTCAAGCATTGTTGTTAATTATAGGGACGCCATTTTTGTTGAAGGATTTATCCCCACTTTTTTCAATAAGAGTTATATTCTTCTTTAGCCCCACCTCTGATTGGTCGGTTGCAACTTGCAAGGGTGATGTCCATATTCAAAATCTACCCATTAGAGAATGATTGGAGGAATTAGGGGTGGAGGAAAGCTTGACTTATCATTTGTGCTTCTGATGACTATTGGCTAAGAGTCTTTGGACTTTCATTCTTTTTTCTTCAAGATTAAGCATAAAAAGCGTTCTCAATTCCACCTTGCTAACTCAAACAAATGTAATCGAAGGGAAAAAAATAAAAGTAAAAGTTACAATTCAAATTTTCTTTGCTTCATCACTTCCATAACTTTACTTTTGAAATTGCAAGTTCCATGGTCAATCTCACTAAAATGACTAACTCACCTTTCTTTGCGATACAGCCCCAAAAATCACTAGCATCAACTGAATCTCTCAACCCAACTCCGTCATTCTCCATTTCACCGGCCACCCTCCCAGCCTTTTACCACCCTTTTGCCATATCTCTCTCTCTCTCTCTCTCTCTAGCCATGGTGACCTCGGTGAGGGCCTTTGCTGAGGTCGTGGCAACAATGGGCGACCTCAGTCAAGGAGTTTGCGGCCATGGCAATGGCGACTATGTCATAATGGGAGAGGGATAGAGAGAGGGTCGGGGCAAGGACAAACTCTCTATCTTATATTTAATATCCAAAATTGAAGATTGGACATCTACCGAAATTGTGTCATGTGGCACTTCATGCTAAATGCTACAATGTAACGACACTACATGACACATTACAAACACCAAGAGAGTTTCTATCTCACGCACGCAATGGAAGACCTTCCTGCAAAACTTTTCCCCTTGCATACATGTTTTAGATATTCCTCCAGGTCCACTTCAAACGATAAATGATAATTTAACTAAGATAATCGTAGTCTTCTACTTAAAATGAGAATAACCCAACTAGATGGTGTTAACATCTAAATTTTGGCTAAGTATTTAAAATTAAATGGCATAAAAAATTAAGGACCAATTTGGCCCTAACAAAAAAGATTTTCACATCGCATGGGCATAAATATTATTTGTATTTGTGGCACCCCCAAACCCAATAGGGTCGCCACAGATACTAAGCGTTTAAATCTAAAGCAAAACAACTTAATTGTCGTTAGTAAAAAAAAAGGGAGTTGTAATTAAGGGCCGAGGTTTAGGCGTAAAAAAGAAAATTTTGAAATAACTTAGGGATTTGCGCAGCTCACGGCGGAAATTAGAGGCGAGTCTCACCATCTCTCCACTTCCTTAGCGATAGCACAATGCACACCAACTATACAATGAAAGAAAACACAAGGCCGAACCACTTTTATTTACATATTTAAGATGGACATCTTTGGGTCGGTATAGCCAAAAAGGAAAACCGAGACTTTTCACTAAACTCGGTTGTATCTCTAGTGAGATAGTCGACCCCCTATAATAGAACATGAAAAACCTTCCATCTAAGTATCGGCTCTAACTCCCAAAAAGTGTCATCCTCCTACTCTTCACGCGCGGGCCATCACACCCATCCCAGTGCGTCAGGCAGTGGGGGTGGCAGCATCCCCATCATCACTCCATCTCGACGAACGTGAACAGACACGTACTCCTGAACAACCGGGCCCCCAGACAGGCCCACATCATACAATCCAAACGTATGAATCCGTATAAACGTCAAACCAGGGACGGTGGGACAGTCGATCTCCGTCACCTCGACCTCCACATCAGAAGGAAGGCCGTAAAAGACACCCTGCGTGACAGTAGGAAGCGGCATCGTACTAATCTGAAATGTTGGTCCCCAAAGGGGTGAGTACAACCACTCAACAAGTAAAGGTCCAATGACCACTCAAGCATCATACAATACAATCATAGCATGGCATGTCATTTAAACATACATACACACCTTACCTTGACATCATACGCATGTCATCATATCTCACATACATGCACCATCATATAGTCATCAACCTCATCATGATCACATCACATGTCATCATGCCAAAAGTGCACATACATTGTACACTCATCATCCATGCTATCAAGCATACACCACCATGAGATCCATAGCATGTCATTTAAGTATGCATACATAACTTACCTTGATGTCATAGACATGTCATCATATCTCACATACTTGCATCTATTTACATGCAATATGCCACATGCATACATCCATGCACATGATTCACTTTCAATTCTTAGCTTTCACAAGGATCTCATTAATTTTCTTTAGGGACCAATGTTTGCATCCCAAAATTATCGCTCGCACCCAACCTGGCATCGCGAGGAACCTCCGGCACACACCTCCGGGCATCTCGAAACTCCCGAGGACATCCGGCACACACCTCCGGGCATCCCAGAGCACTCCCGGGGCATCGTCGGCTCACACCTCCGACGGTCATTCATATCCTCATACCTTTCTTTTCCAATTCCACTCTTGAAATCTCTAATGCAATTGATTCAAATTGTGCTTTTGAAACCATGTAGTATGCATTAAAGAAATTTCCCTTTTTGATTAAATAAAACCTTTTTTGAAATCATGTAAAATTTTCCCTTTTCTTGAATAACATATGAAATGCATGAAAGTCATTCCACCATTACATGAAAACAAATCCAAAGTCTCCTAATTCACATGACATTTCATATGGACCACACACCACAGCATAGAAGTGACCATACAACTCAATGTCATGAGTTTCGGAATTGTACAGCATGCACAGTTTTCATGTCGTAGTCAATTAAATAGGCAAACGACCTTCAAAAATCATGAAATTTAACTATGTTGCAGTCAAGACATAGATAAAGATATCATATGAAGGAAATTTCTCCAAAAGTAAATTGCACAGAAAGTTATAGGTCATGCATATCTAGATTCTCATATCCGAAACACACAGTTTGCACGGTTATCACATCACAGTCCATTAAATAGGCAAATGGGCTTCAAAAATTGTGCAATTTTAGTATGTTATAGTTAACACATAGACAAAGATGTTTTATGCAGAACATTTCTTCAAATAAGGCTCGTACAGAAAGTTATAGGTCATGCATATCTAGATTCTCATATCCGAAACACACAGTTTGCACGGTTATCACATCACAGTCCATTAAATAGGCAAATGGCCTTCAAAAATCATGAATTTTGAGTATGTTATAGTTAACACATAGACAAAGATGTTTCATGAAGAACATTTCTTCAAATAAGACTTGTACAGAAATTTATAGGTCATGCATGTCAAGATTCTTATGTCCGAGACACACGGTTTGCACGGTTATCACATCACAGTCCATTAAATAGGCAAATGGGCTTCAAAAATTGTGAAATTTGAGTATGTTATAGCTGACACATAGAAAAAGATGTTTCATGAAGAACATTTCTTCAAATAAAGCTTGTACAGAAAGTTATAGACCATGCATGTCAATATTCTCCTATCCGAAACATACAGTTTGCACGGTTATCACATCATAGTCCATTAAATAGGCAAATGGCCTTCAAAAATTATAGAATTTTAGTATTTTATAGTTAACACATAGAAAAAAAATGTTTCATGAAGAACATTTCTTCAAATAAGGCTTGTACAGAAAGTTATAGACCATGCATGTCAATATTCTCCTATCCGAAACACCCAGTTTGCACGGTTATCACATCACAGTCCATTAAATAGGCAAATGGACTTCAAAAATTATATAATTTGATTATGTTATAGTTAACACATAGACAAAGATGTTTCATGAAGAACATTTCTTCAAATAAAGCTTGTACAGAAAGTTATAGACCATGCATGTCAATATTCTCCTATCCGAAACACCCAGTTTGCACGGTTATCACATCACAGTCCATTAAATAGGCAAATGGCCTTCAAAAATTATATAATTTGAGTATGTTATAGTTAACACATATACAAAGATGTTTCATGAAGAAGTCGAAGAGATATTCTTGATAAAAATCAACATGCAAGCACAAATCTATCACAAAGTCAGCAAAATTTTTCCAGATCTAGTGTCTCCGTAGGATGAGGGTTTGACCCCTTAAATCTCCATCATTTTGTACGAAATTTTAGTATGTTGTAGTTTAAGATGTTGGCTACAACTTTCATGAAGAAATAAAAGTCAAAATCGAACTCAAAACATGCATGAAAGCTCTCACAAGATTCTGACTCAGGCGGTATACACGAAAACAGCAACATTACTCAAGAACAAGACATCCTAGCTTCGATTTCTTAGGCTCTAAACACCCCATAACACACATGCAAGAGCACCAAAGGATCCTAACTTGCCTCAAGAGATCGAGCTATGGACGGCACACGGACTGCACGCACGAACCTCCTTCTTCTTCCTCCTTTTCTTCCTTTCTTCCTTCTCTTCTCCTCCTTTCTTTCTCTCGGATTTCCTCCTCTCTCTCTCTCTCACACCGTGCGACACACTCCCCCCTCTCTCCTCCTTAATCCGGTTGCCTTTTCTCTCTTTTCTTCCCCCTAATGATTGCTTATTTGACCTCTAAGCATGAATGCCAAGTGGCCAATACACTAGGACACATGGGGGGCATGCATTTCGAATTTTTCCCTCCCCACCATGCTTGTCCGTACGGCCCAATGGGCCTCATGGGCCTAGCCAAAATGGCCCACTTTAGGCCCTCTATCCATGGGCCTAAAGTCCAAGCTATTGGGCCTAAGGCCCAAGTCCAAATGGTCCCTAACTTGCTTTAATAAATCCCTTGATTCTTTCCTTATAGATTTCGAATTTTTAATTTTCATATGGCCAAAAATCTTGCAACATTTAATTTATAGGAAGACAAGTCTAAGAGAAGCAAAGCCAAGAATAAATTGTGTTATAAAAAAAAAATAACCTATAGTACAAATCTTAAGAAAATTCAAGAACATAGGCGTGTAACACTTAGTTTTAACGGTTAATAACTAAAGCATAAGTCAAAGGTAATTTCATTACCTAATTACGAGCTTTAGGACATTCTAGGGCTTATCTCAAATATTTGGGATGCCACAGTATTGACCAAGTTTTATCTTCTTTTCCCTATTTTACCTTATTTTCGGATAAATAAAAAATATTTACTTTTAAAAAGGCCAGCGAGGGCTCGGGGGCTGGGCCTCATTTTCCTCTTTTCTTCTTTTCCCTCACGCGGGCTGGGCCCAATCCATTTTCCATCTTTTTTTGGGCCCAGCCCTCTCCTCTTCTTCTTCATCCTTCCTTCCTCGTGCTGCACACCACGCTCGTTGAAGACTAGAGGCGCCATCAATGCCGCCGAACGGAGCAGCGCGAGATCCGGCGAGAAACCCGGACGGAGGGGACGTCTTGGCGGACGCCTTCGATGCTGAGCAGGCCTCCACGGAGAAGACGGGATGGGCCACCAGTTCGGCCAAGAGGGAGGCCGGTCGGCGCGCCCAGGACCAGCGGTCGAAATGCCCCCGTCGACCGGACCCTCCAGCCTATAAATAGGGCCTTTTGGAGCTCGATGAAGGGGGGTCGAGTAGAAATGATGTGAGAGAGAGAGATCTGTGAGACGTTGAAAAGAGAGGGGGAGATCGAATGAGATCTGAGAGCTGCGAGTAAGGGGTAGAGTGTGAGGGAGAGAGCAGCCGTCGGCCACCACGATTGAACCGTAGCCGACGATGTAAAATTTTTCTTAATGTGGACTACATTAATTGATATTGTAATTCACCGTTTAACGGTTACCGTTTTACGGGGGTTGGTCTAAGGTGAGATAGAAGGTTTCTTAATTAGTCTAATATGGGGCTGGCTAGTATGGGCCGAGTTGAGCCTGGCCCGTAATGAGGGGGTTTGGCTGGAAACTCTATAAATAGTGCTCAAATCTCTCCTCTAACCCTAATTCTCACATGTATCCTCACCTAATGGGTGTTTACCTAACGCTAAACATGAGGGGGGCCGCCTCATTGAGCCAGTGATATAGAGGGCAATAAAGGAGAAGGACTTGATGCGCGGATCCCCTTGATATGTGGGAAATCCCTTTTCTGCTTCCGCTTTATGTTTGATAGATCCCAAAACAGGTGCATTAATCTTTCTACTCAATTATGCATGTTCTTGTTATGGTTATGGAAATCTTGGGGTTACGCAATTTGCGTCCAACATGTGGTATCAGAGCAACTATAACCCTAGAACTCGAACGCATAGAGTTTTTGCCCTAATTTGTGATTTTCAAGATTTTTTGTTCAATAAAAATAAAATAAAATCACAAATTCGGACTGGGCTCAACGAGACGAGCAAGACGATCAGCGGCGCGTCTCCGGGGGAGGCCTCACGCGCCCCCACGCGCGGCCACGCGCCGCCAGGGCATCGGAGATACGCCCCCACGCGCCCACGCGCAGGACGCGGCTCGCGCGTGTGCTCCACGCGCCGCGCACTCAGGCGGCGCGTGCGGGCGCGTGGAGCGTTGGATCAGCGCGTGGTTGGCGGCGTTGGATTTGTATGGCCGTCCTCTATCTTGTGGTGAATTTATTTTATATTTTTGATATTTTTTGGATGTGAAAATACATACGAAACCCTAAATACGTGTATTTTAAGTGTATTTTTGCGTATTTTTCTTGTATTTTTGTATTTTGGAAATACAGGTGATGGGTTACTAGTATGTTATCACATAAACATTATGAAGGTGTGATTCATTAATAAAATCAAACTTTATTATAAATTGAAACTGGCTTAATGAGATACAATTAGTATGGGATAGTATTTGAGCTATGTATTGAGGTGATGAGAAACTGTAAAAGTTATGGAACTTTTGTTACTCAAGCGTAGTTCTTTATACGCATCTTGATGTATTTTTTTTTTTTTTATTTTGTTAACCTTTGAATGATAGACATCTTAAAAACTCGTGACCAAACTAATTGTACTGATTAACACATCTGCTGAATGTGGGTAATGCATGTCAGTTAAATTATTAGATGATGTTCCTAAAATCATCTGGTCACTGGTTAATGTCTATCAAGTTGAACCTTTTTTTTTTTTTGTTAATGGTTCTCTGGTCTGACTCAATTAATAGGCCACTGGTTGATAACAATGATTGGCTATTATATTAGCTATTGGCCTTGGAGTCATGTTTTGCCTTATGAAACTCATGAGCAATAGTGAATTAGCTATCAGGCTTGTTGATCTGGGGTATCCTTTATTTCTATTGATGTTAACTTATGAAAGATCCTCTAGATCAGCATTCTGCATTCTTTTTATGTTGATTCTGGTAATTTGTAATTGGGGTGCACAAGAGATGTTTGCTTCTATGTTATGAGCAGTTTCTTGTGTTGCTATGATCGTTGATCTCATTGGAATCTGTCTTTCAGGTTCGCTATATATATATAAATATATGTATGATTAATTTTTATTAATGAATAAAGCAATGTAATTAGCATAATATGTGATTTTGGTGATATGCTGCCCCTATCACTAAAGTAAAAATCACATGTATATGATGTATGTGAGGAGTAAAATTTATATCCCTAGTATGAGAGAGTTTCAAGGATTCAATTGAGTAGTGACCGCCAAAGTGGCACGCTTGATTGGGTTTGAGAAATTTCAGTCTCGTATGATAATTGGGATGTCTGCTAGTCTAATGTGTAGTCATACTCCCAAAGGGGTGATTATGTATTAGTTCATGGAAGGATACATGATGGTGTGGTGGAGAAGTGACTGATCCTAGTGATTCATATGCCCAAAGGTGATGAATTCACGAAGGTCAGAATATATTCTCATAACCGCTATCATGTAGGGAGTGTACAACTGCTTGTCATATATTCTGCCCAAGGGTGATTATGTGATTTTGCATGTAACTCTCTGGATGTGTACTTGTGCGTCAAGTTACACAATGCTCACATAATACTAATTATATACGTTGCTTGTTTTTCAATCACATTTTCTATAATTAATAACTACACTATTATTGAGGTTTTTACTGTTTCAAATTTTAAGTTATGGACATATGATTTGTTGCTTGAGAAAAGAGCAATTGAATTTGCTTATTGTCCATGAAGCGTTCCATTCTGGAACACTAGAAAAGAGGACTGCACTGCTATAAGATGATGGAAGCCTTAGTTGCTTGAAATTATGTCTTGGCTGATATTGAAATTAGGACATATCTGCAAAGATTGTGTTTAAGTCCTAATGACATATCTGTATATGGTTAAAAAGGTTGTTTCCAAAAGTTTGTATTTGAGGAAAATGGCCAAGATAAAGAATAAACTGGTTAAAATTAGTCTTGAAGATTGTCAGGCCTAATAGTAACGGTAAGTATTTTGGCAAGTATGACAATACTGAATACTTAGTAAATTCTGGGGTGGTAATTTAATTACTATGCCTGAAAATCCTGACAATAAGATTTGGCTAAAAGGCATGAAGCACCATAATGAACATGGTGATGAGTATGATTAGTAAGATTAATTTATCCGGTCTTCTGTGGGCTGATATTATGAAAGCAACTTTTTCATATACAAAAGGTGTCATTATTAAAGTTGTTTCATAAACTTCTTTTGAGTTATAGACTGGGCATAGATTACTTGAATCATATTAAATTTAGAGGTGTCATGTAAGAGTGAGGTTATCTAATCCAATATTAAGTGTGTTGGAATTTAGGTCCACTCGGAATTATTTTGTATCTTACCCAGATTGTTAAAGGGGTATTGATCTTATGACCCTAAAGAAGGTACAAGAATTATGGAATCACATGCTCTAAAGTTTCTTAAGATCGACGTAATTGTTGAAGATAGCTACTCTCAGACTATTAAAGATAATAGTACGATGGGGGTTACTGTGTTTTTGTCTTTACCTATACAGATAATTATGGAATCTCCTGTACCATAGACTAAACTTGTTGAGGTTTAAGGTACTATTCTTGATATAATTTATAATGAAATTTCTTAAACCTCTCAAGTACAGAATGAAGTGGTTGCAGCTTTATTAAGGAAATTTGTTAGGGAAAGACAATCAGTTATACCATCAGACTATATAGTCTATTTGTGAGAACATGATTACAATATCCATTACATGATTGTTTTAGCAACTTATATAAATGCAGTTTCTTGTTCTTAATTAAGTATGTGATTAGATGCTATAAAAAAAGGATAATAATATTTTCACTCTGAAAGAGGGGTGGATAGTCAATGAAGAAATAATTATTCCTTTATCGATTCTTTCAGAATGAACGTGGCATTGATAGTTTATTTTTTATGGAGTTATGTCAAAGAGATATAAAATCTATATAAGTGCAACTGGAGAATTTTGCAGCAAATTCAAGTAAACTTATTTGTAGACTGAAAAGTCTTAATTCATAGTCTTAAGCAAGTTTCCAGACAATATTATTAAAGTTTTATAGTGTTATTATTTTGTTCAATTGGGAACAAAGTAATTCAATATACTGCAAGGTCAGTAAGAGGAAATTTATTTTTTCTCATACACTATGTACATTATATTTTGTTTACAATTAGTGACCTTGAGACATCTTATATCTTTTGTGCTAAGATCTGTAAGGATTGTTTTTGCCATATTATATTAGATTTTCTCGGAGGACATTTGCTGATTGTATATTGAAAATATTTAATATACATCATTGCAAGCCAGGAATTGCTCCTGTTGTTAAAGGTGATGGACTCAATCTATCATATTGTCCTTATTTAGATATTGAGAAAATCTAATTAAATGGTATACCTTGTGTCAGTGCTCAAATTTGCACTAGATTAATTATCGTCTTTGTGACGAGATTTCTAGGCAGATATTGGTCAAATCTAAGATGTGATCACTAGGTTACTACCAATAAGGTTTTAAGGTACTTAAAGAGGACAAGAGATTATATGCTAATTTACAGATATATTCAATTCTTGTAGCTAGTAAGATATTTAGATGTAAACTTTGTTGGCTGTTAGGATGATATAATATCAATAACGAAATACATATTTATGTTAGTAGGAAGTGCAGTAAATAAAGTTCTATGTCATCTTCTACTATGTAAGCAGCATTAGTAACATTCTTTTAGGTTGTTATTTGGGCTATTAGGCTCCGGAACCTCGTGAAAGAGTTAATCGTTTTAACTTTATGGATAGATCCATATGGTATTGAGATAACAAATTTGTAGTATTATTTATTTACTACAAAGGTCTCAAGGGGTCTAAATATATAGTGGTCAATTTTTTTAACCATAAAGAAATGGTATAGAAATGTGATGTTTTAATATAACATATTTCCATAGATGATATGGTTGTAGATCCACTAACTAAAGGTCTACGCCCATGTGTATCTTAAGCGACATGTCGTTAGCATGGGCCTAGGAGCATCATGAGATGCTGTTGTTTAGTGGGAGCTATTTTGGCTTTACTCTGATAAAGTTCACATCTATGTTCGTTACATTTTGTAACGGTTTGATATGTATCAACTTTTGCATTCAATAAAATATTTTTGAATGTGTTGTTATTATGTTGAATACATATTGATAAAGTCTCAAGGTACTGTATAAACCTTGAGTGAAGGCTAGGGGCATCCGTTTATTAGCCTTGTCCATTTGTCTTGTTATACATAAAGAAAGGTTAACCGTAAGGACAAGACATATGTGAGTTCATGGAACCATAAGGACATTCTCTAGTGGCACAAGTTTTTTTGACGCTTAAGGTAAGAGAATGGTGACTGACAAATGGAATCTCTTTATGAGAGATGTTGTCCATTTGACATACTATCATATTGGATCCATATCAATAGAGTTGAGAACACTCGTGACCATGGAAGGCTCTGTGTGTATACATGCAGTTACCGCCATGATTCGATGTTTGAGACTTTATGGGATAGGATTGACTATTAAGAATTATCTCTAGACCAATGTGCGCACATACAGTACGATTTCAATTAATATAGTCCAAGTGGGAGAATGTAAAAGTTTTCTTAATGTGGACTACATTAATTGATATTGTAATTTACCGTTTAATGGTTACCATTTTACGGGGTTTGGTCTAAGGTGAGATAGAAGGTTTCTTAATTAGTCTAATATGGGGTTGGCTAGTGTGGGCCGAGTTGAGCCTGGCCCGTAATGAGGGGGTCTGGCTGGAAACTCTATAAATAGTGCTCAAGTCTCTCATCTAACCCTAATTCTCACATGTATCCTCACCTAAGAGGCGTTTACCTAACGCTAAACGTGAGGGGGGCCGCCTCATTGAGCCAGTGATACGGAAGGCAATAGAGGAGAAGGACTTGATGCGTGGATCCCCTTGATATGTGGGAAATCCCTTTTCTGCTTCCACTTTATGTTTGATGGATCCCAAAACAAGTGCATTAATCTTTCTACTCAATTATGCATGTTCTTGTTCTGGTTATAGAGATCTTGGGGTTACGCAATTTGTGTCCAACAGACGACCCACCCCAACTTCTTTTTCGCGTCAAAATCACTGTAGATTTCGTCCCCCTTTGCTCTCGACTTGTCCGATTTGGGGTCGGTTTCCCGAGGATCTTGGCTCAGAGTCGCGCGAGGCGGACGGACGTAGCCCGATCTATCGAGCTCGTCCGCCCCCCGACGTCGCCAAGTCAAGTAGGGAGCACCGCTGGCCACCTCTGTCTTGCCTTTTTCAGGCCCTGTTTTGCCCGGTATGGGCGAGTTCCAGCCTCGTCCCGATCTGTGTGCGAGCTCGGGTCTTCAATGAGTCCCGGTCCTCCCCTCAATCAGCGCACCCCGAGTGTTCGACTCAAGGCCTAAACTACATTCGCATTGATATCCTCGGTTTTCAGTCTGATCTAGGCGCTTGTGAGTTACTGGACATAGTTCTTTATGGAGTTTCACTGCCGTTGGTGTTCTAGGTGCCACTCATATTTTTGTGTCTTTGCTTCGGTTTCGTCTAGTTCACACCGCGTTTGTTGGTGGCCGGAGAGGGGTGAGTCACGGCCGTTGCTGTTGTTCTTTATGGGTTTGAGGGTGTTGGCCGGAGGCGCGGTCGGTAGCTGCCCATTGTGGTGTTCGCGGAGGTTTGGCTGCGTAGATTGGGCATTCGGTGGCCTCGGCTAGAGTTGCGGCGACTTGTAATGATGGTCGAACATAGTGGCCAACGGTGGAGCCCTGGTGAACAAAGTGTATATCGATTGACCGTAAAACATAATGTTCACGGCTCGAGTTTTGATATTTGCTTGAATCAGTAAGCAACTCTTCGGGCGTCCCTGGCGCGCTCGAAGAAGAAGACATTTAGGAGTAGAAGTTGGAGGAGAAAGGGAGAGAAATCAGTGGGGGCGTCCGAGGAGAGAGATGAAAAGAACGAGTCAAAAAGTCCGAAGGGTATAAATACAAAGTAAGGAAAAGACAAGATGTGTTTGTTAGTTGATCAACTGATATAATTAAATCATCGATATTAATTTCTCTCATTACATGGGAATAAAGTATTTTTCTCAACATTTTATTTGATTTCTAATTGACCCATCATAAATCACTTCACCATTGTGGCTCACCACAATAATCAATTCACTATTGTGGCTCACCGCAATAAAATGAAAAGATATAAACTAATAAATGAAAATGAAAAAATTTAAACTAATAAGGTGGGTCAGTTCTGATTTTTCTGGTAAAATAAAAGAAGATAGGATTCCTGATTATTCGGAACTTAATCGAATCATATCTATTGTTCTTGTTCATGTCCAACTAAGTTCCCCTTTCAAGGCCAAGGCACGAAGGAGAGGCTGCGACAGTTGGGTAGGAACGTCTATACCGAACGATCGATCTTGGCTAAGATTTTGTCAGCAAGGTCCTCGATGACTTCGGCCTCAGTTTTATCCAAACTGTAAACACCAAAAGGCACGTCCGGTCATTCGTGCTAGTCAACGGGAAGTAAATATCAAGAGAATAAAAATTTTTCTAATCAGTGCTCAAAGTTAATTCTGACAAGAAAAAAGACAAAATGTCAAGGTTTCGAATCGTTATAACCTCTCTAGCATTAATTGCCTCACATGAAACTTAAAGTTCAGGCATCATATTCAACTCAAGCATTGATATTAGTATTCTCCACGAGAACATAATCATAATTACCCCATTAATCACACGCTCTAGTAGAAAACATTGTTCATCATAAGAGAAATGATTGAACCGCCTACTAATAGCCCAAGGTTGCAAGGTAAAGCGATGAACTACACGAAACTTCAAGGATCAGAGATGTGGAATAAGATCAACATGCATATTAATTTGATCAAAAGTTTACTTTTCTCAAGACCAGAAAATCTAATGACTTTCATTTTTGTCTCTATACCTTTGAACAACAAATGTAAAATTCTAAAGTATGGCTTGGATACCATCAATGAAAGCGAAATATTAATTACTCATAAGTACATAACAGAACAAATATACCTCCAACCATAGATTTCCAAGAGAATATGCTTTAGATGAAGCAACCATAAGTCCGCTTCATTGACATTTTCACTCGTAGAAGCACGAAAACATAATCAACTCCTAATGTGGTATTTTGGTATCTAAAGCATTAGATTGATGGAGAATTACTGAATATATTGGCTTAGAGTAAGAACAAACATCCTAGTTTTATTTGGATATAGATTAATGCTTTCTTACAACAGAGCACTATTTGAACATAAAGATTTTAATTATAACTAGATGGATGAGGACTTAATTCAATAATCATCACATCACTTTGTATCACCAACTCGAATTAGTATGCTAGAGATAGTAGAGTGCGGAAAATGATCATATTACGTTGCCTCATGCGGGTATACCAACGCCCAAGTGAAGAGATTCCACATTTCCAATTATTAGTTCCTACTGGTCAGAGCAGGCAGCCTTTCAAAGTAAGTTTTTTGTTCTCATGCATAAATTAACTTTCTTCAGCAATTCTCAAAAAAAGCATAGTTTTGGAAGAAGACAGAGCTTAGAAAGGAAAGGGTAGTACCGGGCACTAACAGTAAAGCCATTGATCATGCCCAGTGCTCGCAAAGCACTTTTCCACCTCCGGACCTGGTTTGGCTTCTCTTGCTTTAAACCCTCTTCACCTTGGCCAATATTCTCCACAAAAGGACTGGACTGCTCTCTCAGCTCTTTTGCATTGATGCGCCAGAATATGGGAAATACAATCAGACCCCGCTTTTTTTGGCATTCAAGGATCTTCACCAGCTCATTAAGGCACCACGGTGAGGTATGGAAATTCTGAGAGACAACCACAATGGCAATATTTGACTGCTTGATCACTTCTTCAATCGCTGACAGGATCTCTTGTCCTTCATCCAGTGTATAATCAACAAATGTTCTTATCCCCCTCCACTCAACAGCACCCTTGAGATGGCTCACAAAATTGCGTGTGTCGTCCCGTTTGTAGCTAATGATTCCATCAAAAATCCTAGGAGGATGCTGACCTGCACAATGGGGAATACATAGTTTGAGATCAGAAGAGAGGTATGGAGGAGGTACTAAGAATTTGATAAAAAGGCTTATTGTAAAAACAGAAACTGTGCTAATCCTTCTATACGATAATAAAACTTTTTGTTCTTCATCCTCAGCCAAGTCCCGATCACATGCATTTCACGTATAATCCTAATCCAACAGACAGAAAAGAAAGGGAGGAAAATGACCCTCGCTCGGATTGCCATCCCCACTGCTTCTCTCCTTTTTAATTATTGTTGAGATTGAGGGTTGTTTGAGAAGATTTCTGATGTACTTGTTGCTAGAAACGCCTTCATGAGTTCATTAAGAGTTACTTGGAGCACAAGCCTGACCCGAAGCCAAATGGTTTCCCACTATTTTGCAAAGTCACAGAGGGTAACTTTCGGGAAAAATGTGTTCCACGACAACTTTCCAAAATAACTTTTTGACTTCTGTTCATAATGTTGAGACTACAGTATTCATCGAATCCATTAGTGATCATCCCCTTGATAGCTTTTTCAATAATACTCTAATGAAAAACTAAACATAAATAAGTTTAACAACTTAACCATGCAATTGATTTTGTGCCAGCAATGATGGAAATGATGACAATGCTTGCTTACACCATGATATCTACATGCAAAACTGAATACACTCAACTGATTTCTCATCTTGGCAAGGAAGGGGGAAAATATTAAAACTGATTTTCTTTCAAGTTACTACATCTAACCAGAGTGTTACACGTAAATGTAAGTGTTTCAAGTCAGATGGCAAGAGGGAAACTTGCAAATTACCATAAATCCCAGTGATGGATTTGAGCTTCTCAGTTGCAAACTTCAATAGTGGGTCGTAGCTTGAGAAAAAAGCAGCAGTGGAAGTTGATTGCGGAACAACCTATTCAGTGAAAACTGCAGCATCAGAAAATGATCTCAAAGACGAATGAAGGGAAATGAAAATGAATTCAAGAGTACTGTAACCATTCTACAATTGCTTGGGATGGTTGCACATATACATCAATATCTCTACACCACTAGGATCTTTAGCATGATCAATATGATGTAATGTTACTGAGCAATTTCAACCTAAAAGGTAGCATTATTTGAAGGAAATTTAACTTGCTATCATCAGGAATGGATGCACTACATGAGAGTAACACATAGTATGGAAAATTTCAACAGCAATATCACAGATTTACTTTCTCTGATTAGGAAATAATCTGATGACATTAGTATTTGACAATCTTCCAGTTACTCTCAAGCTGGTTAGGAGAGGAAATAGGTTGGGCAGGAATTCTTTTATGACTTGACCTACATCTTGGAGTGGAAAAAGAAATAGTTCAAATAAGTGCTTCTACTGTTGTGTAGCTTGCTCTGGGCATGAGACTTGATTGTTCAATCATTTCATAATTACCATCCTATGCCAAAATGCCAACAAAATCCCTTGTTGTCTATCATTGCTATTATTTCAACTCCTCCAATTAGAGGAATGGCCAACTCATGCAGAGGCTGAGCATTATGTTTCCTTCTTCAATGTTTCAAACTTATTAACGCTCGAATGATGAGGAAGAGATCGATTCCATCACCACCAAAGGTAATCCACAATAAGAGGAGGGAAAATCTTTTGGAGTCTAAGAAAGAGATAATTTTTGGCTCCTAGAGTGATTATCCATGATGATCTTATGCTATAAACATAAAGCAGTTCACACACAAGCATGCGTCATTCGAGACAAAACCAATAAAACAACATGAGATTCTAATAAATATTAATTACTTTTCAACCTAATGGTAAGTTAATAAAGTTAAGTACATTATCCAGTAATAAAAGATGTATACTAAACATAACTTGTCGTGTATTAAAGAGCACATAATCAGGGAGGCACAGAATGATCGACCTCATCTCTGTAAGCAAAAACATTTCATCCCCAAGTGATGACCAGCCAGGAAAATCAAAAGCATTATAAACTGCTTTTCCCCTTTACTATTGCAGAAGAAAGCCAAAGTAGCTAATGATATTCTAGGAAATCAATTGAAATGTTAATTAGCCAGTTGCACTAATTTGAGCTAGTTGCAGCGAGAGTTAATCTAAAAATGGCAAGACAACCTCTTAAATACAAGTGCTCAACCTTTCTGACTCCAACACTACACAAAAATGCTCAAAAGTTCAACTGAGGTTCAACAAGACAGCAACCACGTCAGGTCACAATTGAGATGAACCATCAACCAAAAAACCAACAAACAATGCAAAATTAGCAGCAAATGGTCACAAAGGATAATCATTGAAACTGTTAACAAGAAAGAAGAAACTCAAATGAAGTTCTTACCACCTTGCCTCCTTTCATCAGTTTAAGAAGTGCCTCAGAGATGGCAAATGTCGATACAGTGCCACGAACAGTCATTGTTGTATTTCTTTTGGTAGAAACAACTTGTTGCTGCAAAGACCTACAAGCAGGGCGAAATCCATTTTTCCTAAGCTGACCAGTGCAAGCTGATACGATACCCTGCATTCTGAATATGCTGATTCCTCCACTTCAATCCTATTACTGAATTAATAAAAGAATAAACAAGTAAAACACATCATATTCAAGAATAGCAGTTTTCCAAATAAAAATTACTGATAGAAGTAGCATGTTGCCATCTCTCAAAGACAACATCACAGTTATAATCACTAGTCACCGCATATCTCAGGACAGTGAACTCTGTACAATCCAGCTATTACTCACGGCTCAAAAGTGATGCTAAGAGGAAACTGAAGCATGAGTAGCTTTAACTGTAAGTACGATAGGGTTTGATAAGCATAACACATCCAGCAACCACTTGCTGATCAAGCTGTTTCATGATTGATTCTTTGTGATCAGAAAAGGGAATTGAATGACAGAACCCTTCCTCACCAAAATGGGGAAAAGAAGAAGAAAAGAAAAGAGAGTCGATGTTGCAAATTTCTCTAACTCATTTGATGACCCGATCATTCACTGCTTGCATTTTGGACTGGATAAGTTATGATATTATAAGGAATCAAGAAGCTTACAAGTGACTATTACCATAAAAAGATTACGTAGCAATGATAACTATAATTAGAATGACAAACAATCCCCCCAAAGGTTCAGACATCACAGAGAGAAAAAACTTACAGGCACATGTTACCATGAAACACAATGACACATAATCTGAAAGGGAAAACAAAAAATCAGCCGTCGACTCGGCCGCAAGGTTACCAGAGAACACGGCGGAAAGGGGAAAAAGAAATTGGGCCGTCGCCGGTGGAGATGGTGGCCGGGCCTCGTGGTCGAAGCCTCGAAGGAGATGATGGCGTTCCCTAGGTTTTCCTCGCTGCGACCAACTTGATCACCAACACACCCATCGTTAAAACAGCACCCCCCCGCCCGCAGCACCGGCGGCATCTTTTCCCACCGCACCGGCTGCAGCTCTTATTCCACCGTGTCCACTCACCGCGCGACACGTGTCTCCCGGGCCCCACCGTGACTCTCTCTCCTCTCGTCTCTCTCTTCCCTCCGTTCTTTCCTCCATTTCTCTTTCTTCTTCCCTGCTCGCGAAATGAGGAAACTGCGAGCAGAGGGAAGAAGAAACGAAGAAATGAAGGAAAGAAGAACAGAGGCAAGAGAGGAGAGGGGAGGAGAGAGTGTATCAGAAGGTTATGGACGGTGGGGCCCGGGCGACACATGTCGCCTGATGAATGGCCTAATATGATGACACGGTGGAAGTCCAGGTGGATTCCAAAGGAAGGTGTCTACGACGATAGTTGCATACGCGTAATTGACGCTGAAGATGTTATAATTGTCGCGCTTTAATTTGCTTATTAAAATAAACCCATGTCATCAAATTAAACCCAACTCACGATAGCTCGGCCCAAGCCTATTTTTAAATTAAGGATCTTCGTTTCGCGAAAAATGCTCTTATTTTCGGAAAATATTTTTTCATGTCATTTTCAAAGAAAATAACAATATTTTACGGTGTTCGGATAAAACCCGAAAATGTTTCGAAAAATATTTTTCAGTATTCGGTAAGAAAAATATTTTACGCTCAAGTTAGCAAAAGCCACGAGACATTAAGCTCGAAGCTCGCCGAGGATCGACGAAGACGAGCTTGGAGGTTCACGTGATCGACGACTAGTCGAAAAGAAGAAGATAAGAAACAAAAGAAAAAAAATGAAATTAAAAATAATTGGAATTAAAAAAGAAAAAGAAAATTAAAAAATAATTCGAATAAAATAAGAAAATAAGAAAAGGAAAGGGAATGAGGAAGTGAGGATTCGTAAAGGTGTGAGATAAAGAGAGATCAAGTGAGGAAAATATTTTTCGCTTTTTCAAAAGTGGAAGTAAACATTTTCCCCTACTTTAGAAAACTTTTTTCTTTTAATAAAAAACATTTTCCCCAATGAATTTATTTTTCGTGGAACGAACGCTGGAAAATTCGGAAAACATTTTCCCAAAAATTATTTTTCGCGAAACGAACGGAAATGTGCTCCTTTCGCTAAGATTAGTAATGGAAAGAGGAGTATAGTCTCAAAGCATCCTACCACTTTTCTATCATAGGAAGCGCTTGGCTAAGATCTTGGATTTTGATGTGTTTTCCTTTTAGGCTATTAAACCTTTTGTCTTTTCTGCAAATAGGAAGAGAGACATAATGAGACAAGGGCTAGTTGAGTGATATGTAAGGCTAGCAGTTTGTGTTTCCTTGTCATATCATGTAGTATCAATCGTCAAGTTAAGATAATTATGAGATCTGTCCTACTTTGAACATGTTTATTAATCTTTTCATATTTTTAAGGCCCTTGCCATTAGATTGGTACGCGATACTTGTTTGCTAGTTGGTCCTCATGTATAAACATGTCATTACAGGAAAGAAGGTAGCAATGCGTTCATGACAAAATTAACTGGAAGTCCAATCAAACTACATTAGCTGTCTTTAGTGGAGTTGAAAGTTACATTGTTCAAATTTGCTCTGTCATCATAATGTAAAACCTTCACTAGGCATATAACTAGGGTTAGAGATTCCTCAGATTGTCTAGTAAGCCTTTTCTGTCAAATATTGAAAAAGAAGGAAGTATATTTATTCTAATTTTGAGAATTAATTCTGCTTTTGTACTTCCTGCATCAAAGTGAAAATTCACTCGCATACAGTTTGTTGCAACAGAACCGTGAGCAACAGAAAATGGTTATATTCCTAGATTATAAGAATATGGGAAAGTGATGATTAAATTATGCAAAGCAGTGTATTGCACATTAACCGGACTATAGACCAATTTGACTTGAGGTAACTATGACCTCACTTCTGGGTTGGAAGCTTGCAGGGATGTGAAGTTTAAAGACTAAAAGCTATAGTACTTGGTAGTTTTTATCCGTCATATGTGCAACATCTATGTATAGTGACACTTTTGCTATGGCCTGGATCTTGGTGAAACTTATTATTTTTTCGTATTTTGTCTCTACAAATAGATAAGTATGACTTTAGAAGAAACTGGAATGTATAATTTTCATGGCGAATTTTGCAGAGGAATCGACTGGAGTCTTAAGAAAGGCTGAAAGTGAGTACAAGGGCCACCGTTCATTGTTGATGCGCACCCGAAGCCTACTTTCTACAATGGGACGTCAAGATGTGATTGACAGGTCTGGATTTGGACAAACTTTTTTCTTTTTTCTATTCATATGTCATATTTACCTGAAATTGCCTTGAGCTTATACCTGGTTCTGATTGACAGGATAATAATTGCTGTTGGATTTATCTTATTCTCATGTGCTGTTATATATGTCATTTCGAAACGCATTGGGATACTGTAATTGCAGAGGAAGGTTACAGCTGCGCTGAAGGCTGGTATGGCAGGACAAGCAGAGATTGGACTTAGAGGCAACCGAGAGGGCATCAATATCCCCCATGTCGTTGATAATGTAATTCCCAATTTGGATCCGCCATTGGATAGACCTATGCACGACGAACTCTGAGTTTGTCTCGTTGCTTTCTGGAGTAAAATTTGTCAACTGGGTTCTGCTAATTTGGGGGAAAGTCACTTTCATGGATGAGGAAGACGGAGTGACATACCAAACTTTCTGTCACAATGGTCGTGCTTAGGTAAATTTATCTAAATCACTGCCTCTCTTCATTGCTCCTCGCAGCTGGTAAATTCACCCGTCTGGTTGGTGGGTCATGCGTGAAAACATACATTTATACCGACGTTCGCGTTTGTGTATCATGTATACAAACTCATACTAGAAGGACGTATGAATTCATTTCGAGCTTTATGAAGCTACAAAAGAAGTCTCCTTTTACAATGACTCAACTAAATAGCAGAGTATTAAATGTCATAAAGCCAAAGTAGCATACATGACAAGAATCCTACAGAACATGGCAATCCAGATTTTGTAACGTAGGCACTAGTTCCAGCGTCCTGCTGGATTCCTATTTCAAGATAGGTAAGATGGATCTCCAAGAGGCCTGCCCATATCATCAAACAAAAAGAAAGAAGACGAAAGGAAAAAGGAAAAAAGAAACATATCAAAATCAAATGGTCAAATTTCCCAAAGCTAATCTTCTCAAACGCCTACTGCGATCGAGACTCACCTTGGCATGAGCACATAGACAAGTATGAAGGCTATAGTCAAGAACAAGCACATCCCTCCAACAGCCAAATAAGCCGCTCCTAGGAAGTCATTCTTCCCACCTATCCGACTAGCGGTCGATAGCACCAAGTGCTTCTTGCCCTCGAAATCGTAGGTATTGTAATGGGAGTTGATGGCCTAAAATTAGTTGTTACTTAGTTGGAGATAAGTTGATTATTCATTGATAATTTCATAACATAGGTGGTAAATTAACCTGGTCATACCAAAGTTTAAAGCAAAAGTTGGTAAAGTAAAAGAGAAGTTTCTTTTTCTTTTTTTTGAAAACAGGAGAAATTGATTATTTTAAAAAGATAAATAAACAATGGGAATTAAACGGCGAAGGAACCTGTACAGAAGTCAGCGTTTGCAAATCTCGTGCCTTTTGTGGATTGATCGATGCAGATTCGAAATGATGCATGGGGCCTTAATGTTTAAGCTTGATAAGAATCTGAGGCTTAACAATGCTTTCGCGATATATACACATGACTAAATAATGTTTTGTAGATTGCCCATTTCAAAAATTTACAACCCTCTAACTTTGTTACTCATACAGGCCACTACCGTTTATCGTTCGGGGATCGGAATGGACTCGAGAAGGTTGCATTAGTGATGCTAAACCTATCGAATGGGTGCATTAAGTCAGATTTGGGTCTGACCCATTTCTATTTTTATTTTTTTTTCAAGGGCAATTGGTTCTACGATTGGTCATTTCACAACTTGAAACCTAAAACCAGATTGGGTAGGGGATTCTCAATTTGGAACTAACCCTCGTAGCCCTAGAACTGATCATAGTTTCCTATTTTTTTTACCTCTTCTTCTCCCCAAAAGAAAATAACTATTTGTATGTGGAAAGTCTAAAGATGATTTCATAAGAGAATAAAATAACTATTTCTACAAGAAATTTCATTGGGGTTTGCTGAATAAAATATAATAAAAAAAAAATGAAATACGTAGGGTTTGTTCTGTCAGTCCGGTCCCACCCCAAAACCAGGACCGAACCGGACATCTTCTTGGAATTGGACCAAATCCCGCAAGAACCACTCAATGATTGGTTCAGTCCAATTTCCAATTCAACTCAAGTGCTCATCCCTCTTTTTTATGTCATACAAATGTAGAGACCTATGGACGATTTGGTTCAATCCAAACCCAACCCAGGTTTCAATTAGACTTGGAAATTGTGATATAGACGTGGACAAACATCACTTAACATGAACTATTATTTTTTTCCTTAGAAAAATTCCGCAAAGCAAAATCCCAAAAAAATAAAAATAAAATCAAAAGCATAAAAAACATAATAAGACAGAGCAATCGCCAATGATACTAGCGCAAGACTTTCAGACAGTTTTTTGCACGACTCAATACAACTTTGACTGTGAATGAAGAAGGCTGTGCTCGTGTGTGTAGGACTGAGCAATTAAAAAAGAGGTGGTCGCCAGAGGCGGCGGTGGCTGGCGGCGGTGGCTGGCGGCAGCAACTCGAGTCGATAGGTTGTGGCGGAGCAACCTGCCCAAGTGCGAAATATGGGTTGAAAATGCTTATGTATTCCATAGACCCATTAAAATTCATATTGAATTGGACCTTGCTACTATAAATCCATAAGAACGTAAAAAAATAAGTTAAAAAAAGTGTATTTAACTTATTTTGCCACCCCTAATAAAAATTCACATCGATTACCAAAATGAACGTTGATTTCAAGGTCATGTCCTTGAGGATTTGCTTCTGCTTTCTGAATAGTGCATCAGCAACTTTACAAGGGCATGGATTTATTTGATACAATGAGTAAGTCCTTGAACTTTGAATCTACCATGGTGTCTGTTTAACCTAAAAGATACAATCCACCCCTCTCGTAATTCTTATGGTATTTTCTACGTTTATTTTTTGGTCTATTTATCGAGAAATATAATTTTCGACATGGTCTTTTTATCGAGAAATATAATTTCAACATGCTTGATTCTGACGTATGGTTTCTAATAAATTTTGCAATTGGTGAACAGCTGTTGTCTTCTATGATCATTCTACGTTAATATAGTCCTTGAGTCCACAAACCTCATACCACAGACCTGAAATTCTGTGAATCATTTGATTGTCGAGGACATTCGCTGCCTGCTTGCCATGATGATGAAATTTGAGAAGGAATCCGAGTGGCGTCTTCGCTCAGGATGACGACTACAGGGAAGTAAACAGAGAGGGCGACGACAGTGGAGAGGGACGAAGGTCACTCGAACTGGAGATAGACTGAAAAACGAGTACAATAGCACTCGAACCATGCTAGCTCATTATAAGGAGAGTCCAAGATCAAAGCCAACACTGAAGAAGCACAAATGGGAAGTACATCTGCACCTTCTCTCGGAGATTGAGAATGCTAACCCCCCCGTCTATGCCGTGGGACTGTTTTATCTGGAATTTTCATCCTCTTCTTCTTCACTCTGTTTTTTTTTTTGTCGACAATGTGACTCATGTTGAGATTCTACTTGCATTCTTGAATGATGCAAGACTGAACACACTGCAGGGGGTCAGACGTGATTAATTGAGTCAAGAAGTACACGGGTGCATCCTACTTATTAGAGAGCCAAACTGCAAAGCAATTCAACTGCTACAAATCGAGTGCTGTCAACTTCTACGAATTGAAATCCAAATTCAAACGTAGTCCTTGTAAGTCAAACAGATGGGAATGCACATTTTGTGCCGAAGCCGAAACTTCAGAACATCTGATGCCAAAACTGATGCTGCAGCAGCCCAAATTCATAGCCTCGCAACTAGTTCATCAGAAGGAAATTTGGATGCAGACCCTTAGTCACTGAAATTCTGGAGCTAGTGAAAGA
Source organism: Eucalyptus cloeziana (assembly GCA_014182715.1). Lineage (NCBI taxonomy): Eukaryota > Viridiplantae > Streptophyta > Magnoliopsida > Myrtales > Myrtaceae > Eucalyptus > Eucalyptus cloeziana. Next base: position 5,773,452 of record CM024640.1, read on the forward strand.
TTTCAGAAGCACCAAGTTTCGTTTAATTAACAGAAAAGCCGATAATTGTACTAACTGGTCAGCTAGGCAATTCAAACGTCCAATGCTTCTTGGGAAGGTTATGCCCCCACCACCTTTGTCTGCACCATTGACTTCTGATGTATGGGGGAAAAACATACTTAATGTATTTAGTTTCGCTCAATAAAGTGGTTATATGGATGAAATGAAAGATTTGCAATCTTTCCACAGTCGTAGTTCCAATGAACATGATCAGTGGTAGATTTTACTTACATCAGAACTATCACAATCTTAAGATAGAAAAAGTAAATATGTACGTAGATGAAACTCAAGGAAGAGTAAAAGCATTGTGTTCATGCAAGTTCGAAGCTAACAAGCTAGCTGTACTGAAGAAATGTTGCCATTCTTTGGGTGCGTAACCACACGACTCCTCTTTGATCTCCACATCTACACTTAGGCTATTGGAAGAACAGCTCCAATAGAGTGCGAATATTGGTGAAACTGCAAAAACCCATCCAAAGTATTAAGCCCTTCTTGGGTAAATAAAATGGGAGACATCTAAGATTATTAGATTAGAGGTTAGAAAATTAAAACAGTGGTGACATTATTCTATTATAAGATATTTTTTAGAGAGAGAGAGAGAGAGAGAGACCCTGCAACATATTTAGCAAAACAAAGTTAAGACTGCGTCTGTTTACATTTCAGGGTAAGGGGAAAAATAAGAAAGGCTTCAAGCAAGTAAATGGCACTTTAGACACCAATGAATTTTCAAGATGTGATAGGGACATGTTCATCAATGAATTTTCAAGATGTGGTACATACATGTAGTGTTGAGTCATAAGGATGAAATACGAATGTACCTCTTTCATAATATCTTCGCATCTACGCAATAGCTCTTGTTGTTCAGCTGCACAGGATTCTCTTATTGAATTGGTACTTGAGGTAATGGAATCCACCTAAAAACTCAGAAAGAAGGAAACACATAATCACCACTTTGAAAAATTTCTGAGGCAAGATCATCCAGAATTATCAATTTCAGATGGGTTGTTTTGTGACATAAAAGAAGAGTTTCGATATTGTGCTATACCTCTCCCACCACACTCTCGACCTTCCTTTGTCTTTCCTCCAATTCATGTTTCCTAGATTTTATTTCCATTTTCACGTTATTGAATTCTCTTGTACCTTCCTCACATTTGGTATGACTTTCCTTTTCTACCTGCTTTCTCAGTTGATCCAATTGTTCCTCTGGCAGAACACACATTTCAGCTCAAGGCGTGTGGTGAAAATTAAACTATTGTTGAACAAAAAAGAAGCAACAGAAGCACCTCTTCCCTGCAGCTCAATTAGGTTGGCATCAAATGATTTATCCAAGATTCCATCATCACTTAGCTTAGACTTTAGTGCTTTGAAATCTTTATCAATAGCTTTGGCAGAGTTAACCTACCAAAAAGAGCATTATCGCAAACAGTTAAAAAGCCTACATAAATGGTAAATCTCAGAGAAAACCAGAGATCATTATCATATTTCTTATATTATAACGTCACGATCACCAATGCATAAAAATATCTTAATCAAAAGGCCTGATATCACCTGTTCCTGTATCTTTTGCATCACCATTAAGTGCTTGGACAATTTTTTTGACACCTGAAAAGAGAAATTAAAAAAATAAGCAGAAGTGGAACAATACACCAGTGCTGAATCTTCATTATTATAATTAAGAAATGAAATAGAGATAGTCTATAGAGATTTCTTTGAAGACAACTTGTTAGCATGTAAGAAGTGAAACCAGGTCATGTGAAAGGATATTAACAACCCTTTGTCTAAGTTGAGGAAGAACTTGAAAGCTGGAGACTCTACCAATTTCTTGAGATATGCTCAAAAATTCCTCTCTCCCTCCAGCCACTTGGAGGAGCAGAGAATTTAATAAGCACAGAATGAAGAGCAGAATCTATTGAGATTTTGTGGATCGTAGTCACTAGCTTTAAAAAGAGGAAACACAAGGTTAGCAATCATTCATAAGTTGATTCCCTCAACTTATACCAGAAGGATCGGAGACTTAGAAAGTAATACCAGTGCGATAACAGAAATGCTCAACACCTAAGGATACCCCTCATGATACAGGGCATATGATAGGATAAATGCTCACCCCCTAAGAAATCCACCTTAGGATTTAGGTCAGTAACTCATCACTCAATGGAATCCACCAAAGAGATGTAGAGTTAAAGTGAAATTCTAATCCACGAGTTCAAATAAGAAAACCCACTATTCAAAACAGTAATACACATGAGAAAGCCTTAGGGTGGTTTATGTAGACTTAACTTGAAAAAAACCTTCCAAGCATAAGCAAATGCCAAGTCAATATATTTTTCAAGATGAAGACTAACAGTCCCTAATCAAGACATAGAAACATTAACACTGACTCGACAAAACTCTATAAATAAAAAAACAATGCAATGTACTCAACAAACACTTGGAAATACTAAAAGACCCAATCTCGTATTTCCTTACCACCTCTTAGTATTTTGGGCATATCTTCCTCTAGAAGACTCCCAAATGCATAAAACTTGATTTCTTTGAAACTAGACAAAATAGTGTTTTCCAGCATTTATTATTTGATCACATTGGAGCACGAAAATCCTATCAAATATCAAAACAAAGTGACCCCTAAAACTCTGCAGAAGAGATGCACTTAACCTCCAAGCAAGTTTGCAGTAACTGTTGGATGAGGTTTAATCTTCTGGAGATGTCCATCATATAATTTCAGCAATAATTATCCATGTACTTTTTCATGCTGTACACTATCACCAACTGTACCTTAGCTAACCATATATTTAGCAGTCACTCTTGAAAGAGCGTTCTATCTGATCTCTGAGTACTTACTCATTTGAGAAAAGAGAAGCAAAACAAGGAAATATTTCAGATTCAGGTTGACAAACTATAAAATGAAGAATTACGGCAGCTCAAGCATGACATCTCCATTTAATATTTTTTTGGGCATCCCTCCCTCCGCCATTTACAAATTATAGGGAATCAAAAAAAAAGTTTTGTATAGAGGTGGCCACAAGCACTTTTATGTGGACTTGTCAAATATCATGTGAATGGAACCACGGAGGATCGATCCAGTTGAATTCAGGAAAGTCCAAATGGTTGCATCTGTTGTCGATTACAGCAAGCACAGGGGGGTCTATTTAAATATGGTGAAAACAGTGTCTGTAAGTCTAAAGGCAGCCTTGTTTTGCAAATCAATTTCCATGACAATGATTTTATGGCCTGTGTAAGTGGGGAGTGCAAAGTGTCATAGGTTTCTATTCTTTCTCATTTAGCCATACAGTGACATTTAATATATCCTATGATGAATGCATCATATGGGAGCCCAACTCTTATGCAATTGAAACTTGGAAAGAAGATAAGGAAACTGGCAAGAATTGGACCTTTCCAGTACAATCTTCTAACTGCAGGCACACGAAACAAGTGGAGGCGCACGGAGTTTTTTTGGCATAAACTCTCTTTCATGTATGTAGCAAAAGCAAATGGTTTCACTCATCTTTCAGTATGTACAAAGGCCAAATGGTTTCACTCATCAACTGTTCACACACGCCCACACACGCCCACACACGCGCGCGCGCCCACACACACACACACACATTCACTCTATAAAATTTTCATAATTCTCCCTTTGCTTTTAACCTACCCGATATAGGTCAGCAGACCAAGGAACCTTTCTAATAAATGAGCTTATTGCATTGAAGAGGACAAGGTCGATACATGGCTAGGATTTAATACGTGTCAGGACGCACACGAATGATCAGAAATTCTACCGAAAGGACTAGATGTGAAATGCTTTTTTTCAGCTGTGACTACTCATTCAGATTTAAGTCCACTTTGTCAGAAATATTACAAATAACTGATTAAGCCTTAAATAAATTGTAAGTTACAGAAAAAAGACTGATGAAGATTATGGACATAAAACTCAGAAAGCCAAAGATTATCTCAGTAGCATGAGCATTGACAACTTCTAGGAAAAACCTGAATATGCACTATCATGTTGTTCTATAATAGCTTAATGCAACAAACTGCTAGAGAGCTTGAATTAAACAGATTGAAGCCTCAAGCAGGCAACCCTGATTTGGGAAATAATGCTTAACATATGGAAAGAGTATCAATTACCTTTGTGAAAACCTCCATAACCGCATTCTTGTCCTCAAAAGATTGCTTTGCTAAGTTTTCAGAATTTTTTGCCTCTTCGCGAACTAATTTTTTCTCTTCCAGAGACCCCTTCATGCAAATACAACTTGAATCTCATACTATATATGCAAAGATAAGGGTGAAGGAGGAAAACCAAAAAAAAACTAATAATAAAAAATAAAATAAAACATGGATATCGTATAATGGGTTCTTATCATGTAAACATTGCTACTTCAGAAAGTTATGAGCAGGTTAGTACTTGGTAGCAACACGCTCAGACAAGAAAATCACACACACAGGTTTGTCTCTATAGATGCCCCTATCTGAGTCACAGGATGACAGGAGACCCCAGAAAACAGCATGCTTAAAAATCATATGATCATGACCTCTTAAATTTGACAAGAGATGGGGCAGCAAATTGCAAAGTTCTACTGCCTCTTGCCCTTCAAATCTGGAGTTTTCCAAGTTGGTAGATCGTTGAAGTTGCTAATAGTTCTCCAATGCTGTTGGTAGGACAATATGACTGGTAACTTGTTTTTCAGGTCATCCCTTCGTAAGTTACCGACACTATCAGAATTTTATCAATGTCCAAACAAATTAGTAGATTACTAACTCCTCTGTAGTTTTACAAGGTTCACTAGTAATTTTTCCACCACTGTAATATATTTATGAACATTCAATACAGTTAGTAATTTTTGAAATATTACAAGCATAATTAGTAAAATGCTGACTATATAAAAAATTTACTAACTCCTCTATTTTTAAGTTTTACAAGTATAATTTGTAAACTACCGACTAGATAAAGAGTTTGCAAGTATTCCAATAAATTATTAAACTACCAACCTTTTGAATTTATCAACAATATCAGGATTTTACCAATGTATAAATGAAATAGTAAATTACCAACTCCTAAGAAATTGTACAAATGTCATTAGTAACTTCCTGTGACTATGAAAGATGTAACAATGCTCTACTAAATTAGTAACTTACCAACTTCTTTAAAATTTGCAAGTTTGTTAAGTGAAATACCAACCCTACAAGGAATTTACCCATATTCCAATAAGTTAGTAAGCTACAAAACTTTTTTCAAATTTTACAATAAATGTTCGTAAAGTACCAACATTGAGGAATTTACCAATAAATCAGTGAATCAAGTTCTTTGAAATTTTACAAGTGTAATTGGTAGATTACGGACATTGTAAGTAATTTACCAGTGTCCAATATTGCGCCAACAGTCCTAAATGTTAGTCAAATCCTATACATTAGAAAAGTGCAATCAAGTCTTAAACATTTTGATTCAATATAATTAAGTCCTTCCAAAGAACGCTCAGCCAATTTTGCTTATGTGGCATGCAAAAATCCAACATGACACTTTTGTAATAGTTATGTATAAATGGTGCCAAGGGCTGACTAGCCCTTGGAAAGTGCTGATGAGGGCTTGCAGCCTCACGTGATGGTGGCATTACCACTTACTAGGGTCAGCTCGATGGTGGTGAGCACCAGGCACCCTTTTGCAGTGGTGGCAATTGCGCAAAGGCAAGCAGGCAATGAGGGCCTGCCACCCTCATCGTGACCTTGACAATGTTCACCAACCCTTGCTGGTGACGAAGGGGGTGGCAGCTTTAACCCTCATCCCAATCCTGTGGTGTCCTTTTTCTTTTTCTTTTTCTTTTTAATTTTCAGTTATTTATCAATTGCCAAATTTGATATTTATATTCATTATTTTCATTTTTATCTGTAAAATTTTCTAATGCGGCATCACAAAATTTACATAATTTTGTTTAAACTATTGAAAATAATTTAAAGAAACATGTAGGATAAAAAAAAAATGATTAAGAAAAGGCTATGTGTGCATTTCCGTCCACTTGAAAATAGAGGATTTGCCAAACGGACTGAAGTGGATGAAAGCCAAAAGTTTTAGCATTTAAATGAATGAATGGAAGTTAGGATAGAGTGCATGAAGTTCACAAGTTTAAGGACTTGTTTGTAACTATCCCTACTTATTTAATGAGATGTTGACAAATTCCTTGTAGGGAAATTTCACTAACCATACTTGTAAACTTTCAAAAAAGGCAGACATAAGAGACTAGTCATAGATATCAGAAGGCATAGCAACAAGCTTAAGTATTTGAGATGAAAAATAGAACTTAAAAATGTTTCCCAGCACACCTGAAGTTTATCGGGTGACTGGACTATTTTCGAGCGTAATTCTGCATTGGCTTGAACGCTTTGCACAAGCTCACGCTCTGCATTAAAGATCTGAAAAGCATGACAATAAGAAATAGTTAACAGGGCATTGATATGAAGCGGGCACCAGGTCTAAAGGGGAGTAGTACTATTTCTACTGCAACTTATCATTAGGCCATAACTGAGAAAAGCAAACAGGATTTCCATTTGTGTACAAATGCAAGAATAACTATCACCAGTCTGATATAAAAGCATGGGTCAACTTCATTAGAGTACTTTTCCAAACAGATAAAAAAAAAAAAAAAAAAAAAAACAGAGACTCTGCTACTGTAAACTTGATATGCATACTCACAGGCAAGACAGACTATGTTATTGCAGCATTGAACCTGGATATTCTATGTTAAGCAGCAGCTGAAAGACCATCTCCCCTCAGCTGGATTTTCAGATAAGAACTATCATGCTTTCATTGTGCAAATGAAGTGATCTGTCCATATCCTAAGTAGAGTTTAATCCTCTAAGGCTGATATCTTAGAGTATGCACGTTTCTAATTTCCCAAACCCTCGAGAAAAGCCAATCTACAATCTGTACAAAATTAACAGATAATGAGATATCAATCAAGCCACCAAGAGTGATATTATCTTTGCACACTTCAAAACACGTTATGAAGTAAATATACACAGGGAAAGACATTGAAACATGCAAAGTTTATCCTTTTTAAACTTTCAAAACATTTTTGATTAAAGCTTAACAAGTGCCTGAGGTCACTCTTTAACGTGCTCTATATGTGGAAACAGAAGGTGAATATCACCTTCTTGTCACATAATACCTTTCCTGTTACATAATACTACGTAGCAACTTCCTTTTCAGTGTGGAAACTCTAATGAGATATTGGATGCAAGGCAATCTGCAATTACAACACACTCAATTTTAGTGCTTCTGCTTCCATTGTCAAACTGTCATTCTACTTACTGATAGAATCCCTGAGACCAACATGTGATGCTCAACCTACAGAAAGGCCTATATCATGATTAAGGAGTTCATGCGGTGTGCTAAGCACATTTATTGGACACAATCTAATTTTCTTTAGCTAATTTCATTGTGTACTTGATATTTATAGGTTGACAGTTTCCATCATCAATTTGCTTTAAGAAATGAAAATGCAGCTGGTCGTTTGTAGGGTTTGAAGGGAATAACCCACTTTAAAGATAAAAAAATATGTAGATTATCTAGTAGTTAAACGATGCTACCATACAGCAGGCATCCCGCGGACCCTTAAAGATAGAACTACCGACTTTTAATGCATAATGGAACTGGAGCCCTTCAAAAGCATACTTGTCTCTGTTCAGACAATTCAAGAATAGTTTTAGGGATTCAGATTATCTTTACCAACTTTTGCTTATTAAAGCAAGAGATGGACCCACAAACACAGGTCTGCTGACAGAATTGTCTTGCAGGAAGTGGGATTCCCTTAGTAACAAGCCTATGCACATGACCAAATGACAATCAAGCAACTATTACATCGCCTCCGATAAGGATTTTCACCAATTTCTTACTCGTGAAGTGGATTATCACTTATTAGACACTTAGTGAGAATATCACCAACAGTCATGGCTTTTCTCTGGGGAAAAAGTATGTGGTATCATTAAAAATGCATTAAATGGATGACATTTCGACAATATTTGTGATAACTCGGCCATGATTGATATCTATGCTCTAACCTGATAGGAATGTCTAAAGCTTTATAAGTCTAGAAATTGTTCTGACATCATTACAACTTAGTAAGAGGAGTTATCTTTGGTGAATGGCACTACCCCATTATTCTCTGCTTAGTTCTTCCTTTCTCACAACAACTCAAACTTGAAAACCTTCCAGCAAAATAAATCACCTTGAAAACCCTAATAATGGCATATGCCACAACACCTCAAAGACTGAAGATGTAATTTCTACAAGAAGAACGAGAGATCAAAAACTGAGGAAGAAGGGAGAATGGTAGCAGCCAGAGTACTACAAGTCTAAACCAGAAAACAAAGATGGATGCCATACAAGTTATATGGTTCAGACTAATCAAAGTAAGAAAACAAATTATATGGTTCAGAACAGGATGCTGCATTAACTTCAGTTTAGTTACTTGCATTGCTCCAGCATTTCTTGTTTAAAAAATAAAATTAAATTAGTTATCATAATAGCACCAGAGGACCCCATCTCCGGTAATGACTATAAATCGTAAAGTCAAGACATCTAAATCTACAATGTAAATTCAGAAGGGAGTGCAGAAACAGCAAAGACGACACCTACAAAAAACAGTAAGAAACATGCACTATGGTGGGCTCACCTTAGCATCCATTTCTATAGTCATATCCTTCAGCTTCCGATAGGTAGTTCTCAAAGACATCTGATGATTGTTAAGTTCTGATATTGTCTGGCGCAGTTCTTTCAGTTCTCTATCTACCTCTTGTACAAGAGGTAATTCCCTCTCTCTGGCTTCATTATACTCTGCAATCTCTGCATTCAACTGTATCAAATGTATTATATGAGTTCATGCTCGACTTGCATAGAAAGTGCTTTCATTGCAGTTGCTTTTTAGGTACCTGTGATAACTTAGCCTCCCATTCCTTCTGTTGCTCATCAAGGAGGTTCAGTTCTTCTACTATAGGTTTTAACAGATTCATTTTGTTGTCTCTGGAGAACGGTAAAAATGTGAAAGGAAAAAACATGTCTTAGGTGCATACGAAAGATGAAACTCCTTGGATACTCATTATCCAGATATAAGTCATCTAGAAAACCAAGTGAGATGGATTATGCCTTAATATATAAAGTAAAAAGTTATGTTTTGCTGTACATAAATATACTGTACAAACAAAGAATTTGAATGATCCGTTACAAGACATTGCGTACTTTGCACTAACTTGATCATGCCTGTCCGGGCATGATAGCCAATTTTTACATGTCATATGCAGTTGAACCACAAGCACCCATGTACTAGATGCATAAACAAAGATGTGTGAACAATTTGGGGAAGGGGGAGGGGGACCGGTTGTAGATTCTTGAACTTGGTGATCTAGGAAATATTATTTAGCTGTGTACATTGCGGAAGCATTGTTACGCCTCAAATTCTTATAAGCTTAAACATTAAGGCCCTATTCATCATTTCAAATTTGCAGCAATCAATCCGCAAAGGCACGGAATTTGTAAACAATGGCTCCCCGACATAATTACTGGACCAAACTCACTTGTGAAAACAGAAATTGAGAATGGCACTGATGAAAATCTCGGTCCGTTCCGCATTGGGCTTGAGCAGATCTTTCACGGTAAACTGCGTGGGACAATGCAGCGAGGCCACGACCTCCTTGACCCTGCTGTACAGGTTCATCCGCGGCACCGACTCCACGTGGAAGTCCGGGTTCTCGAGCTGCTCGAGCGCCGCGAACTCCATTTGCCCATCTTCCCTGTACAATAGTGCTCAATCACTCAAACAAACACGACCAAACGCGCGAAACGTTGCGCCTTTAACGGACCGGGTCGAGGTTACGCGGACTCAAGCCGCGAAATTTCGAATTTTGAGGAACTGGGTATCCATGAAAATAAGGGATTGGAGATGGGCAAGCTTACTCTTGGAAGGAATCGAGGTAGATCAGGAGCTGGGTGTAGAGGTCGGTGACGAAGTCCGGGGTGGGATCGGCGAGGTGGTGGGCGGAGACGTTGCTGAAGATCTGGGAATCGACGAGGAACGACAGGATCTCCGACCGGGTGAGCCGCGGGTACTCGAACCTCGACATCGGAGCGGGCTCCGGGCGGCGGCGAACGGCGGCGAGCGGCGGAGCGAGCGCGGAGGAAGATGGGCTGAGAGAAGAGAGAGAGAGAGGTTTCCCGCCCAAAGGCCGGAGGCTTCTTTTCCTATGTTTTTCAACCGACGAGGCAACCGGTAATAGCCGGTTGTCCCCCATTTTTCATTTAAATGTTTATTCATTTATTCATTTTTTTTTTCAATTTACCAGACTTTTTTTTTTTTTTTTGACCTGTCGGCTTTTATTTATCTTACTTACCAACGCATTAAATTTACCAACTTTTCTTTCTTTGCAGAATCTACTGAACCTCAATCGTAGCGATTGCTCATTTTTTTTTTCCGATTAAATAATCGATTTGAGTTACCAACTCTTTTAAATTTCTAAATCCCAAGTGGAATGATCATCGACTTTTATTTGATTAAATACCGACTAATTCTATGTTATAGGTCCTTATTTGAGTTGGTTCCAAATGTTCATTTGTTTTTTATTTTTAAATTACCATCTTCTTATATCACACCAAAAAAAAAATTCTCTTATTATTTATTGCCTTTTATTGATCAATCTTAACAACTTGAATATACCAAATATTATAAGAAACTATCAATCTTTATTAGTGTGACTTAAGAATTCTTCACCGGTTAAATTACTCATAATTTACACAACATTTTTAAGGGAAATTCCAAATTAAAAAAATTAAAAAAGAAGGTGAAAAAAAAGAGTAAACACTAGAAATGTGCTCTCTCTTGCTTATGGCCGTCACCCTATCATCGATAACTTGTTGGCCAACAAAAATTTCTCGCCGATCAAGAGTATTTTCATCCAAATACAATTTAAATGAAATTAAATTAGATTATAAATTTAAAAATAAAAATAAAAAGAAGTTGGTGGATTGGAAAAAGAGCAAACACAAATGGAAGTGACCCCTCAGATCAAGCAAGGGCAATTATGTAAGACAAAGTTGCCTTCGCCCCATCGCCGATGGAGCAAAGGGGCGAAGGAAGCCCTCATCTCTAGTTCAACTAGGGTCGCCGACCCTCCCCCAAGCATCAAAGATGCCACTAGCCTTTGTTGCCGCCCCACTAACGATGGGGTGATTGCTTTTGCTTGTGTTTTCTTTTTTCTTTTTTAGTTTTTTTTGAGAAAAAGAAGTAAAAAAAAATTTTAAAAATTAAAAAAGACAAATTTGTCCTTCACATTTGGTGAAAGTTCAAACCCTTTTTGAAATTATATATGCACTTCATACCCTTATTAGAAGTAAAGTACACTTCAAACACTTATTTTAGAAAATAATAGCATTTCTTACCCTTATTTGAAAGAATATCCATTTTATCTTTCTTATTAAAAGAAAATAAAAAGACTTCGAGCCCTTATTTGAAATTTTCCTCATTTTTAATTTGAATTACTTACTTAATGCTTATTTATTTATACTTTAATTTCCAGTATTTTTTTTTATTTATTTATTGAGTTACCACTTACGGTTGCACTATTTATTTGTTTCTTCTTTTTTTTTTTGGCTAACCAACTTTCTCCGACAAAGAAAAAAGCTTTTCTTTTTTTTTTTACCAATTTTAATTGACCAAACGCTTTACAAATTGGCCAGCCAGAGCGAGAGCGAGACCCCCGGATCACATTTGGAAGCGGCTTCAAGAGTAGCAATGCAGCATGGAAGCGCAGAGCAGAGGTTAAGAATGCATGCTCGGAGCCATAGGATCCATTTGTACCCTCTGCTCATATCCCAAATGCATCCTGAATTTACACGAAACAATAGGAAGTGGCAGATAAGCCATCCTCTAATAATGTATACGTGAATCGTATTCCCGAAGAGACAGTGCTCTACACTACAAAAGAACAGCAGCCAAAAGCAAGAAAAAGATCTCATTTTATGCTATGATCTGCATTGACTAAAATAGGACTGATCATTAGGAGATGGGCATAGTGATCCAACACAGGATGACTGCTCTTGTAAATCCCTCCACTTTCTACTAAAGAATAATTTACATTGTACAACAAACGCAAAGGCGTATGCTGAAGGAGGAAAAACTCTACACCAACACCTGTTAGGCTATGTACCTCGCCAGGATAACCAAGGAAGTTCAATTAACAAAAATTCAGGCTAATAAACTTCAACCTATAAGACAGGGAGCTTGCTCTAATCATTCTCCTGCTACATCTAACCTTTGGCTGAGCATAAGCACGTATACTTCTTGACAGCATCATAAACCAGCCACATTATCAAAGTTTAACCATGAGTTTGTGCTGTCTTGCATAATCTGCAGGGGCAGGCACAACATACCAAGCAAGAGAGAGAACCTGACAAAAGGATTCAGCATAATGGTTAATGCCTCACAGGCAGAAGTTTTCAACACAGCAGAAAGCATCACGCACCTCTATTACTATGGCAAGGATTGCTGCAGTAGGTCATGTAGCTTGACAGGGTTCCAGAAATACCGCTTTCAACAACTTACCATGCTGTAGAGGAATTACGAATCACGCACAAAAGGCAGAGGAGCCAGTTCCTACAGAAAAGGTTAACCAGTAAGGAAAATGCAGCATATAGTCTGCTGAGGATACTTATTACAGATAAAATCACCAAAAGCAACAGCCACATTACTAGGCTTAAAAGGGTCATTCTATCAACGTCAAAATAAAAAGGTGTTACGGATGACTATGAATTCATGTCATCAAAAATTAAAATAGGTCACCACACAAATCAAGCAACACATATTTCCATGAGTTTAATGTCAAATTATCAGCAGAAGTGTGATATGCAACAACAAACAGCAAGAAATGACAGCACCCAACTAGTATTAAGTTATTAACTACAAAAGATCCACATGCTGGTTGCGATTTCTACAGCAGTTGGGAATGGAATTCAGACCTTAATTGAAAAGGCCATAGAAGATGCAACCCACTCTTAAGAGAATTTTGGCGTAACTACATTGCAAAAACTCATCCCAAAGTTTTCGTTCTATTTTTCCCACCTATTTTGAGCTCTTGTTTGTGGTTTTATTAGATTAGCATATCAATAAATACAACACTAAGTTGAAGATTTCTAAGCAAACTGAATCTGTCAGTAATCACAACCAAAACATGAAAGTGAGCAAAAATTGTGTGTTTTGATTGTGATTCCTCTCAATTTTTAATGCAGTTGCAATTGAGTGCTCTCTTTCTCATGTGTCAGAAGCCAGAGTCACTCATGCAACTTAGCAAACTACATGAAAATTGACTTAGAACACTGATAAGATTCACATATGAATTTGCGTTTATGGGGCCCCCTAATTAGTATAACCTGATTTAGAATACTATTAAGTGCATGCCCATGTGTTATTGGGCATCTGAAATTATATATCTGGAGAAGTTCATTTGCAGAGTATCTTTTAGAAAAATAGATAAGAACTACGCTCTACTTAGAGAACCAATAGTCATTGATCCATCACAAAGAAAAAATAGCAGAATTACCTTGAAATAACATTACCCGGAAATTCACTCCTTCCTCTTATGAGATCTCACTCCTTTCAAACTTAACTGATGCTTGGACAGTGTTTCCTTAATAAGCTCATCACCAAAGAAGCGTGAATTTTTTAGAATAAGGTCTCTTGTTGACAAATCGATAGCATAACCATGACCAGACATCCACTGCAGCAGTTGGAGAAGTAATTCCTTCTTCTCAGGCAGAACAATAAATCGTGACACGGCCATATTAAATAATTTCTGCAAAGGAAAACACTATCATCAATAAATCTTGTAACTAGATATAAAAATCTCTAAAATTTTCATGAACTTTTTTTCATGCACAATTAACAATAGTGTCACTTTTCTTATGAACTGAAGCATCCCACCCACAGAGAGAGAGAGAGAGAGAAATGAAAGCAAAAGAGATTATTTCAGAAATTGGAATACCAACTTATGCATTTTAAAGGTCAAGGTCCCAACATGCATAATTAGAGCAGAACGGAGCTGCTCACAATCTTGCAGGTCCTCAAACAATTTTCCTCAAGATTGGTCCAGAGAATAGAAAGCAAATTCAGTCGCAGAACAAGAGGTCAAGCATAAGAGAGGCACTGAATTCTTAAAATGTATTGCTTAAACTAAGAGAGGCATAAAAAGGATTTTTCTGGTTCTAAATAAACAACCAAAGACATCAAAGCAGTCACTTGCAAAAACAAAAATAACTACTGCGTTTTCCCCTAAGTGGGGTTAGCTCATGGGTCCTATGTCATTGCACTCTATTTTGGACCACATGCTTTGTAATATCCAGTTAATCAAGATCTCTGTTAAAATACTGTGCATGTCTTTTAGATTTTCCTCTATCCCTTTTACCCCACATCTCCACCATTACTTTACAATTTGAAAGCCCACATAAGTAAATTGATAAACTTACTTCAATATGATAACTAGGGGCAAAGAATGTGATGCATATGCACCTTAGCTTTCTTATTTCATTTGGCCATAAAAAAGCACTTATTTCTGTTTAGTTAGCGCAAATACTGACTGCTTGCCTGATCAATCTTATTCCCAGAGGCATGGATGACCTTCAACACATCATTTATCAAGTTGACATTGCCCGACTTCATAAATGCAGTTCCAAATTTCCTTACTGCTTGCTTGGAGATTGATCCTGCATTGTCCTAGCAATTGAAGGAAAAAATATATACATGTAAGCAAAGGTGACCATTGAACACCCAAAGAAAGCCCAAAAAAAAGAAGTACCTTGACAACGACATAAGCCTCCTTGTAAAGCCGTCCAGAAATCAGAATGTGCAGAATTTTCTCATGGAGTGCCTTACACATACTTCTTTTGCTATACCTCAACATATTGTAAACAGAAAAGGCTTCTGAGTAGGCATTCATGTTACCAAGTTGAAAGATTAGGGAGGAGCAAAGTCCCTGCAGCAACATAGACACTTAAGAATCCTTCAAAATTATTACTAGTTTCTTACAGTAAAAGCAATTCATGAAGTGGCACCAAGGGGATGCTAACCCATTTGCAAAATTATTTACGAGATAAAGAGCCTACTAACGATGAAACTAATACTACCAACACCCAGCATTAACTGCTTGTTTTCAACTTTTTTGACAGGTAACTCTTTGTTTTTAACTAAAACTGCTTTTCAATGTTATCAGCAAGACTGTATCTTTTATCTTGGAATAGTAAGAGAAAACTCCTCATTTGTTCGGCATAAAAGGGAGGCTTGCTCCCTTGCATGTAAAGATTAAGAAGTCTGACTTTGACAAGTGAGGTTTCCTGCCCCTTATTCCTCCATGCAAACCACAGACACAAAAAGGGGATCTTCCCCACAGCTTTCACAGAATACCAGAATAAGCATTGATTCTTCCTCCATGAGCATAGTCTACAAATGTATTCCTATTTTTCTAAAAGAAGAAAAAAAATCAGAATTTGGTTTACAGATTCAGCCATTTTGTGGCAAATGATGCCCCTCCCAACCAGAGAGACTCCTCTCCTTCAAAAATCCAAAAATGCCGAAGAACTCCTCACAAGGGTGACTTCCAGTCATAAAAAAATGTCCACTGTTGGAACTGCACAGTTCAGTATCAGCAGCCAAAGGAAGCTTGCTCTCCCTAATCGGAGGTAAACACTAGAAGCTGTTTGTTGATAGATTTCAATACAAATTACCTTTTCTGTTAAGTTTGCTTATGTCAGTGCTGTCTCTTTGTTTGAAGATGTAATCACTAGTTCCAAAATGAGTGTAGATTGATCAAGCATCACAAAGGCGCAAGCGTCAAAGGAATAGGCATTTGAAAACTTAAAATTAGTGTTCTATGTTAAGAGCAATGAACCTAATTTAAGTTATGAGACATCAGGATATCTTCTTAGAAGTCATCATACCTCCTCTGGTTGGTGCCCCTTTTTATGCATGTCCTCCATAGTCCTGTAAGCGAGTAGATATAATTTCTCCTTAAAGAAGTATTTGACTAGGATATGAAAGGTATTGTAATCAGGACTGATAGCTAGTTCATCCATCTTCTTCAATGTTTGCATGACACTCTCCATTTCACCTGCTCTGCAATAGGCGCATAGCATTGTATTTAATATTACCAAGTCATATCTGTTAAATTTGGCTTCAAAGTCTTTGGCCAACAGTTTGGCCTCTTGTAAAAGCCCACACCGGCAAAATGCTGAAATCATGATGCAGTGAGCATAGCCATCTGCAAGTAAAACATAACCATTATATTCACGCATAAGCATTGGCATTATACTATAGTAATGATATGAAGTTCTCTCCGCAGGAAAAATTTGAAGTCCCTGCCCCACCCCCACACCACCCCCCTCTTTCTTCCTCCTTTCCCTCCCTCCCTGCACACTTGCAGACTGTTGTCTGCTTGACTTACATTAAAAGAATAGGATCTGATGCCAGACAGCAACCCAAAAGAAAACCATCTTTGCTAAGGACATCAAAGCTAATACAAGTAAAAGGATGAAATGATGCTGGTCCCAGATCTCATTTAGAAACTGAAAAGTTTAAAGAAACATACTGGAATTCATTGAACTCATTTCAAAAGTGCATGTGAGGGAACTTTACAGAACTCATTTTCCTCCTTAATAAACAAGGATGGTAGAGAAGATAACCCGAAAATCAAATGAAATTGTAGTCATGCTTAGTTACCAGATTTGACAGATTTTCCCATCATTTCATCAAATACTGATTTAGCTTCATCTGTCCTTCCAGCCTTAGCTAGACCATCCATCAATAGACAGTATGACATCTACAAATTGAACACGTGGTAAGTTACATAAATGATAACTTTGAGCAAAATCTGAATATACATAAAATTATAGAACATCAGTGAGAACAAATTACAGAAGGAGAACAAAGGATCAATCCATGAGTTTATCAACAGGTAAGCGTAAGACATATGTTGCTTACAGGTTTAAAATCTCTCATATTGGTACCTGTAGATCTTTGAGCAAAAAGTTGAGAATGTTGCACGTCAATAGTTAGCAACCTACCTTTCCTATGCTTTTAAAAGTTATTAGTTTCTTTTGAATTATTACAGAATGCCTAGTATATTATACCTGATTGTTGCTCAGTGTCTGCCATTCATAAGTCATCCCACAAAAATGCAAAACATCATAATTGGCACCAGTACTAAAAATAGGCCATTTATCCACAATATACATCTTATCAATGAGAAGATTCGATAGTTCTATGCCAGAAAGATTAGACATGGTTTCCACATTTTCTACTTCAAGGGTAGTAGAGAGTAACATCGATCAACTAAAGGAGCCTCCATGCTCTTCTTTGCACATTCCTCGGTCAAATCCTAATTATCAAAATCATGGCACTCAACTACCGAAAGAAGTAAACACATCTGAAAAATCCTTCGAAGAGTTCTAAAAGTAGAAGTATAAAAGTTGCAAGACATGCATTATGGAGCTATGACTTTCATATGAACCCATGAAGCGGTAATGCAGGGATCCCCAACTACAAAGCCCAAAATGAAAAGTCATACTTAGAGCCCTCGTCTTTTCACTTTGATGTAAATCAGAGATGCTATTACTTGAAGGATGATCTGTGCTGTTGTATGAGACTAGGGCAAGGTAAATCAAAGCTTTATGAGATAAACTGCCTAGCAATATGAGTATCAACGGCAAGCAAAATCAGAGTAGTCAGAGATGTGAATGTTTTGGTAGTAAAGATAATCATAAAATAATAGATTCAATGACCGTATTCCACAAAAGAAGATGAGGTGCAAGAGATTCAGTTAAAGAGAAATGAAATATGAAAACATAACTCAAGATGGTATGAGAAAATACAATTTATGGTAGGAAAAGAGTGTTATCTGGGAGGAGAGGCTGAAGAAGACATGACAAAAACACAAAAGGCAGGATCTTGAAAATGGCTCTTCTAGAGGATATCCCACTAAATAGAGCCGCTCACATAGTCAACCCTCCTTGGGAAAAAGGCTTTGTTCGTTTTCATCCTCACACAAAATTAAAGACTTTAAATTACACTGTATGATGATATTTGCACAGCATTGAGATAGAAAATGCAAGAAACAAGCTTCAAAGAATCCCTTATTGAATTTATGATTTCATATTGCAGCCCATCAGCAAAGGCATGCGGTAATATATGAGAAATCTAATAGAGAGAATCCTCCGAAAGTCTATGATGGTCTAATTTCTCAAGACTAAACTGTGTCACAGTTTCCCGTCCTGGCCAGCTTCAGTCCCATTGACTTCTGAGGTCTGATGAGAATACTATGCATATCAATTGTTTCAGGTCGGATATATTTCAAGCCTGTTATAGCTTCATGTAGAAAGCCGAGAGAAAAGCACAATAATATACCTCATCTTTGGCATGGCCTAAGAGTTCCAGTTCAGCTAATAATTCTCTTGACTTATCAAATAAGCCTCCTCTGACGTAAACCTTGAGCAAAGTAGTCAAAATTACCTGAAAACCTTGCAGTAGTGAATGATGTCAACACGTTATAAGCATATGGTACATGTACACTACAAAAAGAAGTAATCAAAATTTCTGGTCAAGGCAACACACCTACGACACATACAAATTCAAGTGAGAGGGTTTTGACATTAGCCACTAAAGAAGCAGCTAGTACACATGAAGTGGGTGAAAATGTTAATGACAACTGGGCAGCCTTAGAAGGCACCCTTCTGTCCACCCCACAAAGATTTAAGAGCAAGCTGTAGCAGTAGGAATAATACTTGAAATTGACATGTACTCCTTTTATTTTGTTATTATATTATTTAATCAAACTGCCAGAGCTTGATTGTCAAATTTTGAGTTACTCAGATCTAGATAACTTTGGGGAGGGGATCAACATCATCAGTCAGACAAGTGCAATGTAGTCCAAGGTACTCAAGCTAAACAGAGTGACTAAATCTAACTTCTAGGGTCAGGGCAACAGGCTTTCCACAAGACCCACACCCTTGATGCATACAGCATCAGTCATAAATAGGGATGGGCATGATGGGCCATGCCTCAAGTAAAAATTCCAACGATATGTTTTTCAGCAATTTTTTATATATATCCCCATTTTGATATAATTTTAATTAATCAAAAAATAATGTAGTAGCCTTTTCTTTCCTAAGATTATTTAAGCAAATTTTCAAATAATTTAGGTAAGAGATATTTGTTCTTCCAAAGATATTTTTTGAAATGAAAATCCACCCCATGCAGGTCGGGACCCGGTGGGGTGCTGCTCCCCATGCCCATCCCTGGTTGTAAAGTTGCTCTTCCATCTAAGAACATGGGTTTTAAAACCCTAAAAGAGCGGCACTTTTTTTGCCTAGTTTATAGAAGTTTGGCAACAAATCAAAATAATAGTTTGAAAAGTAAAAGAACTATTAGACCTTAGGATGAGGAAATAGCACAAAATTTGGCAACTACATTTAAAAATAGGGTCCTCTTTAAAAGTTTCAATCCCACAATCCACATTACCATCTTCAAAATTATATGCATGCATTCAAATGCATCTCATAACATAAAAAAAAGAAATGAAGTTTGAAACAAACCTTATTGACAACCAAGCCTGCAGATTTCATATCCTGCACCAAGGCTTCAGCCTTCTTGTAATTACCATCAGCAGAGTATGCATTTAATAAAGAGCTATAATGGAATTCATTATGTGTATGGCCTTCATTCACCATTTGCCTGAAGAAGCGCTCTGCATCTTCGCAATGATTGTTCGAAGCACACACAGCAATAAGAGTCCCATACATTACACTATCCATTCTAAGACCATTATACTCCAGTTCCTGTATCAGTTCCAATGCTTTGGTGTAACCATCATTGACCTTCATGCAACCTGCAAGCAGCTAAGGATGATGAAGAAAGTAAGGATTGCTACTGCTCAAACCATGGACTCTACCAAGGAAGACTGCAATGATTTTCTGACTATTACTTCCTCAAACCTTGGAGCAAATCAAAGAGGTGATTTAGATTAAAACTGGATTTATTCAGCAGCGAAGAAAAGGGTTAACTATGCTTAGTGGGGCATTATCAGAGCAAAATGAATCCGGTAAAAATTATAGGAACCTTTCCATTCAAAAGACTCCAGATGCACCCATTGAATTTTCAACTCTAAAGTTGATCATGAGATTTCTTTGGCACATAATTGATCATTGTTGCAACAAAATGAGATACTTTGTTGCAACATAATGGAAGGGGCACCTATCAACTTCCATCAATGAAGCCGTATACTATGAGAATGAGCAAAATAAGATGGGTCGATGTTGTGAAAGTTATACGATTCAAGACTAGAAACCATATGGTCCATTTTAATCCATAGATAATGTTGTCTAACATTCTAAAGAGACTATATCTTAACAATCCCTCTCCTGTATAAGTGGGGCCATCCATATGAAACATGGGATGCGGCTGTAGTAAAACGAACTAAAGAAAATGACAGACTGGAACACTAAAGCATGAAAGCAGACAGAATAACATACAAAATAATAAAAAGGGGAGTATTTTGGATATGAACACCTGACCTGTGCTCTAGCATGTTAAATAATTATTTTTCCCAAAAGCTTAAGATGTCAAGAATAGGCCTACAATGTATTTAGCATAACTCCTCACACAAATTTCCAAAGTTCATGTATAAAAACAATAGATATTACATAAAATTTTATTTTTTATTGGTCACGAATCCATCTACCACAAGTTGCTAATTTTATTACTTAAAGAAAGTTAACCAAAATGAGGTTAGAGTTGCATACCGTACTATATGTAATGATATCCGGTTTCAGTCCATCCTGCTTCATCTGTTGAAAACATTTCATGCCGATGCCGAATTTACCATTTCTGACAAGGCAACTAAGAACAGCATTACTTATAAAGACATTGATTCTCATTGAGGCATCTGGAATACTGTTATAGATTTCCAGTGCATTCAAAGGGTTGTGGCTTGTCCCTGCAAACTTTATATAACTGCTATAACTTGCAGCACTAATCTTCTCATGTTTCTGCATATACTGAAAGAGCTGCAACAATTTCAACAGAAAATCAATACCAGCTCTTTGTTAGGTAACTAAAAGGAACAGAAAGAAAATGATAAACCGTCTACTAAGCAAGAAGACCCATTGCTGGGCATGATTTAGCCTGCCAAACAGAGGGCGAGCAAGAGACAGGAATGAGGCAGCAGAACATGTCAAAGGAAATGAATTAAGATCTTAAGCTTCCAAATCATGAGGGTGAAGCTAAAACCAATACCAAAAATCTTTTCGAGCTGTTTGGCAAAATCAAGTTTCTTATAAGTTGTCATAGCTTATTAGATTAATCCCACAATCCATTAGTATCAGAGCCATTAGGACGTGTCTTTCTCCAATCACCAGCAAGTACTCATATATGACCCATAATTGACAAAAATGTGGAAAGAGACAATAAGAAAAGATCCAGTGAACTTAGAGTTTACAAAATTGATTCAAAATTGAGAGCATGGCATAGACGCCGATCCCTCATACAAGGATAAGTCTTGGGGTTTGTTTGTTTTGACTTATGAAAAGCAAAAGCAACTTTGATATATCCCACCAAAATCTAAAATATATTCAACTTTCAAAAAGCTATGAAGACTTATATGTGAATCCCCTTGTCAACATTTCTATAATATGAAAGCTTCAGATGCTTAAGACTAAAAACAAAGTCAAAGTGCGCGCATTACAAGATTGAAAAAGAAAAAAATAAGTAAAAGCCAGTCCAAACACACTCTAAACTTATTGCGTTTTATAATTTTTTTTTTTGTTGTTGTAGATATTCATAAAGATGCATTACAACTTTTAAAAACATTTATCTCCAAGCACCATCAATTCAATGATTTTTGTGAGCTGCTCTTTGTTCTTGACAAAATTGAAGAGTAAGCATAATTCAGCCACATCGCAATGAACGCATAATGGAACAAATTGCATGGATACCTTAAAACCATGACAGTCAGTCAATGCTAGTCCAGACAATGCAAATTCTAAGTCAATGTTTGATATGAAATGACAGAATATAAAACTAGGAAATTGTTGAAAGAGATATTCCAGATCACTGGACCAGCTGAGTAGTACCACTGTCGATCATCGAACCCATGAAGAGAGTCCGTCAAAATGCTGACTACATGCTACCTCTATTACTCTATAGGGCTACATTCATTCTTCCCGAGTTCCAGATAATTGATGCTAAAAGAAAAAAGAGTGGTGACCCCTTCAAAGATTAAATAAAGACAAGAGTGCTTAAAATGGAACAGAGCAGGAGTTGAAAAGTTGGTTTGTGCATATATAAATTCAATCATTGATGATAATTCCAAATTTTATGCAATGAAAGGAGACAGTTAAAACTTATTCAACAGAAAAGTAAATATAACTTTGAAATTTTCAAAACCTTGGAAATATCTTGCATCCGGTTGAGCTTCCCGAAATACCTCAAAATGGCATTCAAGTCCTGCACCTTCAGTAGACCGCCAAGCCTGCACAGACACAAAACTAAAAGACCTTAACCTCCTGAGAACAGAATCAAGTAAAGACAAGGAAAGAAATGACATTTTGCCGAAAGCAGGAACCACGACACATGCTTTCGAGACGTCTTTCGCATTAGATGCTGAGAGGGAACATACGAACTTGTGAAAGACGATTTCATCCAATGTTCCAAAATATGCATCGAAATTTTTTCTTTTTTCCCCTCAAGACATATAAAAGATTCATGCTTTATGACATAAATTCCAATTAGGATTCATCCTAAAACGTTGCAAAGACGAATGGAAGCGACGAACACACCGGAAGCACGCGTACGGAACGCAGTCGAGGCCTAAAACCTTCGAATGGCGCAACTGAACTCTCAAAATTCAATCTTGATTTCAAAAACGAACGCGCCGCATCGCCAATTAAACAAATCAAAACACTTCGCAAACAACGTCGAAATGGCGCGCGGCGCAGGGCGTTCCCCCCGCTCAGTCAGGACCGGACCTTTCGAGCGCGGCGTCCAAATCAGGCGACTGCTGAATTTCGACCACCGCGGCCTGCCTGGCCAGATAAGACTTGGAGCTATGCTTCCGAGCGGCGGGCGGAGGACGGCGGGGGGCCGGCTCGGCCCGGCTCGGCTCGGCGAGGGCGGAAGCCGAAGCGGAGAGAACCCGAGAGGACCGAGCGGGTGTTCTCGAAGGAGGAGCGGACGGCGGACAGGGGAGCGGTCGCGCCGGCGGGCGGGGGCGGAGGATGGTCGGAGACGAGGAGGCGAGCGCGTAGGAAGGGACCGCCATAGCTGGGCCTCTGCGAGCTCGACGTTGAGGAGGGAAATGCGGACGAAGAAGAAGAAGCTGAGAATGGAGAGTGACAGAGTGTTCCGTTTCCTCAGAGGAAAAATGGCGGGGTCCGGTTCGACCGGGGATCGGGTCGATCCGGCCTGAATTTCCGGTTCTCGATGGTTGAACCGTTCTGAATTGGTTTGGAGGCTCCGTTAGAAAAGGGTCAGTATCACAACAATGACAAATTCATCCAAATTAATTTTTTGAGCCTTAAAAACTCCAAACTTGTATATTTGTAATAAATTTATACTTCAAAATTAGATTAAAAAAAATCCCAAATCGATATATTATGAACCGTCTATCATCAAATTCAGTAATTTCATAGTAAAATTTAACAAAAATAAAAAGAGAGTAAATTTTTCCCCGGTAGTTTATGCTGTCTAAAATGGAGATCTCATAACTAAATAGTTATGACTTCAATCCAAAGCTAAAGATAGGATGTATCAATTTGGGGATAGTTTTAGATAAATTTGTTACATGTGTATTAATTTGGGATCTTTCGTGATATCTATAAGAAAAAATAACCACCGGTTGTGATGGTTCCGCTAGATAAGGGCTCCATTGATCCTTCCCCAAAGGTGAGGGGTTCGAAACCTAGTAGATGTGCTTGGTGTCTTAAGTGTGACGTTGGGATGGTGGGTTCTCCATTAGCGTCACCCCGGGTTTATCTCGCCGGTTGCCGGCTGTATGGGGGTTCCCGGGTCATTAAAAAAAAAAAAACTCTATAAGAAAAAATAGAATTACATCTAGACCCATAAAAAAATTGAACCGTGATTTTTCAACATGAATACTTGATTAACGCATGGTTTTGTAATCAAATGGTGCAACTTTTTCTATTTTGTTACAATTTTTTTATGGAGAACAAAAAGGGCTTGAGTTTTGGGTAGAATCG
This sequence comes from Eucalyptus cloeziana, assembly GCA_014182715.1. Lineage (NCBI taxonomy): Eukaryota > Viridiplantae > Streptophyta > Magnoliopsida > Myrtales > Myrtaceae > Eucalyptus > Eucalyptus cloeziana. Next base: position 5,797,762 of record CM024640.1, read on the forward strand.
GGAATCAGACTGGAAGCGACCAATTCAAGCAACGGTGGTTCCAAAACCGATCAGCTCAGTCCCCAATTCCGAGTTTTTTATGACTAGAGAGGGTCACAAGGTCAATTTTAGTTTCTAAGTTGGATTGGGAACAAATTTGCCCTGAAATCAATCACCCTAATTGTGATTGATTGACTACCAAATCTATAAATTCTTACATGTGCAAGATTTACCCGTGATTTAAAAAATATTAGATTGACTTCAAAGACACACCAAACGAGGAATATTGGATTGATTTTAAGTTTTTATAGTTCATTTAATTAAAAGTACTTTGATTTTTTAAAGGATTAATATATTGAAAAATCCAAAGGAAAAATTCCAAAAAGAGATCCAGAGTATCCTTATTTTCCCAAATAAGGATCTGAAGTGGACATGTTTTAAATAAGGATATGAAGTGACATTACTTTCTCAAATAAGGGCCTGAAGTGGATGTTATTTCAAATGAAAACCTAAAATGACTATATCCATTTCAAATAAGGACCATACTTTCTGACGATCAAGGATATTTTCGTCATTTGCCATTTTCCCCATTTTTTCCTTTTTATTTTTTCTACTTCTTCTTCTTCCTCTTTCGGCCACTAGTGATGCCCACAGAGGGCGAGGCGACCCTCGCCAGACTGGTTGCCGGTAAGGGTGTGAGGGTCGTTGCCCGCTGGCGAGGGTGGTCGAGCCCTCGCTCGAGGCCAACCCTTGCCAGATCTGGCGAGGGTGGTTAAGCCCTCTTTTGGGCCAGGCGAGGCCGACCCTCGCCAAATCTAGCAAGGGTGGCCTCGCTCGTGGTCGAGGAGGTCGCGCAGCCCTCGTCGGTCGTGGGTGAGGCCACCCTTCCCATATCTAGCGAGGGTCGGCCTTGCCTAGGGCCAGCAAGGACCGACCTCGCGAATAGCCCTAGGCGAGGGTCGTCTTGCCTGTGGTTGGCATGGCTGGCCCTTGCCAATGAGGGTAGGCGAGGGCAACCCTCACCTAGCCCTTTGTGGGCATCGTCGATGGGCAGAGGAAGAACAAGAACAAAAAAAAAAAAAAAAAAAAAAAAGGAAGAAAATGAAGGAAAATGGCAAAAAACGAAAATACTCTTGACTAGTTGGAAAACTTAATCAGCCAGCGATCGACGAGGTCAAGTCTTTATTTGAAACAACCAAAGTCACTTCAAACCCTTATTTGAAACAACCAAAGCCACTTTAGCTCTTTATTTGAAACAAAGTTCACTTCAGGTTATTATTTGAGAAAATAAATGCAATTTGGGTCCTTTTTTGAAACTTTCCCAAATCCAAACTTATACACATTTGACAAATTTACTCCAAACTAATTTTTTAACCACTAAAAACCCAAAACCGGTATACATTTGACAAATTTACCCTATGTTAGTTTCTGTTAAATTTTACTATTAAATTACTGAGTTAAATAACACATGATAGTTGACTTGTATACTAATTTACGATTACTGGTATACTAATTTGCAATTTTACTCTCCGTTTGTCACAGTTATACAATTTTTGTGATTTTTTATGATATTAATTCAATTTAATGGAGAATATATTTGTCACAAATGTACCAATTTAGGATTTTTGGCGATTGAATAAATTAATTTGAGATAAATTTGTTACAAGTATACCAGTTTGGAGTTTTTATGGTCGGTTAGGATAAATTTGTCATAGGTATCTGGGTTTGGGGTTTTTATAATAAAAAAAAATTAATTTGAGGTAAATTTGGTTTTCAGGATATTAACCATTTTTTAAAATCAGAAAAACTTGAAATTTCACAAAATACTTAAATCTATAAGTAAATTTTCACATGGAGGCAAAAGAGCTCATTTTGTTTTTCCTTAAACTGAAACAAATGGGGTTACTAACTTTACGATCTAAAACCTTGCTATGGTTTCTCAATTGTAATTATATATATATATAACAAAAAGTCATAAACTGTTGATATATTGAAATATATAAAAAGTAGCTGACCAGGTGAAAAACTGAGTAAAGGTATTTATTATATTGGTAATTTCACTTCCATTGTACTTGCAAGTGGTTAGTAGCTTTCTGCTTCAACAGTTGAAAGGATAGCGCTTCACGCTCAAGAACAGACACCAGATTTCTAGAGCTCCACGAATGGAAATGCTTCAATTTCCACGGGAAATTAAACAAAAAACAATCAATGCAACGTTACTGAAAGGCAGTACCGGTGAAATGCCGTTCAGTAACTACAGCGACCCCTTTCTAAGTTCGAACCAGGTCGGGAAAACAGAACGAATTCGCTTCAGTCCTTCGGAGATTTAAGAGTAATATTAAGCTGTACTTATTGCTATATACATGCAAACTGTTTGTTTTACAGACAAGAGGAGTTCCAACTAGCATCTACAGCCTTCATGATCCTCTCGTGCAGTTTGGCTCCAGAGCATGCGATTATACCTCGATCCAGACCTTCCAAATAAATACCCTTTGAAAAATCAAGGGGACGTCCCCTTGCATCCGTCACGACGCCACCAGCTTCTTGTACTATCACGACTCCAGCAGCATGGTCCCATATTTTCTCCTTGTAACCTGCCCTTGCAAACTTCATGAAGATCTCAGCATCTCCACGAGCTATGGCTGCATACTTGACCATGCTGTACACGCGCAATGGCTGCTTCCTGCAGAAACAGAGGTATTGTCAAGCATGTAAGCTCTCTCGCCAGTGTGTTCTAATTTTTCATAAATCTCTTCTTTCAACCCCCGGAGTTCGTGGTGCTTGGGGAGCATCTGCTTCTCCCATGACCAGAATGGGCCTTCTTATGAGTTTTTGGTGTGCCTTAAATCATAGGGTCTGCTAGTTTGTCATAATCTCAACAATTTTCATGTTTTGCAGCATTCGGGGAATATCTGTTATTTCGAATTATAAGTTACGCATCCTTTATGAATCATTCACTAATGCTTAAGTGGAGCTAAAATGTACTCCATTCTAGTTCATATCACCATGCAAAGCGGTGACCATAGGGGGAAGAGACATGTACGCACCTAAGCCCAACACTGTGAGCTAGTCCAGCTGTGAAGGAATGACTTGAATTTGCCTTCTCAACTGGTTCGCAGAATGTTGCTAATGCTGGATTATCAATGGAAGAAACACGAACGGGCACTGCAGCGTTTGGCCACTCTAAACTCTTGTTCTTATGGAGCAATGGCTGCATCCAGGCCTCGCCACTGCCTTCCCTGGCATAAAGTATGCAACCCCGGTCCCAAGATTCCGACGCCGGTGGGGTCAATTTGGTGATAATCCTATGGTAGCGATGGTGATAGCTTAGCCACTCCTTTTTCATTGGGTAATTGGGGCAGCCAAGAACTCCAAGGACCACTTTCCCATCTTCTATCAGTGAAAGAGCAACAGCATACTGATCACCACGCACAAACCCCAGTGTACCATCAACAGGGTCTAGCGCCCAAAACTTTCTGTTTAGCCTGCCAGCGGAGTTGCAACGGCCAATAGCCTCAAGCACTTCCTTAGGGCCGAGGTTCTCTTGAGGAGACACAAGCCCAAATCGGGGTGCCTCAGATAGGGCTTCATTGACTGTTTCTACAACCGCTTTCAACAAGCCAGCTCCATCAGCCTTGGAGAGAGCATGTACGTCCTCCTCGGCAACAATCGAGACATTGCTAGTTCCGAAAGACTCAGATAACAACAAACTTATTGTAGCTTGCACGCTCCAGTCTATTTAGATGCAAGATCAAGAGCATTAGCCAAAATACTCGGTGAAGACTGCAACTGCATCATATAAAGCATGAACATGAAGAACTAATGGAACATGTTAAGAGTACACATTGGTTGAGGCCATCAAAAAATGCCTCTCTAGGATCCAAGCAATCAGGAAGCACTTGCTTCTCATAGAGCATAAACAAAGATTATACACCAAAAGTAGCACGAGGTGACTGGTGCATGTGGAAAGAATCTCATGACTAATTCTAGTGACAGAATCTATAATCAAAGAACCAGCAGATTGGTTATATAGATAAAGAAGTATGATAGAGCAAATTATAAACCGACATATGATACTGCAGAATTATTTCAAGCAAATAAACAAAGAAAAGGAACAAAACGCTTAAATTTGCTGATGAGGGAAATAACCTAAGGTTCTACTTCATTAGGCTTTAAGGTTTTCATTTTTTTAGCAGAAAAAAGGCAGATAGTACTAATACATGATAGATTGGAGATACTGTCTTGGGGAAAGAAAAACCTACACGTCAAAGAAAGAGGCTTAAACATGTGTGCTATCATTTGGTATATGTAACTGAAAAATAATGCATTTTCAACCACACAAACTCAAGGAAGGAAAATTCTGATGTTGCAAATCGCAAGGGAAAAGAAAGGAAAACCCAGCAATTACTTCACAACATAATTACATCGGAAAATTAAAAATCTGTAATTTGCCTAATTGCATCAACAAGGCAAATTAACGTGAAACCTACAATTGATGCCACAGCGAAGTCTGACCCCCATGCAGAGAAGTTTGTGGGGACCTGGTTCTCGAGATAAAGCCCTTAGTCAAATAAACAGTAGACACGCCCATAAAATTTTAAAATACAACTACAACTGAACCTCCTCCAAAGTAGGGACTCACTTGCATGCTAGTAAATAGGCACTCAAAATTTATAAACTGGCATTTCAGTTTCCTTAGGCTAATAGTTATTAGGGCAAATCCATTGCTTGCTTCATCTAGAATGGGAACTCTATTCCAGACTCAGATTCGACAGGTTTTTACAAAGCTTCATCAGTAAGCCAATTAAACTCTACTATTGCACCAACAGGAAAAGGTTTCCTTCTTTAAAAAAGACTTCACTTAAAGATATTGCAGCTTCGAGCACTAAACATTCCACCAATCTCTCTACACGGTCAGGAACCAAAAGGTCTCTGGTCCAGTCATTTCTTATCACTAACATTATGTGCACTATGTGATGGAAGATATACCATCAGATTACTCACCAGTAAGAATTATTTGCAAATGAGAATGTGTAATTCAAGGACCACAAAGAGTAAAGCTATGTCCTAGCAATTACTCCAGAAATACCCTCAATTTATGGCATAAACCAAACTCAGAACCAATCCACATAATCACTCATCAGAACTAAACAAACAGGATTCACAACCACCACCCAACTTGCCCAATCCAAGAACTGCATAATTCAACAAAAAGTAAACAGCAGTAGTTGGCTTTTCTTTTACCAGCAATAGTGACTGGAGAATTATCATCCTTGGAGTGAACTTGCTTATCATTGCTGCCACTACTGTTGCCGTCGTTGGTCTTAAACACTAGAGTGTCCTGCACTTTCTGGCAAATCCAACATGCTATCTGTACGGCTCTAACCGCAACATCCAGCTCTCTGGAGTATCTCTCCCCCTCTGCTTCAGAGGAAAGACTCAACCTTTCGGGGTCCTCCATTAAAGGGTGTGATGGGCTTGTGCTGAAATTGGATGGGGAAGCGATCTTAAGCACATGTGACCTGTTCTTGGGTGAGTATACTGGTGGGCTGGGGCTTTGGGAGAAGAAAGAGATGAATCTGGCTACATGGTTGGACGAGAATTGAACACATCTCCCCTGTCGCAGCACAACTTGCGGGAGGTTTCCACCAATTCTCGGGCAACTGATAGGCATTTAAATCCCACCACTACCCAAAAGAAAAAGAAAAAAACCCAACAACAGAACTCCTCTCTCTCTCTCTCTCTCAAAAACCCAACATCTGAACTCTCTCTCTCTCCCTCTCTCTCTCTCTCTCTCTCTGTGCCTAGATTACAGAGTGGTCGTCGTATGATGTGGTTCGTGAGGGAGAAGGGACGACTGGGGGGACGAATATATAGAGGACAAAAAGACAAACCTCGAAAGAGAAAAGAAAGAGAGAGAGAGAGAGAGATATTGTGAAATCTTCTTTTCCCATTACACCTCAATCACGCATCTTCTCCAATCGAACGCAAATAATTTGCTTCGAATCCCCCTCAATTTTTACACCATGACGCGACGGTTTATCTTGCTCAAGAAAGCTGACTTTGTCCCACTTTCACTTTCACTTTCGGGCAGTATGCAAGATAGAAAACAGGTTACGACAACAAAAAATTAAATTTTTAAGGTGGGTAATCTGTAATTTTTCAAAGTTCAGGGGCTATTTTTGCAATATCGGGAAACGAAAGAACCCGTAACTTCTTGAAATTTTGAGGACTAGTGCGCAATGGTGCCGAAGGTTTAATGGGGTTTTGAATAATTTCCCAATAATTTACGAACACTTTTTTCTTTTTTCCTTTTTTGGGTGAGCACCCAATTTATTACAACCTTCCGATCACTGATTGCATCATATTACATGAGGCTTGCATCAACTCTATACATTGAATAATGACCTTTTCTTAGATGGATTTGCATTACTTCATCAATTTTATCATAATAATTAGATTCATCGAAAATGTACTTTCCATCGAACATTTAATATTTTTCTCCTTTTATTGGAATTTTTTTTCTTAAACAAACATTCATGATTGCATACAAGCACAATTGATGAGTACTTTCATGCATTGACTAGTTTACCTATTAGGTCAATAAAAAGAAATAGGGAGTCCCCAATAATCAACACTTTTTTTCCTTGATATGTAATCACTTCCGTGAAAAATAATCAATTTATTTTCTCAGTGAACTATATTCTTGTATTACTTTCCCTTAGTCATAAGCAACATGGAGCCCTAGATGACATTTGAAGTATACTAATGGAATGGTACTCATCATATATTGAGTCAAAAGAACAAGAAAAAGAAGGGCCAAAGATTTATTTTTCCTCTCTTATGTACCCTTTCCTTGAACTAAATACTAGAGCACATCTGAGTGCATGATGGGAAAAACTTTTAATATATAGAAAGTGGAATATTATGTATGAAGTTATGAGAGGATTCTCAATTATGATTTTGCCCCCCACTAAACAATTATTATCTCCTCCCAAAACCCTTTGGCTACTGTGCCTTACTTGCATCACCATGAGATCATCCACACGTAATCATGAGATTTGAGTTCTAGCAGCACTAAGCTTGACGCACATGCAAATCGACATGGGCTACCAAATAGGGAAATCAATCATTCACCTTTTTAAAATTTAGATGAGATATTTCTGACTTCATTTATTTCATAAGAAAAATTAAAAAAATAATCATTTGTATTACTTGAAATAATTAATCAATGAAAAATATTTCATTATCAACGACAATTTATGTTTATATATTTTTGTGGATGATGAAATTTGTGTTCGTTCGCTCATTTTTATAAGCGATACAAGTGGTTACTTTTAAAAAAGAAAATTAAAATTATTCACTTTTTATGAAATGAGCGCATTATGAAAGTTCTTAGTTGTGCTGTCCAAAAAAAAAAAAAAGCAATTAAAATTCTTAGTTGTGGCATTTGACACACAATGTAAGGGTTGTCTTGTTAGGCAGGAATCACTCACTCCAATAATTGGTCATAAAAAGAGAATGACTTGGTTGGTGGTTCATGTTCATGCTCATGCTCATATTCATAAATTGGAGTGGATAGATGTAACTAAGAGTCAAGCGCATTATCATGCTATTAATGATGATGTATGACTCAAACTAGAAACCTTGGATAAGAGAGATCATCTTCTGTACTGTTTTCCCACTTTGGTAAGTTGTAAGTGCTCTTTTGTTATATGTCCCGACTCAACGTGATAGAGAAAATTGTTTGAAAAGTCCTAAACTTATTATACGACAACCAATTCGGTCCCAAACTTTTTAATTCGGTCAATTTAATATTAAATCACTTGACGATTTGTCAATATAGTCCTCCTCGGCAAAACTTGACTGAGAATTGTTACTGTAGATACCGGCCATTCTACATGGTACGATTGACGCTGTATAGACAAGTTTTGCAATTTTTTAATTTTTTTGAATTTTTTTCTTTTTTTTTTTTTTTTCTTTCATTTCTTTTTTTTCTTTTTTTTTTTTTAATATTTTTTCCTCTTTCACTCCACCGGTCTAGGGCCTTAGTGATGGGGATAAAAAAGGAAAACAAAAAGAAAAAAAGAAAAAAATCCAAAACTTTCTTTTTAAAATTTTACAAAAATTGTTGTTGGCACTGACAAGACCACGGCTTAGTATGGATAGTATTTGCGTTAGTGATTTTTAGGTAGATGATTATGTTGACAAATTATCGAAAGATTTAGAATTAAATTGGACATATCGAAAAGTTTAGAGTCGAATTAGTCGGCACACAATAAGTTTAAGACTATTTGGACAATTTTCCGCTAAATATATGAGTTAAATATGAATGCATGAGCTGAGGGGGTGATGGTGCTTATGTGCTTGGCATCTATAGGAACAACTTAATTCAATCGCTACAGTATTAACCTCCAAATGTATCAACCATATTTAGGCAACGATTTTGGTCAAAAGATAAGAAGCAATAAGAGTCCCATGAAAACAGAACCCACAAGACCATTCACTTTCTCATAATTATGGTCAATGAGTTTTGGTATCACGACATTCCTTTTGACGGCTTGTTTACTCTCATGTAAAATATATATTATATATGTCAAAATGACGAATGGATTGCGCTGCTTCGAGGCTAATAATGCTTGTGGGACACCTCTCACATCGAAATTAGCAAATTTCTTCAAATTAAATATCTTCTATCATGGTCCAATCACATGATGTTCTAATGGAGGTAAAACGCCTTTCTTATGAAAGCAACTCCTTCAAGAAAATTACCAGTGCAGATTTGCTGACTGCAGCCTTATGTGAGCATGACGCAGAGATTCACTACATCAGGAAGTTGCAAGGGAATCCACTTTTTCTGCCGACCCTTTATTCCTCGCCAATTGGCCAATCAATCACGGGGCAGCTGCCAGTTTTGACTTGTAGTCAACCCGTTGGCTGCAGTTAATTCTATTTTAACCGCGGATTATGATTGAATGTCATGTTAGTAATTTACGATTATTGATTGAAAGAATTATATTGAAATTTTGTGAAAATGTTTAGAGATATATTAATAAAATCAAAAATTTTTTGTATGATAAATTTATGAGTGACCGAATGATCATCTCAACATAAGTATATTACTGATGCATTCTATTGCAGTGAAGACGATGTATAGTCTTATAAATTAGCCATCAGAAATTAATCCCTCCGAAAAATGGGTAATAAAATTAGTGCACTTAACCCTATAGTGAATCACTAGGCACCCTTTGCACATGGGAAAGGAAGGTGGGGACGTTTAATTTCAGGTACAGGATTCGACTCCCACTCTTTATAAAAAAGCATGGCTAAAGTTTGAAAATAAGTTGAGAGTTGGAGCATGACAAAACAAAAAAAATAAAATAAAAAGAAAAACATCTAACGGATTTCGAGTTTAGCAATTGGAAGTCGCCCGTTCTGATTTAACCAATTATGCGTGCTTATTGCCTTTTGTTGGGCTGCCTAAACATATCAAAAGGTTCAGTTCAATTGGTTCACATGTAATGCAAGTGTTCCGCAGGCCTCCAAGTTGCCAAGCCTCTATGTTTGTGTCCAAATCTATGAAACTGATTCGAATGCACAGAGCAAGTAAGTCACGGGACACGGTACAGGTGTGCCTATGCCTATTTGTGCCACTAAGGATCTGTGCTTGAATCATTCAATCATGTGAAAGCTTGAAGCCGGATTCCTTCAGTAATATCACTGCAATGCGCAGTGAAGGTTGTTGTCTGATCTGCCACCTGGGTCTGCCCACTGACTGACATGGGAGAGGTTCCCTCTTAATCTGGGAATTCCTCTACACTTACATGTAGTATTCCCCACCGAGTTTTCAGCCGTCAGAAACTTCAGTAGTCATGCATAAGTGGAACCTTAATGATTTCTATTTTTATCTGACAAGAAAGCACACTTTAATTCAGTAAACCGAGTAATGATATGTATTTTTACTTTCATAAATCAGATAAGCCACAAATCAATACTTCAATGAATGATCAAATCGTACATGAGGTTATTTTGATCAGATCGTAGGTGAAAGTATTTTGCAGTTGATGATGTGGGTGGGAAATCACTCGAATTTGTGTTTCACACTTAAGACTTTATCTATATCCATCTATCGAGTGTCGAGTCGTCCATGCCCCGAAGTGGGTTTTTTGAACATCTTCTAGGACAGTTCTTGCATTCAGATTCATGAACCCAGAATTGTCTCAAAGCTAGTGGAGAAAATGCCTAATGCATGAAGAGTTAGTAGCTAACAGAAGGCTCTTAATTACTGAGCTGTCCTTTCAGCAAGCTGATTTTCTTGACAATTTTGGGTCGAGAAGTCCTATTCACGATCATGTAATCATGACGAGAAACATATCCACATTGAGCTTGAATCAATTGATTCAATGTCTTACGCGTTGTTCAGTTAAAGCTACAGCACTTACCTATAATGGAATCTACCGGAGTCTAAACCAAATGTAAAGAAACGTTCTGATCTGAATTGAAGTCACTGGAAAGGTTTGACAAAAGCATCCCACATAGGAAGAAAAATGTGTCTTACGTTGACCTTCTTGAAAACTATCATCACAAGTATTCACTGTCCTAAAAAAGAAAACTGATGACATGACAAATACTACTTTCATCGCACCCATCGTTAACCCTTTGGAATTGGTTTAGTAATTAAAGAACGTACATGGCCTGTATCATGCACGAAACTTCAGTTCTCTGCTGCAACGACTACGAAGTGACTACGAAGTGCATGAATTATTCGTGAAAGTTCTTACTCATGTCTTACCTGATTAAATTAAGGTAAAAAATGCTTCGTAAACTTTAACTTTCCTCACTTAAGACGAAGCTCATCATCATAAACAAAGGAAGCATTATTGCACAAATCTTTTTATGAATTACCATTTCACTTTCAACATGTACAACAAATGTAGAAGTTAGAACGTGATGCTCTGGGTTTAATGAAATTGCCTAGGTCGCATTTCCTTTCTTTAAAAGGAGTTCTAACACGACAATCTTTGTTTATGGTGTTCTTATCAAGAATCCTTTGTATGCAGAGCGTCGCTGCAATAGCTTTGAATAAAAGACACTCGGTAGCATTTTTATAGCTATTGATAAAAAACCAAATGTACATCTTTAACTTACCGCATCGGTATATTCAATTCTAAGTTGATAATGACAGCTTAGGGCCCGTTTGTTTTCATTTCTTTTTTTTTGTTTTTAAACAACTTTTTCGCTTTTTTTGTTAAAGAGAACAAAAAAAAGGAATGTAAACGCGTTTGGGTGCGTTTTTGTTCCAAAATTGTTTTTTTATTTCCAAAAACACATCTGGAAACAAAAAGCAAACAATTTTTTTTTTTTTGTTTTTTAACAAAAATCGAAACACTTCCTCTCTTTTTTTTTTTTTTTTTTTTTTTTCTTTTTCTTTTCTTTGGCTTAGGTTCTTGCGGCCCTCGGCCATGGTGACGGCGACCGCCGTCGAGGGTCGGCGACGCCGTCGAGGGCCGGCGACCTCGCCGGAGCGTCGCCGCCCCCGCCGAGGCCGAGCGTCGCCGCCCCCGGCGAGGCTCGGCCTCGCCTTGGCTAGGCGAGCTCGAGCTCGCCCAGCCAAGCCTCCTCGGCCGGGGGCGGCGAGCCTCGCCGTGGCCGGGCGAGGCCGCCGCCGCCCTCGTCGGCCGGTTGCTTAGAGCAATGGCCGAGGCCGGCGACAGGCCAAAAGAAGAAAAAAAAAGAAAAAAGAAAAAAGAAAGAAAATAAAAATAAAAATATTAAAAAATTAAAAGAAATAAAAAAAAATACAAATTTACCAAACTTGTTTTCGTTCATTTTTTATTAGGAATAAGTTTACCAAACCCTTTTTTTTTGTTCAAAATTGTTCCCTAAGTAAACACTTTTTCTATTTCGTTCCTAACAATTTTTAAAAGTAAATGTTCAAACGCACCCTTACTAACTCGTAACCGACCAATTTCATATTGCTATCAGATACTGAGATTTTTCCATTCATAGACAATCAGTCTGGGATTTGGACAACTTATTTCAATGACTTATCAAAATTTGCCCTAATTTTCCCTATCGCCCTGCCCTAACATCCTTAAAGCTGCCCATTCATTAGACAACTGGAAGATGATGGCAGATGAACCAGAAGCAAAATCTCATGGTTCTTTCATTTGTTGGGTGATCAGCAACTGCAACTACCTAAAGACCGCACTTCCATATGATAAAGGGGAAAAAGAATCATACAAGCTGGTCATCAGAGAAGAACTGATACCACTACAATTGTATCTATCCATGTATTTCCCCATGACCCGGACACCAAGATGCAAAAAAAAAGCCAAGTGCACATATGGAACAAACTACCTTCAACAATTTCATTTTGAGCCAAGAGCGAATGACAACTTGGGCCGCAATTTGTTCTTGCCCAACACTTTCATCTGATTTAGCCGTTGCTCCTCCTCTTCCTGTTTCTTCCTCCGCAAAGCCTCCTCTTTCTGCCTCTGGAGCTTCTCCAGCTCCAAATAACGTTCCTCTTCCCTCCTCTGCTGCTCTAAAGCTTCCTTTCTCTGAGCTTCTTCTACTCTTCTCCTGTTCTCCTCCAGCATCCTTTCTAGTTCCTCTTTCTCTCTTCGCGCTTGCTCCTGCAGCCAGGAGATTGTTTAGGCTCCAAGAAAAGTAATAAAATAATAAGATCAACACAGTTACTTTCAGACTGGGGCCTCCAAAGGAAATGAAGCAGAACAGCTTGGATTTCCGAATTATCCTTCCAGCCACAGTTCCTTTGCTATTTATGCAATAACTACAAATTTGGCTCAAAATCTATCAGAGGTTTCAGGAAATCATGTTAGCATATCTTGAAAATGTCGTCTATCAAAGCAAGAAGATTCTAAAAAACATAAGAGCGGACATAACTGCATGAACAACAAAGCTAGTAAAAAAGAATACAAATCTGATGAGTCATGATATGCTTCTGCATTTTGACTAGGTGATGGCAGTAATTCATCCTCAAATGATCCTAGAGATAGGCTCGGTGATATACTAAAGACAAGTCCAGTGACCTCTACCTCCTTTTGTCTGGCCTGAATAAGGGTAATTTCCTTTTCTTTCTCAAGCTGGGCTGCAACTTCATCATGAAGCCTTCTCCGGCCTTCCTCCAACCTTCTTTGTACCTCTAGTTGGATCTCAGCAGAGCTCAAGCTCTCTTCCACTTTCTTCTGGACAGCTTCCTCTACCCTCTTAGCAGTTTCCTCTTCGATTAATTTCAATTCTGCCTCACGCTGACGCCTATAAAGAAAGAGAAAAGTCAACCAGGAAAAATGAACACCCACCAAGAGCAGAATGATGTGACGGAAAGCTCAAACGAGGAAAAGAATAACCAAATTGGTTTCCCCCAATTCCATGCTTGTTTCCTCATTTTATTAACTCAACTATTTCCAATCTGCAATATAAGTGCAAACTAACCATTATGACAGCAAAGGCACAACAGCGCATGCTTATGTTTTAAAGCATACCTCTAATTGATTCCAGATCCAAATAAATGAGATTCAAAACTGGAACAGTAGATAAACGAAGCACCCATCAAATACTAAGAACTTGACTTAATAGCAGTATCTTCCTCCAGAAAATCCTGTGGAGAAGAATGTCAAGTAACATGCTGCAGTTTTAATCCTACTCAGTGAAATTCTTCAGAACCTGCACTAAAATACATTTTAGAGGAAAGATCTGCGGAGGCCTACATTGACACATTCTTCTGCTTTGCCACAAAAGGCACCGATAGATAGATGGCAACAATTCGTAACTCCATAGTGAAAAGAACTGTTAGGGAAAATCCTAAGCTCCATCACAACACAGCAGAACTGAATTAGAAACCACCAACAATCCCCATGAAGCAAAGCATATGTAACGAATGTTCATACACTCCGTTCTCAGTCTACACTTCTGCTATTTGCTTGTAGCTCCCATTGAGCATCCAATGCGCAATACGCACAGCAATGGAGAACTATTTCAGACAGCTAAATTGCTTTAAAAAGATAAATGTAATGACAATCAACAAGTCATCTCATTAAATCAGTATGAAAACACAGTAAGACATCTAAATCAAGGTCTTGTCAAATCATTGATTCAATAATTAATTGCGGGCTAAACAGAGCAGATAGCAGACTGCTGCTCAATTAATATGATGACCACCACAAAGTGGAATAACTGAATGAAACTTTGTTTAACAATCATATGCACACAATCCATGTAAACTTAAACAAACAATAAATCCAGGAAACATGATGGGATAGAGTGACAAGAACAGATAGCAATTTAACAATCAAGCAACTGTGCTTTATTAACTACCCTTTTCTGATTAACAAACCCCAACTATTCTTTAAAGGACTGAATGATTTGATGATTGTAATAGTGTAAACCCAGTGCATCAACTTCGTTTTCTATTTCCAGATCACAATTGATGTTAATGCCATTTAAAATCTCCCATATACCCGAAGAGTATGAACCCCACTACTAAGAGCTTCACTAAAGCAAGCATCAGTGCCATATGCATTACGTGTGAACTGGCCGTTTCCTCATTAGCTTAAGCTGTCAGAAAATGCGTCCACAATGTATTTACCATATATCATATTTTTGTATGTTGACACTTGTACATGAGAAGAGGTAATCAAGGAACAAACAGGAGTAATAGATATAATTGCTCAAGAGAGAGTATTGAGCATATCAAACATATATTGCCTTGTGAATTAACCATTTATCCCAAAAATTCATATTTAAGTGTCTACAATGCATATCAAGCATACAATGCTTTGCGTATCGATTATAGAATCCCCAGAAATAACCTCATAATTGTCACCAACTCATAGTCAATGCATTTGATCATGCTTTCAACTCCTTTCTTATGGAAGAACTCATGCCCTAAGGCCCGGTCATAGTACTGCTACATAACTAATTCAGGAGAGAGAAAATTTCGGTTGTTCTTTAATGTACATGATATTTTGTCCCCATAAAGAATGTCTTCCCGCAATAATAATACATTAGAATGCACTTTCTTGACATCTCTCAAATTTGAACACTGAAAAGTGACAATGAACTAAGGCATGATCAGCGCCAACTCAAGAATAAATTATCAACTCTTAAATTATGTAAAATTACTCAAAATTGGATGAGCTGGCACTCAACAGCATTCCAATGAAAAGTTAAACTCAAGATACTTTCTTAGCAATGTACAAATGCAAATACCTCTAGTTCTTGTGCTTCTAGTTCTTCATAGACAAATCTTCCGTAAAATTAAATCCTCAAACAATTCCGTTAATAAAAATAAAGAAAAACAGATCCATCAATGAGAAATAACCATAATGAATTCCCAACAAAATCAAAAAACACTCGGTTCTAAACACGGCTCATATTCGTATGAAATAGAAAAATCCAAGTCCAAGCCATTCTTCCCTTACCACCACACCAACCTCTCCCCCCCCAAAAAAAAAAAAAAAAAAAATCTCTCATCCAGTTGGACAAAAAGATCAAAAGGAAAAGACCTAGCAAAATGAAAAGAAAGAAACAGAGGGGAACATCAGAATTAGAACACAGCAAAGAAACATAACTTGACTCAGATCTACCTTTTCCTCTCTTCTTCTTCCTTTCTCAATTTCTCCTGGGTACTTTTGCGCTCCACAGACCCAAGGCTTGGACTAGAAGAGCTAGGAGTAGGAACCAATGAGGAACTTCTACTCTTTTGCCTTCTATAGCGCTTTGGGGTAGGGGAGCGGCTTTTGTGACGCCTCACTGTTGGAGAACGACTCTTGCGTCGCCGGGGAGATATAGAACGACTTTTCCTTCTGTATATTGCAATAGCAACTATTCAGCAGGTAATACAAGATTACACATTACATATTCTCATGCATATCAAGTCAGCACCAAGAGACAATAAGCAGGAAACGTTTACAGTTACCTCAGATACTGTTAAGAAGCTCCATCTTTTATCACATGAAGCTAAAGTCAGAATCGAGCAACAAAAGCACACTGACCAGCATTCATAACCTGCCGACCTCCCACAAGATAGGATCAAATTGAATTTCCTTAATATCACGAGGAATGCTATGCGTCATCTTGTTTTCATTACAGTGTCTATTGAAGCCCTGATGTCTATCTAAGCTTCCTGTTGATTTTCAGTGTAGAAGCTCCCAAGACCAAATACCTACCAGCCAGATCATGAACATTCACCAAATTCTTTTGTACTCCTTAAAGACAGCTTGGTCATCGGGAAGTAGGTACAGACCAGGTACAGTTTCGAAGCCCATACAGTGAGAAGTCGCAACTTAAACCCCAGCAGCCAAAATTTAATAGTCAAGCAAAACTTGAATATCAAGTTTGCGTCTGCTCAAAAACTATGCCCACCAAATTGCACAATCAAGTGGCATAAACTCACTCATGCAGTAAGTTACATGCCAAAATTTTTTAAGAACTGCATGTTCATATCAAACCTTCTTCATGTTTTCACTAGAACATCGAGTCATGTAACGACTCTTACCTGACAATACACATCAAATTTTTCAAACTGCAATGCCTCAGCTTACATCAGATAATATAATGATACTCACATAACATCTACTTTAACATCTCGTAGCATCAAGCATCCTTCACATTCGGAGCTAAACCACATTCAGCAGAAATATGGGTGAAACAGCAACATCCACAGAGGAAGGATGTGCCTCGCGCAGGCCAAATCGATGTCTTTGCATTTCATTTCAGCAAGAGTTACACGAAAGCCGCTTTCTTTCTTACAACTGTTAAAATTAAATTACGCCAAGATATAAACGGGATCACCTGCTATAGGAATAAGATGAATAGGGAGAGCGGCTTCTGTCTCTTCGACTCCTGCGGCTATACCTATGCCCCAAAGGAGAAGGTGAACGCCTTCGTCTATATGAAGGTGAACGAGACCTTGATATATCGCGAGGCATCTCCACCAATCTTAGCTTCACAAGAAATCAACCCGATATGAAGTTTCCTTTATTAAAGCTCAATAGAGAAACGGCTCTCTCCTGCAATGTCAAAGCAGTGGAAATTTACTTATCAAAGACAATAAATGTCAAAATAGTTCAATTCAGTAAGTGAACAGTTTGCTTCATTGAGAAGTGAATCCACAAGACAAAGATACAGGTTCCAGCCTAATTGCCCACATACCGAATAAATTCATCAGCAGCAACCACAAAAGTGCAGGTGACTCGAAAACCTTTCCATTTTTAACTAGCGGGCGACAAAAACCCTCCAAAAGTTTTCCAATGGCACTCGAAAATCGACACCAAGACATCATTTTGTCCACGAATTAGGGCATGGAAGGAGCTAATTTGGCTCCAACCATACAAAACCATGTAGCAAACAACAGAGGCAAAAAAAAACAACACCACGATCATTCTCTTCCAGATAAAATCTCTTGGCTCACGGAAAAGCACAAAGCAGCTCAAACATCTCCAATCACCATCTAATCAGCATCTTGCCTCAAAACCAACGCTACCCAAATTCACGCACGTCACTGCACTCCCGAAAGGGGGAGAGACTTTAACGAATTGGACAGTCGAACAACAAAATTAACACCAACCCAGATCAATCCAGAACCGACAAAATCAAAGTCCAACGACAAAGAACGACGAGCGCGATCATCGCACAACACGGCCGTGGAGGTCATCCCGCCGCGATTGCAAGATAAGGTCACCGATTCGACCTAACAAAATTACCAGTCGGAACAACGAGGAAGATCCAGCGGCGGCCGATCCTCTCATGTAGAATCCTAGAGAGAGAGAGAGAGAGAGAGAGAAGAGAGAGCTGCAAGAGGAACGGAATGACCTACGAAGAATCGGAGCATGCAATGCACAGAGAGAGAGAGAGAGAGAGAGATTTTGGGGCTTTTTGGAGGTCACAGGTTGAACCCCTGTAAGAATCCGGGGAGGGGCGGCTGAAGTCGTTTGATCGAACCGGTTCGCTACTGAACCGGTTTAGTCGTAAATTTTCGAACCGGTCGTCTCGGTTTTGAGCATGATAGAATATGAAATTCAAGAATTTTACAGTATCTACAACCATGTTTGGTGAATTGCGGTAATAAGATCAGGATTTTTTTTGCATGTGCAAGTATTTAGAAACTGCATATCAGTGTAAATGATATTATTCTTGACAGTGATATCTCCCAACTCCAATAAAAATAAGAGTTAATACATTGAAAAACTCAAACTGGTACATTTGTGACAAATTTACCCCAAATTATTTTTTTGACCATGAAAATCCCCAAATCGGTACACCTATGACAAATTTACCCCGACTGACTATAAAAAATCATAAACTGGTACATTTATGACAAATTTACCCAAACTAATTTATTCAACTACAAAAAACCCAAAACTGATAAATTTATGACTAATATACCCTCCGCTAAATTAGATTAATATCACAAAAAAATCACAAAAAATTATAAACTGTGACAAACAGAGTGTAAAATCCCAAATTGGTATATTGGTCAATTGTCACGTGTCATTTAATTTAATAATTTGACAAGAAAATTTAACGAAAACTAACAGAGGGTAAATTTGTCACAAATGTACCAGTTTAGGGTAAACTTGTCAAAGTTATACTAGTTTAGGGTTTTTGGTGGTTAAAAAAATAGTTTGGGGTAGATTTGTCACGGGTGTACCAGTTTGGGGTTTTTCAGAGTATTAACCCTAAAGATAAACATAAAAAAAATGAAAATCCGACTAATTTCCAAATTAAAATTTTCATGTTAATTGTTAAAAAAGAGTTATCGAAAGACAATCTTGTGCACAGATTGTTGGGCCATGTCAAAAGCACACCTGCCAAAAGAAGTGCAATCTAGATCTTTAACAGAAGTTTGTAAGCATAGAGTGACAACATCTCTTTAGGCCCCCATCGTCCTCTCAATCTCTAAAAGGCATCAAAACCAGCATTACAATTCAACTGAAGAAATAGCACATGTTGTGACAGAGTTTGCATGTGCACTAGACATGGTCTTTCTTTATTGAGACAGAATCTTTCACAAAAACCACCTTTGACACGATAATGATATTTAAACACACAAACCCTTCATTTAATAAGAGAGATAAGTGCAATAGAAATCTTAAAACTTATCGAGAAAGTGCAATTTTGAAAGTTTTAAAATTCGATTATACTTTTGTAACAAATTTTGAAAATTTTAAGATTCGATTGCATTTTCGTAATAGGTTTTGGAACCTGATTATACTTTTTAAAATCTTTAAGAATCAATTGTACTTTCATGACAAAATTTTGGAACTTTCAATGCACTTATCCCTTAATAAGAAATACCACATCTACGTAGTTTGCAGCTTTGGAAAAAAAAGAAAAAACATTATTCGATGTCGTTCAACATCATAAAACAATGAAGGGACTACACAATAGACCTAATATTTATAGGCATCATTAACAAAGCTAAGAAACCATTATGCATTTCAATTCACATATGTAGCTTGGTTTATAACAAATGTGTGGTGCTTCAGTGTATGCTTATGGTAGTGCCTTTCAGTATTAGGGTACACCATAATCATACATGTCATGTAGTTTTATCTCTTCTAACATCAAAATGCTATGAATTTCTTTTTTATTATCGTGATCCATATCTACAAGTAAAAAAAAAGGGGGACATTAGGCAAGTGCAGACTCCTAGATTTAGATGATGGCAAAATCATTCAAAGCCCCACTAAATATCCTTTTCAAACGAACGGAACTATTTGAAAAGATAATAATATGAGCGTAGAATTGAAATGGAAAATTTCTCACAAATTCACGCTAAATTAATTCATTTTTATCACCGGAAATGCACAAACGAAAAGTATTGCCAACCCTTTCTCACAATTTGCCACTAAAAAACCCGAAATTGCATAACGAAAATGGTAAAAATCTTTCTTGATTCACTGCTAAAGAATCCAGGAATGCAAAAATAACTTCTAGCAATCAATCCATAATTATTGTCGAGTCTTTCTCACCTCTCTTAACCTAAAGAAAACGAACTCTCAATACCAACTAAGGTGTACAATCTAAACCTTAAAAGGCAAAGAGCTTATTGCAACATCTCGAAACCACACAATCGACCACAACAAGAAATGTAAATGGCCTACCGCGGCATCAACAAGATAGATTAGCTAAAAAATAACGAATCTAGTGAGAGAGAAAAAGCATGATTGTTCACCTTTGCGCTCGAGCCTCTCGCCGCTTTGGTGAACCTTCGACATGAACTATGTTGGGGGTGGCGGACCAAAGGAATTGAGGAGAAAGTGAGGATAGGGTTTTTGAGAAAATAGCTTTTATACCATAAAAATAAGAAATCTTCTCTACCTTTATTTCACTCTTACATACGATATTTTCATCCACGTTGGATCCCATTTTTGTTCGGCCTTATCCTACCTTGTATCGCAACCAAACACAGGATCTTGCCTTAATTCTAGTCACCAAACATCGCCTTTAGTTCTAACTTTTTTCGCATGTATTTAAGTCCTAATACCTTCACACTTATGCATTTTAGGACTTCCTTAAAGTTCGTCAATTTTTTTTGTAAAAATCACATGCGGGCTTTTTTTTTTTTGGATTTCACGTGGTTCCTAACACGATGATGGAGGCTATTCGAACATGAAACAACGTTGTTCGAATAGTGCCATGTATCTGACACAAAAAAGAATAGTGCCACGTCAAAAAAAAATTAAAAAAAGATCAAAATTCGAAATTTATTGAAGGCTAAAAAAGGCAAAAAAAAAAAAAAAAAACCTTGCAAGTGTTGTTTTTTTTTTTTTTTTTGGGAACAACCTCTCTCAGACATCGGACTAGAAGTACCCTCACTCCAATAATGGTGGCACCACCCCTCGCCACCACCAAGAAGGGGTTGGCCGTCCCTTGTGTGGGCTTGCCCTCTCCCTCCCTCCCTTTGCGCAAATAGTGGGGGGTGGCATCATCGCCGCTTAGGCGCAAGCACAGGTGTGTGCCCTCACATAGATTTATTGAGGGGCTGTGGTTGCTAGGCCACGGGGCCGACCATTCTCATCTCGACTCAAATGAGAAATTATTGGCCCTCCTCAACACAAAGTGAGAAAATTATCAAAAAAGTCTTAAATTTATTGTAATTATACAAATTCAATTCATCTGGCCAATTTTGATCGGCCGATGCTGACCATGATAATTTTTAATAATATTTTATTTTTTCAAATTTTTTATTTCCTTTTCCTCTTCTTCCTCGAGAAGGATGAAGGGGAAAAATAATAAGAAACAAAAAAGGAACAATAAAAAAATTAATAAAAAAATTTGCAAAAAGATAAAATATTATTAAAAATTTCATCATCATTTTCAATCAATCAAAATCAGCCGGATGAATTTGACACAATTGCAAAATGTTTGGAATTTGGCCAAAAAAAAAAAAATTATGACTGAATTGATGTAATTATAATATATTTAAAACTTTTCTGATAATTCTCCCGACACAAAGTGGTCGGTTGTGATAGCGTTCCTTGAGCACAACCCCTCCCTCAAGACCCCTCTCTCTTTCGTCTTTCTATGTTTTCCTAAATGTTTACAAAAAATTAAGAAACATTGATTAAAAAATGCCACGTAGATTTCTCGTCTACTTGAAATTAATATGGCTAACGTGAGGATTCAAATGTCAAACCTGATCAAGTTTAGGATTTAAATGTTGGTTTGACATAAATTTAGGACTGCTATTGTCATTATCCCTTTCTATTTTATCTTAACCGGCAATTTTCATACTAGAGTTTGATAAACCTACTTGTGTGCAAAAAATAGAAGTGGATGGTTTGTGTAGTGGGTGAATGGTGGCAACCATCCTTGCCCAATTAGCTAAAAATAATATTAAGAAAGTAGAAGTTTTACATAAGAAGCAACAGGTTGAAATTTTGTAATCAAAATTGTTTACAGGTTACTGCCATATATTGATAGCTTAGCTATATGAGAGCTTACCCTCAAAATTATTTCCTTTCATAGGTCAGAGGTGCGAATTCTGCTTATTTGGAAATTGAACTTTGAGCCAACCTACATTACTCTTATCTAATTGGTATTTTGGTAAAGGTCATGGTGATAGCCTAGTCCACATTGTCCATATTGTTCATGGTTTGTTAGGGTTGATGCAACATTGAACACGAGAGATCCACAAGCTAGACATTCTATGATGGGATGTGGCGACTCTATCATAATGCCCACACCAATTAGAAATATTAGTCGCCTCATCTTACAATCATATTTTCCACGTCATGTTACTCTCTAGAACTTACTCAAAAAAAAAAAAAAAATGTGGTTAGAACTTTTGCAAATTGCGCAATGTGATTGTCGAAATTTTCTCATTTGAATCCTTGAATTACGTATTTTATTTTCAAATTGGTGTCCTTTTATAAACTTTGATAAATTATTTCATATCATCCCTAAATTTTTCTCAATTAAATTCTTGAACTCCATATTTTCTTGCTAACTTAGCCAATGTCGCATCGGCATCCTACAGGCAGCTCTATCGCCCGGCGAGCCTGGCTGAACCCTAGCCGTGCTCAAGCGACGAAGTGGCCATCCTCTCTACATCTCTTTCATTATCCATTTGTTGCAATGAGGAAGGGACCGTTGTCTCGTTCTCTCCCCCCCGCACTTCCACGGCTGCTTGATGTTCAGCACGACTTTCATCGCATACATGCTGAAAATCTTTTAAGCATTCTACACTTTGCTAAATTTCATCTAAAGTTAAGTACTGCAAACTTGATTACAAGCCCCATATGAGCTAGGTCTCTGCTTTTGTCGCTAGGTCTCACCTAGGCACAACAACGAAATGCAACCCTAGCCAATCTTTGCGCGCGTTTGTATGCATGTCTCTTTTTTTCCCATGCTAATCTAATGTGTTAGACGTGATGGACACTTAGGCTCTATTTGGCAACTTGCCAAACAATGATATTTTCTACTCTTTTGTTCCCAGGAATAAATTTGGAACATAAATTCGTTTGGTAAAGTTTTTGTTCCCAGGAACAAATTTCTATTTTTTTTGTTTCCGGAAGTAGATTTAGAACATAATTAAAAAGTAAAAAAAAGTTGATTATTTGTTCCCGAGAACAATTCTAGAATCAACCAACCTATTTTCTCTCTTTTCTTTTTTCTTGATCTTCTTCTTTCTTTCTTCTTCTTCAACTATCACCGTCCGCTGCTAGTCGCCAGCGACTAGCTGGGCGAGGTCTGGCGAGCTCGTCGGAGGCTCGCCAAGCTAGGGTGAGGTCCGGCGAGCTCGCTGAAGGCTGGTCCAGCGATCGGCGAGGCTCGGCCTCACCAGGTGGGCCTCCCCTAGCCACCGGCAAGCCTCGCTTGGCCGAGCGAGGCTCGGCCAATCCATGGCTGGGCGAGGTCGAGCCTTGCCAGCGGATGGGTGAGCTTGGCCTCACCATATCTAGGCAAAGGCCGCTTGCCTAGCCATGGCTCGACCAAGCCTCACTCAACTGCCAACGAGGCTCGGCTGATGAGGCATGGCCTCGCTAAGGGTTGGCAATGCTTTGGTGAGGTCGTTGATCATCCCATGGCCCTCGTTTGGTCGGTCGCCGGCCATCCTAAGGCCAGCAATCGGCAGCCTTGAAGAAGAAGAAGAAGATGCTTTGGTGAGGTCGTTGATCATCCCACGGCCCTCGTCTGGCTGGTCACCGGCCATCCCAAGGCTAGCGATCGGCAGCCTTGAAGAAGAGAGAAAGGAAAAAAAGAAAAGAAGAAAAAAGGAAAAAAGTAATAAAATTATTTAAAAATTAAAAGAAAATGATTTGAAGTAGAAATTTTGAGAACGGTGCCAAATACAATTCTATTCCAGGAATTGAAATTTTGGGCAGTTATCAAACGGTTTAAAATGTTTAGAAATTGTTTTCGTAAATAGAATCGTTACCAAATGCACCCTTATTAGTCTAGGTTTTGAAGTCTATGTAGAGTTTATATTGCGAATGAAAGATAAAAGATATCGACCATAAACAACTTAGTCTCACTTCTTCTATAAGGAAAACACTTTGGATGGGAAAAATGCGTAGAAATCTGCTTATGAAAGATAACTTTTTCCATGAAATCAACCTTTTGGATTCTACAAATAGTTTGGAGGTGCATTCCGTTGGTAGCGTCATTCAATGAGAGAAGAAAAAATCCTAACCTAAACCGATGATCTTTACCGTCATGAATTTCAACTATTATTGAACCCAATCATCATGAAAAGTTGAAACATTTGTCTTCACTACGATTATAATGAAAACGATGTCGCAACTTGCACATAACTACGTATGGATTTTGTTTTATCAAATCTTGCTTGATTCTTTTAGATCTGGAAGCAGCCGTTGCTTTGCCTTACGTTCTTAAGTTGATTGTCATGTTGCAAGTCATGAGATAATCGTGGTCGGATAGTATTATATTTACAAGTGATCGAAAAACAAAAATGGGTGCACTTGGGCAATGCTCTTATTTGTGAAAATTCAATCTATCTAAGAGTCAGTTCGTTTCGCGGAAAATAATTTTCGGGAAAATGTTTTCCGGATTTTCCAGCGTTCGTTTCACGGAAAATGAATTCCTTGAGGAAAATATTTTCCATTAAAGGAAAAAAGTCTTCTAAAATAGGGGAAAATGTTTTCTATTTTTGAAAAGTGGAAAACATTTTTCTCACTTGATCTCTCTTATCTCACACTTCTACAAATCCTGACTTCCTCCTCCGCTTTCTTATTCTTCTTTTCTTTTTTCATTCGAATTATTTTTTAATTTTCTTTTTCTTTTTTTAATTCGAATTATTTTTAATTTCCCTTTTCTTTCATTTTTTTTTCTCATCTTCTTATTTCTGGCTAGTCGTCAGACCAAGTGAACTTTAAGCTCGTCGAGCTCAAACTTGCGCTCGTCGATCTGGCAAGCCTCAAGCTTGATGCTCGCGCTTGCCAATCTAGTAAGCGGAAAATATTTTCCTTACCGAACACCAGAAAATATTTTTTCGAAACATTTTCGAGTTTTATTTAACACCAGAAAATATTGTCATTTTCCTGGAAAATAAACGGGAAAATATTTTCCAGAAATGGCTCATTTTCCGCGAAACGAACAGACCCTAATTTTAGTATGGCCCGACCCAAAATTACTATATAAATTTCATGTGATGGGCGGGCTTGAACAGCCGTTGCAAGCACGCCCAATGATCACCTCTTCTATCATTGAGATGAATAGTTTGACTTTGCATTATGGCGAAGCTTGAACTTTGATGTGGACAATCCGTATGGACCAACTTGAGATGTCCGTAATCTCGTTGCTGCTCAGCCGACCGCTTTCAGTAAAATTCGCAAAGGCGATTCTTTTTGTTCCCATGCTTCTAGCTAAATTGAATGTGTCATGCCGTGAAATACTATAATTTGTGAATTTGACAATACATGCTTTCAAAATTGTAGTGCCGAAAGATGGGCGAGTAACCTTTCGCTGGTTTTGTTTTTTTATGATCCAATGGTTATCGATTCCAAGGATCGGATACCCAAAGATCCACAGGAGCGCCCCACAATATTTTATTCTCCAAGATGAACTTTCCCAAAAAGCTTTCACAAATCTCTCCAAAAGATAACCTATTCTCTTGAACATGGTGAAGGTGCAAATTAACTTGGAAGATACCAGCAATTGATCCATATATTTTTTCAAATTGGCCTTTAAGGCCGCAAGCAAAGTGGCAAAAGTACAATTGACACCAGAAGTAGACCCACCATGGACATTGAATCATCCTCCACCACCACATTCTCAGCACAACTAGATCTCTCTATCTCAAGAAGGATGAACCTTGTGAGATGAGAGCCCCTTCTAAGCAGTCTTCATGGTAGCGGTGGCCAAGTTGACCGCAGCCTCAATGTACTTCTTGGCGGCCGCCGTGGCCACCTTCTCCATCAAGTTCCCCATCCGCCTGGCCTTCTCATAGATCTATCGAGGGGCTGTGGCTGTCGATCGCCTAGCGAGGACTGGCCATTCTCATCTTGACTTAGATGAGAAATTGTTGGCCCTCCTCGACACAAAGTGAGAAAATGACCAAAAATGTCCTAAACTTACATTGCAATTATATCAATTCGGTTAAATCCTGGCTAATAGGTCGGTTGATGACGCCGACTAGAACAATTTTTAATAATTTATTATTTTTTTCAATTTTTATTATTTTTCTTTTTCTTTTTATTATTCTTTTTCTCTTCTTCCTTCTTTAGTTTTTTCAGCGGAGGAAAAAAGCTAAAGAAGGAAAAAGAGAAGAAGCTAAAGAAGGAAGAAGAGAAAAAGAATAAGAAACCAAAAAGGAACAATAAAAATTTTTAATAAAAATTTGCAAAAATATGAAATATTATTAAAAAATTTCCTTATTAGCTTCGGCCAACTAATGGTCAGATGAACTTGATACAATTGTAAAAGGTTTAGGATTTGGCAAAAAAAAAAAAAAAAAAATTATGATTGAATTGACATAATTGTAATAGGCTTAGGATTTTTTTGATAATTCCCCTAACATAAAGTGGGCAGTCGTGGCAGCATTCCT
Source organism: Eucalyptus cloeziana (assembly GCA_014182715.1). Taxonomy (NCBI): domain Eukaryota; kingdom Viridiplantae; phylum Streptophyta; class Magnoliopsida; order Myrtales; family Myrtaceae; genus Eucalyptus; species Eucalyptus cloeziana. The sequence goes on from CM024640.1 coordinate 5,824,280, forward strand.
TAAGCACAGCCCCTCCCTCAAGACTGCTCTCTCTTTCGTCTTTCTATGTTTTCCTAAATGCTCATAAAAAATTAAGAAAATTTGATTAAAAAAATGCCAGGTAGATTTCTCTTCCACTTGAAATTAATATGACTAGTGTAAGGATTCAAATGTGAAACCCGAACAAATTTAGGATTTAAGTGTTGGCTCGACATAAATTTAGGACTGCTATTCTCATTATCCCTTTCTATTTTATCTTAACCGGCAATTTTCATACTAGAGTTTGATAAACCTACTTGTGTGCAAAAAAATAGAAGTGGATGGTTTGTGTAGTGGGTGAATGGTGGCAACCATCCTTACCCAATTAGCTAAAAATAATATTAAGAAAGTAGAAGTTTTACATAAGAAGAAACAGGTTGAAATTTTGTAATCAAAATTGTTTACAGGTTACTGCCATAGATTGATAGCTAATCTAAATGAGAGCTTACCCTCAAAATTATTTCCTTTCCTAGGTCAGAGGTGCAAATTCTGCTTATTTGGAAATTAAACTTTGAGCCAACCGACGTTACTCTTATCCAGTTCGTACTTTGATAAAGATCATGGTGATAAGTCCATATTGTCCATATCATTTGTGGTTCGTTGGGGTTTATGCAACATTGAACACGAGAGATCCACAAATTAGACATTTCGTGATGGGATGTGGAGACTTTATCATAATGCCCACATCAGTCAGAAATATTAGTCGCCTCATCTTACAATCATATTTTCCACGTCATGTTACTCTCCAGAACTTATTCAAAAAAAAAAAAAAAAAAAGTGGTTGGAACTTTCGTTAATTGTGCAATGTGATTGTCGAAATTTTCTCATTTGAGTCCTTGAATTGCGTGTTTTATTTTCAAATCGGTGTCCTTTTATAGACTTTGACAAATTATTTCATATCATCCCTAAACTTTTCTCAATTGAATTCTTGAACTACATATTTTCTTGCTAACTTAGCCAATGTCGCATCGGCATCCTACAGGCAGCTCTATCGACTGGCAAGCCTGGCTGAACGCTAGCCGTGCTCAAGCCTGGCCGTGCCCCACACCCCCACCCCCTCCACCACCCACACCCCCCCCCCCGGCGCATTTCCACGGCTGCTTGATGTTCATCAAGACTTTCATCGCGTACATGCTGAAAATCTCTTAAGCATTCTAGACTTTGCTAGATTTCATCTAAAGTTAGGTACTGCAAACTAGATTACAAGCCCCGTATGAGCTAGGTCTCTGCTTCTGTCGCTACGTCGGGCCGAGAGAAAGTGCCTTGCGTGCAGTGGTGAATGGCGAGGGCCGCAACTTCACCTAGGCACGACAACGAAATGCAACCCTAGCCAGTCTTTGCACACGTTTGTATGGATGTCTTTTTTTTTCCCATGCTAATGTAATTTGTTAGACGTGATGGACACTTAGGGTGCGTTTATTTGTGTTTGTTCCTTTTTTGTTCCGAGAACAGAAATAGAAAAAAACTATTTCATTCCGGAGGAACAATTTTTTACTAGAAAAACACGTTTAGTAAACTTATTCCGGGAATAAAAAAAAAACATAAACACGTTTGGTAAATTTGTGTTCTTTTTTGTTTCTTTTAATTTTTTAATATTTTTATTTTATTTTCATTTTTTTCTTTCTTTTTTCTTTTTTCTTTTTTTTTCTTCTTTTGACCGGTCGCCAACTTTGGCCATGACGGGCGATCGGCCGACGAGGGCCGACGGCCTCGCCCGGCCACGGCGAGGCCCGGCCAAGGTGAGGCCGAGCCTCGCCAAGGGCCGACGACGCTCCGGCGAGGTCGCGGCCCTCGATGGCCAATCGTTGGCCATGGCGAGGCCGGCGACCGGCCAAAGAAAAAAAAATAAGAAGAAAAGAAAAGAGTGGAGAGAGAAAATTGTTCTTAAAAGTTGTTCCAAAAATAAGAAACAACTTTTTTTTTTTCTTTGTTTCATTTTTTTTTGTTCCCTAGAACAAAAAAACAAAATTTTTGTTCAAAAATAGAAATAAAGAACATAAACAAACGCAGTCTTATTGGTCTAGGGTTTGAAGTCTTTGTAGAGTTTATACTGCGTGTGAAAGATAAAAGATATCGACCATAAACAATGTAGTTTCACGTCTTCTATAAGGAAAACACTATGGATGGGGAAAATGCGTAGAAATCTGCTTATGAAAGATACTTTTTTTCATGAAATCGACCTTTTGGATTCTGCAAATAGTTTGTAGGCTAAAACACATTTTGTTGGTAATTGTTATCCATTGAGAAGAGGAAAATTTTTAACCTAAACTGATCATCTTTGTCATCATGAATTTGAACTTTTACTGAACCTCTTCACAAAGGTTTCACCACAATTATAACGAAGACTGTATTGCAACTTGCACATAATTACTTATGGATTTTGCTTTGTCAAATCTTGATTGATTTTTTTAGATTTGAAAGCAGCTATTGCTTTGCCTTTCTCATGTTCTTAAGTTAATTGTCGTGTTGCAAGTCATAAGATGAACTATTCTACTCACGGGTGATTGACAGACGGAAATGAGTGTGTTTGGGCAATACTCTTATATGTAAAAGCTCAATTTGTCTATCTTTAGTTTGGCCTGGCCCAAAATTACTATTTGAAGGACATGTGATGGGAAGGCTTGGACAACACATTAAGCTCAACCCGTGGACCCAATCCAGCCGAAGCACGCTCACTGATCACCTCTTCTGTCATTGAGACGAATCCTTCAGCTTTCCATCACGCCAAAGCTTGAACTTTGTTGCAGAGAATCCTTATGGACCAACCTGGGATGTCCGCCATCGACTCCAAGGATCGGATACTGTGAAATATTTATAATTTGCGAACTTGACAGATACATGTTTGGAAAGCTGCAGTGTGGAAAGTTGGGCGAGTGAGCTGTTACTGGTTTTGTCTTTTTATGATCGAATGGTCGTCCATTCCAAGGATCGGATACCCGAAGATCCGCAGAAGCGCCCCCACAATAATTTATTCTCCAAGATAAACTTTCCCAAAAAAAGCTTTCACAAATCTCTCCAAAAGATAAACCTATTCTCTTGAACACGGTGAAGGTGCAAATTAACTTGGAAGATACCAGCAATTGATCCATATATTATTTCAAATTGGCCTTTGAGGCCACAAGCAAAGTGACAAAAGTACAATTGACGCCAGAAGTAGACCCACCATGGACATTGAATCATCCTCCACCACCACATTCTCAGCACGACCAGATCTCCCTATCTCAAGAAGGATGAACCTTGTGAGATGAAATTCCCTTCCAAGCCGTCTTCATGGAAGCAGTGGCCGAGTTGACCGCAGCCTCAATGTACTTCTTGGCGGCCGCCGTGGCCACCTTCTCCATCATGTTCCCCATCCGCCTGGCCTTCTCCGCCGTCGCCACTAAGCTGTCCATCTCCTTCTTCGCCATCTGGTCCATCTCCTCCTCGAACCGCCGGAACTCCTCCATCGCATCCTCCATGGCCGAGTCAAGGTAAGCCTCAGCCCGGTCCACCTCGGCCTCAGCAGCCTCGGCCTCGGCCAGGAAGTCGAACTCCGCAGCCGCCCACGACCTGTAGGCCTCGACCTCGAAGAGCCTCATTAGTTCCTCAATTGTGGCCGGGTCGAAGTTCTTGTCGTGGAGGGATTGGTCGGAGAAGAAGGTGAATTGGGTGAAGAGATCATCCATGGCTGCGGTCTGCTTTGTGAGTGAATAGTGAGAGGAGGAATTTGCAGATCTAGAGAAGAAAAAGTTGGGAGCGATAGGACAAAGATGATCATACTAAAAGGGTGGGTGGTGGGGTTTGGCTTTTTGTGGAATAATAGAAGCCACTCCATGGCAACTTTTAAAACGTACATTTTTTTTTTTTTTCATTTTTCTCTTTTTGCGTCATCCCATGGACATGGTGATGGTAAAGTCTTAAGAAAATATAAAGAACTTTAAAGATATTTTTCAAAATATAAATTGCGTTTGATAAATTTTAATTGAAAAATCCATTATAAAGTAATTTTGAGTAAAATAGTGTTTGGATAAGTTATGTTTACAAAATCTTTATTATTAAAAAAAAATTGACCGCGAAGGGTAGCAATTGTCGGCGATTGTTGCCAATGATTGTCATATGAGGTTGCTGGACCTCAAGCGGCCCCTAGAGACCACCAGCGAGGACCACTTGGGGTCGAATGACCATTGGCGACCCAGGCGAGACCTCCCCGAGGTCGTGTGGCCTTGGCAAAGGCCGCTGATGGTTGGGCGACCCCCAATGAGGGTCGCCTGAGGTTGCGTGACCTCGGCAAGGGTCTTGCCTAAGTATCGTGACCCTCGGCGGGGGTTCACGCGACCATATTGCGTAGCCTAGATACCATCGGAGGTTGTGTGACCCACCGGCGATGGTCGCCTTGGTCGTTGTGATCGTCACTGGCTTCTCTCTAGTCTGTCACCCACCCTTCGTAATCCTGTGCAATCCAGACATTCGCCTCAACGAAGAAGATGAATAGTAGAAACAAGGGCAAAACCAAAGTTTGAAAGCCCAAGACATCCCAAGAGGCGCCTTGGGCTTTTAGCTTTTAGAAGACAGCTTTCTTTTAATGGGATTTTTAAATTTTTTTTCAAACACCTAATATTTGGCCAAAAAATCTTTAGGTGTCAAAAGCCCATTTCTAATGCAGATTTTAAATGCACCCAGACTTGACTATCTATACGTCTATAGAATGCCCGGCAAGTACCATGAAGTGGTTAAGTCCGGCTTTCCACCTGCACAGGTCGCCCCAGCCTCCACTTTTCGTAGGAAATTCTTGAATTCTCTGACAAACCACGTCGACAACAGTTGCGTTATTGCTCAGCATGGTCGTCCTTCCAACTTGAGGCAGGGATTCAAATTTACCAAATCCGTGCATGAGCTGTCTCCGATGTCCGCTCAATACGCACGGGATGGGAGGACCGTCACATCCGACGGCAATTGGCTAGATGCTGAGCTTCGGACACTCGATTGACATTAAAAAACAAGAAGAACTCGAGATGTGTTGCCCCACTTTGCGGTGCTTCGAAAAAGCGAAGGACGTGGAAAGAATGGTCTTCATATTGGGCTTGAGATTGGGAATACAATTCGTTCCTTAATCCTCAAAACTCGAAGAGGGCTTTAGGCATTAGACGGTTGGAATAAGATCTCATCGTTCAAATGAGGGATCTGTTAAAGAGACAAAACACAAAGAAGCTGATAGAAGCAGAGGAGCTGAGCAAAGTGAAGATAATAAGCTCCAACTACAGCTGAACAAGACAGCTGAATAAACAAGATCGAAGTGAAGTTGAAAGATGAGTTGGCAATCCCTGTGAATTGATCAAGCTACTGAAGGCAGAACAATATCGAAGTGAAGATGAAAGATGAGTTGGCAATCCTTGTGAATTGATCAAGCTACTGAAGGAGCTGCACGTGTGCCAAGATTAATCATTTTGTTACTAAAGTTGTTAAATCTGTTTTGAAAGAAAGTCTAAGTAGTAAAACTTTAGTATAAAAGGGATTGAAGGAAACTGATGAGGGTGTGGTAATACATCTCTCCAAAAAGTTCGAATCTCTCTGTTCTTCTCAAGTTCTCTCTGTATTTCTTTGTTCTTCTTCATATTGCAAAGCTTTGTAAGGTTGAACAAGAAGAGGAATAAAGAGAAAGGTTCGACTGGTGTATTGCAATTGATTGTTCAGCAACTACACAATCAAAGTTCTCTCTTATACAGGTTATCTTCTGGATTCTTTTTCTTCTCAGGATCGTCCTTTTCTCTTTCGTGTCTCGCATTAGGTGAGAAAGTTTATTGGATCCTTTGAACTTGACTGATATCTTCCATGAATTTTCATTTCCGTATCAAAATCAATCTCCGATTACCGATATTCATAATACTAACACGCGTAGGAAATTCCCGAGAAAAAGGTTTGCCAAAGAGAATGCCCAAACATATTTATATTGGAAGTAGATCGTTTTATTTTACTCAATACAATATATGAGGGTTCACTTTGAATACTCGTAACCTCGTAAGTAAAGAATCATATGGGCAAATTCCTGACATATGGCTGGGCTTAGCAATTAGCACAATGGATAAAAAGAATCATGGGGACCTTCTATGGGCCCGATGAAGGGCGACCTTCACAATAATGGTCCCGTGGTGGAGATTTTCCAACCCGCACAAAAGGCGTAACCCTCGAGGAACAATTTCTCTAGAATGGTAACGTGCCGTGACATCTTTTATATTGTAATTACCCAATTCAAAATTGTTGTGACTTAGTTAGGTATCAATAGGCTGTGATCAATGACTATTTCTCGCTCACTGTTGGCAACCAAATTGAAATTACTCCACTACGACGAGCTTTTACATTATAAGATACTCAGTATTGAAATTAAAACTATGGTAAAAATGCTATGAGGCGATGATTCCTTGATGGATTATCTAGACTACTATAGCAGCTCCAGCTCTATTCACGTTTTTGGAACTGTGAAAGTATCGACTTTATTGTCAGCTTTGACATTTATATAGGAGGAAGAGGACTGTAGATCCAAATGGGCTAATTTAATGAAAATCATCCGTCAATTGTCACATCGACTCACGACCTACCATGTAAATTTTAGATACTCATTGTGTACGACATTGAGAGCGAGAACCAAACAATCCCTTCTAAATGGAAAATACAAGGAAAAAAAAAAAGGCAAAAATGATAACGGTTGTTAATTTGGCATGTTGCGTCAATGTAATGAATATAAAGCTGTCGTGCCTTGGATTCTCTTATGTTGTGAATTATGGTGGACCCTGGATTTTTAAGCTCAATCAAAGTATGTTGCGATGAATTTTAACTCTTCAGTTTTAAAATTTGTAAGCTCGGTTTTTTACTTTTTAACATTTTTTTTTCTGAATACAATACTAAATATCTCGAATCTTGGGGTGCGCGTGGTAAAAATTTCTTGGGAAGAGTTTTTTTCGTAAATAGTTCTTTTCTATTTCTATTATTAGGAATGGTTTTAAGAAAAGAACCCGTTTGATAACTACACAAAATTTCTACTTCTTGGAATAGAAAAAGAATAGAAATGCGTTTGGTAACGCAACAATTCTTTTTTGTATTTATTTGTTTTTTATTTATTCTTTTTTGTATTTATTTGTTTTTTGTATTTATTTGTTTTATTCTTTTATTTGTTTTATTTGTTTTTTATTCTTTTTTATTTGTTTTTAGTTATTTTTTATTCTTTTTTTGTATTTATTTGTTTATTTGTTTTTTATTTTTTTTGTATTTATTTTTTATTCTTTTTTGTATTTATTTTTTATTCTTTTTTGTATTTATTTGTTTTTTATTTTTGTTTTTTATTTGTTTTTTTGTATTTATTTGTTTTTTTATTTTTTTTATTTTTATTTTTTATTTTTTTTATTTCTTTATTTTTTGTATTTATTTTTATTTATTTGTATTTATTTGTTTTTTATTTTTTTTTTATTTGTTTTATTTTTTTTTTCATTTTCTTGCGTTTGTTTTTTATTTGTATTTATTTTATTTGTATTTATTTTGTTTTTTATTTGTTTATTTTTATTTATTTATTTGTTTTTTTTTATTCTTGCTCATGGTCGGTGGCCGGCAACCGGCGGCGGTGGCGGCGGCTAGCGACCGGCGACGGCGGCGGGCGGCGGTCGCGGTGGCTCCGAACGGTTGGAGGTGGCCACAGCAAGAGAGAAATAAAACAAAAATAAAAAAGAAAATTTGCTTGTTTCTAGAAATTGTTCCTGGGACAAGAAGCAATTTTTTTTTTTTCGTTTCATTTCTATTCCTGGCTAACTTTTCTATTCCGGGGAATAGAAATCAACTTGTCGTTATCAAACAGTTTTATTCTTTTTTTGTTCAGGGGAACAAAAGAATAGAAATTTTGGGGGGAAGGTTACCATGCAGATGCTAAAATGTAAGTAGGCATTTTATTCAAGCAAAAAAAAAATCATAATTTTAAAGGTTTTCTTAACTTTTACTAAAAAGTCAAAGGTTACATAATTTTCAAACCCATCAAAATAAGTGGATCCTCCTTTCACATAGCCGCATTAAACTCGTCGGCTACTGGTAATGCGTTTTCAAATTATGTGTACATGACAATTTGTGTGCATCTATAAAAACTAGTAGAGTTATGTCAAAAATTATATTCATTAATTTCCTAAAATCCATTTTGTGAAGTCACCATTTATTGTCGCTTTCCGAATATTAGGTCAACTGGACCCTAAAGTCCAAGGTAATAGAGGATGGCCACATGCCACTTAGGTAAGTGAAAATTTAAAAGGCTTTTAATTTGGGAAATTCATTTATCACCATCTCAGTATCTGATAATGTGCAAGGAAGAAATAGTACTAAAGTTAATTTTTTCCCCCAATCATATATGAATCCTTTCTTTGATTAAGTGGTATGGCTATTTACCAACATGTGCTAAGCATTGAAAGTATTTCCTAGTTTTTTTATTTGAAATGAACTTTGACACGAAATTTTAGAACATGGGGATTTTTAAAATGGTTTTTGTGTACTGGAATTGAGCTTGGAAAACCCGATTTCATATTTTGCTTGTGTTTATTTGTCCCTAATTGTCGATTAATCTTCGTGTGCAAGGATGTTAGCAAGTCGGTTCAATTAATCCTCAGATCCTCGTGAAATGCAGTGGTTTTAAGTCTAGTCTCGGATGACGGGATATGTTTGGGATTAGAAAATCCAATCAGGTCCCGGATGGATTTGGGATTCATATATTATATTGCATGCATTCGATAATGAATGTTTGGTGTGGGATGATGCACATTGTTTGACTTAGTTATTTCCACTTTGTAAATGGTAATTGATATTTTAATATGTAATCAAGATGCCTTTTCGTCATTATGTTACGGAATTTACTTATTAAATATTCATCTGGAGAAAACCATAATTGAGAATGTTTTAACTTTTAAGTGACTATTATATTTCTATGTATATAAATAAATAGGTACGAGGTTAAATGTTGTTATTATGAATGCGGGACAAGTTCCCCCGATTCGAAAGCCTTGTCAAGTTCCCATAGAACATGCCCTGTGAGCTCAAGACCATCCAGCCATGCTCGTGCACTAAACCGGCTCAGCACTATCAATTCGTACCTCGAAACTCCGACAAATTTTATCCCAATTCAATGATTAATCTACGACTGAATTTTCTACTCCAAATAGAGAAGCCCTCGTGATTGATAATCTTTAAAATTTCCATTTAAATCCAATTAGATCCTCTCAGATTATTTTCTACGACTGGATTTTTTTTGAAGTTTTTTTTTTTTTTCGATTTTTGGTCTAAAAATTTCGATGGAAGTTCAATTTGATTAGATAATATTTGGGCACTTGAAACACCACACTTCCTTTTAGTGTTCCTATAACTGGTCCATTATGTATTGTGTAATTTATTCCAACGAATTCTCATTTATGTATCGAAATCAATCTATGACTACCGATATTCATAATATTAACATGTAGAAAATTCCCTAGAAAAAGGTTCGTTGGAAGTGGGTCGAAAGAGGATGTCCCAACATATTTATCGTTGGAAGTAGTTCAATCTATGCTACTCAATACACTATATTGGGGTATCCTCTGAATACTTGCGGGTACAGGATTTTATGAGTAATTTTTCAATAAATGGTTGGGTTAAGCATCTAACACAATGGATAAAAGAATTTTGGCGAGCTTCCATGGCCCCGGTGCACGACAGCCTTCACCATAAGAGTCATGACGTAGCAAAATTCCTAATTTGGTAAGTTCTGACCCACACAAAAGGTATAACCTCATGGAATGATAATATGTCATGACATCTTATACATTGTAATTAGCGACACAAAATTGTCATGACTTAATTTGGTGTCAATAGGCTGTGATCACCGACGATCTCCTGCTTATTATTTGCTACGGAGTTGGAATTATTCGCTACGAGAATCACTCTTTTTACGACCTTTTACATTGCATGATACTTGGTATTGACATTACAACTATGGTTAAATGCTCTGCGGTGATGATTCCTTGATGGATCATCTAGGCCCTATTTGTTTGTGTTCTTTATTTCTGTTTATGAACATAATTTCTGTTTTTTTTTTTTTTTTGTTAGGGAACAAAAAAAGAACAGAAACGCGTTTGTTTGCGTTTTTGTTCAAAATCTAATTTTTTTCCAGGGAACAAAAAAAAAAAACAGAAACAAGAAACAAAAAAAAAACTTATTTTTTGTTTTTGGAACACTTCTGAGAAACAAATTTTCTCTCTTATTTTTTCTTCTCTTTCTTTTCTTTTTTCTTTGGCCGGTAGCCGACCTTGGCCATGACCGGCGACCGGCCGTCGAGGGCCAGCGACCTCGCCGGAGCATTGCTGGCCCTCGGTGAGGCCGAGTGTCGCCGGCCCCTAGTGAGGCTCGGCCTCGCCCGGCCAAGGCGAGGTCGAGGCCGCCAACCCTCGTTGGCCGATCGCCGCCCATGGCGAGGCGGCGACCGGCCAAAAGGAAGAAAAAGGAAAAAAGAAAAAGAAAGAAAAAAATGAAAAATAAAATAAAAATATTAAAAAATTAAAAGAAATAAAAAAAAAGAACACAAATTTACCAACCCATGTTTATTCTTTTTTTTATTACGGGAGCAAGTTTTTACTAAACGTGTTCTTATTCAAAAATTATTCCCTAACTGAAATAGTTTTTATTTCATTCCTAACAATTTTGAACATAAATATTACCAAACGCACTCCTAGCTACTAAAAGTTTATAACAGCTCTATTCGCCTTTTTGAAAATGTCAAAGCATCGACTTCATTGTTAGCTTTGAAAGTTATGGGAGGAAGAGGACCATGGTAGGTACCGGTTGGATTCTCAGGTGTGATTCAACGGTCCACGTAGGCTAAGTTAATGAAAACCATACGTCAATCGTCACGTTGGGTCACCACCTACCACGTGATTTTTAAATGACCTTCGTGTACGACCATTGGGAGCGAGAACCAAACCATCAATTTTAAATGGAAAATACAAAGAAAAAAAAAAGACAGATGATAATGTTGTTTTAAATTATAGATTTGGTCCAAGGAGTTTCGATTCATATCTCAATTTGATCACTAAATTTGGCATGTTGTGTCGACGTAATAGATGCTAAGCTATCTTGCGTTAAATTTTCTTAGGTTGTCGATACGGTGGACATTGGATTTTAAACTCATCCTGATCCAATATGTTGAGGTGACTTTTCAATTTTTAGTTTTGAAATTTCTAAGTTTGATCTTCACTTTTAAAACATTTAATTCTTTATAAAATTCTAAATATCTCAAATGCTTAAATGTAAGTACAAATATTAGGTCAACTGGACCTTAAAAATTACATTAATTAATTTCCTAAAATTCATTTTGTGAAGTCACCATTTAATGTCGCTTTCCGAATATTAGGTCAACTGGACCATAAAGTCCAAGGTAATGGAGGATGGTCACATGCCACTTAGGTAAGCGAAATTTATAAAGGCTATTAATTTTGGAAATTCATCAATCACCATCTCAGTATTTGATTATGTGCAAGGAAGGATCAGTACTAAAAGTTACATTTTTGTTTCCCAATCATATATGCAGTTTTTCTTTGATCAAGTGATATGTGTATTTACCAACATATGCTAAGCATTGAAAGTATATCTTAGTTTTTTTTTTTTTTTATTTATTTATTTGAAATGAGCTTTGAAACGAAATTTTAGGAAATGGGGATTTTAAAACGGCTTTTGTATTTTTGAACCGAGCTCAAACCGATTGTCTACTCATCTTCATATGTAGGGATGTCAGCAGATCGGTTCAATTAATCCTTAGATCCTCTTGAAATGTAGTGGCGTTAAGTCAAGTTTTGGATGTCCGGATAAATCCTATCAGGTTCCGGACGAGTTTGGGATACAAATATTATATTGCATGCGTCTGATAATGAATGTTTTGAATGGGATGATGCACGTTGTTTGACCAAGTTATTTGCACTTTTTATATGGTAATTAGAATATATATTCATTGAGCATAATTGAGGATGTACTAAGTGAATTTTAGATTTCTAAATATGTAAATAAGTGCGGTACGAGATTTTTTTGGTTAGTCCTACTCTATTCCTATTTTACACTCACTCAAACTTTTTGTCCCGCTCTTGCGGGACGGGAGTCGAAACCCACTCTTGAAACTTACGCGTCTCCACCCTATCCCCCGAGAAGGTGGGGATTTGAACCCTCACCTTCCCCTTCCATGTTGGAAGGGTGGCCACTAGGGCGAATCTCAGTGGTTAGTGCGGTACGAGATTAAATGCTGTTATTATGAGCCTTGTCAAGATCATAATAACGCCCCGTGAGCTCAAATTCGAATGCAATTTTATGGTTAAACCTCCCTAGGATTCTTTACTTCAACTGAAACTTGTGTTTGATAATTTTTATAATTTCTATTTGAATTCCGTTGATCCAGTCGGGTTGCGGATTCTTACTATAAACAAACTTAAAGGCCAAAATTGCATCTCGAACATCATATGCCAAATCAATGCTTTTTATTCGAATTTTTTAAAAGTATTTTTACAAATAGCAAAGGCAAAAAGACTAAGAAAATTAAAGGAAAATTGAATTTATGAAATGGGCGATCGATTCCCTATCCGGTCCAACGAAACTAGTCACTATTTTTTTTTTTCATGTTTTCATCCGAATATTCTATTATCCAAAACATGATCAGAAACAAATTCAGAGCTCTAGACAAGCCAGATGCTTCCGTCCGGATATCTTATCCTCTAATTACAGCTTCATATTTCTTCAGAAACAATAAATTAGATCTACTAATTTATTTAAAGAAAAAAATAATGATGAAAAAAATAGGTATATATAATCGGTTCCCTCTTAGAGAAATTAAGAAGTTAAAAATTTTTAACTTCTGATTTCTTCTTCAAATTAATTTATGAAATAGAAATCTGTTCCAAAAATAGAAAAATCAAATTGCTTTACCAAACGGACGTTTGTTCCAAACCTGTTCCGGGGAATAGAGAAATAGAAAAATAGAAATTTTATCATGTGCAGTCTTAGAATTCGGGAGTCGGACCAATATTAGTCCGGGCAGTTCCGTTTTGCACACCTCGGATATGCTATGTCAGGGCGCGTTTATTAACATTTTTGTTGAAAAATTGTTCCAAGTGCGGTGGCGCAGTTGGCTTGCGCTCAATCCCTCTCATGAAAGGGAGTGAGTTCAAATCCCAGCGACGTTATTTGGTGACTTAACCTGGCGGGCGTAAGTGTGGTGATCGAACTGCGTCGCCCTAGGTTTTTCCCCTTTGTCGGCTTATGGGGTTTCCTAGGTTATAAAAAAAAAAAAAAATGTTTTGTTTTGGGGAACAATTTTTGAACAAAAAACGCGTTTGGTAAACTTGTTCGGAAATAAAAAATGAACGAAATACGTTTGGTAAATTTGTGTTCTTTTTTTGTTTCTTTTAATTCTTTAATATTTTAATTTTTTATTTTCTTTTTTTTTTATTTTCTTCTTTTGGTCGGTTGCCGGCCTTAGCCATGTCCGGTGACGGGTCGACGAGGGTCGGCGGCCTCGCCGAGGCTGTGGTGGGCCGGGCAAGCTTGGGCTTGCCGGATTTGGGCGAGCCTGAGCCTCGCCAGGGGCTGGCGACGCTCGGCCTCGCCAGGGGTCGGGGACGCTCCGACGAGGTCGCCGGCCCTCGACGGCGTTGCCAACCCTCGACGGCTGGTCGTCGGCCATGGCCGAGGTTGGCAACCGGCCAAAGAAAAGAAAAAGAAAAAAGAAGAAAAAAAAAAGAAGAAAAAGAGAGGAGAGAGAAAATTTATTTTTAAAAATTGTTTTAAACAAGAAATCATGTTTTTCTTTTTTCTTTTATTTCGTTCAAAATATGTTTCTTAGAAAAAAAAAATAGATTTGGAATAAAAACGCAAATAAACGTATTTCCGTTCTTTTTTGGTTCCCTGGAATGAAAAAACAGAAATTTTATTTATAAACATAAACAAAGAACATTAACAAAGAGACCTTAATTTATTTAATTTTCCAGGAGAGAAGTAGCTGAGGAAGTAACAAATACTCAACGCTTGCCGAGAGATCACGGCATATAAGCAGTTGCCGAATTCTCAACCCAATCCTTCTTCTCTTTCTTTTTCTTCCTCGTCTTCTTCGCAGATCCGAAGACCGATCCCGCTTTCTCCATCTTCTTCTTCATCAATGGCGGCGAAGAGGGCGTTGTCGCTGCTGCTGCTGCCGTTGATTCTGCTGTGGCTGGCCGCCCTCGACGGCGGGGAGGCGATATGGATGACCCTGCCGCCGACCGGCACCAAGTGCGTCTCCGAGGAAATCCAGAGCAACGTCGTCGTCCTCGCCGACTACGTCGTCGTCTCCGACGACCACTCCCACATCCCCACCATCTCCGTCAAGGTTCCCGCTCGAATCCCTTGCTCCTCTCCGTTCCAGTTTGAAATTCGCCTTTTCCTTTTTTTTTTTTGGGGATCGCGCTCGGGGGCTTCGAGGAGGAGAGAAAATCGGGAGGAAACGCGGCCGAAAGATCGCCCTTTTTTTTTGTTTTTTTTTTTTTATCTTCCTTTTGAGATTCTGAGAGAATCGAATACGCGCGGCTCGGTCTATTGATCTTGGATTTTTCGGCTGTCTGTTGTGGTGATTGGAGCCCTTTTTGCGTTATTGATTGCATGCGTGTTCGCGCGCCGAAGTTTTGTGTGGTCTAGCGGATGATAACTGTTGCTGATGGGCGGATGAGCGGTTGGTGCTTCAGAAGCAGAGGAGAGCCGACTTGGAGAAGAGGGAATATCGTCGAATTTGGTAGAGCCCGGTCTGGCGACTTTCTTGGGGTCTATGTGGAGGGAGGGGATGCGAATGTGCTACGTAGTTTTGGGGTTGGAATTCCCTCTCTTTCAACTCGAATTTGCGTGAGTTGAAGTTGAGGATCTTGGATTTTCGGCTGTTTGTGTAGTTCTTGGAGGCTTTCTGCGGTATGGGTTGCATGCGTGTTCGTGCAGTGGAGTTTCGTGTTGGTTTTTTGTAGCCGATGGTGAGTCTTTACTGATAGATGGATGAGCAGTTGGTGCTTTAAGCAGAAGAGAACTGACTTGAGAAAGAGGGAATTTCTTGAATTTGTTACTTGTTTGGAGCTTTGTCCATTGACTTTTTTGGGGTCTATGTGGAAGGAGGGAGGGAGGGAGGGAGGGGGATGCGAATGTGCTGCTTGATTTCCAGGTTGGAATTCGTTGTTGCTGGGAGAGGTGGAAGGGGGAGTGCTCTTGTAGGCTCGGATCTCGATGGCGATCGGAATTTTTCTCCATTGGTGGTTAGCATAATTGCTATGTGAATGCTTAAGATAGATAAACCTGCTGTGAGTTCCCATCATCGCTGCCAATTCCCCATTCTTTGATGGGGATTTGATTTTGTTGAATTTTGAACTGGTGGTTTGATACTATGAAGTTCAGCTCTAGACACTGCACCTCTCGTATTTTTCTTTCGGGTTTTCTGAATGGGGAAAAAAAGAAAGCGGGGGGGGGGTTGGTGGTGATGAGCCTCGAGTTGAACTCCCTTCGGTACCACAAATAATGGAATCGCTTCATAAAGGTGTTGCCTCAGCAGTCATCCTAGTTCTACCTTGCTGACTACTTTGGCAAGTCCAAGCTGAATAGCTTTTACTGGTTGAGAGATCTAAGGCATTCACTTATCTTTGAAGATATCTGTGGCATTTTTCGCTACTTAATCTTTCTTACTTACCATTAATGCTTATTTTGTGGCACATCATATGCTCAAAAGTAAATTTCCGGCATTTTCATGTGCTTGTTGGTATAAACAGCGTCCTTTTATAAGAAACTTTGCAACTAGCAAAAGTAAATATTATTGCTTCTTCCATGATACAGAGGATTGACTGATTCAAAAGTGGAACATCAGATGCTACTAAATCACATAATTGGTTTGTCTATTCTAGTTAACCAGAGAGCCAATTAGAGAGATATCTTCTAGTGATTTTTGAAGTCATTTTCTTGAAGCAATCAGAATATTAACAATGATTTTCTTCCTCTTTCTTCTCCAGTTTCTGAGCCTTTAGCCTAAATTTAATTGCTTAATGCCAATTCCATCTGTTTTTGTAATCCCTATACTATGCCTTCCTAAAAAGATGATGAAGATCAGATAATAAACCTTTAGTTGTGAGTCTTATGTTGCTATATTCATTGCTAAAGATAGCTTTGGAAACCCCATGGAATTAATAACATGACCTTTTTACTCTTCAGAAATGTTGGTTTTGTTAACCTAACCTATTTCCATGACAATTTGTTTTGAACCTATAATTATGGTGAAACCTAACCTATTTCCGTGGCAACCTTAAGACATTCTTTGAACTTTGTGTATTGTTCATAGCAAGCACGGCTGTCCTTTCTCTTGAACATAATCTACATTTAAGACTTGCATATGGAATCAAGGCATACTGACTCGTATCCAAGTTATTAACAAGTGAGCAAATTCCTAAGATCTAACCTATTTATCTCGTGGACAGGATTCGGCACCTCAATACAGAATTGAACCTATAGCACCATGTCTTCCTTGACAGTCAAATAGTTCTTCATTCTATGTGCTTTTTATTTCTGTGCCCTCATTTTTGGGAGACCTTCATAAAACTATTTTGTTCTTTTTTTTTAATCCCCATTGAATACATTATTCTCAAAAGAAAGAAAAGGTGTCTAATTTGCTCACAGTGTTGCTTATACTACTTTACACCTTGACAAGCTGCAAATTCATTGAGCATTTGTTTAAAAATGGAGCATATAGATAAACTAAATTACCTTTTCTTTCATATGCATGACTAGTGCCAAGTGATGTTGCAACTTGAAATTACATATTTAGATTTAAGTCTCGGGACACAAAAAGATGATTGATTGCTATATATGCTCTCACGGGAAAATTTTCCAAACTATATTGGATGGTGCAAATGATGTTTTACAGGCCTTGGCATTATCTTTTCAGAAATTGCGAGATCCAGTTTACTCTGTTGTTTGAGGCTTAGAGATAGACTCATTTGTAGTGTGTATTGAAAGACTTCTTTTGCAGTTTCTTCATTTTCCCGTTAGTCAACTATTGCTTTTACTTCAGTAAGTCCTTGTATATCTCCATTAGGGCCATATGAATGACATAGGAAGTTTGGAATTAAATAAAAGACTTATGGTTCTAAGTTACTGAAGGCATTGTTGTCATTTCAAAATCCATTGTAAAAGTTCAAGTTCTTGTTTCTGGATTTGAGGATTATGAGTGAATTGAATTACAAGATTTAGTTGGAAAAGTATCAAGCAGAAGATTACATGCATTGCGCATGATCCTTTATTCAAAAATGATAAACCATATGAAAATGAAGAAGGTCCTTGGTTTCTATGTTTTCATCAGTAAGATATTCGTTATAGTAATGAGACAACAGAGATTATGCTAGATTTCCAACATTGAGCTATTATGAAAGCTGAAATACCTTTTAAGTAGTGCTATAATTTGAAGAATAGTCTGATAATACTCTGCTTTCTTCTGAGTATTGGCATGTTTGTTCTACAGTAGACAAAGCTGAAGAACCTGCAGTTACTTGATTTACCTTTCCCTTTGTGCTCTCTTTTGTTCTTTTAGGAGATTTGACCCAGTTGATTAAAGTAGACAACTTAAGTAACGATGAAATATGAGATGAGAAACTGTGCTTTGACAGATGGTGCAAGGAGACCCCCTTAATGCCTTAATCTTGACTTTCAAAACCAGCTCAATGTATCCGAATTCTATATGTAGGCATAAACTGTTTCGGCAAACTCAGTGTTGTTCTTGTCATGACCCATCTCTACCAACCCTATTCCTTTGAATTTATCTGTATTTTTAAGGGAAAAGTTTTATTTGTGTCACTTCTTGGATTTTTCAATATTACCCTTCCTACTCACTGAACTCATTTTATCAAGTAAACACCCACTTCATAACGATCACTATATTTACTCCATTAAATAATCACCCAACTCCTCTTAAAATGTTTCCTTTTTTCTTCATATGCAATCTCTCACCATTGCGTGCCTCAACACTAGTTGAATAAATACTAGAAGACTTATGCTGCCCAAGGCACAAGCTGAATAAGTGAATCTCTACTAACAAGTGAAAAAAGTAGAGTTTTTCTTACATAGATCTACTGATTTTTGGGAACTAGATGAATGTTTGATTGAAGGCCAGCTCATGTTTGTTAAATTTTGGCTTCCATCTTTGTAGGTGACTTCACCATATGGCAACAATCTACACCACAATGAGAATGTCACTCATGGTCAATTTGCATTCACAACTAGTGAAGCCGGCAACTACCTGGCCTGTTTCTGGGCGGATGGTCATAATCAAGGAAGTGGAGAAATAAGTGTCAATATTGATTGGAAAACTGGAATTGCCGCGAAGGATTGGGAATCAGTTGCAAAGAAAGAGAAGATTGAGGTAAGGACTGTGGTTTCTTGTTTAAATGGCCTGCAGTATTTCCATCCTAAAGGTAAATATTAGGAGATGATGCCTCTATATAGGGACTAACTCTTACGTGCCTTGGAAAGAGAATCTCTAACAAACTGGATTGTCTCCTAGACTCCAGAAGAATTTAAAATTTCATACATTTGTTATGTCATTGTCTGTATGTTTCTAACATGTGGACAATTAAAATCACAAATTGACTTCTTTTGTATTAATTTTCATTGAGATTCGTAACTTGATTCAGGTTGCACTCTCAATGTGCATTTTGATGAAGACTAATTGTCGTTGGATTAAAAGACCCTGTGTAGATGTGGTATCTATGGCATTCTGTGATGCCTCAAAATAATAATTTTCTAATTTGGTTAAGTGACTGTTTCTGTTTGTTTTTCTCAACATGAAGTAAAGTGTTGAATCTTGTTAGAAGGTGGACTATCTCTATTTTGAAAGATGACAACTAAAATATTGTCCCTGAGCTCTTTCTTTGTCTATTTTTTCTGGGATATCCTTTGAAACTCCAAAATCCTGTGGAATTTTCTTCCAACAGTGGTTTTCTCAATGTTTCCTCTTTAATGTTCTACAGGGCGTTGAGCTTGAGCTCAAGAAGCTTGAAGGAGCTGTGGAGGCCATACATGAAAATTTGTTGTACTTGAAGAGCAGGTAATTTTTGCATTTCTATTTGATATTGATATCCTCCTTTGCATTTCATAGTATTGTCCCTTAATCATTGCCTGTGATAACAGAGAAGCAGAGATGAGAATGGTGAGCGAAAAAACCAATGGCAGAGTTGCCTGGTTCAGTATAATGTCCCTGGGTCTATGCATTGTTGTCTCAGCCTTGCAGATTTGGTACTTGAAGCGATTCTTTCAAAAGAAGAAGCTTATTTAAGCCTAGACTAGCTACGTCACTGGTTAAAAGTGGATTCCTGAGACTTTTTGATTATTTGTTGCTATCGTAGTGTAGGAGGAGAAAAATTTTGACACAGGTAAGAACTAGATTTCACTGTTATAACAAGTAAAAATTATCCTCATATCCTGCAGCAATGCACTCGTTTGTGGAGGCCAAATTTTGCTCTTCAGGTTTAAAGGCCTGATGATATGCATGCAATACAGTCATCAATTGTCTGATTGCATGGTAATCCGGTCTGCTGTTAAGTTGGATTGATGATTTTGACATTTGAGAAACGGTCCAAATGCGTGGAAAGTTGATGTGCTGGGGTCTGTTTCTTTCAAGATTGCCCATGATTTTACCTAAGAATGGTAGTCCAAAACATTGAGGAGCAACTTTAGTAGGTCAAATGCTTAAAGAGTCACAAAAATGTGGCAACGGGCATGGTTTAGCTTGCCAAATTGATTTCTGTGTTGTTGGTGATTTGGAATAGGCAAGAATTGAGGGAAACGAGTGATATTGGCTAGTGCAAATGCCTGTGTTACCATGTCATTGAGAAACAAATGATTTTTGGTGCCGCAGTCACTTAAAACAATCTAATCGAACACCCACAAATTCCACAAATTGGTGAAGTGATTGAGTCTGAGCTTGTAGTTTGTACAGGTGATTCTGACCCGGAGCGGTTTGCATGCGATTCATGAACTCGAAATTTTCTTTGACGTCTTCACTAACGAAACCAACTTTGGGGGTTCTCTTCCTTTTTGACCTTTGGGGTCGAGAGCGTGTTTCTTTCCTTTTGATACCTTAAATTAGGAGACCAAACAAACGCTCGCCGAATAATCAAACCTTGGGATGTTTTAGATGCAGTATTCGCGAGCTTCGATGGCGGCAAACGGTTCACGGTCAATTCGTTAAACAACATTCATACAGAGAGAGCTGACTCTTCCGGTCCACTTACAAGAGCATATCTTGTTTTGCCTTTGTTCTCTCTCTCTTTTGTGGCACAAACCTATTTACTCTATGCGAGTTTTGAAATTCAAGAATATAAAGCTGAAATTGAGATAAACAACAGGCTACAATAAGCGGAGAATCAATTCGTTAAACAACATTCATACAGAGAGAGCTGACTTTCCGGTCCACTTACAAGAATACCTCTGCACAAACCTATTTACTCTATGCGAGTTTTGAAATTCAAGAATATAAAGCTGAAATTGAGATAAACAACAGACTACAATAAGCTGAGAATCTTTACACTTTTTAGTCGGCTCAGCCCATCGAGATCCGGTATCTTGTTGCGGAAAACTTGCTGAACTCCTCTTCTGCTCTGTCTTGCCAGTTTGTCTACTTTGCTCAACAAAATCAGAGTCCACATTAGCCAAATAGAAGTCGTCAGTTGGCCCGCTATGTTGAACACTTTGGACTCTTGAATTACATCCTCCATGCTCACACCCTTTGATGCCTAGATTCTCGAACTGCTTTCATGTTTGATTTGAGCAACATTCCCAGGAGATCATTTTCATCTACTCCTTCCTTCATTGCTTTCTCTCTTTGGTCGTTACTTCTTTCAGCAATCCGTTTACTTTTATGGTCGATTTCTTTCATCTTCTTGTGCAGTTTAATCGGCAAAAGGGTGCATCTTTTTTTTGGCAAGTCTACTTCAGGATAAAACTTTATACGTTACATCCACTCAAATCATTTTTATCCATTCTGTTGAGTTGAGAAGTTGGAAAAAAGCAATCTCCCTATATACTATCTTGCAATCACAATCCAACCACTATCCATGATTTGCAAAATCATAAGAAAGTTGTCTTCATAAATTTTTCAAGTTCCTTGTGTGGCAAGATGCTTAAAGATCCGCACATGATTTGCTAAACAATTACAAAATTTTGAAAGGTCGCAATTGACTGTAGGTTAATGATTGAGGATGTCAAACTAAATTTTGCTACTCTGTTTTCTAGTTACATGCTTTTTAAACATAGTCTTGGTCCTCAATTTTTTGACCGAGGACCGACCCTATTGAGCTTGGGTTAACCTGATAATTTTTTATTTCATTTTTGTACTTCTTAAAAAAAAAGCAATTGAGGACCGGACTGACCTATATCGTTTTAAGGATCAACTCAAGACAATAATTTTTTATTTCATTTTTGCCCTAATCATCTTGATGGGTTCAATGATGAGAACCTCCACCCGAGGGTACTATATAAAGGATAAGAAATAATGTAGAGTGATTTCAATATATATATAGAAAATTGTTAGTGATTTGTGATTTAATCTAAACATCTATGTTCGTTTGGATTGGGTAATATGTGAAATTTTTATAGGTTCTATATCTCTAATGTAATCGTAAAGATCGGCTAGTTGTGTGAAATTATCTAATACGAAGTATAATAATTCAAGATAATGATAATAAATAAGAAACAAATTAGGTGAAGAAATGAAATATAGATGAAGATTAACCTAATTATGATTTCAATGATATAAAATAATAAAATAAGGGAAAAACCAAAAATCCCAAACTTTTAAAATAACAAGGTGATCTCACTATTAGGGGCTGTTTTTTATTTTTATTTTTTATTATTTTTTCTTCTCTCTTCCCTCCGCCATCGAGTAGAGATCCCAGAGGATATGCATAAAAAATAAAAAAAGTAAAAAAAAATTAATTATAACAATGTGATCTCATGAAGGTAAAGCAAATGAAAGTTCAGGATTTTTTTGTGTAGTCCGTCATTTTGGGCAAAGTTTGGGGTTTTTGATGGCTTTTTCTCTTAAAATAACAATGTGATCTCATGCAGAGATCCCATTGGTATGTGTGAATAGTAATTAATATAATAATGTGATCTCACAAAGGGGTAATAATCCCCATACTGTGAGTAATTAATATAATAATGAGATTCCATTGATATCTCATTGATATGCATGATAAAAGAAGATGTGACCTTCTACCAGGGTGGTAGTCCGTGCGCGAGTAAAAATCCCACAAAAGTAAAAGAAGGCTAATAATATGAAGTGATAATGCTAACCAAAACTTGATTGATTATATAATTGAGTGATAAGAAAATTTATAAATAGTTGATATAAGTGATTGAAGATGATTACAAGTGATCAGAGATATCTTGAAGAAGTGATTATAAGTGATAATGAGTGATTACAGGTGTTTGGGAAAAGATACAAGTGAAAGATATATGAAAATGAAAGGATGTGAGCAAATGAGGCTTTTGGATGTAGGAAGGTAAGAGCACAAGAGGGCAAGTGAGTTGAAGGCAAGCGGTGATCCCCCTCTTCTTCTACTCCTCCTTTTATAAGCAAAGCTTGGATGAAGTAAAATTTTTTTTTTGGATGAATTTACAGCAGCATCTTCAGTCCATCTTCAATCCATCTATAGCATATTGAGATTTTTTCAAATGGAAAATGATGATGTGCTTTGAAAATTCCTTATTTGTCTTCTTCATTTTTTTTTGTTTTGGTGATCGGTAATTTCCTCCACTCGTCTCCATCGTCATCTAACAAGTTGATGCCATAACAATCATCTTCATTGGTATTGTCACTGTGATAAGATTGATCATCATTAGAGGAACTTGAAGATTTTGGAAGTGGCTTGGTGATTGAGAATACATGAGTTTTGCCAAATTAAGGGAAATATCCTTCTGGTGACTGCATGGCAACCAAATGAGCTTCGGCCAATGATTTTTGCTGAAATGTTTTTAGTAATTTTGTGATTAGGTGATTTTTGATTTCACTGATTTAGCTAGTTCAAAACTACTTCCTCGAAATGATTTTATGTGAATTTGATATTGTCTCACCATTTAGTCCTCTTCTTAGTAGGTGGAGGGGGTGTGAAGGATAAGAAGACTGTCTATAGTTATAATCAAATTCTTAGGCTGTTTCCTAGGAAACTCGGAAATTGATGAAAAAATGCATAAGATTTGAAAATTGTGATTCATGATTGGTTGGTTTGAAATGGGTGTAAAAATTTTCAAGCTGGTTCTAAACCATGGAGGTAATATTTCAATGACAAGACCAAAGTGACTCCACCATTTTTGGAACCGGAAAAGTAATTGTTCATTATTAAAATCTATCTTGAAATAAAAAAGCCAAATGTGATGATTATCTTCATTTTGACAAAAAAAAAAAAAAGTATTTCACCAGGTTTCTTGATAATCCCAATAAGTGAAGTTGGAAGATATGGTAATTTGGTGGTTAGTCTAGCTTTGAATCATAATTGGGTATGACAATTGGCTTTCACATATCTGAGGGTATGAGTTGAAGGATTGTAGTTGTTGAATGAGTGATATTATTTGGATTTTCAGATGATGCAAAATGTTTAAATGTGATAGATTTGGTTTCAATAAGAATTTGTTTATAATAAGCTTGTGATTTTGATAGATCAATTGATGGGTAATGCCAATTTTTTGGGAAAATATGTTTTGCATAAACTTTTGGATTTTCATGATGGAAATCTCTTTCGACTGCCATGAGATCTTGATGTTGGCTTTTGGTGATGAATTGTGATTTGGCTGAAGATTGTGATGTGGTTGCAGAAATAGTTGAGGTAGAGGGCTTTGCTATCATATATGAAGGAGATGGTTTTATGACAATTTCACTATTTATCCTTTCAAGTGATTGTGAGTTCTCTTGGATTGTGAGAGGCTAATGGTGATGGATTTAAAGTGATCTCAATTTGTTTTGATGGATTTTCTTAAGCAATGTTTGCCCAAATTTTGATTAGAGTGGATAATGACAATGATTTTTGGGTTTATGATCTAGATTGAGGTTTCTATGATTGTGATGAAACAATTTTTGATTTTGCTTGGGAAAGTAATAAAGATAGGTATAGAGTAAGATCAAGAGATATCGGTTGTGATAATGGTATTTGTTGGGCTTTGATTATATTTAACCATATCTGCAATTGCTAAGGTGATTGTAAAGATGGTGATAATAGTGGTGGTGATTATTGGACTTTAGGTGATTGTTGAGCTTTCATTATATCTGACCAAGCTTAGAGCTAGTCTACTGTTGGTGATTGGGGTTGTGATTTTGAGGTTTCGGTAATGGCTTTGTCTTTATCTTTTTTGGACTTTGGCATTGTTTTCCCTGTAAAAATTCTCTTGTTAAAAAATCAGGCAAAGAATTTGATGATCCATTAATGATTTCAATATCAAAATCAAAGACAAATTTTATGGCTTCAAAACTTGTTTTGAAGCAATATTTAAAACATTCTTTTGTAATACTTCTTTTGCTGATTTACAATCAATACATAATTTGAACTTTTGATTTAAAAGATCACCTTGGAATTTATATATTGCCAAAACAATGGCTACTATTTCTTTTTTGATGGTAGAGTAATTTGTTGAGTTTGGTTCTAATGTTTAGAAACAAATTGTGCTATTTGTTTTTTTATTATTTTTTACTTGTTTTAGAATACCTCCATAACTTATGTTTGAAGTATCTGTTTCTACTATTTTGAAAGCAGAAGGATCAACAAGATGGAGGCAAGGTATTTCTTTAGCATGGGTTTTGATTTGTTTAATAATATTAGTGTGAGCTGAAGCCCATGGTCGAGGGTTTTTTTTGTAATAATTGATGTAATGGTTTACATAAGATATTAATATTTGGGGAAAAAATTATAATGTAATTGAGACTTCTTAAGGGTTTTTGTAATTGGGTTTTAGCTTTAATTTCATCAGGAAATTTTTCTGCAAAAAGGATTGATCTTTCAATTGGGATGATAGTTTCTTGAGAAATATAATGTCCTAAGAATCTAATTCTTGTTTGAAAAAGTGATATTTTGGTTGGGGAAACTATTAAGCTATTTTTCTTAATAATACTTATGAATATCGAGATATGTTTAAAGTGTTGATCTATATTAGTAGAAAAAATTAAAACATCATCTATATAGACTAAAATATATTCAACGTAAGGATTAAAAATATCATTCATTATTCTTTGAAATTCAGAAAGAGCATTTTTCAAATCAAAGTGCATTACATTTTATCCATATTGTCAAAATGGTGCTGTAAATATTGTTTTATATCTATTTGATTCATACTATTTGAATTTTCCAAAATCCAGATTTCATATCAAATTTTGAAAATATTTTTGAGTTATAAAGTCGGTTTAGTAAATCCTTTTTGTTTAGAATTGGATATCTAATCCATTTTAATGCTTTATTCAAAGGTTTATAATTGACAACTAACATGGGTACTCCTTTTCTAATTCAGCATTTTTATTGACATAGAAAGTAGAGCAATTCCAAGGTGATTAGCTGTTTTTAATTAATTTCTTATCTAATAAGTGTTGAATTTCCTTTTGACAAAATTGTAAAATTTTCTTGGTTCATTTGAGTTGGTCAAACTTTTGTTATAATTTGTTTTTCTGAGAAATTTGGTTCATAAGGAAGACTAAAATATGTTTCTTCCTTTCCCAAACACATTGGGTAAGGTAGAACATATATTTTGTTTGATACGTTTTTGGAGAGAAGAAAATTTTTCTTTTATTTTTGGATCAAATAATTTTTCTTCTATCTTTTTGAATTCCAAATCATCTTTTAAATATTGAAGTTGATCTTGTTTGTTTTTCAATGAGACACCCTCCATCTTTTTCCATTTCATTGGGGTAAACTGGTTAAATGTTGAAGTTTTTCTTGTATTGATAATATTTAAATTTCTTGTTTGTGATTTAATAATGAATTCAAAAGTAATGTTTTTATTTAAAGCTCGTGTTTCAATTCCCTCATTGGTAACGGTAAAAGGTTGAATTAATTGAATAAAGGGTGTTCTTAGTATCATATTCTGTCTCATATTTTTAACTAAAGGAAAAGATGTTTTATATGACATTTGATTTTTTTTTTTAATTGTAGAAGCTCTAGGCAACTTGTAACTTATTCTAAGTTTGTCTCTTGAGGCTGACTTTAATGATTATGTAGTTTTGTGAAAATATTTTGTTGGTATCAAGCCTTCTCTTATGCAATTAATATTAGCTTCTATATCAAAAAGTGTTGTGATATCAATAGTGAATTTATAATTGATTTTTATTGTTATTTTTATTATCCATTTTTCTTGATATTATTTCTGATAAATTCATTAAAAAATTAGGATCAATGTTATTAGTTGGATTTTCTTCTTCTTTTTCTTTTCCCTTTTCTATTTTAGATTTTATTGCCAAAATTTCTTTTTGTATTTGAGCTTAGGTATCTTTGAGAGCTTTTATTTCTAATTTTTGCTGATTTATTTCATTATTGAGATCATTTATATTGATAGGTCTAGATTGAATTTTCTTATTTCTATTAGAATATCTTTGAGATTATAAGTTGTATTAGAATTAGTTGGGATCTTCATAGAAGACTGGAGTCTATCTAAATATTATTTTTTGGCTTTTGAATCCAATATATCATCAGTTGTTTCTAACAAGAATTGTTCTTTTTTGTTAAAACATTGATTTCAAGTGTCGGTTCTTTAGTAGAGAAATTATTTTTTTCAGATTCTAATGAAGTTTCTATCTTGTTGATTTGGAGGCCCGCTTCTTCAGGATAGTCTTTTGAAGAAGAATCATCATCTGTAGTAGCCATGATGTTATTAAGCTGATAAAGAGTCTCCCATCTATGGAGAGTTCATTTAATTTTTTATTTATTTGGCAATATTTAGAAATATGCCCTCTTTTCCCACAATTGTAACATTTAATGTCTCTGTTAATTTCCTTTTTGGTTTTTGTTTGGGTTTATCATGTTTATTGGTTCATGATTTATTTTTGTAATGATTTTTAGATTTTCTTTTTTTAGAAGGACAATTTCCTTTATACTTTGGTTTTGATGGAATGTATGAAGGATCATATTGTGCACAGAAATATCCTAAATCTTTTGCCTAATTGTTCTTTCTTTAATTGCTTTTGTAATTTTATTGAATTACACATTTGGGTTCCTTGTCTATAAACATAAGAAATTAGTTCTCCATATGATAATAAGTGATAAGGACTTTGGCCATTATATTCTTCTCTTATTTTATTAAGAACCTAATCTTCTATTAAACGAGGTAAACCAACTAAGAATTTTTCCTTTCAAAATGGTTGGTTTACGTTTGGTCTAACCAAAACCCTTTGTAGAAAAAGATCCTTATATTCTTGGAATCTCCCTAAAGGTTTACATTTTATGTTCGAAAGAAGATCTTGATTTACATTTTTATATGTGAAGGATCTCCTATGAAATGCTGTGATATAGAATAGATGAGAGTAGAGACAGCATCTTGAATGGCTTGCCCATTTGCATCTTCAATACGTTGTCCATATTCATTTATTTTATGTGCATTTAAGATTTGAGTTCTTTGTTCATTAGTAAGATAATTATCCCATCAACCTTTTGGTTGTCCTATAAATCCAGCTACTAAAGTGTTAGCAATGGCATGATCAAAAACTTCTTATTAAGTTTTATAAGCATTTGCTACCATAACCATTTGATTAAGAATATTGATGGTATTATTTTCAAAGACACCATCTATATTCCATTCATAAATGGTATTGGGAGAATACTTATTTTGAACTCTTTATGATGACATTTTAAGGACAATAACAGGAGGAGTGGCTCTTTGATAGTAAAGTTTTTGGAGATTTTTCCATGAGAGTCTATTTATTACAGGAATTGATTCACTTTCAGACTTAACTTGATATTTTCTTTTAATAGGTTTGCACCCCATTGTTGTCCAAAAAGACATTGCAAATGAAACAATTTAATTATGTAAACTTTATCTAGTGAACTTGTGGACACCAAAATTTTGGTGACATATTTAATCATTTCCATTGAAAACAAGAAGTAGGTATCACTTTTTAGTGATCAACGCCATCAATGATGCCGGCAATCTTTATTTTACCTGGCCAATTTAGAAAAGAGAAGTAGATATCACTTCTCTTTTGCCACTTCCGCAGCCGTTGATCCACTTCCGCTGCCGTTGCTTAAGCCATTGCTGTAGCAGCTGGGGCCATAGGCGGCCTTGTGTTGCTCGAGCTCTAACTGGAGCTTGAAGACGGAACCGCATCGCTCGCACTTCACTTTAGCTTTGCAGTGGACCATTTGGGCGTGGTACTCCAATCTGCTCTTTGAGAACTTCTTCCCACAGCAATTACACTCTGCATAGTTTTCAAGGTGAGGGAGAGTTCAAAGACAGAGTTGAGGAGAAAAAGAGATTGAGGGTTGAGGGAGAGTTCAAAGGCGAGAGGAGGCAAAGTTGAGGAGAAGAGGAGACTGAGGGTTGAGGGAGAGTTCAAAGGCGAGAGGAAGAGAATAACATTTGTATATACAATGCATGTGGAGGTGATTTGGTAGGGCCCTAGATGAAGGAACGCGCAATTCCATGCCCCGAAATGGAGAGATCTCCAAGGACCTTGGGATGTGGCTTCTCAAACTCATCGATCCTTGTGATAACCATTCTTTAGAAACATCAAATGGCAGGGAAAAGAATATTGGAAGTGCCAAAACTTGATAAGGGGGACACTTAAGTATCAAAAGTTATTAAAGTGCCACTTAAGTGCCACTTTTTTTTTTGAAAAATGGGATACTTAAGTGCCAAGTCCGGCGAAGGTGGCCGGAAATCATTTGTGGCAATTTTTTAATAATATAACTTGCCTATTTGGCATGTCGGAGAGTTGAGTCAGTAATGAAGAACCAAAATGACATCATTTTATCTTTTTTTTTAATATAAATATTAAGTAAATTAAAATATTTATATTGATTTTATATTATTAAAAAAAGGAGGTAGAAGGTGAGGGCTTAGCCTTTGCCGCCACCTCCCCATTGTCACCAAGAAGGGCCGGCGACGGTGGAGGGAGGGTTGGCTACCCCGGCCGATCGATGGTGAGAGCCTACGAGCCCTCGCCTAGATCTGGGGTGAGGGTCGCGGTCCTCTCCCAGATCTAGAGAGGGTCGCCGGCCCTCACTCAACCGTGCCAAGGTGTCTGCCGTTGGGGGGCTAGGGCCCAGCAACCCCAGCTGACCCTCTACCCATCTTCGTTGGCCCTTCTTGACGATGGTGAGGAGGTGGAGAAGGAGGGCTAAGCCCTCAACTGCATGCAATCTTCATCTTCTTCCTCCTCCTTTTTTTTTTTTTTTTAAAGAATAAAATTATTTTTAAAATTAAATTAATTAATATTTATATTAATTATCTAGCCATGTTAGCAAAACGACGTCATTCTACAGTTGTCTCGTCAAAAAAATCTCCACGTCAGTATTTTGATTGGATTTTCTCGCCTTTGGCACTTAACCGATCCATTTTACTTGATTTTGACACTTAAGTGTTACTTTTGTAACTTTTGACATTTAAGTAAGTTTTAGTCAAGTTTTGTTCGCACTCTCAAATGGCAACTAGATTCCAAATATCACTCATACGTTTGTATTTTGCTACCTAAGTACACTCAAATCATCATCATCCACTCTATTGATTTGAGATGCACCAGATATGCATGAATGCATTTCATGTAAGTTGCATGAAAAATGCATGTGGGATGCACGTGATATGCACGAGCTTGCAGGCCGACGAAACTTTAGGTGACCGGTGAGCTTGAGGTATTATTTGAGATAAGGTTAGCCATTTCCTTTGGGTCAAAGGTCCACTTTGAGGAGGTTTCTCCTCAGGCCTATATTTGAAATTTTCCAAATTCTATATATTGCCCATTTGAGTACTTTAGGTGCCTGACCTAGCGAATAGATTGTTCATTGTTTTTTATCACGAAATTGAGTTTGTCGAATCGATAATATCATACCATTGGCAAGAAAAAATCAATTTTGTCTTGACTTTGACGGCATGCGTACTGTATTTGTTGATGAAGTGATGATATAAAGGGAGAACGTGAGGCGGGATGCCTTTGGAGAGAGGAGTAATGGATTGAGATTAAGTTTGCTTGGTCATTCTCATGATGTCTCTTGAAACAAAAGCCGGTAAGTAGTTCCATTTAGACCTTGCCATCTTAGACATCTATCTACCTTCTCTGGCCTCAATCACGATGGGACACTGAAATGATCTAAAAAAAAGTTTTGGCATTAAAGTGACTATTATACAAAAATCATAACATTTTTAGTATTCTTTTCTCAATTATTGAATGAGTGATAAAATGTTCAATTCTTTCTAGAATGGAATTTATGTAATGGTAAAAAAGGTAATTTAGATAGTTTATTCTCTATTTAATTAAAGTTATAAATCAACTTATCAATTGATTATGACATTGCACAAGGGATGAAAAGAGGGGAGAAGTATTAAAAAAGTCTTAAACCTTTTGCATTTGTGCTAATTTAGTCATAAACATTTTTTTGGTGCCAATTTAAACATTTTTACGTTATGTCAATTCAGTCATTTCCGGCCAATTTTGGCTGGATTTTGCTCACTTCGGAGGCCGGTTGGCTGACGTGAATAACTTTTAATAATATTTAATATTTTTAAATTTTTTTTTTTCCTTCTCATCCTTCTTCCTCCAACCGGTCGTTGAGGTTCGGCGATCGGCTAGACGGCTGGCGAGACCTCGCCGGCCACCTTGCTAGTGGTCGTGAGGGTATGCGTGTATCCTTTAGCCACGAGTCTTGCTTTGTTTCTTGTTACTTTTCCTTTTCATCAACTTTGTTCCCGAAAACTCATTTAGCTACAATAACCGATTTACCTTTTTGGTTTAGGAGTCAATTCCCATAGTCGTTAATACTGAATTGTCCGAGCTCTTCTTGCATTGCTTTAATCCAGCTTTCATCAGCCAAAGCCTTCAATATTTTTGGGTTCTATCTCGAAATAAGAGCAACAAAGATCAGACTCCTTTCCCCTTGCCTTTGGATCTTGTTCCACTCCCTCATTAATGTTTCCAATAATGAGTTCTTCAGATGACTAGCTACTAGTCGATTCGATAGATTGTTGATCTTTTTCTTTGAGTAGTCATTCGTGGCCTAATTTGCCCATTGCCCTTATTGTTGAATACTTTAAAGGCTTTGCTTGTAGTTGAGTAACCAAGAAAGCGATTTCTCTTCTTCAAACTTACCAACACGATCATTTGCATTCTTTAGAATAAAACATTTGCAACCAAATACTTGAAAAATAAGAAACTATTGGTTTCTTTCCTTTAAAATTTTATAAGGGGTTTTCTCAAGAATTGGCCTTAAAAAACACTCTATTTATAATATAGCGCTTCTTCCAGCCCAAAAATCTTGAAGAAATTTGATTTCCAATTAAAACCTTCTGCCATTTCTTGTAAAGACCTATTCTTCCTTTCCACAAACACATTCTCGTTCGTCGTATATGGAGAGGAGAATTTGTGCCGAAAACCAAATTCATCACAAAAATTTAGTAAAGTCTTGATTTTCAAACTCACCTCCATGGTTCGCACTTTCTTAGCAAACTTTGAAAAGAGAGAAAGTCTCCGACTTACGAGTAAATCGTGAGTAATCATCCACAATTACTAGATAGAACCTTTTTCCACCAATACCTCGGGTAGGTCCAAACAAATCCATATACGTCGACGTTTTTTACCCAAGACGATGGTGTACATAGATCGACTTTGAGCATTGAGAGTACTTGGGGTGCAGGTGGCGAGGCTCGCCCTTGTTGGATGCGGCGAGGTCAAGCCTCACCCATCGTCGGCGGGCGAGCCCTGCCATCCCAACGCGAGGCCACGAAGGCCTTGCGCCAGGCTGGCGGGGCTCACCCTTGCCGGCCATGGGCGAGGCTCGACCCTCGCTAGATCCGATGAGGGCGAGCCTCGCTGCCTAGGCCTTGAGGGTGGCCTCGCGTTGGGCGGGCGAGGCTAGCCCTTGCCAAATCTGGTGAGGGTCAAGCCCTGCCCATGGTAGCGCCGGGCAGGCGAGCCTCGCCAGCCATGGGTGAGGCTCAACCCTTGCCAAATTCGGCGAGGGCAAGCCTTGTCGCCTAGCACGAGGCCGCCCTCGCGGCCACTGGCGAGGTGGTCGGCGAGGTCGACCTCGACCTTGCCGGCTGTTCACCTCTGGCCAGTTGCCGAGGTCTGGGGACCATTTGGATGAAGGAGGAGGAGAAGGAAAAAAGAAAAAAAAAAAGAAAAAAAAAAAAGAAAAGAAAAATAAAAAAATTCAAAAATATTAAAATATTATTAAAAGTTGTCCATGTCCATTGATCGGGCCATGTCAGCCGACTGGTGTCTAGTTAGCAAAATCCGGCCAAAATTAACCAGAAAGGACTAAATTGACACAATGTAAAAATGTTTAAGACTAAATTGGCACAAAAAAAGATTTAGAACTAAATTGGTATAAATACAAAAAGTTTAGGACTTTTTTTAACACTTTTCCCATGAAAGGAGTCACGCTTGCCTCTGGCACATGCATGAAACAAAGTCTATATTATTAAGCTAAAAGTTGCGCTCTTTTTGTCTCACTTATAAAATCCCAATATTAACCTTGTATTTGACAGTAAGATGATAAGATACCTTTTTTTTTTTTTTTTTTTTTAAATCAAGAAGGCATCATATGTTTACATGACTAATCATTTATTCTCAGCAAACGGAATGAGCCGTTTTATGCACACAACGAAGCAAACAAGAGCACAGAATCAGATCAAACGGAATGAGCGATGGTCATAATAAGGGGACCAAAACCTGTTGCGTACCACTTGGCCCCGCCCCATTTCGATTTCTATTCAATACTGATACAGACTCAAGGTTTAGAAAGTACTTATTCTCTGCGTAATCATTCTGATGGCTCGTGCATGAAGAGATGAAGCTCTCGTGGAAGAGAAAAGCGTCAAGCTCTTGAGCTGCATAAGGTGTGATGAAAAATAATGCGAAAGATTTGTGCCAAATTTTGTACTTAAAACATAAGTAAGCCAATCATATGGAAGAATTATATGCCAAGTCAATCACCATGGTGCTAAAACTTTTCAAACGAACATCTTAATACCACAACTTTTTAGGGGATCACTAAGTGTTTCCGGCAACTTTTGGAAAAATTGACTTAAATATTATTTTAATAATGTTGACTTGCTCGAGTTATTTAAATGGATGCTTTTAAAAAGTTTGGGTACTAAAATGATTTCTCATAAAGTTTTGGCATCAAATTGATCCATAGTATAGTTTCGACACTAAACTCTATATTAAGTGCGACCTGCTTCGCTGTTCAAGGGGGCAATTGCATTTTTCAGATAATTCATGTAAGACTTTTAACGCTGGCTATCATGTTAAAAACATAATTTTTTTCTGAAGTACACTTTGCATATACATTGTATATATTGGCCAAAGGTCAGATAAAAGCACCAACTTATACCTCAGGACAAAAATAGTCTCAAATCACACGAAAAACGCATGACGAAAAATGTCCAACGGATATAAAGAAACGACTTTAGACCCTCTAGAGAAAAATAACTCCATATTCAAACGACCCATAAAAAGGCATGAAATTTTACTAGAGCGACGAAAATTTCCATCATTGTTTTTTCGTCAAATTTATTTGGCATCTCACGTGACCAATGATTATTTGTGCACAATAGACATGTCAACTAAGCCAAAACAAAACTATAATGGATTATTTGCTCAGTTCACTTAAGTAGAAATCATTTGGAACCCTAATTTGCAAACTTGAAACTCTAACCAAAATTCACGATTTTCCAAAAATCTACAAATTAGCTCAAAATGTAAATTTAATAAAACCATACTTTGTGGACTCATCTTGTGGTGAAACCCTTGCCATCTAATCTACGAATTCGATTGGGGGCTAAACTCTTTTTCTCTTTGTTATCTGAAGAGAATGAACCAAAATACTATTGAAACAACGTCTTCTTAGTTTAATGTCTATGGCGTTGATTTGGCTCAACTGATGTGTCGATCGTACCCGTCAACATCATTAGCCATTGTAGAAGAAGAATAAGCCTTTTGGTCAGAAAAGCTATTCGATATTTTTGTCGCTCGAGCAAAACTTTGTGCTTTAATTTGGGATCATTTGAAAAATGGGTTTAGTTTTGTCCTAAGGATGAAAGCTTGCGTTTTTCTTTTATTCGGTGGATATTTGTCCTTTAAGCGAAAGTTTTTGCTTTTTCCGAATCTTTGAAAACTGGGGATATGTTTGTGTTGAGAGTACAAATTCATGCTCTCAATTTTTGCAATTTTGGCCGTCAGTTCACTAGCAAATTGTATTCTTGAAAATTGTGCAAGTAGACTGCATGAACAGGAATAAATCTCCTGGAGCATGATGCATCATGAGAGGAAAGTACAATGGGATGTGGTCCTCATTTTGTTTCTGTTGCTTCTAATTCAGTCCAGTCCAAGTACTTGCATGCAGTGTTTTCTCTCTCTTTTCAATAAAAGTGACTTTACAAAGAATTAATAATTCGTGCATCCGATGTATCTTTTTTCAGCTAAAGATGCCTTAGGGTTTCGAAGGCACCAAAGAAGTAAAACACGGTTTACTAGGTCAATCCAAGAAGAGCATGCTGGTGAGTAGTGAAGAATTAAGAAAGAGGACGTAAAACACATTTAACTAGCTTGAGAACCACTCTTCTAGTCAAGAAGGCATCATATGTTTAAATGACTTTTGGTTTATTCTTTAACAAACATGACAACTGTTTTAGACACGCAACGAAGCAAGCAGAGCACAGAATCTGATTAAATACGATCCAACGATCCGATTCTAGTCAAGGTCAAGGGGACTCCATACTGGGGATGAGTAGTGAGCATAGGAATAGGCGCATGCTCGTAAGAAGGAGATAGCTGCATCGAGAAATTCTGCAAAATCAAGGTCAGAGCAACTTTGGCTTCAGTGAAAGAAAAGTTTTGGCCAACGCAATTTCTTGGACCCCAACTGAAAGGGAGAAAGCAAAGCTTGTTCTGGGTTGCTTTTGAGACTCCCTCGGAGAATCTCTCTGGATTGAACTCTTTGGCATCATCACCCCAATTCTCTGGATCATGGTGGATCAGGATCGTCGGCACAAAAAGCACAACTCCTGGAGGTACTTGTATATCTCCCAACTTGGTTGTCTTTTGAACTGTTCTCATCGTCATAAGTCCAGGCGGATATAACCTGAGCACCTCATTCAGTATCATGCTTACCTGTATAAAAATCAAGTTGTTGTCAACCTGTTTTTATCCAAAAAGACATTGAAAATATAACAATTAAATTATCTAAACCTTGCCTAGTGGACCGAATTTATCAAACTTAATATTATTCCTGTGATCTACGTTGTAACTTTGAATGAGAAGGCACAATCCATATATATATATATTCTTTTGGTTCGTGGGAAGGCGCAGGGAAGAACAGCAATTAGATTTCAGGTCAGGTGGTTACAGTATTTCCTTCAATTTTTGGCCTTCCATTTTCATCCGTTCTTTCTTTTTCCTCTTTCTTTTTTTTTTTGCAGAAAACCATTTATTTGATGCGAGTTTTAAAATTCAAGAATATACTTGAAATCTAGATAAACAGCAGACGACAATACGATGAGAATCCTTACAATTTTTAGCCTGCTCAACCCATCAAAATCAGGTTTGTTGTTACCGAAAACTTGCAGGACTTCCTCTCTTGCCCTGTCTTGCCATTTTTGGTACTTGCTCAACAAAATCAGAGTCCAAGTCAGCAAAACAGCAGTAGTCTCTTGACCCGCAAAGTTGAATGCTTTACACTCTCCAATCACATCCTCCATGCTCATACCCTTTTGATCCGAAGACTCTCGAATTTCTTTCATGTTTGATTTTAGCAACAGTCCCAAGAGATCATCGTCATCTGCTCTTTCTTCCTTCATTGCCTTCTCTCTTTTGGTCACTATGTCTTCCAACAATCCACTTACTTTGCGGTTGATTTCTTTCATCCTCTTCCGCAGTTTGGTAGGCAAGAGGCTGCATTTTTTTTAATAAGAAAATTAACTTCAAGATGAAAACTTCACACATAAATTTAGTTTTTACAAGTTATACGTGTCCCGGTACATAAATGCACTCAACCATTTTCATCCATTCTATTGAGTTTAGAAGTTGGAAAACAGCAATCTCAATAAGAACTCGATAGAAGATTTGCCTTACTAGACATTGTTTTGAGAAGAAAAAAATTGCAGCGTGCCCTATATGCTACCTTGCAACCACAATGCAACCACTATCCATTATTTGCAAAATCATAAGAACATTGACTTTAGAAACTTTTCTAGTTCCTTGTGTGGCAAGATGCTTAAAGATCGATCAACACATGAATTGCAAAATCACGAGACAATTGTGGAAAGTTGCAACTGACTCGATGGATAAGGAATGAGGAAGTCAAAGGAAATTTTGGTACTCTCTTTTCTTGTCAAATGCTTTTGAAACAATTAAAGATCTTTGGATAAATTATTGCTAAATCAATCTTGACTTACCTCCACCCGGGAATAAACAAGAACTGAAGAATCTTGTTAGTGAGGGCAATTTGTTCTTGTTGAAGGGGGAGGATGCTCTTGACTCGGTCGTAGGTTACACCGAAAGCAGCTCTACAGAGTACATCACCCGTCAAATGCTGAAGGTCAGGCCACACATCCACTTCGCCTGCTAAACTTTGCTTCTTCCATCCCCTAATCATCTCCTCACAACTTGAACATGTTGCAGTCACTACATACTGTAATTATTCGACAATTAGAAAGCTAAATGAATTGAATGTACAAAGTTTTTAATTATCAATTATTTTGAGTTCCGTTAGATGTTGCATCTGGTCAAGAGACTATTAGCTGCAAGCCATAATACCTTCAACTTCTCATAGTGGAAAGCCGGGTTGATGATCTTTCTATGTTTGACCCATTTCTCACCCTCTATCATGATGAGCCCTGATACTAAGAGATCTTCCGTGGCCTTGGGATGTGGCTTTTCGAACTCATTGATCCGTGAAAATATTTGTTTCAACATGTCTGAGTCCATGATGGTCAATACAGGCGTTGGCCCAAACCATGTGAAGCAAAGCTTCCCTGCAACAATTATTTTTTACATAATTTATTGACCATCGGTCGCTTCATAGCTGTCATTCATTTTTCAAGTTACTTTTCCTAAAATCGACATTCAATGTTGTAAAATTTACATTATTGCAGGATTTTGTCGACTTGCTTTTCATGAATATATCTCGATTAAATTGCTGAAAAGAGACCAGAAATAAATAAATATTTATTTATTCTTTAGCTGGTTTTAGCTAAAAATAACAGCTTCTAGTGAGTTGAAATTGTATACTGTTTTACACCAGGAAATTGAGTTTGTCGAATCAATGATATTATACCTTTGGCTAACATTTCAACCGTATCTATACTTTGATGCCATGCGTACCGTATTTCTTGATGGAGTGATGAAAGAAAGGGAGCAAGCGAGGCGCGACGTCATTTGAGAAAGGAGTAATTGGTTGAGATTGTGCTTGCTTGCTCATTCTCATGTTGTCTCTCAGGTCTTGAAATAGAAGACTGTAAGAGGTTCCATTTAGACCTTGCCGTCTCAGACATCTTTCTAGCTTCCTCGGCTTCAGCCAAAACAAACAGAGCACTTTCCATGCACAAGTGAAGAAGGTGATCAGAACAAGGGAGAGAACGATAGAATATGCTGAGGACAGTTCCATATTCTACGCTAAACATATGACACGCTCGTCTTGTTTCTGTGAGAGGAAATAAATAGGACTCTTGGGGAGCAGAAAGACATCGTTGAAAAAGGAATGCGATGACTTCCTTTTGGTGAGGGAGTTCATCAACCGTGAATGCTTCTTAGTTTCTAAGTATGACGTCTGTTTTACATGATATTGTAAGGAATTCGTTCACTTGTTACCTGTCCAGCCATGCACGCTAGAATAATAAAAAAAAACTAAGCGGGATGATGTTTTTATTTCCAATCTTCAACCTTTCTTTTCAAAGTATTTCAATGCACCAAATTATTTCAATGCACCACGAAAACCATTGGCCAACCACATTTATCGGCCAGGAAAGGAACTCAAATGTGACCATCTGAGGGTGGGTGGTAAGTTACATCCTAAGAGTGGTAAAATGGACAATTTATTCGTGAGTGGTAAGTTATGGTAAATTGTTGGTAAATTTCAAAACTTTGTCCGTAGAATTAGGTGATTGGCAACTTGTTGGCTTGGTAATTTACCAACAATGTACGAGGTGTACCAATGTCATATCAATAGTAATTCCATGCTTATTTTGGGAAAATTGAACTTCACTAGAAAAGTAGTTTCGGAGTAAGCAATGTTCAGGGAAGAATGATATGATTTTCCGATGTTTGGGGTGGTCTTCGCAAGTAAAGTGAAGCCTATATTCATATATTTGTTAGCGAAAAACTCTAAATGTAATTTTTTTAGGAAGGAAACCCCGACCTCAACACTAGGATTCTTTTAAAACAAGTTCAAAAAGTTTCGTCCAACCCAAATCAAAAAGTAGTTTTCTTTATCAAGGAAACTCAGAGATTGATAGGAAGCCTTATCGGGAAGAATCGAGCTGAGCGGCACTACTACAGAAAACAGGCATATAGGACTGGTTAATGCTATGTTATTTCTGTCCTGTTGAAAGGATTCCAGCCTTGACGACTAGTCGAGAGAGAGTATTTTCTCTTGTGAGAGTAAGTGGGAGTATTGTACGAAGGACATGCTGTAGCTTTGCTAGTGTTCTGGCAGAGCAGGAATTCTTGCTGTCATGGGGGTTTTTATAACCCGCAACCTACTTGATGACTTAGATTGACAGAAACCTTGACATGTCATTACTTCAATAACAAAAGCTCACTTACATTGCTTAAATTGACGGTTGTATAAAGTTTTGATGCTTTGCTAAAATGATCATTCATAAAGTTTTGGCACTATCTTGATCATTCGTAATGTTTTGGCACTAAGGTTACATGTAGAGAATGATATAGCACTCTGTGACACTTTATTATGTTGATGCATAGCATCATTTGTACTCAAATTTTGGAAAGGCATAAAAATTCTTTTTCAACTGATTTACCTCTCACCTCTTGATTTACATAACTTGGATCTTAAGGTTTAGCAATGCCAAAAGGGCAAGGCCAGCCAAGGCAGGGCACGGCCTGTTCATGTGACAGGCTAAGTGGTGTCGTGGCCACGCGGTAAAATTCAACAGCAGTCGATCCTTCTCAAGTAAAGAAGCAGCTAATTTCTACTTGAACTTGAAAGTAGTAAAATCATTATTTCAAGTTACCTACCAATAAAATTGCTTACTTCTCAAATTGAAGAACCCTTGATGATCTAATAGGATCCATTGTCAAATTGAAGAATCATTATTTGTAGTATCATCGTTAACTGTTTTAAAAGTTTAAAATATTAGATGAATGAATTGTTTATTATTTAAATATTCTAACAAATTTATTATGAAATTCGAAAATGATAAAGTCATAATTTGAAGTTGCTAACTGGCCAATGATCATGTCACTACCTTTCTGATGACGATTGTTTAACAGTATCTGGGGAAACTGAAAAGAAACATCATTCTCTGAAAGTCAGAGAATCGGATGATGTAATTTGT
Organism: Eucalyptus cloeziana; assembly: GCA_014182715.1. Taxonomy (NCBI): domain Eukaryota; kingdom Viridiplantae; phylum Streptophyta; class Magnoliopsida; order Myrtales; family Myrtaceae; genus Eucalyptus; species Eucalyptus cloeziana. The sequence goes on from CM024640.1 coordinate 5,864,054, forward strand.
GATACATGAGACGAGGTTTCTTTTTTAAAAGTGGTATTCTATCCTTTGTTGGTTTACATCAACAGGTGCTACTTAATAAAGTCAATGAGCTGGCGTCAAGCGGCGGCTTGAAGTTCATATCACGTCACTAAACCAATTTTGCGTGACCTAGGTTGCCAAAATGGTGGTTGATGATCTTCGGAATCATGGCTGATGGAGTCATAGACGTTTTTAAAATTATGTGACGATGTACTTAACTCATAGTCGGTCCGGCGGGGCCTATGTTATTGCGAGGAAGTGCCAATCAATGTATTTATTTAAGAACAATGATTGCACATTTTTGAAAAACTTCTAGGACTCTACTGATTAAATATAACCATTTAGAACTCAATCGACCTGCCAATGTTACGTGTAGTACTTCCAATGTACTAAGCTCGTGGTTGGATAGGAAGTTCGAGACGTTTTGTCGACCTCATTTCTATCCGATTTTGTGGTAGTCATGGAAGGGACCAATTTTTTTCAGATCAATATGTTGATTGGTGGTAGACATCGCAGATATTTTTATCTAACTAAGGATGAATATAATTGATGTTCATCTAAGGAAAACTAGCAATCATAAATCTAGTTAACATGACCCGTTAAAGAAAACGAAAAAAAAGTGAAAGGAAGCGTAATTAATTTTGAGAAATGATTGAGTCACAATATTTAATATACTGTAAGAATAACAGTTTGTTCTTAACTACAAAAAACTAAAATAATTATAAATTATTGTGAAGTCAATTTCTTTAAGAATTTGTGGCTCATAATAAAATATTATTGTTACATTAGTCTAGCAAATACCATTAATTTTTGGAAAATGAGAATGTGATGACGCTTTTATTCTCAACAAAAAAACACAAAAAGCACCAAAATTTAGAAAAGTGACACTTAAATGTCAGTTTTTCTTAAATATGGGATACCTAAATACCAAGTCCGGCGAGCCCCATTGGAAATCCTATGTGGCAATTTTTTTATTATTATGGCTCGTCTACGTGGCTTCGCCAAAGAGTTAACTTAGCAAAGAATTGTCAAAACGTCGTTTTGGCATGGATTTGAATTTTAATATAAATATTAATTAAATTTAATTTAAAGCCAAATTGAAAAAAAAAGATAGTTGAAGATAGTTGCAGAACGGCTAGGGCTGAGCCCTTGCCGTTGCCTCCTTGCCATTATCGGGAAGGGCTAGGGCTTGACAACCTTGGCCAATCCTTCCCCCTCCGTCACTAGCCTTTCTTGGCGACGATAGGGAGGCGCGGCTAGGGCTCAACCCTTGCCTTCTACCTCCTCCTCCTTTTCTTTTTTCTTTTAATATAAATATTTTAATTATGTAATATTTATATTAATATTCAAATAAGAGGCAAAACCATCTTTTTTTTTTTCTTTAAATTTAGTTTTAAATTTAATTAAATTAATATTTATGTTAATTATCTACCCACGTCAATAGCAAAATAATGTTGTTTTGCACTATCCTTGTCGGAAAATTATCACGTTAGTATTTTGGTAGGATTTTCTCATCGTTGTACTTAATTGATTCATTTTGCTATGATTTTGGCATTTAAGTGTCATTTTTCTAACTTTTGGTATTTAAGTATCTTCTAGTGCCAAATTTGGCACTCCAGAGGTTTGGGTTTTCTTTACTCTCTTATGAGAAACAGTGTTGTCTCCACCATGTATTTTCCCTAAGAAAAGTCACCAATCTTATTCGATGGGTTTGCTAGCCCACCAAGTAAGATTTCTTAAATTAGAAAAAAAAACAATATATTAGCCAAAATAATGATAAGAAAATAAGCAAATAAAAAAGGAACTTATTAGCATCGTCCCATGTAAAATATTTTTACAGGGTCCGTTTGTTTTGCGGAAAATAACTTCCGGGAAAACGTTTTCCAGATTTTGCAGCGTTCGTTTCACAAAAAATGAACTAGTCAAGGAAAATGTTTTCCATCATTGAAAAAACAACCTTTAAAAATGAGGAAAGTGTTTTCCATTTCTAAGAAGTGGAAAATATTTTCCATAACTTCTTCCATCTTGCTTCTTTTTACCAATACATTTTCGTTTTATTTTTATGCTTTCTATTTTTTTTCTATATTTTTTTAAATCGAGTTTTTAATTTCTTTAAATTTTCTTTCTTTCATTTTCATATTCTTCTTTGGCCTTGGCCGATCCCGACCATGGTGGCGGCCGCCGAGCGGCTGCAAGCTAGCTCAAGCCTTGCCCTAGCCGATGAGAGCTCCGCGGGCCGGCAAGAGCTCTCGCCTCGAGGTTCACCGGGCTTTGGCGAGCGCGAGCTCGCCGGATCTGGTAGTGGAGCTCAAGCTCTTGATCAAGGCGTGCCTGAGCTTCGCTGTCGGATCTAGCGAGCTGGGTGGGGCTTGAGCCTCGCCTAAGCTTGTCGGATCTGGCGAGTAGGTCTTGGTCAGCCACCGAGTAGCCGGCCATCGTCAGGCATGCGGCGGCGGAGGAAGAAGGAGGAGGAAGGAGGAAGGAGGAAGGAAAAGAAAAAGGAAAAAAGAAAAAGAAAAGAAAGAAAAAATAAAAATAATAAAAATTTTGATTTTTAAAAATGCAAATAATTAAAAATTCATTTTTTAAAAAACATAAATAATAAAACTATTTTTTTGGTCAAATTCAATTTTTGATAATTTTTCCCAAATAATTAAATTAGCTAACGAACAGTGGAAATATTTTTCACTCAACGTTTAGATTTTGGGCGAACACCGGAAAATAGAGTCATTTTCCTGGAAAATGACTTTAAGGAAAATGTTTTCTGGAAATACGATATTTTCGCGAAACAAATGGACCCTAAGTGTAAAAAAGAATGATTTAAACATTGTTATTTCAAGAGAATATAAATTTAGGATCACTAGTCACGGCACCTATGCAAGATATTTTTCACACCTATAGTCGTGAATGAAAAATATCTATGATCTATTGAAATGAACACGGTCATAAAAATTGAACTTAAATATTTTATACCACCAACGTTAAAACTCCATAAGTATATAGAGGGATGACTACTAATATTTTACGTCAAGTAACATTTATCTTTGCGCAATTAAAGTCAAAAGAGATGGACAACCTAGAAGTCAAATGTCTGGCAATCTAGAAGTCTACGGAACGCTTGTAATTACATGAAGCGGTTAAATGTTTCAGTACACACCACCTGTAGCCTGTAAAGGAACTCTGATCCAAAGCACTTTGCACATAATTAGTGAAATTTGAACATATTATTTCTGGTGTCGAAGCTGGACATTTCCCAGTGCCTTGACTACTTTAGCGGCGGGGAAGAGAGACTAATTTGTTTTATAATATTTAAATGGAAGGATTTTTAATTTTATGCATGCAAATTCGTCACACAGCACTAATTGAAAGTCCACGGTATGTGTTATCCATGTGTAAGATATTTACAATTAATTTTTTTATTAATTGCTATATAGCTATTTTTCTTATATTTTGAGCGATATTCACCCTTTAAATACAAATTAATGCTCTCTCTCAACATTTTATTTTCCTTTCGGTTGTTCAATTCCATGAACATGAAACATGAGATCCATATTGCACCTGTTGTTCTTTCAACTTGTACGTCCATGATGGGGTGCGAACGAACGCACAGTTTCGTCTTGATGCGTTACGATGAAAAGTCACCAATGGAGGGTACGAAGGGAGATGTATAAAATCTCCCGAACACAATCGTTGGGAGTAGTTGTCAAATCATTTGCACCAAAATCTCTCTCAATTTCCATCATCAAGGAAGAAGGCGTTCCATCTTAAATTTTGCAAGAACGATCGGCATTTACACTGTGGAAATCGGATGTTTTCCTTGTGATTGCATCCAGACTAACGTGAGGAAGTGTTGTTCGTGATTGAATCGCAATTCAACGTTCGATCCGGGGCTATTTGCTATTTGCGCATCGGAATCAGGTAAGTCGTCTTCCGCCGACAAGAATTCCTTCATTGGTATCAGAGCCAGGTTGTGATTTCTGCCTTGTTTTCTTTGAGTTTCTCATCTGCCATTTGATATTGAGATCAAGAGATTGTTTTCTACACTGTTTGGATGTCTAATGGTCAGAATTGCCATATGAAAAACTCGAAATTCAACCGAAGCGAAGAACGGACTCGGGGTCGCGTACACCCGTACGATTTTGGTCATTTTTCGATATATTTTTTTGGCCTAAATTAATTATTGAATATATAGGGTGAAAGATCTCGTCGAGACGAGTCCAACGGTGGGTCGAGTGCCGCCGTACGATGCCGAACGCGCCCACACGCGCGGCCAGAAGCTGCTGTGCGTGGGCGCCACACGCCTGAAGTGCTGGCTTGGCCAGCGCGTGCGTCACACGCACCGGTCCGCGAACCGGCGGGTGCGCGTCATGTGCCGGTCGGCGAACCGGCGCGTGATGACGTCACTGTGACGTCATCTAACGGTTGGTAACCATTGGGATGACATCATCGATGACGTCACTGACGGCGGTAGTTGGCTGGCCGGTCACCGGCCGACGAATCGACCCGACCCGACACATTGACCTGACTCGACCCGTTGACCGTTGACCGGTCAACGGTTGGACCGGTCAACGGTTGGAACGGTCGGACCGGCCGGGAGCCTTTTGGCTCGTTGGCGCGTGCGCCACACGCGCCGTGTACTCAGGCGGCGCGTGGGGGCGCGTGCAAGCTCCGATTGGAGCATGGTCGGTGGCGTTGGGTTCGTATGGATGTCCTCTACACCGTGGTATAATTATTTTTCATTTTTGAATTTCATAAATGTATGAAAATGCGTAGGAAACCCCATGTGCGCGTATTTTTTGGGGTTTTGATATAGTTTATTTATTTGTAGCTTGTATTTTTTTGTGGTTTAGGAAATACAGTAACTAACTTGTGTGCAAATGATGTCATATATGCTGTGTAGAACTTGGTTTGATAATACCTTGTATATAGTTTAATATACTTGCAATTTTCAAGTTGCTAGAAAATTCGAACAATGGTAGGAAATCCATTACATGTTGAATTGTGGTTTTATTTGGAATTGCTGCATGATTGTTATTTGTATATTGTTTTACATCATGCTATGTTTTGTGTTAATGGAAAAATGTAGACATTACATGAGGTCATGTAATTATTTTTTCCTAGTGGAGTTCCTAGGTTGGTAGAATTCGAAGGAGTTTTCACCTAGAACTCAAAATTTGTGCAAATTAAACTAATTAATGATAATTGAAGAATTGTACATAGAAGTTGATTGGGAACATAGTGAACTTTTGTTTCTATGTCTTATGTTGAATTATCATTATTTTATTTTGTTTTTGCTGCAAATTAAATATGTGTGTTACTCTGAAAAATGTGCTAGTATTGATTCCGCGTCTATTATGTAAATGTGTTATAGCAATTGAATATGGCATCAGCATCCAAGACCATTGTGGCTGACCTCAATAAGGGTGAGAAGCTGAGCTGGTGACAATTATGATATTTGGCACCGAAAGGTTGAGTACATCCTTGAGGAGCAAGAGGTTTTGGAAACCCTCAACCATACCATGGATGAACCTGAGCATGGAACTTCAGCTCAACATAGGAGAGATACGGAAGCTTATCAAGCTTGGAAAAGAAGAAACAGGGATTGCTAGCATCACGTTGTTGAGCTGTATGCAAGATGATCTCATGTGTGAGTTTGAAAATTATGATAAAGCTCAAGCTATGTGGGTTGCCTTGAAGGATAAGTTTGGGGGTACATCTGCCACTAAGCTGAGGAGACTCATCATCAAATTTGACACATACCGAAAGCGCCCAAATATAACGATGAGGCAGCATCTTCGGGAGATGTCAAATATGATTCGTGAGCTGAAGTCGGCAGGTCACTCCCTTACTGATGAACAGCAGGTTCAGGCTGTTATAAGGTCTCTTCCTAACAATTTGGAACATATGAAAATCAATATGACGCATAATGAGAACATCGTCACTTTTGATGATATTGCGCGTCATTTGGAATTAGAGGATGAGCACCTAGAGGCTGCAAGATCCTCTACCCATGTTTATGTTGCTGAATCGAGTTCGCGCAAAGCTTCGGGCTTCAAGCGCAAGAGGAATCTTCGGTTCAACAACAAAGGGAAGATGGCGATCGGGGGACCCAAGAGGGCTAAGACCTTCTTACGCAAGAAGCGTGGTGGGAAGAAGGACAAGGCCAATATGGAGTGCCACAATTGTGGCAAGCTGGGTCATTTTGCTCGTGAATGCATTGAGTCGAAAAATGTACCCTATTACTCCATTACTTTGAGTAATGTTTTTGTTTCTAGTATTGTAATGCTTGCTGAATCTCATCCAATGTGGTTTGGAGACTCGGGAGCAACGGACCATGTAGCTAGAGACAGAAGCATTTGTGGAGTATCGTCGGATACCGCCTGGAAGAAGATGGATATATGTTGGGAATAACTTAAGAGTTGAAGTGAAGGGTATCGGCACATGTAAATTAATCTTACATGGTGGTCGAAACCTATTCCTGCATGATGTCCTTTATGCTCCAGATATTCGACGAAACTTGGTTTCTGTAGTTGTTATTCTTAGCTTAGGTTATGTATTTAATTTCCATGGTGATTGTGTTGATATTTTGTATGGAACCGTTTATTATGGTTCAGGTCATGTATCGAATGGTTTTATGGTGTTATACATTGACTATGATCAGTACGATGTTAATGTTAATGGTTGTTTTTCTTTAATTGCATCTTCTAATAATGTTGAGATTGATGCAAATACTTGGCATGCTAGATTAGGTCACATTGGGTTGCAAAGAATGCAAAGATTAGCTAGAGAAGGCCTTTTTAGGGTCACTCACTAATGTTGATCTACCCGTATGTGAACATTGCCTAGCGGGAAAAGCAACTAAAAAACCATTCGGTAAAGGGACTAGAGCTGAATTTCCATTGCAACTCATACATTCTGACATTTGTGGTCCTTTGAATGTGAGGGTGAGGCATGGAGTCTCATATTTCATTACTTTCATAGATGACTTCACGCGTTTCGGTTATGTCTTTCTGATCTCCCATAAGTCCGAAGCATTAGATTGCTTTAGACGATATATAGCGATGGTAGAGAATCAGTTGAACAAAACAGTAAAGACATTGAGAACCGATCGTGGACGTGAATATCTATCGGAGCAATTCAAGGCTCTTTGTGATGAAAAGGGAATTGTACGACAATTGACTATTCTTGGTACTCCACAACAAAATGGGGTAGCTGAGAGAAGGAATAGAACCATTTTGGAAATGGTTAGGTCTATGATGGTGTAAGCAAATTTACCTATCTCCTATTGGGGAGATGCGTTATTGACTGCTACCTATATACTTAACCGTGTGCCCTCAAAATCGGTCACTTCCACCCTTTATGAATTATGGACTGGTAGGAAACTAGACTTGAGTAGTCTACATCCATGGGGATGTGCAGCTTATGTTCATGATTCTTCCCATAAACATGGCAAATTAGGTCATAGAGGGAAGAAATGTATCTTTATAAGATATTCGAACACTCCAAAGGGTACGTGTTCATAGGTGAACAAGCTGATGGAAGTGTGACCGAAATGGAGTCACGAGATGTCACATTCTTAGAGAACGATTTTCCTAGTAGAGGTGAGATTGATAAGGATTTCCAATTATATGAGATGGAAGATTCTAATAATACACCCACTAATGTTATGGAGGGAAATGAAGATTTACCTCAATATGAAAGACCTAGTGGGAGTGTTGCATCGCCTGATGAATTGAATTCAAGAAAAATTCAATTGCGTAAAAGTAATCGTAAAAGTATTCCCTGTCGTCGTTTTGAGATTGAAGGGGAAGCATTTATGATTGCTCAAAAGGACGATACCGAGCCTAAGACTATTCAAGAGGCTCTCTCATCCTCTGATAAGGAAGAATGGAGAAAAGCTTTGGAAGACGAGATGGAGTCAATGAAGACAAATCATGTCTGGGACTTGGTTGATCTACCATCCAATCGTAAGGCCATTGGAAACAAATGAGTCTTTAAGATTAAGCGAAGGGCAGATGGATCCATTGAAAAGTATAAGGCTCGCCTTGTGGCGAAAGGTTATACTCAACAAGAGGGTATAGACTATGAGGAAATCTTTTGACTAGTTGTAAGGTTTGCCTCAATACGCCTTATTCTAGCTATCGTTACACATTTGGACCTTGAATTACATCAACTGGATGTAAAGATGGCATTTCTCAATGGAGAACTAGATGAGGAAATTTATATGAAACAACCAATATGTTTCATAGCTAAAGGTCAAGAGCATAAAGTTTGCAAACTTCATCGCTCAATATATGGCCTTAAGCAATCATCTAGACAGTGGTATCTTCGTTTTTATCGAGCCATAACAACTTTTAGTTTCATGATGATCGAAGAAGATCATTGTGTATATGTCAAGCGGTCCGAAGACAAATTTGTGATTTTATCATTTTATGTGGACGATATTCTGTTGGTTGGAAATGACAAGATTATGGTAATCACCATAAAAGAATGGTTGTTCTCCAATTTTGAAATGAAGGACATGGGAGAAGCTGCTTATATATTAGGAGTTAAGATCGAAAGAGATCGATCAAGGAAACTCGTTACTTTATCACAAGAATCTTATATTATGAAGATTCTTGAGCGTTTCAATATGCAGCATTGTAATCCCATTGATACCCTTGTCATGCAAGGTGAAGGCCTAAGTACTGAGATGTGTCCTAAGACTCCAGAAGAAATCAAAGTGATGGAAACTATTCCTTACGCTACTGCGATCGGAAGTTTGATGTATGCTATGATGTGTACTCGACCCGACATATGTTATGTCGTGGGATTGGTGAGCCGATATCAATCAAATCTCGGTCAAACACACTGGAAAGCAGTGAAGAGGATCCTGAGATACTTGAAGGGCACCATGAACTATCGACTTTGTTACCAAGGGAATGATTTACGCTTATTAGGTTATTCATATGCTGATTGGGGTGGAGACACGGATGAGCGTAAATCGACTTCGGATATGCGTTCTTGCTCAATGGAGGTGCAATTTCTTGGAATAGCAAGAAACAGACATGCATAGCCTTGTCAACTATGGAGGCTGAGTTTATTGCCTGTTACGCTGCGGTGCAAGAAGCGGTATGGCTAAAACGTTTCTTTGAAAATTTAGCCACATTGCGAGGTTCCAAGACGTAACTTGATTTATTGCGATAGTCAAGCTGCCATTGCCTATGTGAAAGATCTCAAGTATCATGGAAGGACGAAGCATATTGACATGAAGAATAACTTCATCAGAGATATTATAGCGAAGAAAGAAGTGATTCTACAATACATTTCAACTAATAGAATGGTTGCTGATCCATTTATGAAGGCTATTCCTAGATACATATTCTTGACCCACAGGATGTCACTAGGTTTGCGTAGAATGTGATATGTGTTATTGTAGAGAATCATTGTTTTATGTATTTTGTGGACATATGTATTGTACTTGTTTGTTTATTAATGACTTGATGTTTTATCAAGAAGTACAAATACATTATGAGACTAGCACAAGTACACATATATTATTGGAAAGTATGTCAGCAGATAATGATTGGCTCACTCACACGAGCAATCGCCTCAAGCGCTATGGTTAGCATGTTGAGATGAGATATTATGTACAAATAAATACTGAAAAACAAATTTGGTACATAAAATATGTCGCCTTTATTGGAGTCAAGATGAGGTCTGTGATTTGTTTATGATAAGACCGAACATGATAGTCCCACAATCATGTATGCCTGTAAGATGTCGGATGCGAGTACTTAATTAGGCGCTATAGAAAGCGAGCTGATATAGCACTCGAGCTAAACATAAGTACGTGAGAAGCACGTGACTATGTTTAGGCTAAGATCGGTATAGTGGATATATTTAAGAAATGACATACGCTCTTATAGAAAGAGAAATCCACTATAACATGTAATTCATACTACATGTGCATTGTTCGACCGACAAGAGAATGTGAGTAAAATTATCCCTATTTACTCATTGTGTGAGTCCTTGAGGTAATTTATGATTTACTTCAATTTGTACCCTATGTTACTTCTGATTATGTTCTCGAAGTGAAAGATCAATGTTGCTACTTTAGCATGTTACGGGCGGTCATGAATAGATATGGCCCATGGGACGTGTCTAGGAAAGCAGTTGTTCTGAAATTGAGAGAGACATGAGTGCGAAGGAAGACTATTGTTGTATTACATCTATCACATGTATTTACTGGTCGACCAATTATATCGCCTTATGTGGTTGCGGATATAATTGTAAATACATGGTGTTTTGAGGATAATCAAGTATAGCCTTTAAGGGATAAGCATACTTGAATTGATGTAACAAAAATATGCGGGGCCGTGTGAGACATCGATTGTTTATTTTTCTTTTCGGGTTGTAGCCATTATGTCATCCCTAACAGATGCATAATTTGAGCTCCCAAGTGTAGGTGTACTCACTGGTCGCACGGCTTACTTGCCAGTATGAATTGTTATGTAAAGTTGATGAATGTTGAATGCCTTGTCTTATATTCTTGATAGAGCGCTATCGGGCCCATCATGTCCGAGTGGGAGATGTTGTTCTTTCAGCTGGTACGTCCATGATGGGGTGCGAACGGAACGCACCGTTTCGTCTTGATGCATTACGATGGAAAGTCACCAATGGAGGGGTACGAAGGGAGACGTATAAAATCTCCCGAACACAACCGTTGGGAGTAGTTGTCAGATCATTTGCACCAAAATCACTCTCAATTTCCATCATCAAGGAAGAAGGCGTTCTATCTTCAATTTTGCAAGAACAATCGGCATTTACGCTGTGGAAATTGGATGTTTTCCTTGTGATTGCATCTAGACTAACGTGAGGAAGTGTTGTTCGTGATTGAATCGCAATTCAACGTTCGATCCAGGGTTATTTGCTGTTTGCGCATTGGAATCAAGTAAGTCGTCTTCCGCCGACAAGAATTCCTTCAGCACCATTACTAAAGAGAAGTAACGGTGCCGTAAGGCTCTAAGTATTCAATGCTAATATCAAATAGAATACATCTTTATTTAAAATACTCGTTACTAAGTACGGCCAAGCATCTCTAAGTTGAGTGTACTTTTAGTTTTTCCCAATATAATATAACTGCTTGACTTCGCTAAAATACGAAATCGAAAACCAGTTTCATGTAAATCATATTGATACTCCATGTCAATTTTCCCAACTAATGCACGTTGACATCCAAATTTTCAATTAAGGGACTGTACATACATGTCATAAGAAAACTAGGGATTGAATTGATCAATGACGATAAAATTTAAACAAGAAAAGTACAAAAAAAGTTATAAACATATTGTATTAATTCAGTTATAAACTTTTTAATTGGACCATTTAAATCCTAAATATTTTGTATTTATGCCAATTGAGTCCATCCGATGAATTTTGGCTTGAAATCACTGACATAAATGCTGGCCATCATACATGGTACGATCGGCATGACGTGGACAAATTTTGCAAAATTTTGATATTTTTTCAATTATTATTATTTTATCTTTTTATAATTTTTTTCTATTGTGGCCGGTGAGGGTCATGACCCTCATCTGGGCCATGGGTGGCCTCGAGTGAGGGCCGCCAAGCCCTCACCAAATCTAGCAAATCTAGCAAGGGTGGTCCTCGCCCATGTTGCGATGGTTGAGCCCTGGCGGCGACTTTTATAATTTTTCTTTAATTTTTTCCTTTTCTTTTCTTTGCGGCAAGCACTGGCGACCAATGCTTATCGTTGAATAGGGAAAAAAATCAAAGAATTTTAAACAAGTGAAGAATCCCTCGATGCCAGCGTCGGTTGTGCCATATAGGACGATTGATGTTGATTAGAGCCACATCAATGATTTCTTGTCTAAATTGACTAAAAAGACTACATTGGAAAATAATCTTTTAAGACTAAATTAGTAAAATTGGAAGATTTAAAATTGAATTGGTGGACGTACAATAGATGTGGGATTTTATATTATTGTTGCTTTACTTTTCTTTTCCTTGCATCTACTAGCCAAATAGAATCTGTTAGCTTTTAATATTAGTTTAAATAAGTTCACCACCAACTTTTAGATCACGTTAAGCATTTCCGGCAAGGTGGTAATTTTAAATTCATACAATTTGACAAAGCACCCACATGCCGCAAGATAAAAACATATATTTTTTCATCGACTTTTTTCACCTTCTTGAATACAATTAACGAAGTTAAATGGAAGCCTGGCGTTTCACTTTTCAGTTTCCCCGCGATGCTTTTTCCATTGTTGACCATACATAAGAAAGAGTAGCTTCAATTAAGAATGTGCAAAGGAATTGAAAACTGCCCGGAAACGGACCAGACCAGCCTAGAATGGCGATTCCTATGGGGACCGGTTTGGTTCCCAATTCCAATTTAATGGAATTGGTGAGTATTGGTTCAATTCTTGATTCTAGGCATGTAACCGTCTACCTATATGCCCAGACTAGATACACACACACACACACACACACACACACAAAGAAATTCCATCTCAATTACTTAATTATTTCACACACACACATACAAAGAAATTCCATCTCAATTACTTTATTATTTTGTAGTTCTTTGACCAATATATATGTTCATATATATATATATGTAGTTATTTAACATGATTGACTAATTTTGTCTATCGGGATTAATCCTTGTACCTTTTTTCACACACAGATAAAGAAATTCCATCTCAATTACTGAATTTTTTTTTTTAGGTAAAGCTCAATTACTTAATTATTTCTCTCACACACACACATAAAGAAATTCTATCTCAATTACTTAATTATTTTGTAGTTTTTTTACCAATATATATGTTCATATACATATATATATATATATATGTAGTTATTTAACATTATTGATTAATTTTGTCTATTAGGATTAATCCTTGTACCTTTTTTCATTCTAATAATCCGTTTACTTACTTTTTCAGCCAAAAACAACATAAACAAAGAGAAAGGATGGGACTGATCGGAGATATTCATAATGTTGTGGCATTTGGTCGTCATAATACAAAATTAAGAGTCAATGGCTAGTTTTAAGAGCACAATCGGATCTCTCCTTAGCCATCTTGGCAATTAAATTGGATTGATGTTGAAAAGAAGATGGATTAAGCGATTAATATTTTAACTGTCGTGGAGGTTAGGACTTCTAATGTAGAGTTTAATTCTCCACATGTTCCTGTTGTTGGGGAACCCTAAGAGGACCACACCATAAACTTCAAAGAAATTAAGTGCCTACCAGATTAGTATTGTCTATTTGTTTTGCCCTATAGTTTCAAACTTTAATCAAAATCAATGGCTCACATTTTAACACAAATTTAAGGCCGTACAAGCTTTTGTTAGAAACTAAGTTCACCATTATCCTAATTGATGAATATAATGTTGTAGTGATTGGGGACTAGTTCCATGGACCCACTTAGGAATTGGATCGGGCTAGTAATCCATTTTTTGAGTGGATTCATGAAACCAATCAGTCCTTAGTAAATGGTTCCGAGGGTGTGTTTGTTTTGCGAAAAACAATTTTCGGGAATACGTTTTCCTCGTTTTCCAGCGTTTGATTCATTTAGGAAAATGAGTCAACAGAAAATGTTTTCCTAATCAATAGAAAATGTTTTCCTTCCAAAGCTTAAATTTAGGAAAATGATTTCCCCTTTAAAAGAACCGGAAAACGTTTTCCAAAATGTTTTAAGGTCCTTGCTTAATGAAAAATTTATTATTAAAAGAAATTTCTAATTAAAAATTTCGAATTTGTTATTATTATATATTTTCTTTTCTTTCTTCTTTTTTTTTTTTTTTTTTCATGTTTTTTCTTTTCTTTCTTTGCCTGTGAATGTAAACCCTAACTTATCCTCCCCTCTCTCCTTCTCCTTCGCCCCCTCCCTTTCGTCACCGCTGCCTCCTCCAACCCTAGCCCCTCCTACGCTCCCATTGGCTTCGCTCCCTCCTCTTCCTCTTCATCGGCGTCTTCTACACCTTCAATCATTTTTCAAATGCAATCCAAACACCAGAAAATATTTTCAGTTACGTGTCACCAAACAAAGGAAAACTAACCGTTTTCCTGGAAAATGGTTTCCCAGAAAACATTTTTCAAAAACATTACATTTTTCGTGAAACAAACACACCCCGAATTCCAATGTGAGAATTGCTCATCCGGACCATGCTCATCCCTAGCTTCAATGCCACCCTCTCCCTGACCTACTCACTCTTTTTATTCCAACTTTCAAGCTTTTGCTTCTTTACTTTTAGTGAACTTTTCACTTATTTTTATGCAATTACGTAAAAATAAATTCTTTTTTTGTGCTTGTTAAACAATTATTGACATGACAAACACGATATATCATAGTGCACTATATAAAAATATAACTTCATCTCAACGCAATCTTAACATATTTTGATTCACGTTAATAGTATATGTCTAAATATGTATTATATTTATATATTTTGAACTTAATTTTACTTTTATCCGATGTGCAGTTTGTAATTAGTTCTTGAAGTAAAATTGACAAAGTATGTTCCGTAGCAACTGTATTGGTGTCAAAATCATATATGCTGATCCTATGTTAGTTTGATGTCTTTCAAGTCATCTATATACCTCCAAACTTAACAAATAAAAACACTGTGATTTTTTTCCGACTTTTAGCTTGCTTCATCCAATCTGATGTAATTAATCAATTTAAATAATTAGTGTCTCAAACTTGTAATGATCCCTCAATTATTAATTTTTAAAAAAATTAAAAGAAACAATTACATTCAATGTATACCCACTCATCTCACTAATTTAGATAAGAAGTACGTTTTAATGATCGATCATTAAAAATTGTTAAACATCCTTGGGCATACAATAAATATGTGAGTACATTACATATCTATGATTTAATCCTCTCCAAATGCTTGGTAAAGATAGTTCATAGTACAATTTTAATCTTAGAAAAGAATTGGCTGAAATAATTGGGGGGAGAATTACTAAAAAAATCATAATCTTTTGCAGTTGTGCCAATTTAGTCATAAACTTATTTTTTTGGTCAATTGAGGCATAAACCTTTTACAATTGTGCTGGTTTAGTCATTCGGCCAAAATTGACTGGCGGGTGCTTACGTGGCCAGGCGGGGCCAGCCACAAATTTTTTAATAATATTATATATTTTGAATTATTTTATTAATTTTTAAATATTTTTTACCCCTCTCTCTCTCTCTCTCTCTCTCTCATTGACGACTAGCTAGCCCTCGCTAGTCGCCGAACTGAGGCAGCCCTCTAGCTTCCCTCCCTCCCTATGGCTTTGACGACTAGCCAGCCTTTGCTAGTCGCCAAACTGAGGCAGTTGGGCGAGCTCGCCTCGCCATCGCTAGGTGAGGGCGAGCTCACCTAGCCACTAGCGGGGCGAATCCTCGCTGGATTTGGAGGGGGTTCACCTCGCCTCACTTGATCGAGTGACAACGAGGCCTCCCTTGCCGAATTTGGCAAGGGCTCGCTTGCCATCGTTGGGCGAGAACTCCCTTGCAGATCTAGCGAGGGCTTGCCCCGCCAATGTTTGGGTGACCTCCTTGCCAGATACGATGAGGGAGTCCTTGCCTAGCGACGATGAGGGGGGCCTCGCCGGTGTTGGGTCTAGCAAGGCAAGCCCTCACCAAATCTAGTGGGGGCTCACCCCGCTAGTGGTTGGGTGAGCTTCCCGCGAGGGCTAGCCGGTCGCTAGAGCCAAAGGAAGAAGGAGGGAGGAAGAGGAAGGAGGAGGGAGGGAAAAAAAAAGAGAGAGAAAAAGGTAAAAAGGTTAAAAAATAAAATAATTGAAAAAAATAAAATATTATTAAAAAATTTGTCATAGGTGCCGACCAACTAATTTTGGCTGGAAGGACTAAACTAGTACAATTGTAAAAGGTTTATGACTCAATTGATAAAAAATAGAAAGTTTAAAATTGAATTGGTACAACCGCAAAATGTTTAGGATTCTTTTAGTAATTTTCCCAATAATTGTCCTTGGTACCATTCTCATTGTGCTGGTAGGCATGAGTTTATTACTAGTTCTAAATAAAAATTCATGGCTATGTACTCTAGGCAGTACTCGCGATCGTTCTTCATCTATTGAAGAAGATTATCACTTATCTTTTGTTTATCTTCTTAATTACAAGCGGTGGAACATTCTTTGTGGGCAAATATGTGCTTGGATGGTTGGACGATTAAACCCTAAGTTGCAAACCCGAAACACTAACCAAACTTCATAATTTGCTTGAACTCCAAAAATTAGCTAATATTTTATATTTAATAAAACCCTATTGCAACCTAATATCGTGTCGAAATCCTAGCCCTCCAATCTGCGAATTCAATTCGGGGCTGAACTCCTCCTTGTGTTATCCGAAAGAACCAAAATCCTACTCAAACAACGTCGCTTTTGGTTAAAAGTTTATGGCGTCTTCTGTCTTAAGGATATAAGTTTGTGCCTTTTTTTTTTCCGAATCATTTCAAAACTGGGTGTTATTTTTGTCTTGACTATACAAAGTTCATGCTTTCTTTGGCATTGTTGGCCGTCAGATATTTGGAACACATTTCACAAGCAAATTGTTTTCTAGAAATTAATACATGCAAGGTTGCATGAGCAGGAATAATTGTAATTGATTATGATGAAATCAAGAGAGGAAAAATATATTCGCATGTGGTCTTCCTTGTGTTTCTGTTGCTTTGCCTTCCGTAATGCAAGTACTCGTATTCAGTGTTTTCCGTCTCTTTTTAATATAAGCAACTTCATAAAGTTAACGATTCGTTTTTAGAATTAGAACAGATATATAATAATTTGGCTAAAGATGGAAAGAAATTTCACGTCTGGAACAATTCTTTTGGAAAGCACCAAAAGAGTACGTAAAACCCAGTTAACTAGGTCAATCCAAGAAGAGCATTCTGTCGAGATGTGAAGAATTTCAAAATGAAAGCATATCATTAATTAGGAACCACTTTTTTAGTCAAGAAGGCATGATATATTTACATTGACTTTTCTTTGATTCTCAACGAACATAACAAACCATTTTATGCATACAATGTATGAAACAAGAGGACAGAATTTGATCAATTACGAATCAAGGAATTCGATCTGATTCTAGTCAAGATCAGGGGCACTCCATATTGGGGATGAATAATGAACGAAGGAATAGGGGCATGCTTGTAAGAAGGAGACAGCTGCACTTTGAAACTCTGTAAAATCAAGGTCAGAGCTACTTTGGCTTCAAGGAAAGTAAAGTTTTGGCCAATGCAAGTTCTAGGGCCCGAACCGAAAGGGAAAAAGCAGAGCTTATTCTTGGTTGATTTTGAGACTCCCTCAGAGAATCTGTCTGGATTGAACTCTTTGGCATCATCACCCCAAATCTCTGGATCATGGTGGATCAGGATAATGGGCACAACAATCAAAACACCTGGAGGTATTTGTATATCTCCCAACTTGGTTTTCTTGTGAACTGTTCTCATCGTCATAAATACAGGCGGATATAACCTAAGCACCTCATTCAGTATCATGCTTACCTGCATATAAATCAATTTGTAGTCAGCTTGTTTTTGTCCAAAAAAGACATTAACAATGCAACTATCAAATTAATTAAAACTAAATATCATTCATGTGATCCGTGTTGTAACTTCGAATGAGGAGGCATGATCCATGTGTCTCACTTCTGTCACTAGCGGAACCTAACTTGAGTAACTATTGCCTAAATACTCATTTTTTACTTTTGGTTTGGGGGAAGTACAGCAACTAGATTTCGGGGCAGGTGGTTACAATTTTTTCCTTCATTTCTCGTTTGTAATTTCTTTTTTCTTTTTGGCAAAAACCTATTATCTGATGTGAGTTTTCAGTTTCAGGAATGTATGTCTTGAAAGCGAGATGAACATCAGCCTATAACACGAGGAGAATCCTTACAATTTTTAGTCGGCTCAACCCATCAAAATCAGGTTTGTTGTTGCCGAAAACTCGCAGAACTTCCTCTCTTGCTCTGTCTTGCCAGTCTTGGTACTTGCTCAACAAAATCAGAGTCCAGGTCAGCAAAACAGAAGTCGCCTCTTGACCCGCCAGGTTGAACGCTTTGCACTCTTGAATCACATCCTCTATGCTCATACCCTTTTGATGCCCGGATTCTTGAATTTCTTTCATGTTTGATTTTAGCAACAGTCCCAACAGATCGTCTTTATCTACTCCTTCCTTCATTGCCTTCGCTCTTTTGGTCACTACGTCTTCCAAAAATCCTCTCACTTTGTGGTCAATTTCTTTCATCCTCTTCCGCAGTTTGGTCGGCAAGAGGCTGCATTTTTTTTTTTAACACAAGTCAACTTGAAGATGAAACTTTATACATTAATTTGGTTTCCACAGCTTTGTGTCTTGCAACATAAGTACACTCAATCATTTTCATTAATTCTTATGAGTTTAGAAACTGGAAAACAGCAATCGTGAGGACAATTCGATCAAATATTTGCCTTATTAAAAATTGTTTTGACAGGAAAAAAATTGCAGTAAGCGCAATATACTATCTTGCAATCACAATCCAACCCCTATCCATGATTTGCAGGAAGAAAATTGTCTTCAGAAACTTTTCAATCCTTGTGTGGCAAGATGCTTTAAGATTGGTGCATGATTTGCAAAATCACAAGAAAATGGTGGAAGGTTTAAACTGACTTCATGGATAAGGATTGAGGAAGTCACTGAAGTCTGTTACTCTTTTTTCTTGTTATATGCTTTTGTAACAGTAAAAGATCTTGGGATAAATTGTTGCTATATTAATCTCGAACTGACCTCCAGCCAGGGATAAATGCGAATTGAAGAACTTTGTATGTGAGGCTCATTTGTTCTTGTTGAAGGAGGATGATGCTCTTGGCTTGGTCATAGTTACCACCGAAAGCAGCTCTATAGAAAACATCACCACTCAAATGTTGAAGGTGAGGCCACACATCCACTTCACCAGCCAAACATTGCTTCTCCCATCCCCTAATCACCTCCTCACAACTTGAACATGTTGCTGTCACTACATTCTGTAAGTTTTTAACAGTTAAAAAGCTATAGAGTAAGTAATTTTTAGTTATTAGATTTTCATGGACTACGAGTTTCATGTGCTGTTACAATAAAATGCGATGGGATTATTAATTATTTTAAGTTCCCTTAGATGTTTCATCTGGTCAGGAAACTTTTAGCAACGAGCAGTAATACCTTCAACTTCTCATAGTGAAAAGCCGGGTTGATGATCTTTCTATGTTTGGCCCATTTCTCACCCTCAATCTCTATAAGCCCCGATATAAAGAGATCTCCAATGGCCTTGGGATGGGGCTTTTCAAACTCGTTGATCCGTGAAAATATTTCTTTCAACATGTCTGAGTCCATGATGTTCAATACAGGCGTTGGCCCAAACCATGTAAAGCAAAGCTTCCCTGCAATAACCATTTTTTACAAACTACATAAATAATCTAGGCGTCAAATGACTACCGGATCCCATATATCACCCATTTCTGTACGTCAGGTGCTTAAACTAGCAGATAAATTGTAAGTAACCCACTTAAAACCCATGTAGCAGATCAATTTGCATGCGAAAATGAGCAATAAAGTAGCTTTCCGATGGTAGCTGACTACATAGCTGCCATTAACATGCCGTGTTACTTTGCCCCTGAAAACAACATTCAATGTTGAAAAAAACAGCCTTTTGTCAGGATATTGTCTACTCGTTTTTCAGGAATATATCTCGATTAAACTGCTGAAAAGAAACCATGAGTACATTCTTTAGCGGGTTTTTAGCTAACAACTCCACCTTCTAGTGAGTTGAAATTGTAGATTGTCTTTTACCTGGAAATCGAGTTTGTCAAATCAACAATATAATATCATTGGCTACAAAAATTGGACTGTATCTCGACTTTGATGGCATGCGTACCATATTTCTTGATGGACTGATGAAAGAAAGGGAGAACGCGAGGCACGATGTCGTTGGAGAAAGAAGTACTGGATTGAGATTGCGCTTGCTTGGTCATTCTCAAGTTGTCTCTCAGGTCTTGAAACGAAAGCCGATAAGTAGTTCCATTTAGACCTTGTCGTCTCAGACATCTTTCTAGCTGCTTCGGCTTCAACCAAAACAAACAGAGTAATTTCCGTGCGCAAGTGAAGAAGGTGATCAGAACAAGGGAGAGAACAATCGAATAAGCCAAGGACATTTCCATATTCTACGTCAAACATGCGATGAACTTGTCTTCTTTCTGTGAGTCGAAATATATAGTACTCTTGGGGAGCCGAAAAATAGACAGAGGCATAGACAAGGAAATAAAAAAAGGGGAAAAAACATTGACGTACATGAGCTCATCCAAGAAACAATCTTTTGCGTAGATGTTGAAAGAAAAATTGCGTAAATTTTGAAAGAAAGCAATCTTATTCCTTTTTTATATCCGTTAATGATCCATTACCTGTCCAGCGATGCACCTGTCCACCGGTGTGTGTTTGACTCTCTCTCTCTATATAAATAAAGCTCATGCGAGTCACGTTTGACACGTTCGCATGCGACCTTTAACTAGTAATTTTATTTTCAGGGTCTGTCTAGAATATTCAAACTCAAATGCACTTAAATCTCAGCTACCAGAATTTCAACAACATAATAATATACCCAAGGCACTAAATTATTAATACTAATTGTAACATGAATATCCCAAAACCGTCAATGAACATAATCAAGCACAAATTTGATCGAGGCGAATAAAACTTGAGGGAATCGATCTCGACGTGCGGGAATTAACTTACGTAGCATAAACAGGCAGTAATTCACTAGCCTCAGGTGTTGGACGAGCAGTGACTGCGGTTCGGCGAGCTCTCGGACTCCCGGGCTGCAATGGTCCGAGTTGAGGCCCGGCACCAGCGGTCGATGGCGTGAGCTGCGACGTTGTGCAAGACGTGGTGCTCGCGTGCACTGTGAACGAACGGAGAAGGAGGGGCGGGTGTGACGGAGATTTCAGTGGGGCATTGAGCGAGGCTGGTAAACGTGAAAAGAAGGCGGCTTCGATCCCCTCATAGTTTGGTCACCCCTCCTCGTGTTGCTGTCCATCTTCAAACGGTGAAGTGGTTGATGGGTCTTCAGCAATTCACGCCAAGTTGGAGGAGTACGTGTGCGTGAGTGGTGGACCGAAGTGGCGAGAAAAAGGAGCGACTGCTTGCTGACCGTTCACTCCTCTTCTTCGGTAGGGGAATTGTGGGCCAGTTGGGGGAAACGTGGCGCCTTTCGAAAAAGTTGCGTTGCTGTAGCGCGGTGATGAGGCTGAGGTGGTGGTGACCGTTGCGGTGGTGACTTTGTTAGGCCGAGTGACTTGGAGGTGGATTCGAGTGGCTAGCTGAGGTGTCATGATTGGTGACGGGGATGAGCTAAAGTGGCAAATCCTTGTGGTGATGTGGTTGGCGTGATCCAATGGCAAGTTTGATGACGTGGCAATGGCTACGAATTGCTTGAGGCTCACGATTCCATCGAGTAAAAATCACGTTCTTTGAGTGTCGAAGGCTTGAAGGACCTGTGTGGTAGGTGAATAAGCTTTAGAATGAGGGTTTGATAAAGTTTGGATGGGCTAGTATATGGCAAAGAAGATGAAGGTGTAAATATGTTTGGAAGGACCAGTGTGTAGAAGGTAAACAGTCAATTCAACCACAGTGAAATCAGTGAGAAGTGTGAAAAGACTAGAGAGACCCTTTGCAGAAGCAGCTCTTGCTAGAAACGATGTAGGAGGTGTGATGAGCTATGAAACACCGATACTCTCCAAGAGCTTTCATGTCGTGTCGGACATTTCGACACGTGTCCAACACTTTCCGACACTTTCGAACACTCTCGAACACTCGGTCAACACGTGTCAGAAAATTCGACACCTAGTCAACTTTCTCGACACTCGAGTTGGAATTTTGACATACGAGTTTCCGACACGTGATTCTCATATCGAGATCAATTTTAAAAATTTAATAAATGAGAGGTGAAAAATATATATATGTGAAAAAATAAACATGATAATAAAAATAATAAATGGAAAAAGAAGAAAAACCTAATATTCTCTTTTCTTCTGACTCCCACTTCCCGTGATACACAATCCACTCCTTAAGTTTTTTTCTCCTCTTCCAACATATTAAACATGCGAGTCCAGAATATGAATTGCTTGTTTTTTTCTCCAAGTTTTATGAATCATTGAAATATAGTTGAATTTGTCAAATTGAAATAATGAATGATATTAATAAATGGCGGATTAATGTTTTTAGTGTATATTCATTCTAGGCTTTTTTAATTATTTATTTATTTATGAATTTAATTCATATTAATTTGATTGAAATAATCATAAAAATGATAATTTATTATGTATATATTTAATATACAATATGTCCCAACGTGTCGAAATTCTCTATTTTTTGAGAAACGACGTATCGGCGTGTCGTATTGTGTCGCGTGTCGCGTGTTAGTGTTGGTGCTACTCAGGTGATGAGTGCCCCTATAGCCCTTGGAAAAAGAAGGCTCAAGGCCCTTTCCAAATTGATTTGAGTTCACATTCGTGTTTAACGGCTAGCTCTGACAGTCATTGAGAGCAACCTGGAGAAGATCAAAGCAATTTTCCATTTTTGTGAAAGCAAATCGGTGAGTTGAATGGACTGTCTAAGCAGAAGGCTCTAGTTCAAAATTATTCGGATTTATGAGTGGAGGTTTCTTTTTGAAGTGTTCTTGTATTTATCATTGTTACTCTTTATTGATTTGCATCACCAGGTTCTACTTAATAAATTAATTTTCTTGATTTGATATCAAGTGGAGGATTTCATTAAGTTAAGATAACATGAACTAAATCAAATCTGCGTGAATCAGGTGGTCGAAAATTAATAGCAGATAATCTTCATTTAATTGTCAGAATCATGGCCGATGCAGATTTGAGGAGGAAGAGAAACTTTTTATTTTATTTTATTTTTTTGGTAAGGAAATTAACATAAACACTTATTTTTGGTCAAATGAGCCATAAAATTTTTTTTTTTTTTTTTTTGAATTATGCAATGGAGTCCTTAACTCATTTCGATTGCGAAAATGTGTCATTCAATGGCAGGAGAAAGCTTATCGCTATTAAGCTTTGTATGTTTCATGGAAAATGAATGAATTGAAAAACATTTTCCTAAAAATGATCGATTGTATCTCTTATAAAAAAATAAATTAATAGAAAATATTTTCATTGTCTATGAAATATTTGAACATAAATTATTGTGTAGAAAAATAGGGTAATGCAATATTATTCTAATATATGTTCACAGAGATTATGCAACAAATTGTTTATACGGTATATTTTCCTAAAACAATAACTATATTACTTAAAGTTAGGCCCGATTTGTGCTCAATCTTGAAATTGGCTTATAACCAGCTGGTTTGGTTCCAAGTTGGCTCCTAAGGGAATTGGAAACCGACTCTAAGAGGGCTGATTCTAGGTTCATGATCTAGAAATTACTTATTTTGAAACTGATTACCCTTGGTATTTCCAAGGCTTGCATGTTGACCTAAAAAACAAGGTCAACACTACTAGTGCGATTGGCAGATCTCTATGGACCTTATACATTCTTTAAGAGCATGAAAGCTTCGATTTGATGACTAATATGGGTTTAGGAAGTTTCATTCACTTTCATTGCCATTAAAATGTTATTCTCAAAGTGTTTAGCAATGAAATGATCGCATTATTTTGTGAGGATACACATGTGAGTTGTGTTAGAAAAATTTCATATCAGAGATTGATGTGTTGTAGAGTGATTAATATATTTTAGTTGGCTCATAACTCATTGATTTAAGCTTTTAAGTGAATGTGGGTTCAATTAAATATATTGACGGGCTTAGATTTGGACTCTCTCTTGGCAATCTCCCCAAGTGAAGGTATTGGGCATTTGTTGTGCGCTCCCAACACATCTCTAATAACAGAGATAAATCAACTAAATTTATCATGTGGGAGGATTACAAAAGAAATTCTAAACCTATAATTCAGTCCTAATGTTTTTTTTTGGCCAATTCAATTCTAAACATTTTACAATTATACAAATTCAGTACATCCAGCCAAATTTGACCAGTCAATACTGACATAGCAATTTTTTGATAATATTTTTTTATTATTTTTTTTTTAGAATTTTCTTTTTTGTCTTCTTCCCCTTTGACTTCCTTCCTTACCCCGCAATAGCCAGCGAATGACAAGGGTCACGGCCCTCGCCCACCCTTGTTAGTGGCCTCGCCCAGATTTGTGTGAGACCCAGGGTAGTAGGCAAGGCGGCTTTGCCTAGAGGCCAGCCTTGCCCTACCCTTGCCACGGGCAAAGGCGGCCAGGCCCGCGGTTGGCGAGGCCATGGCAGTTGGTGACGGAACCAATTCGGTGGACGACTCGAGGGTTGAGGAGGAGGAGGACAAGGAGGAGGGCGACGAAGAGGGGCTCAAAGTTGAAAGCGAGCTTGGTGTTGGATGACTGCTACTCCTTGAGCTGCAGGTTGTGGTAGCACTTGGAGTAGAGGTCCCGTGTCGCGAGGCTCTTGAAGAAGCCACAATTTTTCATGCAGAGGTGCGGAGCTTGGCACCGGTGACCTTTCGCCATCTTTTCTTTTTCCGAGACCTGTCAAACGCTCACATCGAAATCGAAGCGATTTTCAAAGACCTGACGATCACAACCTCAAACACGTGCGAAACCCACAAATCAAAAACCCAGCAAATAGATCTAGATCTACCCATCTAAGGGTCCTCTCTTTCCTCCAACCACACCAAATTGAAATTATCGTTGCTGAAGACCTTAGGAAGTCGACCAAAGTAGCACCGACATCGACACGCGATACGACACGACACAACACGCCAACACATCTTTTCTAAAAAAATAGAGAATTTTCAATACGTTGGGATACGTTGTATACTAAATATATATTTTTGTGTATACACGATAAATTATCATTTTTATAATTATTTTGATCAAATTAATTTGATTCAAATTTACAAATAAAAATAATAATAAAAAAGCTTAGAATGAATTTATACTAAAAACATTAATCCATGATTTGTTAATATTATTCATTGTTTCAATCTGACGAATTCAATTTCATTCCAATAATGAATAAACTTGGAGGAAAAGAAAAAAAAAAAGAAAAAAGAGCAATCCACATTGTAAACTCTCGTGTCAAAGTGTGTCGGAAGTGAAGAGATAAAAACAAACTTGGGGGATGAATTATGTGCCACGGAAAGCAAGAGTTAGAAGAGAAGAGAAGACTAGGTTTTTATTCTTTCCCCCTTTATTATTTTTATTTTTTTACATATTTATATTTTGACCCCTCATTTATTAAAAAAAATTAAAATTGACCCGTGCGTATTGGAATCACATGTCGGAATTCCAAACTTGCATGTTGGAATTCCGAACTCACGTGTCGGAGAGTGTTGAGAGAATTGATCAAGTGTCGGGGAGTGTCGGATACGTGTCAAAATGTCTGACACAACACAAATGCTCCCAAAGAGTGTTGGTGTTTCCTAGACGAAAAATTGGCCTTGCCCAGATCTAGGCAAAGCCGCCTCGCCTGTGGCCCCTAGTCTTGCTTAGATCTGGGTGAGGTTGCCGGTGAGGGCTTCATGACCCTCGCCCAATGGCTGGTGAGCCTTGCCGAAGCCTTGCCAGCCATTGCGGGGTAGGGAAGTCAACGAAGAAGAAGAGGAAGAAGAAAAGGAAAAAAAAAATAAAAAATTCAAAAAATATCATTAAAAACTTACCATATCAGCATTCGCCGGTTGGCCGGTGTCCACGTTAGCATTGGTTGGATGGATTGAATTGACATAATTATAAAATGTTTATGACTGAATTTGCTAAAAAATATTTAGAACTGAATTGGCACAATTACAATGGGTTTAAAGCTTTTTTGGTAATTCTCCCCATTTAAATGGGGAAGATAACTAAGGGTGATATCATGGGAGATAGAAGTAAGGTATTTGAGAGAATATCAATGCATTATATATAAAAATATCTTATCCTTTGTTTTCCTGAAGTTGTCAATGCCTTCAGGCTCAAGTGAGCGGTGATGCTATTAATAGAATAACTTAGTTTGGATCTGGAGATGCACTAATCAGCATCGTGAACTGTGTGCGTTCTATTCTACTAATGCACTTTCTTATTATAATACGTCGTGTATGTTCTTTTCTTTTCATAATATTTTCCAGAATGATGTTGCCATATCAATCATTTAGGTAATTTAATGGCAACAAGTATCATGTTAATTTCTTGTGACATTTGGTGTTGTTTCTCCAATTGAAATTTCTTGTTCACGCCCATAATCTCTGTTGAAGTTCTCGTTTTTGAGTAGATTTTCGAATTTTCGGGTTATCGTATCCATATTTTTATCGCTGTCTTCATTTGGCTCTGTCTTCTTTGAGGTAATTAGCCTCAAGAGCTAACGATTTCTTTAACAAATAGAACATATCAAGATACGATTAAATTCGTTATCGTCTTAAGTAAAATATAACATGTCGATTGCCTTAGTGTTTGATTGTATTAGGGTTCGTTTGTTTTGTGAAAATTTAATATTGAGAAAATAATTTCGCATAAATGGTCACATGCATTACTTAAAATAATTAGTTAATAAAAGATATTTTAATTATCGACAATAATTTTTGTCTAAACATATTTGCGGAGGATAAAATTATTTTTTATTCATTCATTTTTGTAAGCAATATAAGTGATTATTTTTAGGATAATATTTTACAAATTATTCATTTTCCAAGAAACAAATACACCCCTAATTCCATGTCGTATGCACTCAATCAATTTTCATTTGTAGGAACAATTGTTACACTTTCGATCTTACTAGATAGATGAGGACCCTTAATAATACACGGCCACAATTCGTAATCTTGAGATTGAATAAAAATTCTTTTCGGATGACAAAGATGGCCTAGGAATACATTGACCTTCGGCTAGAGAAGTGCCAACCATGTGATGTCAGGACCTTTAGCTCGAAAAAGTCAAATAAACACAGAAAATATCAAGCAAGAATTCATCGAGCAGCCGTTCTGACACCAATCGTTAGCCCAAATATGTAGAATATGGTCAATATCAAATGTTTATGCACAAATGTGAGTTAGACAAATTATAAAATGTGTGACACGCATATAAATAAGGGCAACCATATTTATAGAAAATCGGTGTTTACTCCACTCTCCAATATCGTTGGGGAGTAGACTGAAAAGCGTAAATGAGAGTTTCCTACCTCCTTAAAACTAAGGGCAACCATATTTATAGAAAACAATCAACTAGCTATTAGATACATTTTTATTGGAAAAATTGCCAATTCAATCCTAAACCTATTATAATAGTCATTCTAGCTAATTGTCATTGAAAATCATAGACATAGTGATCTACAAATTGTCAATGTATCATGTAAAATAGCGGACAATGACTATATGCTATGGTAATTATTTTTTGTGACAATTGACTGGATGGACTAAATTGAAATTTTGCATGAAAATTTAGGATTACATTAATAAAATTGAAAAGTTGAGAATTGAATCAATATTTATATAATAGATTTAGGATTGCTTGGATAATTACTTACGTTTCGAAAGGTTAGAAATTTGACCATGAGCCTTCGGAGTGTCCTTCCATAAAAGTCCCGACACCTACTGAGTTAGGTTGGGCTGACAAATTTTAAATTTAAAATGCATGTGTGGGGTGTCCGACCTTGTTCTTCTAAGCTAAGATGGTCTCGAAATGCTGTAAAAGAATACTTAGATACAACAAATATAATTTCAATTTTTTCGTCGTTCTTACTTTATTTCTACTCTAACTCTCTCTTTCAAACTTTTGTTTTGTCTCTATACAGGGCATGAGAGTCAAAACCCACCTAAAAAATCTTCCCCACCCCAACCTCCTTGAGAAGGTGGGGATTTGAACCCCCCACCTCCTCCTTCCCACATCACTAGGGCAAACCTCAGTGATTAAATAAAATTATATTTAAGTGATTTTTGTGATATCAAAAATCAAATAAGGGTGATTAACATCAAATGGTTACAAACGATGCATTTACCAAAGGATGCTTAGAAAAATTATGAGCTACCTTCCTCTGCAAAACATCTAAGATTTTATGACCACATTACATGGTGTGATTTCATCAAAAGGAAGTAAGCATTTTGTTCAGGCTCTGGAAGGGAATTTGAAACATCGAAATCAAATATTGTACAACTCAGTGTGATTTTTTGGCGAAAAAGTACAAAAAAAATCTTAAACCTATTATATTGATAGCAATTCGATCCTAAAAACCAATTTAACCCTGACGAGGCTGGCCTTGCCCACTCCCTCCTTTTCTTCTCTTCTCAACATAGGCAAAGCTCACCTCTGATTCCTGTATTGTATGGCAATTCCTGTTTGTTCAAGGTAAGCCCTTACTCTCTATGCTGTTTCAATTTGCATCCTCAATTGCAATGATAGCTCGCTCGAGGATGGTCGCTTGTTCTCGTTGATACCTCGACTTCCGTGTATGATTGTCCAGCGCTAATGAGAGCTGAGCTCGTGGTCTGTGTATGATTTTCGTAACCCTTGCCCGACGTCACCCCGATGTGGGTGAGGCGCAGGAGGCCGCGAGCGAGTCTGCCTCGCCCAGATTTGGGGGAGGCCATCCTTGCTGGCTGCGGGTGAAGGCGGCCATGGCCTCACCCGTGGTCGCTTTGCCCTCACCCACATCCAGGCAAGGTTGAGTGAGGGCCGCAAAACCCTCGCTGGAAACAAGGGCTTCGTGACCTTCATCTAGTAGTCGGCAAGCTCCAGCGGACCTCTCTGGTAAGTGAAAAAAGAAAAGACGGAAAGGAGGAGAAAAATAAAATTTTATAAATTACAAATTTCGGGGCAAAATCACCTGTCACAGTGAAAAAAAGAAAAGAAGGAAAATAAAAAAAAAATAAAAATTATTTCATATGACTAAGTCGAGTGGATCAGGCCAAAGAAATTTATTTAGCATATTACGTGACTAACCATCATTCGTGCACAATATATGTCAACTAAGCCAAAATACCACCGTTTCACTTAGACTCTAATGTATTTGCTAGATTAGCTTAAGAATAGATAATTTGGAACCCTAATTAGCAAACTCAAAACACTAACCAATTTTCACCATTTTCCGGAACTCCACAAATTAGCTCAAAATGTATATTTAATGAAACCCCAATTTGCGGACTCATCTTGTGGCAAGACCCTTGTCATCCGATCCGCGAATTCGATTTGGGGCTAAACTCTTTTTCTCTCTCTGTTATCTAAAAAGAACGAACCAAAATGCTACTAAAACAATGTCATCTTTGTTTAAATGTATACGTCCTTGATTAGGCTCAACTAACGTATACATAGTACGCATCAACGTCATTAGCCACAGCAGATGATGCATAAGCTTTTTTTGTCGAAAAAGCTAGTCGCTCGAGCAAACCTTCGTGCTTCCTTAGTGTCATTTGAAAAGTGGATTTAGCTTGTCCTAAGGATGTAATTTTTTTTTTTTTTAATTCGGTGGATATTTGTTCTTTAAGTAAAAGTTCGTTCTCTTTTTGGATCGTTTGAAAGCTGGGGTTATCTTTGTGTTGAGAGTACAAATTCATGCTATTCATGCTCTTTTTTCTTTGGCATTTTTGGCCGTCAGATACTTGGGCTACAGTTAACTAGCAAATTGTATTATTGAAATTTGTACCAGTAAGATCGCTTGAACAGGAATAAATCTTATAGAGCATGATGCGATCTTGAGAGGAACAAATATAATGGGATAGAGCATGATGCAATCTTGAGAGGAACAAATATAATGGGACATGGTCTTCCTTGTGTTTCCGTTCCTTCTTATTTAGTCAAGTACGAGTACCTGCATGTAGTGTTCTCTTTCTCCTATTAATAAAAGTGATTTACAAAGAGTTTTACAATTCGTGCGCCAGATGTGATCATTTTTTGTGCTAAAGGTGCCCTAGAGTTTCGAAGGCACCAAAGAAGTACGTAAAACACAGCACGTAAAACACAGTTAACTAGGTCAATTCAAGAAGAGCATTCTGGCGAGTAGTGAAGAATTAAGAAAGAGGACGGAAAACACATTTAAGTAGCTTGAGAACCACTTTTCTAGTCAA
Source organism: Eucalyptus cloeziana (assembly GCA_014182715.1). Classification (NCBI taxonomy): domain Eukaryota; kingdom Viridiplantae; phylum Streptophyta; class Magnoliopsida; order Myrtales; family Myrtaceae; genus Eucalyptus; species Eucalyptus cloeziana. Next base: position 5,894,173 of record CM024640.1, read on the forward strand.
GAAGGCATCATATTTATAAATGACTTTTGGTATGTTCTTTAACAAACATAACAAAGCATTCTATGCACACAACGAAGCAAGCAGGAGAACATAATCTGATTAAATACAGTCCAAGGAATTCGATCGGATTCTAGTCAAGATCAAGGGGACTCCATATTGGGGATGAATGGTGAGCATAGGGGTAGGGGCATGCTTGTAAGAAGGAGATAACTGCACTGAGAAATTCTGCAAAATCAAGGTCAAAGCAACTTTGGCTTCGAGGCAAGCAAAATTTTGGCCGATGCAAGTTCTAGGTCCCCAACTGAAAGGGAAAAAGCAAAGCTTGTTCTGGGTTGCTTTTGAGACTCCCTCGGAGAATCTCTCTGGATTAAACTCTTTGGCATCATCACCCCAAATCTCTGGATCATGGTGGATCAGGATCATGGGCACAAGAAGCACAACTCCTGGAGGTACTTGTATATCTCCCAACTTGGTTGTCTTTTGAACTGTTCTCATTGTCATAAATCCTGGCGGATATAACCTGAGTACCTCATTCAGTATCATGCTTACCTGCATATAACTCAATTTGTTGTAGCTCGTTTTTGTCCAAAAAAAATTTAGAATGCAACGATCAAATTATTTAAAGCTTGCGTAGTGGACCAAATTAAAAAAAAAAAAATGAAGAAACATTATACATGCAATCTATGTTGTAACTTTGAATGAGAAGGCACGGTCCATATGTCTCGCTTCTATCACTAGCAGAGCCTGAGTGACTATGCCTAAATGCTCCTTTTTAACTTTTGGTTTGGATGGAAGGGATAGGGAAGAACAACAACTAGATTTCAGGTCGGGTGGTTAGAATTTTCTCCTTCATTTTTTTTGGCTATTTTTGTTTGTTCTTTCTTCTTTCTTTCTTTTTTTTTTTTTTTTTGCAGAAAGCCATTTATTTGATGTAAGTTTTAAAATTCAGGAATATATGTCTTGAAATCAAGATAAACACGACAGCAGTCCTTACATTTTTTAGTTGGCTCAACCCATCAAAATCAGGTTTGTTGTTGCCGAAAACTTGCAGAATTTCCTCTCTTGCTCTGTCTTGCCAGTTTTGGTACTTGCTCAACAAAATCAGAGTCCAAGTAAGCAAAACAGATGTCGTCTCTTGACCCGCAAAGTTAAATGCTTTGCACTCTTGAATCACATCCTCTATGCTCATACCCTTTTGATGCCCAGACTCTTCAATTTCTTTCATGTTTGATTTAAGCATCAGTCCCAAGAGATCATCACCATCTACTTCTCCTTCCTTCATTGCCTTCTCTCTTTTGGTCACCATGTCTTCCAACAATCCTTTTACTTTGTAGTCAATTTCTTTCATCCTCTTCTGCAGTTTGGTTGGCAAGAGGCTGCATTTTTTTATTAAACAAATTAACTTCAAGATGAAAAATTCAGACGTTGATTAAGTTTCTACAGTTTATGAACTCAACCATACTTCCATTCTGTTGAGTTTAGAAGTTGGAAAACAGAAATCTCGATAACAGCTTGGTATAAGATTTGCCTTACTAGACATTATTTCAAAAGGAAAAAATTGCAGCTAGCCCTATATGCTACCTTGCAGTCACAATCCAACCACTATCCTTGATTTGCAAAATCATAAGAAAGATTTCAAGTTCCTTGTGTGGTGAGATGCTTAAAGATCGGCATATGATTTGAAAAATCATTAGACAATTGTGGAAAGTTGCAACTGACTCCATGGATAAGGATTGAGGAAGTCAAACTGAAGTTTGCTACTTCTATTTCTTGTCATATGCTTTTGAAACAGTTAAAGATCTCAGGATAATATATTGCTGAATCATTCTTGACTTACCTCCATCCGGGAATAAACACGAACTGAAGAATCTTGTTAGTGAGGCCAATTTGTTCTTGTTGAAGGGGGAGGATGCTCTTGACTTGGGTGTAGGTCACACCGAAAGCAGCTCTACAGAGTACGTCACCTGTCAAATGCTGAAGTTCAGGCCAAACATCCACTTCGCCTGCCAAACTTTGCTTTTTCCATCCCTTAATCATCTCCTCGCAACTTGAACATGTTGCAGTCACTACAAACTGTCATTATTCAACAATTAAAAAGCTAAATGAGTTGAATGTACGAAGTTCTTTATGATTAATCATTTTAAGTTCCATTAGATGTTGCATCTGGTCAGGAATTTGCGAACAGTAATACCTTCAACTTCTCATAGTGAAAAGCCGGGTTGATGATCTTTCTATGTTTGACCCATTTTTCACCCTCAATCATGATGAGCCCCGATGCTAATAGATCTCCCATGGCCTTGGGATGTGGCTTTTCAAACTCATTGATCCGTGAAAATATTTCCTTCAACATGGCTGAGTCCATGATGGTCAATGCAGGCGTTGGCCCAAACCATGTAAAGCAAAGCTTCCCTGCATTAAATATTTTTTTACAGACATAATATATGAAGGTGTCAAATGGCTACCATATTACATATACTACCCATTTCTATATGTCCGGTGCTTGAAGCAGCAGATACATCATAAGTACCCGAGATTTGAAATCCATCTAGCAGATTGATTTGCACGAGAAAATGAGCATTTTTGGTAGCCTTCCGACCGTCGGTTACTTCATAGCCGTCATTCAGATTTCATGCGACTTTTCCTAAAAGCAACACTTAATCTTGTAAAATCTCCATTATAGCAGGATTTGGTCGACTTGCTTTCCGTGAATATATCTCGAATAAAGTGTTGAAAAGACACCATAAATATATATTCTGCAGCAGGTTTTTAGCTAAAAATTACAGCTTCTAGTGAGTTGAAATTTCATATTGTTTTATACTCGGAAAATTAGTTTGTTGAATCATTGATATTATACCTATGGCTAATAAGTTCAACTGTATCTCAAATTTGATGGAATGCGTACCACATTTCTTGATGGAGAGATGAAAGAAAGGGAGCAAACGAGGAGCAATGTCATTTGAGAAAGGAGTAATCGGTTGAGATTGAGCTTGCTTGCTCATTCTCATGTTGTCTCTCAGGTCTTGAGACAGAAGACTGTGAGAGGTTCCATTTAGACCTTGCTGTCTCAGACATCTTTCTAGCTTCTTCGGCCTCAACCAAAACAAACACAGTAATTTCCATGCACAAGTGAAGAAGGTGATCAGAACATGGGAGAGGACGACCGAATAAGCTGAGGACAATTCCATACTCAACGCTATAACATATGACACGCTTGTCTAGCTCCTGTGAGAGGAAATAAATAGGACCCTAGGGGAGCAGAAAGACATGGTTGACAAAAGAATCCGTTGACTTGTTTTTTGTAGGGAAGAGTCTCCATCCAGTATGTTTTTTAGTTTCTAAATATCACATCTTTTTTACATTACATTTGAAGGGCCTCGTTGACTTGTTGCCTGTCCCAGGCATGAGCGTCAGAATAAAATTTAAAACTAAGCGGTATGACGTTTGTATTTTCAATCTACGGCCCTTCTTTTCGAATTATTTCAATGCACCACGAAAACCATTGGTCAACCCCATTCCTTGGCCAAAAGGAAGACTACACGTGCCAAAAGAACTGAAGTGACCACGCAAAGTGCGTCACATTGAAGGTGGGTGTTAACTTATATGTTGCTTTGAGGGTAGATCTTACTCGTCTAATATGGGACTTCAACATGTTACATTTCAGGATTGGTAAAATGGACAAGTTACTCGTGGTAGTAAGATGTTGAAATTGTTTGTAAATTTCAAAACTTGTTGGTAGCATTAGGTGACTGGCAACTTCTTGGCTTGGTAATTTACCAACAACGTACGGGGTGTATCAATGTCAAATCAATAGTTATGCCATCCTTGTTTAGCGAAAATTGAACTTCACAGGAAAAGAAGTTTCAGAGTAAGCAATTTTTAGGGAAGAATGATATGATTTTCCAATGTTTGAGGTGGTCTTTGCAAGTAAAGTGAAGTCTTATTTCACATGTTTGTTACCGAGAAACTGTAAAATCTAATTTTTAGGAATGAAACCCCGAGCTCAATACTAGGAAACTTTTAAAGCTAGTCTCAAGAAGTAGTTTTCTTATTAAGGAAACTCGAGATTGATAGGAAGCCCAATAGGGAAGAATCAAGCTGAGCGACACTACAACAGAAAAAAGGCATACAGGACTGGTTAATGCTATGTGATTTCTTGGATGAGTTTTTGGGTAAAAATACACGATGATCATAAAATATTTTTGTTCTTAAAATAAAAAAAAATTGTTTAATAACAATACAAAATTTCTTCTTTTTGAGTGATGGTGGAAGGTTGAAGGCTGATGTTGTCCAGTGTGCAACGGGTGGTGATGGGCGGCAAGTAGTGACAAGAGTGGACAATGAAAATAGTTTTTATTTCTCACTTTTGTTTCAAAAATAGAATAGCTAAAAATAGAAAAAACGGAAAAATAGAATGATTATCATACACGCCCTAAATTCTCGTATCTCATTGTATCATATTATGTTATTAGGAAAACCTTTGGAAAATAAACATTGCCATCACACACGTCATGACCTTTTTGTTCTTCAGAATGATTCCGTGATCTCTAGGAGATACTCTTTTTCTTTACAATCTTTCACCATTAAATCAAAATGCAATAAATTTCAACTGTAAAAATATATTTTGACTTGAATGAGCGTGGTATCTTAATTTTTATATTTTACTCAGAGATATCTTTCGGTACCATGTATGCAATGGGAAATGAAGTAGCAAGCAAAAGATTCAACGTAATCAACGATTGATTAATGTGGGGGAGCTATGGGGTAATTGATCCAGCGAGGAATGAGTAGGGTTCTTCTGGTTTTGGTCAGGAAGCGCAAAAGAAGGGGAAGGCCGGTATGTGGAGGGGACGCTTTTTTCTGCAGTTGGAGTTGTACCAACCGAGGCACGTCTGCCTACGACTGGTCCGTCCTTGAAAAGCCTTAATGGGTGGGTCAGATTGAGTTTGGGTCGAGTCATTAATGGATCGACCTAAATTGACCTATTAACCCATTTATTATCCATTTAAGCCTAATGTAAATTTTTTTACCCATACCCGACCCGACCCATTTAATAAGACATTTTCATATTTAACCAAATTTAGAAAAACTTATTTCTATGTTTTTTTTTTTTTTAAAGATTATATTACTAAAATACTTCCAAACTCGCCGGATCTAGCGAGGCTCGAGCCTCGCCGGGCTTCGGCGAGGCCTCCGCCTCGCTCGATCTGGCAAGCTCGAGCTCGCCCAACGCCGGCAAGCTTAAGGCTCGCTTGGCTAGTCGCTGGCCATCGCCGTGCCGGCGACCGAAGGAAGAAGAAAGAAAAGAAAAATAAAAAATTAATTCTAATTTCGGTTTTTTTTAAAAAATATTTTTGTAAAGTTAAAGAGAGGAGAGAGAGAGAGAGATTGTGAGATTTTGGGTGAAAATAAATGGGCCCATTTTCAATGGGTTGATTTATGGGTCTTAAATGGGTACATAGCTTACCCATTTAAGACATATATATATCAATCTTGACCCATTAAGACCCATTATGGGTGCTTTAGGAAATAATGTTTGACCTATTAACGACCCATTTAAACATAAATGGGCCAATGACCCATTTTGACACCTCTAGCCGCTAGCCACCGCCACCGCCACCGCCGGTCGCCGCCAGCCGTTGCTGCCAGTTGGCGGTTGACGATCCGTGAGCAAAAATAAAAAATGAATAAATACAAAAAAAAAAAAAAAAAAAACAGTTGCGTTACCAAATGCATTTCTATTCTTTTTCTATTTCAAGAGTAGAAATTTTGTGTAGTGACCAAACACGTTCTTTTACTCAGAAATTGTTCTCCGGAATAGAAATAGAAAAGAACTATTTCTGAAGAAAAAAAAAAACTCTTCCCCAGCCAAGAAGCGTTGTCATGCGTAGCCTTTGTAACCCGCAACCCACTTGATTTATTCTTGGAGTTCAACAGAAAAAATGATATTGACAATGCCAAAATTGTTGTAAGGTACCCACTTTGCCATCGGAATTTTTCATCAGAATTTTTCAAAGGATTATATGAGTTCCACAACTTTCAAAAAATAATTGCTTAAGTGACTTTGACAACTTAGATCGTCGAAAACCTTGACATGTCATTACTTTAATAACGAAGGCTCACCGGCATCACTTAAATTGACGCTTTTATAAAGTTTTGACACTAAAGCCATCATTCATAATGTTTTGGTATTATCTTGTCGGTTCTTAATTTTTTGGCACTAACATAACGTGTTAGTAAATTTTAGAGAATGATATAGCACCTTGTGACCCTTTTATTATGTAAATGCATAGCACCATTTGTTGCGGAAAGCAAGCAATCAAATAATAAAATAGACATAACAAAAAAATAAGTCAGATACCAGATTTATGTGTTTTTGTCATAGAGACCTATGTTCATAGGGAGAACAGTAATGAATTCTACTATAGATCAAACAATACAACGGATATTATAATTACATTCGAGTTACTCAAACACTCTCCATATTTCTCAATTCCAATTACACCTACTAACTCAAGCAATGTTTAGTCCCATATTTCCTCACAATATAATCTTTTACCACAAGAATTTAATCGACTTTAACACCAATTCTTCTTAAAATTCACGAACAAGAACAACTGAGTCCACTTTCAAGCACTCGATAAACAGCGCTTCAAGACCACGTCTCACACCCGAGTTGGATAACATATATATTTCCAAAAAAAAATTACGCCCAGCGGTCGAATAAGAAAGAACGTCCATATAATAGATACGGTTCACCAAGTCCACGTTGGACTTTCCATTATTTATAATTCTCCTTGGCCCACGTGTATAACACTGGATAAATCCACGGGTTTCAAGACAACACTTTATCTAATTCAAACTCCAAGCTAATACCACTTTCCATTATTGATCGCATCTTTAAAACGAAAATAATATCCATAATCTTTAAGATGCCATTGAACCATCCTGCGCCAAGCTCATAATTCAATTAAGATAAAGTCGTTTAATGAGCTCAAACTCGAGACATATTTTAACATAATTGATACTTAAATTTTGAAGGGGCATAAAAATTCGTTTTCAACTTATTCACCCCTCACCTCTCGGTTTACATAACTCGAATCTCAAGATTAGCAATGCCAAAAGAGCAAGGCCAGCCAGGGCATGTCACGACTCGTTTCTGCGACAGGCCAAGCGGTGTCGTGGCCGGTTGGCCCCTAACCATTTGTAACCTAACCTCCACCCTAATAGAATTTGTTAGGCTTGAGGCGGGCTCAAAGCACAACGCAATTCGTGCTCGGGCACGACCTGCGTGGTCATGCTCGGGCTAGCCAACTAGGCAAACCCTAGTAAAGAATATTTCTTACTTTCCTAACTGATTTTGGTGAATTTTGCAAATAATTTGCCATGTGCAACCAAACTCAATGGCTATAAACCATTATATTGTTGGTAACTCGCTAACAACTGAGCAAGCCCACAGGCGAAATTTAAAGCGGTCGATCCTTCTCAAGTGAAAAGCAGCCGATATTCTACTTGAATTTGAAAGTGGTAGAACCATTATTTCAAGTTACCAGCTGGTAAAATTTGCTCACTTGTCAAGTTGAAGAGCACTTGATAATCCAATATGGAATTCGAAAGGGATGAATCATGTCGCTACCTTTCTGAAACCTAACCGGGATCAACAGGTAATCAGAATTCGTCATCCGATAGTCAGAGATTCATCTGACTTTTGTGATGTGCCCGACGACTCTTCTTTTCTAACGCGCGCCATAGGTATTCTTTACCGGTTTGCATCAACATCTGCTATTTAATAAAGTCATTTTTTTTTTTTTTTTTTGGGTTGACATCAAGCGGAAGCTTTCATGTAGTTCACCTCACATAAACTAAATCAAAATTCTGCGTGAATGAGGTCGCCAAATCAGTAGTAGATAATCTTCGGGATAATGGATGATGCAGTCATCGACGTCGTTTTTAAAATTATGCGACGAAGTCCTTGACTCATTCAGTCCGGCGTGGGCTTATGTTATTTCAATGAAGTGTCAGTCAATGTATTTGTTTAAGAACAGTGATTGCACATTTTTTAAAAACTTCTAAAACTCTATTGATTAAATTTAAACATTTAAAACTCAATTGGCCAGCCGATGCCATGCATAGGACTTCCATTGTACTTAAGGTTCCGTTCGTTTCGTGGAAAATGGAAAATAGTTTCCGGGAAAACATTTTCTAGATTTTCCGTCGTTCGTTTCACGGAAAATGAATTCATTGGGGAAAATGTTTTTCGTGAAAAGAAAAAGGTCTTCTAAATTAGGGGAAAATGTTTTCCACTTTTGAAAAGTGAAAAAAATTTTCCTCTCTTGACCTCTCTTATCTCACGCCTCTACAAATCCTCACTTCCTCCTCCCCTTTCTTCTTTTTCTTTTTTTTTTATTCAAATTATTTTTTTCTTTTGTAATTCGAACTATTTTTAATTTTTTTTCTTTTCTATTTCTTTTCTTTTTTCCTTTTCTTTTTTTTTCTTTGTTTCTCATCTTCTTCTTTCTTGGCGAGTCGTCGACCGTCGCTAGGCAAACCTCGAGCTTGTCGATCTCAAGCTCTCACTCGTCGATCCGGCAAGCCTCAAGCTTGACGCTCACGCTCACCAATTTGCTAAGCGGCAAGCCTCGTGCTCGTCGGCGAGCTCGAGGCTCGCTGGTGGCCAATTGCAGGCCATCGCCGACCCGCAACCAACCAAGAAAGAAGGAGATGGAAAACAAAGAAAAAAGAAAATAAAAAAAATTAATAATAGATTTTAAAATTTTAAAATAATTAAAAATCAAAATTTTAAAAAAAATATATGAAAAGTCCATTTTAAAAAATAAAATAAATGAAAAAGAGTATATGAAGGAAAAGATTTTCTTTACCAAACAGCGAAAAATATTTTTCAATTCATTTTCAGGTTTCATTGGAACACCGGAAAATAATTACATTTTCCTGGAAAATATTTTCTAGAAACGCCACATTTTCTGCGAAACGAACGGAGCCTAAGTCTAGGATTGGATAAGGAAGTTCGGGATAGGTTGTCATCCTCACTTCTATCCAATTATGTGGTAGTCATGGAAGGGACCTATTTTTTTTGTCTAATCAATATTTTGATTGATGGGTTACATAGATAGACATCACATATAATTAAATCTAACTAAAGATGAATATGGTTGATGTTCATCTGAAGGAAAAGTAGCAATCAAAAGTCTGCTTAAAATGAGCCATCAAAGAAAGCGGAAAAAAAAAGTGAGGATGGGAAATTAATTTTTGGAAAATGAGAGTGTGACGGCGCCTTTACTCTCCTATGAATGACGGTATTGTCTCCACCACATATTTTCCCTCAGAAAATCACCAATCCTATTTGATGGGTTTACTAGCCCACCAAGTAGGATTTCTTAAATGAGAAAAAAAAACAATATATTAGCCAAAATAAAGATGACCTAATGAAAAAGAAACTTATTAGCATCGTCCCGTGTAAAATATTCTTACATTGTGTAAAAAGAATGATTTAAACATTTTTATTTGAAGACAATATATATATTTAGGATCACTAGCTACAACACCGATGAAAAATATTTTTCACATTTGTAATCGTGAATGAAAATTATCCATGATTTAGTAAAATGAACATAGTTATCAAAGTTAAAATTCAAATATTTTATACCGCCAACGTTAAAAATCCATGAGTATATAGAGGGATTACTACTAATACTGTACGTCAAGTAACATTTATTTTTGTGCAATCAAAGTCAAAAGAGACACTTGTAAATTACACGAAGTAGTTAATTGATTAAGTAAACACCACTTTTGGCCAATACAAGTGACTCTGATTCAAAACATTTGGTATATAATCAGTGAAATTTGAATAGAGTATTTTCAATTTCTAAGTTGAAAATTCCCCAATGCCGTGACTACTTTAACTATGGGGAAGAAAGACTAATTTGTATTACGATGTTCAAATGGAAGAATTTATAACGTCATATATGCAGACACGTCACAAAACACTAATTGAAAGTCTATGTATAAGACGTTTACAATTTTTTTTTTCTGTTAATTGTTGTATAGTCACTTTTCTTATTTTTGAGCGATACTCGCCATTAAATTAAAAATCGACGCCCTCTCTCAACCTCTTTTTTTTTCCTTCCGGTTGTTCAATGCATAAACAATGAAACAGGAGATCCATTGTACCATTACTAAAGAGAAGTAACAGTGCCGTTAGGCTAGCAATATTATTAGTTTTTCAATGCTAAAATCAAGCAGAATACCTCTTTATTTAAAATACTCATTACTAACTAGGGCCAAGCATCTCTAAGTTGAAAGCACTTCTAGTTTCTCCCAATATAATATGACTAGTTGACTTCATTTAAATACCCAATTGAAAACCAATTTCATGTATAATATAACTATGACAATCTATGTCAAATTTCCCGACTAATGTGTGTTGACATCTAGATTTTCATCTGAGGGACTGCACATGCATTTTAACAAGAACGCTAGAAATTGAGCTCGTCAATAACGATAGAATTTTAAACCCTAACAAAAAAAAAAAAAAATTGATCTTGCATTGGCGTTGCTAGCTGTTTTCTTTGCATTTAAACAGCAGGGACATTTGTACTTAGACACAGTGCATGAACATCAAGTGAAGCACGGACCAGTCACGAATCTCCTCGAAGTAGCGCGAACCAGAATTGTGGAATGACGCCTGAGCTCATTCGAGCTCTCATCAGCGAGCCAGACCCGTTGCCATGGACTTGGCCACGTCTATTTTGGCCGGAATGAAGTTTCACCAGTATGCTACGTGATGTTCCCAATATGGAAACATATCCAGATTAGGCGAGTAAGGCCCGAATGAGTCCGAATCCCTTTCATTAGACTCGGCCGCATCCCATTTGGCCAGTCTTATGTTCCTGCACGAATGTCTGGTATTCTGAAGATGGAAATAAACCAAAAAAGGGAGGTAAACTAAGGCGACCATTGGTCAAATTCGTCCAAGCAAAGAGGGACAAAGGTGTAGCTTCAGTTACACTACTTCTAGAAGATAGCATGGCCGGCCATTCAATGGTACTTTTGCTGGTGATCTGCTCATGTTAAATCAGTGGATAAGGCGGCACATAGAGCTGACCGATCCTTTGCACACGCGGCACTCATAATCTTGGCCAAGAAGTAAAGGAATTGGCCGGCGACACACGCATGGAAAGTGAAGGTGGCCAGCTAAGGAAGGAGGAAAAGTCGAACATCCTTGCCTTGTGAATGACCTCATAATCTCGGCAATTTAGAGGGACAGAGACTGGCGAAATCACACTGGGATTTCTGAAAATTTCAGAGCAAAAAAGTTCCGAGAAAGTGAACACAGATTCGGCTGTGAAAATGCAATAGGGGGGAGGGAACCACGCACATATCAGAATCATTTAATAGTTAGTAAAAACATAGAAGGGACGGCATCTTAACATGAAATATAATAAATTAGCCAGAAGTTTAGGCAGTATAACCAGTCCTAAAGAAGTTATATGATCAGCCTTTCGGGGGCGACAGCACTTACTCGCCCCTCCATGACTCCGTAGAGCCCATATTGGAAGAGAACCAATGCAAGAGACTGAACAGTTGAGAATCCAATCGAGTTACTAATCATGCAGTATCATGCATGTTGCTGATGTCATGGGCATTAGCTAATCATGTTGATGTGTTGGAGGTTTAACATAATTCCGATAAGTTCCCAAATGAAAAATGTTTGGTGTTGATATTCGAAAATTAGATATGCCATCTAAGGATGTCGTCTCCCTTGTGTTTCTGTCGCTTTGTATTCAATCAAGTACAAGTACTTTTTTGTTTTTTTGGTCGATCAAGTACATGAACTAAATGTAGTGTTTTTTTTTCCCTTTTAATATATGATTAATACCATAAAAAATTTGAAGATATGTATACTATAAGACCAATACTCTAAAAATTTTTGTGTTCCAAAAAATCATAAGTAATGCCCATTGTGATATTAATACTCAAAATTTATTGTGTTACCAAACCTCTAAACGATGCCCACTATAATATCAATACCCAAATTTTCTTTCATCTCATCAAAACTCACAAACATGTACCGATGTGACAAAAATACCTCCATCATTAATTCAAGTTTAGGGTATTGGTGACATGAAAAAAAATTGGGATATTGATATCTCAGTGGGCAAAGTTTAGGGTTTTTTTGGTGATAAATAGAAGCTATTATTGTCACATTGGACAAGTTTGACATATTGGTGACATGAAAAAGAAGATTAGGGTATTTTTGTTATAGTGGACAATAATTAATGTTTACTATTTGTCGCGACCTTCTTCAATGTGAACTACCAACATAAAGTTAATGGATTACTAAATGGGCACAAACAATTGCTCATTAAAGGGATATACCTACATCACAGTCCGTGAATCCTCCCGTACTTGTGACACTTATGAGTGATGCTTGGGGTCATCAAGTGAAAAGTAAGGATGCAAAGAGGATGAACATAACTGGTCCGTGGGAATGGCGTCAGAACAATTGGTGCTAAGAGTTCTAGAATAGAAAAATTTTATTACTTAGGAGCTCTGAAGGCGGGGTTGGCCTTCCGTGCATAAACTAGTCGAGAGCTATACCGCTCTCTTAATGAGGCCATGGTAGACCGAAACCAATTGTTGAGCTTAACTAGATCTGTTATCTCACTAGATAGACTAGATGCTCGAGCCAAGTTAGGCATGGTACGATCTCGTTTATATAAGCTATTCGTTGTATTGTTCCGCTCACCAGGCACCTTACGAGTTATTCTATTGCTAAGGAACTGCCAACTCGTGACAAATGGTATCGGAGCCAAAATCCCTCCAATAAGTGGGTGAGTCGGAGAATTGGACTCCTAGCTCCTGTGTGGGTTGAACTAGAGAATATTAGTGGTCTACTTGGTCCTACGAGGGTGGAGAGTGAATCGCCAGGGCAAAAGGTGCTCGGACAAAGCGCGGCTCTCAACTAGCTTTTAGGATGACAATGGGGGCACTAGGAAGATTCGGTTCCTCACCGAGCGGCCGAAGTTAGAGAAGGACTGAATCCTCGCTGAATGGGGATAACATTCCTAAATCAATCCGTGAATCTAAAGAAGAGGTATACTACCACGTTTTCAACAAGAAAATAACCTTCATTTAGTTTGCTGGGTCAAAATGCTTAGTAGGCAAAAATTGTGCTGCCAAAAGATGCAATTGGTGAGAAAAGTCACACTTGCCAGAGAAGCGCAGGTGAACAAAGCGAGGTTTGAACAGCTGAGATAAAAAAAAGGCTACTGATGGAGCAAAACCTGTTTTGTTGGGCGAGCGTGATTATTTGATGTGTGATCCTAAAAGTGGCGCATCAATGGTTAAAGGACGCAAGGAAGCGACAGAGCAGACTGCAACGAGGGCCTTGAGGAATTGAGTGGGGGAGAATGTCATGGTCCGTGAATCCTCTCGCACTCGTGATACTTGTGAGTGATACTTTGGGTTATCGAGTGAAGAGTGAGGAAGCAAAAAGGATGAACACAATTGGTCCGTGGGAGTGTGTTGACACATAAATTTTGGTGACCCATTTAGTCATTTATCGCATTAAAAATTAGGGGTTAATTTTATCCCTGAAAAAATATTAATTGCATAGCATATAGATTTAGGTGAATTTATTTATAATTTGTATTTTTGCATTTATTTATTGGACTGGTGGTGGATGGATTCAAATTAGTGGTTCTGAGCTTTAACTTGGCAAGTCGGACTAAGCTCACGAAGCAAGCAAATTGGCCCAAGCCCGTTTTCTTTAATGATTGAAATTATCTCATGAAAAATAGGAATTTGAAATCTTCCAGGATATGATGAAGTTTTTTGGATATGGCAAATGTGACAAAGAATATTGTGATTTATCTTTGCAACATTTGGATTTAGACAAAAATTCTATCATAATTTTGAGTTCTTATCAATATGGGATAAAGTTGGTAAAAAATATTGCGAATGTTGATTCGAAGAAAAAGTTAAAATCCTAATCCTTCGCCTATAAAAGGGGGTGCACGTATATGGGGGGTTTTTTTTCTGGGTTTACGAAGTCAAAGGTTTAAGCACAAAAGAGAAAAAAAATTTATTTTCCTTCGATTCTTTTGTTCTTCGTTGGGGGTGGGGTTTCAAAAGTCAAAAGGAAAAAGCTTGAAAAAAAGCAAGAAGGAAAAGAGAGAGTGGACGTGCATGCGGCAGGGGAGAGGGAAAAGAAAACAGAGAGGAAAAGTGAAGGGACGTGCAGCAAGCTAGCAAAGGTGAGAGAAAATATTAAAAAAAAAAGAAAAAGAAAAGGAAGAACAGTTCTTCTTCTTCGAAGGGCCTTTTGCCGGCGACCTCTCCTGCTCAGAAGCTGCGAAGCCAACGCCTGTACCTGCTGCTGCGCCCCGCTGTCACATCTTCCCATTCGCTCATCGCTGCATCTGTCGTCTATCTCACCCGCTTGCCGCGCCAACGCCGCCCGGTAGCCGAAGCCCCACCGTGTACCACTTCGCCTGCTGCGATCCGAAGCTCTACCCCTCACCGAGCCCCCTTTACTGTCGAGTTTTCCCCTGCCAGCCCACGCCTTTACTCGATCACGAGCATCGCCACCGTCACTGCAGCCCCTGTGACGCCAGTTTTCTTTGCAATTTGCACCGCACCTTTGCTCTACCTCTGCTCCGACGACCCGGCTCTATTCTGCCCGTGAAGCCGTAGCTTGCGCCAATCCGCTCCACCAGCTCAACGAAGCCGCGGCTGTGCCGACGGGCGATGACCCCGACGCTGCTCTTGGTTTGTTCATCGTTGGTCCGCTTGTCACCGAGCCCCCTTGCTGCCAGGTTTCCTCTACCGCGCCAGACTGCTCGCCATCGATTTGTCCATGCTGCTTCGACCAGTGTTCCTGCTCGTTGCTCCACTTGCTTGTCAGAGCCCCCGCACTGAAGCTCTGACGACGGCAACCCATCACCTCCAGTGACACACCACAAGTAGCCAACATTGTTTGGAAAGCAAAAGCAAAAAAGAAAGAAAAAAAAGAAAATCAATCTAGGTAATTTTTTATTTTTTATTTTATTTTATTTTTAGTGGAATTATTCCTTAATATATGATTGAGATCCCGACATAAAATAGCCTTTCAAATTAGGGATTGTCAATTCGATTTTCACACCTGAAATCCGACTCGCAATCGCTTGCAAAATCGTCAATTCAATCTCACCCGAGATTCGATTCGCAATTTAATTTAAAATTGGCCAACCCGATCTCATGCGCGAGATATGATTTGTTAATTTTTAGATATCAATCTTATCATGCTCTGATTTGCCATTGTGTGGATTAAGTCGATTTTGTTTTCGTAAAAAGGAAAAAATTCAAAAAAAAAATTGAATTAGAATTAGATTCGTTTTAGAATATTTCTCGTCTTAGGGTTATCTTGCATATTTAGAATTTCAATCTTATTTCGAATTTTTAAATAAAAAAAATCCAAAAAAATGCATTCATTTAGGATGTTAGTTTTTTTTTTTTTTTTTTAAATTGCACATCATTTAGTGATTGTTGCTAGGTTCATTTAATTAGAAATTGTGCGTTAGTAAGATTAGGTAATTTTGGTTAATTTAGATTGCATATTTAATTATTGCATGTTCATTAAGAAAACACAAAAAAAAATTATTTTACTCATTCATATAGTTTAGGCTATACTACTATGTCATATCATTTCATGTTAGATTAGTAGCATGCATTGCATAAAACATGATCTCCATTAAATAAATGAAAACAAAAAATTGAGTGATTGTGTGTTAATTAGAAATCAAAACTAGGATTGTCGATATGAATTCTGATATAACATTGCAGATGCTTTCATTGCTATGAGGTAAGTTCTGCAATTTATTCACTGCCTTATTTAGATGTTAAATTGGTGGTTTGCGCACCTGCATGATCACCTCACATGTTAAGGAAGTGAATTAAAATTAATTCAAGCTGCCCGCAAAAAAAAAAAAATTTCGAAATAAAAAGAGAAAGGTACTGAAATGGCGTTAGTGAAAGCTAGCATAATCAAGTCTCCGAACTCACAAATCTCTGGTTCGTAGGAGTAAACTCAATCTCCTGTTACTTTACTTGGGTTTCTAATCGACTCACTGAAAATAAATTAGTGGCAACTCCTAATTGAAAATCATTTATATGTTAAGAACTTGAACCTAAGTCGTGAATTGGTATGGGATTGGGAGAGCTGAGCTAAGTCGAGGCTTAGTAATCCATTAGCCAAATCCTAGATGGATCACTCGAAATTTTGGTCACGACAACTTGGCGACTTCATTGGGGACTTGAGTTAAAGCTCTTAGTGGACTTAGGCCAATTTTCTCCTCTATTTAGAAAAAAAAAAATTTGTTTGGCAGCGAGGATCCTAGGTACATCTATAACATTTAAGGTTTAAATGTTCTTGCAGATTAGGTAGTATAAGGGAAAGTGATTGTTAACCCTTGCTTTACCGGTTGGAGTTAGGAATGTATGGTTTATTTTTATGTTGAAGTGTTACTTGATATAAACTGTTGTGCATGCCTTGCATTGCACTACATTTTTGCACACACAACCTGCCGCCGGACCTGGGCCGCATAGAATCATTTAGGATGGTATTGAGATAGATACCACTTCGACCGCATGCCTGCGGTATGAGTCGCCCATCTCAATCCTGAAATTTCTTTTTTGGTGTAAAGAGTACCCACCTCGATTCGCATACCCGCAACCTGGGGCGGCTATTTGACCAAACCGAAGTCATGAGGACCTAACTTAATCCGCACGCCCGTAACTAGTCCGATCATTCTTGTAGCTTCACTTTGCTAAGCCTATCTAGAATAGAAATCGAGCCTCACATCTCATATGTATATCTATGTGGTTGCCATCAAGTTTCCTTGGTGAAGTAAGTCTTCTATCCCTCTACTATGCAATCTACTTACTTTGTCATACTTTTGGTCCGTCCATGACAATCTAGGTCAATCATTGATTTAATTCCTTTATCAATTAGGAATGAAATGAGGAAATTGCCATGCAATGAATCATTTGGAAAATAACAAAAAAAAAAAAACTTTGGAGAATTTGTTTTCAATTCATGTCTTAATTGTTATTATTAGGGAGTTTCAAATTTTGGCCTTTTCTAATTCATCTCTAGGAAATTTGGTCCTTACTATGGTGTCTATTTTTATTCCCTTCTTGTACGAACTTTTCATGAATAAATGAAAAAAAAGAATGAAAAAAATCAATTAGATCATTGTCATAGATTGACGCTCTATTTACACCTTATGCTTACATGTTCCTGTTCATTTGAATTTGGTAATTATGGAGCGATCCCATTCACCCATCTATACATGGTCGAGAGCTAAAAGGGCTTATCAAAACGAGTGAGAAATTGCGACTAGAAGAAAGCCAAGAGACTTTTGAACAATCTCATTTTCCAAAAGACCAAGGAGGGTGAAGAACTCAAGCACATATGATTCATGAGCATTACTTTCTTGGCCTGATGAGAAAGTGTTTGAAAAGGGCACATCATATGAAATATTGGGGGCATGACAGATTTTGATAGTGACTCGACTAAGACAAAATCTCCACCCAAACCAAAATGGATATTCCATGTGCATTTACTCTGATATTACATTGTATCATATTCATGCACGTTCTCTTGTGCAGGAGCAAAAGTGGATTTTCAGTCTTGATTGATAGGGACAATCCAAGGACATTCATTGCTAGAGCAATCCCTTTGTGGGGCAATTCCCTGAATGAATACTTAAAATCATGCTTTAAGTGTGGTAAATTGTTTTTTTTTTTTTTGAAGTTACAAAAACTTTTCATGCTTAAAGTTGCTAGACTCTTTTGAAAAGAGAATTTCCATAGTGATTTTACCTATTTAACTCACAAATTTCATGTGGAGATTTGTCAAGATGGACAATCCATTGGAATGATACCAAATTCTTGAGCATACTAAATGAGACGTGTCAGGATGATGATAGGCAAACCCTATTCTATACACAGTCCCTTGCTTATATACTTGTGAGATAAGTGTAGAAAGTTCAATATCTACAAGATAAAGAATTTTCTCGCGAAAGGTACGATGACCAAAATGATGAGGGGCAATTCATTTCTCTATCCCAAACACTATAGGTGATCCATTGCTTAACTTCTTTGAGCCCTATACACTTATGGTGATTTTTTTCAAATTATCTCTGTCAAGAATCATCCCACATTAGGGCAAATAGGAGGTAAGATGGCATCATGTGGTAAGAAAAATTAAAATAAGTTTTCTTGTTCTCACTTGCATCAATCTTCAAGTCGTGCTATTACATTGAATTTATGTGGTAATTTAAGTGCCTTAGGATGACAAAGAGCATTTCTTTCTCTATCCTACATACTTATATCATTTGCATAGCCCACTTGAGCCTGTAATTTCATTTCTTCAAACCCAGTTGGTGATCATCCCCTACACTGGAGCAAGGCAAAAAACAATCGTTCAAACAATATGGTCTGGAGTGCTGATAGAAGACAAAGACCTCCCAAAAGTCCAAGTGTTAAAAGCACCATATGGTCATTCAAAATGAATGAGAACTAGGGGCATGAAAAAGCAGTATGCTTGGTAAAAGCAAGGCTGATGCCCGTAGATAAAAAAAAAAAAAAAAAAGAGTCAAGATAAGGACTATCAATTGTAAAAAGGTTGTATCTTCAATGGAGAAATACTCAAAGAACTCAAATGCTGAGTTTTTACAATCAGTGGGGCACCTTATAAAGACAATCCCCAATGGTAAAAAGAAAACTAGTGGCAATGTCAAGATAATCATCAACTCTCACCCTTTATACATATTTTGAGCCTAATGATCATTTCGTTTCTCAACCCATGAACCTAGCCTACGTTACGTCTCTGGCAAAGTCTCTTATGATTATGGCACTTGAATTAACGTAGGGGTTCACATGTTTTAAGCATCGCTCGAAGAAGTGCGAGCAATATTATTTATTTCTCATTTTTGCAAGGTTCTTGACTTGTAAACTTGGAGATAATTACATAATTATTATTTCAATAGCCTTGACTCAAAAGTCCCATTTGTTAAGTCATTGACTAAGCCCACATTACGGTCTCTATTAAAGACCTCTCAGATTGGTAAGGTCATACTGCTTGCGAGAATACTCGAACCCTTGTTGGTATGATGATAGTGAGATGGAGTGATTCTCCTAAAATGACCCTTCTGAGAGTGAGTGAAAGTATTTTCTAACTGAAAGTATCTCATTTAGTATTCTTAAAAAATCCATGCCATTGTCTTGGATGACAATCCTCTCTTGTGGAAATTTGGAGTGATGCAAGTATGGTAAAGTCATTATGCATAAACCTTGATTAAATGGATGAAAACCCCACTGAACTTTGAAATGTGAATTCTAGAGTAGCTCAAATTGTCTACGTTTTTAGTGAATGCATATCAGTTTTTGCTCTAATCATGTTTGACGGGTAATATTTCATTGAAGACTGAGTAATACTTGACGTTCAAGTTGCTCCTTGAAGCCTTGAGATTCGGCATGCTTTTGTAGCCTGAAGCCCTTTTCACTGACCTGGCGTGCTTCCGTAACCTAGAGTCTTTTCATTGACCCAGCGTGTTTTCGTAGCCCGGTGTCTTTTTCATCAATTCGGTGTGCTTTTGTAGCTCGAAACTCTTTTCACTGACCTGGCGTGCTTCCGTAGCCTAAGTCATTTCACTAACCCAGCATGCTTTCGTAGCCCGATGTCCATTTATATTGACCCAGCGTGCTTTCGTAGCCCAGAGTCCCTTTTATTGAATCGAAGTGCTTCCATAGCCTGAATTTCTTTTATCGAACCGGCGTGCTTCCGTAGCTTGGATTTCTTTTATTGAATTAGCGTGCTTTCATAGCTCAGAGTCCCAAAATTTTGACATCTCAATCTGGATTTGGATGTCTTAATTCTTTTTGTTGAACATTTCACTCTGGATGTGAATGTTTTTCGATCATCCTCGTTATATCTTAATCTGGATCCAGGTATTTCAGATTCAAAAATTTTGACATCTCAATTTGGACCTAAATGTCTTAATTATTTTCGTCTAAAACATTTCATTTTGGATGTGAATGTTTTTTCGACCTTTCTCGTTATACCTTAGTCTGGATCTAGGTATTCCGAGCTTCAAAAATCATGACATCTCAGTTTGGACCCGGATGTCTTGATTATTTTCGTCTAAACATTTCACTTTGGATGTGAATGTTTTTTCGACCTTCTCGTTATACCTTAGTCTGGATCTAGGTATTTCGAGTTCAAAACTTTTGACATTTCAGTCTGGACCCGGATGTCTTAATTATTTTTGTTTAAACATTTCACTTTGGATGTGAATGTTTTTTCGACCTTTCTCATTATACCTTAGTTTGGATTTCGGTATTTCGAGCTTAAAAAATCATGACATCTCAGTCTGGACTTGCATGTCTTGATTATTTTCGTCTAAACATTTCACTTTGGATGTGAATGTTTTTTCAACCTTTCTCATTATACCTTAGTCTGGATCTAGGTATTTCGAGCTTCAAAAAATCATGACATCTTAGTCTAGACCCGGATGTCTTGATTATTTTCATTTAAGCATTTCACTTTGGATGTGAATGCTTTTCAATCTTTCTCGTTATACCATAGTTTGGATCTAGGTATTTCGAGCTTCAAAAATCATGACATTTCAGTCTGGACTCGGATGTCTTGATTATTTTCATTTAAACATTTCACTCTAGATGTGAATGTTTTTCAATCTTTCTCGTTATACCATAGTTTGGATTTAGGTATTTCGAGCTTCAAAAATCATGACATCTTAGTCTAGACCCGGATGTCTTGATTATTTTCATTTAAACATTTCACTCTGGATGTAAATGTTTTTCAATCTTTCTCGTTATACCTTAGTCTGGATCTAGGTATTTCAAGTTTAAAAAAAATCTTGACATCTCAGTTTGGATCTGGATGTCTTAATTATTTTCGTTGAACATTTCACTTTGGATGTGAATGTTCTTCTCAGTCTTAATGTCTCAATTATTACCTGTTAGACTCTTCAAGGAACTAGAGTGAAAACTAGGTTCTTGTGGAATAAACAAGGATTTATCATGTATCTCAAGATGCTCTACCGCACTCATTGATAAGTAACTATAGATACGTCTTTTCCTTTGCATCATGCATTTGTATTAGCATTTCCATGCATCATATAAATTGCATTTTTAAAATGGAATTCATTTTCTGACAAAAAGTCATTCAATACATGTGCATGGTCAAAATTTAGGTTTCAATTTGTCTTTGAAAGCAACCTCTACGAGCTCACTTTTAAAGAGGGGCGGCTATTGACACCTTAATTTTGGTGACCCATTTAGTCATTTATTGCATTAAAAATTAAGGGTTAATTTTATCCCTGAAAAATCTTAATTGCATAGCAAACGGCTTACTGGTTGCTCAATGGTGTCAATCAGAAGAAGTCATTAGTGGAGCTCGCGCGCGGCCAAGGTGTCGGCTAAAGCCCTCCCGTTCTCGCTCGCCGCTCTCCTTTAAATTCTCTCTCTTGAATCTCGCTCCCTCTCGGGTTCCCTCTCTCTCTAGTTTCTTGTATGAATGTCCTCTAGCCAACGAACATTTTTTTTCTCATATTTATATGCCCATACAAATCTTAATAAATATAGTTTTCCATCAAGATATTTATCTTTAATTGCATGATCACAATAGTTATCAGGAACTTGATTTGGATAAGAAAACGTCAATGAAATATAATATGGGCAAATTTTAAACTAAATGTGGGATCATATTAAATAAAATTATAATATTCTCCCACTTGATTCCAATATTTCATTAAATGAAATATTTAACCAAATCCATGAAACTTCATGTTGAAATTAGGGTTAATACCTTGAAAAACCCCAAACTAGTACACTTGTAACAAATTTACCCCAAATTATTTTTTTGACCATGAAAAACTCCAAACCGGTACACTTGTGACAAATTTACCCCGACTAACTATAACAAACCATAAATTGGTACATTTATGACAAATTTACCCCAAACAAATTTATTTGACCACAAAAAACTCCAAACTGGTAAATTTGTGACTAATATACCCTCCGCTAAATTGGATTAATAAAAAAAAAAATCACAAAAATTGTAAACTATGACAAACTGAGCGTAAAATCCCAAATTGATATACCAATTAATTGTCACGTGTCATCTAACTTAATAATTTGACAGTAAAATTTAACGAAAACTAACAGAGGGTAAATTTGTCACAAGCATACCAGTTTGGGATAAATTTGTCAAAGGTATACCAGTTTGGGATTTTTGGTTGTCAAAAAAATAGTTTGGGGTAAATTTGTCACATGTGTACCAGTTTGGGGTTTTTCAGGGTATTAACCCAATTAAAACACATGAATTATGGTAACAAGTTCTTTTAGAACAAGTATTATCTTCCATGTATCACAATGTCTCTCACCAGCCCATATGTGATAACATAACATAATGAATAAACTTTATATTTGTTATAAATCAAACATATTGTTTTTCTCAGAATAACTGAATGTATACAACTATATTGAGAAAAACATCACAAATGAATAAAAGTTTCGCAATTCTTTCATATAAAGAAAAATTTACATGATTGAAGCAATACTTATTCTAATTACATGATTCTTATAACTTATTAGCGACATACCTTTAATTAAAGAATCAGCTATCATCAATCTAGTGCTTACTTGTTCTATAACCACTTTCTTTTCTTTAACACATTCTCTAATAGTTAAATGTTTGATGTCGATATGGTTGCTTCAACTATCACTTTTTTGGTTCTTTGCCATAAAAAATGCAACTGAATTGTCGCAAAACATTCTTAATAGCCTAGCAATGAAATCCACAACTTTAAGCTCCGATATGAAACTTTTCAATCACACATCGAGGTCACCTCAAAATAGAAAATGAACTCTACCTCCATAGTAGAAGTGTCAACCGAGGTTTGTTTCGTACTCTTTCAAGACGCAGCTCCACTAGCAAACATAAAAATATATCCCAATATTAATTTACGTGAATTAACGCAGCTAGCAAAGTCTGAATCTGAGTAATCAACTACTTCCAAGCTCTCATTTCGTCTGTACATAAGCATGTGTCTCTTTATACCTTGAAAGTACCTCATTACCCTTTTTACAACTCTCTAGTGGTCCATACTTGGATTACTTTGATATATTCCTAACATTCCTACATAAAAAATAATGTCAGGTCAAGTGCAAGCTTGAGTATACATCAAGCTTCTAACAGTAGAAGCATATGGGATGTTCTTCATTTATTCTCTTTTAAAATCTTTTTTCGGTCACTAGTTCAAATCAAACCTGTCACCCTTCACAATGGGTGCTATATGCCGCGACCCGATCTCACCGCCGTCCCTTGAGAGGATAGGAAAGGAAAAACTCAAGTTTAAGGATACTTGACAATGAGAGTTCCCTCACGGTTTGTGTTCCAAAATACGTCATCACCTCATCTTTCAAATCGAACCTCTTGTGAATTCCTTTGTACATGTTCGCAAGTTCTCATAAAACCCGTACCCTGCGTGACAGCAGAGTATCACGATCCATACCCACATGGGCAACACATCTTGAGAAAGGAGGTCGAGTGTGGATATCGGATTTAAGGGTAACTTTATCACTATAGCCCTCTTGATAGTACACTTCGCTTATAAGGATGACATCACTTCATCCTTTGGGGTACTACCACATTGAGTATGCTAAATTGCGGTGAGTCTTATCAAAACTAATACCCCTCACGACAAGTTTATCTATAAGATCTAGCTATTTAAGACAACCTATAAATAAAATGAGAGTCGCCATTAGCCTCATTTTTTGGGGATCGGCAATAAAACCCAATTGAGGATTGGAAGTGTTCCCTCAATTCCTACGTAACCATATATCTACGTTCGCGGAGTTGGGTTACGCCAATATTTCTATTAGCGCCCTTTCGGTACTCAATAGTATGTTGTGTTTACCTAAGGTATCCATGCATTTCTTCTTTAATTTTTAAGGATCGTAGGCAATGGTTGGTCATTTACATGCTATTTTGTTTATAGAAATTGTGAAAAGAAAATAGTCATTTGAACTGAAATTGCAAGACAGTAAGGTGCTGCATAAGAACATTTCTCATTCTCACAATTTCTGTTCTTTTGTTCCCCGGAACAAAAAAAGAACAAAAACCAATTTGGTAACGCTAAGTTGATTTCTATTCCCCGGAATAGAAAAGTTAGCCCGGGAATAGAAACGAGAAACAAAAAAAAAAAATTGCTTCTTGTCCCGGGAACAATTTCTAAAAATAAGCAAATTTTCTTTTTTATTTTTGTTTTATTTCTCTCTTGCTGTGGCCACCTCCAACTGTCCGGAGCCACCGCCGACCGCCGCCCACCGCTGCCACCGCTCGTCGGCGGCCAGCCGCCGCCACCAACTGTGAGCAAGAATAAAAAAACAAATAAATACAAAAAAAAAAAAACAAACACAAGAAAATAAAAAATACAAAAAAACATATAAAATAAAAAAATACAAAAAAAAGAAAAAAAAAAAAAAACAAAAACAAATAAATACAAATAAATACAAATAAAAAAACACAAGAAAATAAAAAAAATAAATACAAATAAACAAATAAATACAAATAAAAAACAAACACAAGAAAATAAAAAAAACAAATACAAAAAAAAAATAAATACCAAAAAAAAACAAAAAAAAATAAAAATAAAAAAAAACAAATAAAAAAAAAAAAATAAATACAAATAAAAAACAAAACAAGAAAATAAAAAAAAAATAAAAAAAATAAATACCAAAAAAACAAAAAAAAATAAAAATAAAAAACAAATAAAAATAAAAATAAAAAACAAATAAATACAAAAAAAGAATAAAAACTAAGTAAAAAACAAATAAATACAAAAACAAATAAAAACAAATAAATACAAAAAAAATAAAAAACAAATAAAAAACAAATAAATACAAAAAAGAATCGTTGCGTTACCAAATGCATTTCTATTTTTTTTTTTTCTATTCCAAGAATAGAAATTTTGTGTAGTTATCAAACGGGTTCTTTTGCTCAGAAACTGTTCCCCGGAATAGAAATAGAAAATAATTATTTCTGGGATAAAAAAAAACTCTTCCCCAGCCAAGAAATTTTACCATGCGCACCCTAAGTAAACAACCAATAAAAGCAGTAAATTTATCATGCAATCCTAAGAAAGATAAAAAGAGAAATAGAATTTAAGGACAAGAAAGAAAAGAACCCGCAACTAGGCTTTTATACAAATAATAGGAATCCAAGACATGTGTTGGGGATGAATGGTACAAAAGTATGGTCAGATTAGACATCGACCCTTCACCATCTTTGCGTCGTCTTCATCTTCAAGATCATAATCTAAACTTAACCTAAGAATTATAACTAAGTAGATAAAATAGAAAGAAACAAGCATACACGTCGAAACAACCAAAAACACAACATCATGTCAAAGTCAATCACTCAAAGTAAATTCAATTCATAAATCAAATTTGGGCCTCGGGGTCGGCCTTTGTAGTTCATGCATAAATTCCTCTAAGACACCTACCCGATTCATTTTATGACTTAAAGCCAAGATTGACCAATAATGCTTATAATTTCCTAATGAGGTGATCTATATGATTCCAGGATTTTCCCTTAATATCATGCATTGGCCCTAGCATATATCTAAAAATCACATGCATTGCATGAATTGAACATGCATGCAGGTCTTTTAGACCTTATTTCTCAACCAATCAAACAAGAAAGTGAATCAGTTGCGAGTCACTTATCATCAAGGGCATGCGCCAATTACAAACACAAACATTTCTAATGAATGACGTGATATATGCATGGATGGTACATGTGATGTTTCAAAGACATTTATTGAAATTATTGACAAAGTTTTTGACCCAAAATGATGTCTCGACTATGAAAAGTATTTAATTACCAAGACTAACTTGGAGTTCGCATAAATGTATTCACAAGCATCACAGACATTTTGAATACAATCTAAACCATGACTTTTACAATTATCAAATCGAAATTTAAAGATATTTGAAAATATTTTGGATTAAGAAATATCTAGGTTATGGAACACATTTAATTGCCATTGTTAGCTTGGAACTCGCATAAATGCATTCACAAGCGTCATAGATATTTTGAATATGGTCCAAACCTTGACTTTTGCTTAAGTCAAATCAAGCTTCAAAAAAATCTTATAAAAATATTGCTTTTAGAAACATCACATGTACCAAAACGTTTTCAAGATGCGATTTGAAAGTTTGATTGATCAAAAGCTATTTGACAATGAATATCAAGATATTTAAAGCAACTTTCATGAAAACAGTATGACCTAAATTTATGCACAAACTAACCTAAGTGGTTTAGCTAAACAATCACAACCAAGTTTATATTAGGAAATTTCAGACCAAGCATGACAAATTAGAAAAATTGGATAATACCTATTAACAATTTGGCTATGAAAAAATTCCCTAAAATTTATGACATGATAAAGAATAACTTTCGTGAAGAAAGTTTTTCTAAGTGAGCAAAGCATGATTTTATAAAAATCAGACAATAGACGATAATGCATCAGAAAATCACTAAAACGGCATGCCATCACATCATTGCAATCAATATTTATCCTATCAAAATAGGTCGAAAAATCATGAAATTTTTATAAAACATAGTTAACATGATGGTAAACAAACTTCATTAAGGGACTGAGTCAAGAATCCCTACAGAAATAATGATATAAAAATGACAATTGTCGGTCAAAACAGGGGTCCGAATTTTGACTCTAGGTCCAGATTCTATCCTATCTTAGGAAAAATGGAAAATGGATTAAACGATGGGCAATTAATACGAAATCAACGGTATTGGAAAGCTCTAGGTGTGTTTTACAACTTTCTAGAAGGGTTTAGGTTTAAATGAAGTCAACTTGGTGCTCTAAGACCGAGATTTCTAAAAGTGCGCATATTAGTAATTAAAAACCAGAATCATAAGCATGCATCAATAAGTTTAGAAATCACTCATGCAATGCACAAACGGCATAAAAATTCATAAAATGACAAAGCATTTGATGTAATAAAAGATTCGGGTAAACATTTAATCTTAAGTCATTATGCAAAAGGACCATGCAAGTCAATGTCAATGCCAAATGTCTTAAGACCTAAATGACATACTTGATGATTTTGGAATGCGCCTAGCCTAACTGAGGCATAGTGTTCATATAGTAAATGATGTTTGTTCATGACAAGGCACACATGCACACAAACCTTGTTATGCATACTTTAAAAGACAAGAAGACAACAATACAAGATTTAATCTCTAATAAACTCAAATGGGCATGGTAAAGTGCATATGTGACAAAGTTTCATCCTAACCTTAACACCACAGAACGAGTATGATTTCAATCATCTAAAGACATGTAAAAATCCAACGAAAAATCTCACATGCAGAACACACAATGAGGAATATTTTTTATGAAGAGTCCAAAACTTAATTGATATCATGCGAGTCGCGACAAAAATGACAAGATAGACATGCATCTCCAAGCTTTATGTTACTGCAGCACCCTTTTACATTAATGCATGCAATTAATGCACTAAATGACATCAAAACTTCACAAATCATGCATCAATTGAGCATATAAAACATATAGTTCACTCATCATGAAGGATTTGAGGTTGAATAAGGTCAATTACATATTCAAATCTACCTAAATTCCTCTTGAACCAAAGCAGGGTAGATTGACCTTAACTCAGATCTGAGTGGTTTTGACCTAAAAATGTGTGGCTAAGGATTGACCCTCCATTTTCTAAGCTATTAGTGTGATTAGCCAAGCATTTTCCTTCTAGAAATTCAGAAAATGAAAAAGAAAACGGGAAGTCGAGAAATAACCTACCCATACTATTTTGCAAAGAGAACCTCTTACTTTTAAAGGATTTATCTATCCCAAAATATCCTCATTTTGTTCCTGTAAAAGTATTCGATCAATGGACAAATGTGAAAATTTACACTTCTATTTTCTCCTTCACGTATTTTGTTTTTATACTCACTAATTTGTGAACTTTTCTACCAATAAAAATTGAAATCTTGAGATATTTTTCTCTTTATGAATATATTGTTTACAATTTCTTCATATTGTGTCGATAATGTATTTCCCTTCATTAATAATTCAACAATTTCATAATAAAATGATTTAGCACAATTTTTGAAAAGTCAATTCTCTGCAAACCAGAGACACATGTGCACTTTTACTATTATGTAGATAGAGAATCAGAGATCACTAGATTCGGTACAAACTTTTATGCACGAAAATTTGTAACTGAAGTAGAGGATTTTTCAATAAAGCATAATTGAGAAAAGATTGAAGATATCATGGGAAGAACATATTAAAGTTATTCAATTTGGATACTCTCTAATTGCTTATTAAATTTAACTCTTCTAATGTATTATTGACTTGAGTTATGATCAATATTTTTCACCACGCATAAACAAATATAACATTATCTCTGTATGTTAGTGTAATGAACTGAATGATTTTTACAATTCAGTATTTAGGATAAACCCGTGCGAAGCACATAAAGAAACTAGTATCTAACTAATATAATAAAGTATATTAAAATATACTTTTTGGACATTTAATGCATTTAATATTAGGAGAGGAGTCTTTCTTTATCCAAATAAAATTTTAAAAGTTTTTTATGTAGTAAAATAGATTTCAGCAAGTTAATGCATTTACTTTAATGAGAGGAGCCCTACTTCTATTAATAAAAGTTCAAAATTTTGGTAAATGAAAGTAAAAAAGGTTAAGATATACTTTTAAAATCTCAATCTGATTATAAACATCTTATTGTGTTATATATATTTGTATAGTAAATGAACTAGGAATAATAGTTATGCAATAAAGAAAAATATCTCAAATTATATGTAAATTTGTCATAATTCATAATATATGGATGGTAAATTTCATTAGTTTACATCCGTTTCCCTTCGACTATAAGGGATTATTTGCTTGATTTTCTTCCATATTGATCATTTGAAACCTTAGATCTAAAAACTTGAAACACTAACCAAACTTCACGACTAACTTGAAAATTGAGAAAAGTGTCAGAAAAGTCCTAAATCTTTTGCATTTGTGCCAATTTAGTCATAAACATTTTTAATGGTGTCGATTCAATCCTAAACTTTTTAATGGTGCCAATTCAGTCCTAAACGCTTTAAACTAATGTCGATTTAGTCATAAAACTTTCGACTTTGCGCCAGTTCATTCCTTCTGCTAATTTTCACCGAATTTTGCTAAAATCAATGCCAACCAACTAACATGGTACCACTAGCGCTAATGTGGATAATTTTTACTAATATTTTACTATTTTTTTATTATTTTTTCCTTTTTTCCTTTTTTCTCTCTTTTTTTCTCCCCTTCCTTTCTCCTTCCTTTAGGTGGTGGCCAGCCTGCCCAGCCATGTTGAGGTTGAGCCCTAAGGAGGTCGCCTTGGCTTGGGCAAGGGCCAACCTCACTGGATTTGGTGAGGGGATCCCTCACCCAAGCCAGATATGGCAAGGCCAGCCTTACCCTTAGCCCAGGCGACCTTGTTGGGCATTGCTCGAGTGAAGGAGATGCCTAGCAAGGCCGACCCTTGCTTGAGCAAGGCTAGCCCGGCCCGAGCCTTGCCCAAGTGAGGGTCGATCTTGCCCTCGCCAAGATGAGGCCAACTCGCCCTCACCAAGAAGGAAGGAGAAACAAAAAATAAAGGAAATAAAATGAAAAAAATCAGAAAAAATAATAAAAAATTGAAACCTTATTAAAATATAATTAAAATTATCTACATCAGTGCTGGCATTGCCACATCAGGTGGTCGGCATCCATATTAGTAAAATCCAACCAAAATTAACTGAAAGGAATAAATTGGCACGTCAAAAAGATTAAGACTAAATCGGCACTAGTTCAAAAGATTTATAATTAAATTGGTATTATTGAAAGGTTTTTGATTGAATTGACACGAAGTCAACAGATTTAGGACTAAATTGGCACTGTTAAAAGATTTAGGACCAAATTGGCACTAATGCAATATTTGATAAAACCCTAATTTGTAAACTCATCTTGTGGCAAAATCCTAGTCATCCACTCTGAATTTGATTTGAGAATAAACTCTTCCTCTCCGTTAACTGATAAGAACAGAACAAAATCCTACTCAAACGACAACGTCTTTGTTCAAAAGCGTACTGCGTTGAGCTCCACTAATGCGTTCATTGTACATGTCAATGTGATTAGCCACACATGGTGCCGCATAGGGCTTGTACCCTTTTCATTCTGTGGATGTTTTTCGTGCTTTTTTTCTTTTGGGGGATAATTTGAAAACTAGGGTCATCTTTGTCTGAGAGAACAAGTTCACGCTTTTTTTTTTTTTTTGGTGGGGAGGGGCAGCATTTTGGCCATCAGATATTTGGGCTACAGTTCACTAGCAAATCGTATTCTTGAAATTTGTACTTGTAAGGTTGCATGAGCAGGGATAGCTCTCATAGAGGGAATAATGAATTCATGAGACCAAAAAAGAAGAAGAAGAACATTGGGAGGTGGTGTCTTCATAGTGTTTCGGTCGTTTTGTATTCAATCAAGTAAAAGTACTTGTCTGACCAAAAAAAAAAAAAAAGTAAAAGTACTTGAATGCAGTGTTTTCTTTTATTAATAAAAGTGACTTCACAAAGAGTGAACAATTTGTGTTATAGATCCGAATCAAATGTATCATTTACTGTTTGTCTAGAGTTGGCAAGGGATATTTCATGTGGGAACAACTCTTTTCAAAGGCACCAAAAGAGTACGTAAATTTAATTAACTAGGTCAATTTAAGAAGAGCATGCTGGCGAGCAATGAAGAATTCCAAAATGAAACCGTATCATAAACCACTTCTCTAGTCGAGAAGGTATCATATGTTTACTTGACTTTTCCTTTATTTTCAACAAACAGAACAATATGCACGCAACGAAGAAATCAGGAGCGCAATATCAAATCAAAGAGGAACCGAGGAATTCGATCCGATTCTAGTCAATGTCAGGGGGACACCATGTTGGGGATGAAGAGTGATCATAGGAATGGGGGCGTGCTTGTAAGAAGGAGATAGCTGCACCGAGAAGTTTTGCAAAATCAAGGTCAGAGCAACTTTGACTTCAAGGAGAGCAAAGTTTTGGCCAATGCAATTTCTAGGACCCCAACTGAAAGGGAAAAAACAAAGCTTATTCTTGGTTGCTTTTGAAACTCCCTCGGAGAATCTCTCCGGATTGAACTCTTGGCATCATCCCCCAAATCTCTGGATCATGGTGGATTAGGATAATGGGCACAAGAAGTAGAACTCCTGGAGGTATTTGTATATCTCCCAACTTGGTTGTCCTGTGAACTGTTCTCACTGTCATAAATGCAGGCGGATATAATCGAAGCACCTCGTTCAGTATCATGCTTACCTGCATATAAACCAATTTGTTGTTAGCATGTTTTTGTCCATAAAGACATTGAGAATGCAATGATTAAATTATCTAAACCTTGCCTTGTGGACCTAATTCATCAAACTGAATACCATTCAAGTGATCAATATTTTAACTTTGAATGCAAAGAGAACGATCCGTATTTCTTTCCTCTGTCACTAGCAAAGAGACGAACAGCAACTAGATTTCAGGTTAGGTCTTTACAATTTCCTACAATTTTCGCTTTCCACTTTTTTGTTTGTCCGTCCTTTTTTTTTTTCTGCAGAAATCTATTTATTGATGCGAGTTTTGATATTCAGGAATATATGGAGTTAAATTAAGATAAACAGCAGACAACAATGCAACGGAAATCCTTACAATTTTCAGTCGGCTCAACCCATCAAAATGAGGTTTTTTGTTGCCGAAAACTTGCAGAACTTCTTCTCTTGCTCTGTCTTGCCAGCTTTTGTGCTTGCTCAACAAAATCAGAGTCCAAGTAAGCAAAATAGAGGTAGCCTGAGCCGCAAAGTTGAACGCTTTGCACTCTTGAATCACATCCTCTATGCTCATGCCCTTTTGATGCCCAGACTCTTGAATTTCTTTCCTGTTTGATTTTAGCAACAGTCCCAAGAGATCATCGTCATCTACTCCTCCTTCCTTCATTGCCTTCTCTCTTTTGGTCACTACGTCTTCCAACAATCCTTTTACTTTACGGTCGATTTCTTTCATCCTCTTGTTTACTTTGGTCGGCAAGAGTCTGCATTATTTTTATCCAAGTCGACTTCAAGGTGAAAACTTTAAACAATAATTTGGGTTTCTATTGCATATATGCTTCACTACATCAATACACTCAATCATTTCCCCCATTCTATTAAGTTTATAAGTTCAAAAATAGAAATCTCGATAACAATTCAATTGAAGATTTGCCTCACCAAACGTTGATTTGACACGAAAAAATTGTAGCGATCCCTGTATACTATTTTGCGATGGCAATCCAACCACTACCCATGATTTGCAAAATCATTAGAAAATTCTGGAAGGTTGCAACTGACTCCATGGATATTCTCTCTCTTTTTTGTTATATGCTTTTGCAACAGCTAAAAGATCTCGGAATAAATTATTGCTAAATCTAGACTTACTTCCACCCTGGGATGAGCGACAACTGATGAATTTTGTTAGCGAGCCCAATTTGTTCTTGTTGAAGGAGGACGATGCCCTTGACTTGGTCGTAGGTACCACCGAAAGCAGATCTACAGAGTACATCGCCCGTCAAATGCTGAAGGTGAGGCCACACATCCACATCACCAGCCAAACTTTGATTCTCCCATCCCCTAATCATCTCCTCACCACTTGAACATGATGCTTCCACTACATGCTGTAGTATTTCAACAATTAAAAAAGGCTAGATAAATTGAATGTATGTATTTTTTAATTGTTAGATTTCTGTGGACCACGACCATAAAATGTGACGAAATTATTAATCATTTTAAGTTCCATTAGAAGTTGCACTTGGTCAGGAAATTTATTGGCCCCAAGCAGCAATACCTTCAACTTTTCGTAATGAAAAGCCGGATTGATGATCTTTCTATGTTTGGCCCATTTCTCCCCCTCAATATCCAGGAGCCCCGACGCCAAGATATCTGCAGTGGCCGCACTATGTGGCTTCTCAAATTCATCAACCCGTGAAAATATTTCCTTCAACATGTCTGAGTCCATGATGTTCAGCACAGGCTTTGGCCCTAACCAAGTAAAGCAAAGCTTACCTGCAATAACCAATATCTAGAGACATCATTTATTAAGGCGTCAAATGGCTACCGGATTCCATATTTCACCCATTTGTGTGTGTCAGGTGCTTAAACTAGCAAATGCATCGAAAGCACCTGATTTCAAACCCATCTAGTAGATCGATTTGCATGAGAAAATGAGCAATTTTGGTCGCCTTCTGATGGTCGCTGGCTACATAGCTGCCATTAATTTGTCATGTGACTTTGCCTCTAAAAGCAACACGTTTAGTGTTGGAAAATCTGCCTTATAGCAGGATTTGCTGAAAAGGCACCAGAAATATATTTTCTTTAGCAGATTTTTAGCTAGAAATTACAGCCTAGATTGAGTTGAAATCGTACTTTGTTTTGTAATAGGAAATTGAGTTTGTCCAATCAACAATATTATACCATTGGCTGGAAAAATTCCACTGCATCTCAACTTTGATAAAAATACATACCGTATTTCTTGATGGATTGATGATAGAAAGGGAGAACACGAGGCACAATGTCGTTGGAGAAAGGAGCAATGGGTTGAGATTGAACTTGCTTGTTCATTCTGATGACGCCTCTCAGGTCTTGAAACAAAAGCCTGTAAGCAGTTCCATTTAGACCCTGTCGTCTCAGACATCTTTCTAGCTTCTTCGGCTTCAACAAAAACAAACTCAGTATTTTCCATGCGCAAGTGCAGAAGGTGATCAGAACAAGGGAGAGAACAATTGAATAAGCCAAGGACGTTTCCATATTCTACGTTAAACATATAACACGCTTGTCGTGTTTCTGTGAGAGGATTTAAATAGGAATCTTGGGGAGCAGAATTATGGACAAAGGGATAAACTAATATTTTACAACAAAATACTCATTCTCAATGGGTGATTGCGGCTTACTTCTCGCGAGAAAGAAAGGCAGTAACAGTCATGATGCTATCAGATGTGATTGTTCAAAATTATCTGAGGATTTTTTTTTTTGGTCTCTCCCAATCTAACTCTCAACTCACTCTTGCCTTTTACCCTACCTTTTTGTAGAGAGTAGGAGTCAAACCTTGACACTTGAAACTAAAAGTCCCCACCCCTAATCTACCTGAGAAGGTAGAGAATTGAACTCCTCGCATCCCTCTTCTCAGATGGAAGGGTAACTACTGAGGCAACCTAATAGTTATTTAGGGAAATATAAAAAGTCATTCGAGATTTTTTTCACAAAAAATGAATGATTTGGAAAATGTTTTTCATAAAATATTTGTGTGAAATAATTAGCCAATAAAAAGTATTTTCATTATCAACAACAATTTATGTTTAAACATTCTCGTAAATGATAAAATATTTTTCTTTAATTAATTGTTGTAAGCAATATGAACGTCATTCTTAGGAAAATGTTCTCCAAATTTTTTATATTTTCCATGAAATAAACGGAGTCTGAAAGTTAGAATCAGTCCAATATGATTTGAATTCTTTGGGTACATTTAATTCGGCTTCTGGGGAAATTTTTTGGGAAAATGCAAAAGACTTTGGTGAAAGGGTGTCTCGGGGAGCAGAAAGACAAAGGCATAGACCAAGGGGCCCAAAAAAAAAAAAAAAAAGAGGAGAAAAGATATTATATTGTTTCTTGAGATGGCGTACAAATGAGCTAATCCAAGACACAGTCAGTCTTGCGTTTTTGGCTAAAATGAGGATTAAAAGTTCAGCGGTTTTAACGGCAAATGTCCCTGGATCTAGAGTATGAAATTTTATTTCCAGTCTTCGACCCTTCTCTCCGAATTATGTTATAATGTACTGTTCAATGCACCTCAAAAGTGGAAGTCAACCATACACATTGTCATGAGGAGATCAGATGATAATTGGTCAGAATCAAATTGGGGAATCTAAAAGATTTGATATCTGAAAGTCAGAGAATCAGTCTAACATAATAAGTATTCTTTAAGACGTGCGAGAGGAGGCGTCTTTTTTTTTTCTTTGAAGTGCCCTTTCCTGCATCATTGGTATTTTTGACTGGTTTGCATCCATAGCTGCTACTCAGTAAAGCCAGTTTCTCGATATGATATCAAGGTGGAGGTTTTTACTTCGCTCTATCACATAAACGAAGGCAAAAAGTACATTACAAATATCAAAACTTCACACTTACGGCATGTATGATAATGTTCCTCTTTTATGTTCTTTTTTTGTTCTTTTATTTCTCAGAATAGAAAAAGAATAAAAATTCGTTTAATAACTTCAGTTAATTTTTATATTCTTTGAAATAGAAAAATAGTCAGGGAATAGATTTAGAACATAAATAAAAAGTAGGAAAAAATAGCTTCTTGTTCCTACAAACAATTTCTAGAAATAAGTCTTTATCTTTTCTTCATATTTTTTTCTTTTCTTCTTCTTCCTCTTCCAATCGATCGGTGGAGACTCGTCGCTCACCTCCTATCGCCGGTTGCCAATCGTCGCGTGGCACTAGCACCCACCAGTCGTCGTCGGCCGAAATTTTATGGTACAAAAAAAAGTCTCAATTGATATGACATGAAAACTAAGATCTCAACCGACCAATCGATGTGACGTTTAGGACTCCATCATATTAGCCTCGCCATTGGATTTGAAGTTCAGGACACTTTCTTTTAACCTCACTCCAATCCAGTTATGTGGTAGCCATGGAAGGACCCAATTATTCGCTTATTAACTTTTTAAATAGTGGGTTACCTAGATAGACATCACCAATGTCTAAATTTGACTTAAGATAAAATATTAATGACATCCGCATAAGGAAAATTAGCCAAGATTAACATGACCCATTATAGAAAGCCAAAAAAAGGTGAGAGCAACGATATCCTCTCCATCGAGGAAACCGGGCGACTCGATGCCGGGTTCCCTTGGAAAATCGTGCCCCTTGGCATGTTTGCTAGCCCACCAAGTGAAATTTCTTAAGTTAGAAATAACAACAAATCAGCCAAAATAAATTTACGATCACTATAAGGAGCGATACCAGTGCAAAATATTCTTTCACACTTGCATTCGTAAGTGGAAAGTATCCACAACCTAGTGAAATGAGCACGGTTATTAAAATTAGAACTTGGATGTGTTGGTATCTTTACTTGGCTTACGGAGAAACATTTTTTTATGTGTTAATAGTAAAAATTCAAAAATATATAGATCGATGACTTCCAAAATTACATCAAGTAACACCTATCTTTGTGCAATCGATGTTAAAAGAGATTGATAAACTTGTTGCTTATAACCTAGGTGTATGGCTTCAAGCATCCAGCAACCTGCAGCCCATGGAACGCTTGTAAACTGCAGGCGAATGTTCGCCTGTAAAAGTGACTCTAACCCAAAGTAGTTCGTACGTAATCAGTGGGATTTGAAGGATAAGTTTTAGTTTTCAAGCTAAAAATTTCCCAATGCCCTAACTACACTAATTGAGGGGGAGGAAAGACTAATTTGTATTAGACTGTTTAAATGGAATACTTTCTGATATTGTGTATGCTAATAAAACATAAAACACTAATTGAGAGTCCACGGTATATTTTATCTATGTATAACATATTTACTTTATTTTTCTATTAATTGCTATTTTAGAACAATATTCAACCCTCATAAAAACCAATGCTCTCTCTCGGCATTTTTTTTTTTTTTTTTGCTCCTTCCCGTTGTTCAATTCTTGAAAAATGAAACAAGTGATCCGAATTGCGCCGTTACTCATGTGAATTAACGGTGCCATAAGGCTCACAATGTTCTTAGTTTTTTATTGCTAATATCAAACAGAAAACATGTGATGAGCATTCTGACCAAAAAAATAAAAGAAAACATGTGATGAGCGTGCCTTATCAAAATACTTTTGAGTAGACGTGAGCTCAACCCCAATCCACTAAGCGTATTGTATCCATTCTTGTTGAGCATAATGATGCGAATCGAGTTCGGATATCTTTCTCCCTATATAATATAAGTGGTCAACTTCATTTGAATTACTTAATCGAAAATTAGTTTCATGTATTGTTCATAAAATTCTAAATGCAAGTGAACGTGTCAAACAAGTAATATAATGATAATAAAGAATATCCTCCCACAAAGATCGATGATTAATAAACTAATTAAATACTAAAATAGATTAACTCTAAAATTTATCTAATAGATCAAAATATAATTGAGAATAAGTTAAAAACAAAATTTGGAAACTAAATGCAGTAAATCAATCAGATAAATATGTTAGAGCATCTAATTTCACCATAACCACTAGATATGAATTTCAGATTATTGTGAATACAAGAACGATATCAAACATGTGATAGCGGAATTTCCTAACCTATTTACTATCCTATCTCTACGTATAGCAAACCTACTCAGTTTATTAATCCATTATATCTCTATGTGAATTAAAATAAACATAAGTGCATTAAAAACTATAAATATTCCCAGCTTACAATGAGTCTTTTGGATCACCTTATCACCGAAAGTTATACAAATAACGCGGTATATCTCTATCCACGTTTAATTCATGATTATATATTATAATGAGCAATTGCATATTATCACTTCTCAGTCTCAAACATGCACATCAGATCATTCAAGTGGTGATCAGTCACTCAAAAGCATTATGCACAATAATATATAATTCACATGAATGAAATCAATTGTAAAACATAAAAATCATGAAATTCACATCATCATGGTCAGGCTACATTGTAGCATACTAGAAGAAAAAAAAAATTACGCAAAACGTGAAAAGAACATACAAATAGTAATAATTTGGTAAAAATATAAAAGGGAAGGCCACATCTTTACATGAAATTTGAGAAATTAGCCAGCAGTTTAGGGAGACTAGGCAGTATTACCAATCCTAAGAAGTTTAGAGAACTATTTTTCGCAAAAGCCGCTTTTAGTTGTGCCACAAAAGGTGTGTTTTTTAAGGACTTTTTTTTTTTTTTTTTTTTTTTACATCAGATCACATATATTACGTCGATTTTTAGTACGTCACAACAACTATGCTTTTATAATATCACGCATAAATTGAAAATGTGTATGGATTGACAAAATTAAAAGAAAATTTTCCTCTTGTAATAGATAACATTTGAACTTTAGATATCTTTATTTTCTTTTGCATGATTTTTTGAGTCCTAAAATCTTAGAGGTTTAATTTAATTCCGATACCTTCCCATATAAAAAAATGTTCGAAATTGATATTGGAAAATAAGATGTGCCTTTTGGTCTTCTTTTGGGTTTCGGTTGCTTTGTCATGTACAAATACTTGCATGCCGTGTTTTCCCTCTCTTTTTAATAAGGGACTTTGCACAAAGGGTTTAACAATTCGTTTTTCGAATCAGAGTCAGATGCATCATTCATTTTTTGACTATGGCAAATGAAATTTCAAGTGGGAACAACTCTTTTGGAAGGCACCGGAAGAGTACGCAAAACCCAGTTCACTAGGTCAATATAAAGAGAGCACGCTAGCTAGTGGTAATCAAACCAATCATTAATTAGGGAACACTTTTCCTGTCAAGAAGTCATCATATGTTTACTTGATTTTTCGTTTATTCTAAAAGACCAAAACATACTGTTTTATACATGCAACGAAGCAAACAAGAGCACGGAATCCAATCAAATAAAAACTGAGGAATTCTATCTGATTCGAGTCAAGATCAAGGGGACATCGTATTGGGCATGAGGAGTGAGCACAGCAATAGAGACATGCTTGTATGAAGGAGATAATTGCACCGAGAAGTTCTGCAAAATCAACGTGAGAACAACTTTGACTTCCAGCAAAGCAAAGTTTTGGCCAATGCAAGTTCTAGGACTCCAATTGAAAGGGAAAAAGTAGAGCTTGTTCTTGGTTGATTTTGAGATTCTCTTAGAGAACCTCTCAGGATTGAACTCTTTGGCATCATCGCCTCAAATGCCTAAATCAGGATAATGGGCACCAAAAGCAGAACTCCTGAAGTTACTTGTATATCTACCAACTTTGTTTTCTTGTGCATTGTTCACGTCGTCATAAACACAAGCGGATATAACCTAAGCCTCATTCAGTGTCATGCTTATGTCACGATCCAAGGAGAACTGTTGGCCCGCGACACTTATCTGTGTGTAAATCGGTTTGTTTTTAGCCTGTTCTTGTCCAAAAAGACATTGAGAATGCAACTAATAATTATTTAAACCTTGCCTAGTGGGTCTAATTCATCAAACTTAATATCATTCATTTGATCTATGCTGTAAATTTGAATGAGAAGCCACGTGTCTCCATGTGTCTCTCTTTCTGTGTGAGTATGTTGGAGGCTCCGTGTGTCTCTCTTCTTGTGTAACCATGTTGGTGTTGTTTGGAGAGAGATAGAGAGGCTACAAACATCACCTCATCACAACCACCTCCCATGTTGAACCTCCTGCATGACACTCTGATAGGATGAGACTGCCTCTAGCATGTCTTTATTGGAAGCACGCAACAGAAATTCGATACCTTTAACATCCTCAGATTCCAGGTCATGAGAATAAGGTTTGAGGGTCGATCATGGGAATCAATAACATAAATCTTGGATAGACCAAGACATGGCATGTTCGGCCATGGATCCAGTCCACCCGACCGAGACCTAGTTAGGGCAAATAACCAAGACCAACCACAAGGTTTATTCTAAGACATCCAATGGACCAATTCTAATTGAAAATGGTTATTGACAAGTTTAAGAAGGCTACCCACTTAGTCACCCTCATTTGGTTAAAGTTTAGTAAATTTTGGCATAAACCTCGATTCTCATAGTTACGTCAATTATGTACAAATAGAAGAAGAAATAAAAATAAGAAACTGTCCTAACTGACCTACTCCTCAGATCCTCTCAGTTCAACTTCGGGTCCTCCGCTCTACGGCCCTGAAAATTTAGCCCACGACGAGGTGAGATATAAATCTCAGCGAGTTCACGCTCTAAACCCCGATTATGAGGATAATACGCCTAGAGGCGTCCTAACCACACAATCACAAAGACTTACCTCGTCTCAGATCCTCCCTGCAGGTCAACACAGTTCATCTCATAGACAACACAAAAGCATGAGCAACAACAAAGCTTAGTTAACTGGAACGCCACACTCGAATTTCAAACAAGCACGGAGGTCTTGATTATAAGGCTAAATCGTTATGACATGTCACATACCGTGCCACACAATTTTGTCCCATAATTCGGCACATTTAACTCAATTAATCATGCGTTCCTAGTTTTGATATCGGCTTATGGCACGGCCTACTCTCTGTTCGGCGGTCTTCTGGCATTGCTAGGCATCATCTCACCCCATTGAGCACGGATACGTCTTTCTTAGACGACTTTTCCGAAGGAGCAAAGGTCCAGAATCTATTGCGACAGACTTCCCGTTGTCTAAGGGCGTCCCATATAGGGGTTAACATCCAGCTTAAAAGCTCGAGACAAGTTCTCTTAACCAACACACGACCATTCAATCTCAGCCCAAGACACCGTGCATTGCACTCAAATACCTCAATTGAAATGGTGAACCTAGCCTATTTTCTTCATATTAAAAATACACAGTAAAATAGTCATGTGTGGGTACACGGTCAATTCACATCAGAAAAATTGATATCTTCCAATTTAAAATCCCACTGTTTTATATAGTATATAAAACCATTTTTGGTATTAAAATCCGATACCCGGATTTTCTAAATAAATATTGAAATTCATAATTTTTGAAATAAATGACCAAAATTCCAATCAACACTCAATTTACACAATTTAACACTCAATTGCATAAATTAACCACATCATTACAACCAGCACGAAATTCCGGTCACCGGCTATCCCGGTCTAATTTTCGGAAAATATTTAATAATTAAATAATTACCAAAATTAATTAAATAATCAATTTAAATTCTAAAAACACCCTCCTAGGCCGTAATTACTAAATTAAATACCGAAACGGGCCCGGAAAATTCCCGAACCTATCTAGATAAATAATACAATCTATATAGATGCTAATTTAACCATTCTAACCACCTAACATGCATAATTAACTAATTAAATCACTAATCTGATCTAACTAACCACATAATCCCTAATTAACTTAAACTAAACACCGCTTAAATGTCATTAGCCTACTAAGTAGAGTTTAGTACATAAACCCACCGATTTAGCGCAAAAACCAGTTCACCGCAATTGCAGTGCGTGTACGGCCGAAACCCAAACTTTCGGCGACGTCAACGAACACTTGGACCAAGTCAAAAAGGCCTTGCAAGCCCACAGCAAACTGCTAGGCTCAGACCTGGGCTTGGGTTGAGAAGTGGGCTTGCTAGAATGCTGGAGTAGATGGGCTGGCTTCAGTGGGCTAAAACTTGTGGGCTTCAAATGGGCTCAACTGCTGGGCCGAGATGCTACAATGAAGATGGGCTGAAGCGGTCGAATGAGCGTGCAGCTGACTTCGTGAGGCTACACGCGGTTGGACAGAGAAGACGTGAAGGAGCTACTTCGATCACTTGGGGCGTGAGCAGCGAATCTCCAAAGGAGGAGCTGCTTCAGTGGAGAGCAGCAAGGGAAGGAAGCAGGCGGCGTCTTCGTGGCAGCAACTGGAGTCAATTGGGGCTTCAATGGTTGACCAATGAAGACGTGTGGACGTCAAAATGGAAGGAGAAGCAACTTTGGTGGGATGGCAGGGACGACAAGTGGAGGTGGATGGCAGCTGCAGCAACTTCGAACGTGGGTAGCTGGCTCAAGAATAAGATGCAAAGGTCAACAACAAGGCTTGCTGGGGGGAAAATTTGATCGAGCAAGACACAAGATGGTGGAGGTCATTGCGTGTGAGTGGGGAAGGAGTTTCAGTGGAGAGTGGGCTACTTCGGTCGAAGAACAAAAGGAAGAAATGAAGAGAGAAATGTTCGAAGAAGAAGGGAGAGAGTGGATGAGGGAGAAGGGAGCGTAGGAGGGAAGCTTGGGGGAGGGAAGCAAAAGTTAACAAACCTTAACCATTCAATTAATTACTTGTCCCCTATTACTTTCTAGCAAAATTTCCACCAATTAATCCAAATTTTGATGCCAAAATTGCTGCCCCATGCCTAGCTCCGAATTTCCTCATTCTTGGACTTAAATTTCTTCACAAAATTTCTCAATTCAACGTTCAATTTGATGAAGAAGAAAGCCCATAAAATTTCTGAAATTTCCTTTCACCAAGTAGCTTGGTATAGAAGCCAAAATTCCCTTCAATTTGGCCTATCCGAATTTCCACTATTTTCCAAATCGTCCGAATCGATTTTCCGAAAAAAGAATCTCAAACTCTCCGAAAATTCTTCAAAGGATGAATCGACATTCCTAAAATAAATCGTGACATGACAAAACTTTCAATTTCTGAAGTCGTGTTCAATTTCACGGTTAATTTCAATCTAGCGCGATTTTAGTGTAACATAACTTACTGAATAGCTTTTAGGAATTTTTAATCAAATTGACCCATGGACAATTATTTTTGAGCCACATTGTACATCTTCGACACATTAGCGATTCTCGGTTGTCATGAAAATCTCGAGATTTCAAATACGGACATAGGGTACGAAAATGACAGAAAATCGATCTAGTGCCATTTGACAAAAATTTGCAATTAGATGGAATCACCCACGCACTAATCACATATCTCTATCGAATCAACCTATCTCCGATCTTTGGTCAATTTTGACGGTGCCATAATGACCCTCGCAGATAATCACGGTCGAGTAGCCGATTCTTGGTCAAATTCTCAAGTCTATTGCATTTAGATTCCTTAACGGCTTCACCTAATAAGCTAGTTATCCCGTGAGTGGCCAACTCAGGGAAAGAATTATAGGCGCGTCAATGAAAAGCCCAACTT
Organism: Eucalyptus cloeziana; assembly: GCA_014182715.1. NCBI lineage: Eukaryota > Viridiplantae > Streptophyta > Magnoliopsida > Myrtales > Myrtaceae > Eucalyptus > Eucalyptus cloeziana. The sequence goes on from CM024640.1 coordinate 5,937,204, forward strand.
ATTAAATCGAAAAAAAAATCTGAAAATTCAGGATGTCATAATTAATTTCGACTAATATGATATTGAAAAAGAAAAATGAAACTCCACATGTGATACTTGAATCGATGCTTGCAAAAGCTAGGTTTGTTTTGATATGTGCTGTTGAATTTTTGCATCGATTTGAGCATACGTTGCATCGGGTCACTTAGTGCTTGATGGGTCTTATGTGATGCACACATTTCTCTTAGTGACCAAAATGACTATAAGCCATGGATTTTGTGGAAGGCTTGTTCTTATGCACTAACTCATTGTCTTGATGCTAGAAAGCACATAGATAATTGAGAGGTGTTCATATGCATAGGCAAGGTAAGGCACGAGCCTTGCTATCAATTTGCCATCAATAAGTGGATTGTGATTTTGTATCCAATGATTGACGATGAGACGTCCTCCTATAACTAAGAATTTCTACTTATTGAGTCACCGACTCAATCCTTTCGTTTTCACCATTTCAGGTGTGTGATGGATGAACCAATCCCATCGCCTGTCCATCTCAGCCTTCCCATCAATATGCTTACCACTGTGATGAACATAGTAAATGTAGGAAAGGACATCACCTACTAGAAATACACCACCACCGTTTGAGTCCAAGAAAGAGTAGACATTTTGGTTCTCCACGTGTACAAGGCTTGGTGCCTCATTTTTTACGGGGACATCCCATTCGTGGTTTCATTCCTCCGGCGAATCTCACAGGAACGTCGTAGGGGAATGGGCCTAGGATGGGAGCCATTTTTGGAGAAGCTTGGTAGAGGAGTTAGGCTACCCCAACCTTTTGATCGACTATTTATGAAAATGAAAATAAGTAGCTCAAGACTAGGATGGGCATGTAACTGAAATAGTTTTTTATATGTTTATATGTGTATGAATATATGTTGCTTTTAATTGATTGGCTTGTATACATTTTGCTCGGCTTCCATGTTTGTTTGTATGGGGATTGTTTATGATTGCTTTCGCACGTGCTTAATTAAAGATAAAAGACTTTTGGGACGTTCGATGTTACCTAGGGCGTCGATGCTAATCCGTCGGATCATGCTCTCATACCAAGGATGGAATGGGGGTGTGACAGTAATTGCAAAGAGGGAGCCCAAATCCAAGCTTTTCAATATATCCAGTTGAACTCACTTTCACTCAAAAACTTAAACCAATGAGCAATATGTTAAATAAAATATATTAACTACTCTATACCACATCAAATATGTAGAAGATCTCTAACACGGCTCACTCACACATGCATTCTAACAATAGTTCACTCACATGTAAGCTCAATGTTAGGTTCGCTTCCCCTTAATTCAAGCATCCATCTAAATCAACTTCCTAAATGCCTGCATTGCTAAGCCACAATGTCACTTGCCTAGAAACCGCAACCATGGGCTCAAATACCATTTGTTGGGAACACGCAATAGAAATCCGATACCTATACCTGAGGAGATTGCCAAGAGGAAGTCAAATCCGAACCCGTCAATATATCTAGTTAGACCCATCTTTAATAAAAAAAATTTAAGCTTATGAGTTATGAATCAATTATCATATAATAACTATAACGCCCCAGGTCTCAACTGTACATATATTGTCCGCTTTGGACACTAAGTCCTCACGGTTTTGTTCCTCTCTGGGCAGCCCATACTACCCCAAGAAAACGCGTATATACAGTTAGAGGGCCCATTGCCTTATAAGGTGGCCCAGAACTCCCTCCCTAGGCAATGTGGGACAGGGATCCCTTCCTTGCGCACGTCCGAGGATCGAGGCGCGGACGCACCGCCAACCCTTCTCCCTGCACACCACCGCTCGGGCCGTCACACTCCCCCCCCCTTGGGAGCACAGCGTCCTTGCTGTGGCCCACACGCGGTCGGGAGTCAGCTTTGATACCACTTATAACGCCCCGGGTCTCAACTGTACATATATTATCTGCTTTGAATACTAAGCCTCACAGTTTTGTTCTTCTCAGGACAGCTCATACTACCACAAGAAAACACATATGTACAGTTAGAGGGCCCATTGCCTTATAAGGTGGCCCAAAACTCCCTCCCTAGGCGATGTGGGACGGGGACCCCTTCCTTGCACACGTCCGGGAACCGAGGCGCAGACGCACCGCCAACCCTCCTCCCCGTGCACCGCCGCTTGGGCCGTCACAATAACTGCTCTATACTACATCAAAGATGTGAAATTTCTCTAACACAATTCACTCACACGTGCATTCTAATAATCTTTGTGATTATATCTTTTATCACCTCTCATGAACCTCAATCCTATCGAGAGGCTTGTTGTGAGCTCATTAGCAGAAAGATATGTTTGAGGAACTGTAGGCAAAGACTCGTACGTGGTACTGGCTGATTTTGCTCTCCGGAATATTACCATAGATTGCGAGTGGGTTAATAAAGTTTTAAGACTCACTCTGACAAATCTATTGAGTAGTACAATGGGAGCTCGGCATCGACGTCTGTCTATATTCTATAGGTTGTTGCTGAGCCTTGCAGTCGGAATCATAAATGGACATAGAAAACGTTTCTTTGAGTGGAGGAACAAATTCAGATGCAACCCCCTATGGCGTATGATTGTCCTCCAGGCAAGGTTTGTCGTCTTAGACAAGTCTTTTACGCCTTTGAAACAGGCATCACGTGCTTGGTTCACTGAATCCAGCGCTTTTGTCGAACGGTTTGATTTTCTTTTTAGCCATCACGCCACAGCTCTGTTTATACAGAAGCTTGATTGAGGCATCATCTTGTTTCTGCTCTATGTTGATGGCTTTTGGACCAAAGTTCAGAATTAATATTTATAAGGCCACAGCACTCGGTCTACTCTTGGCACGCCCAGCATATAGTAATGAGAAAGACAAATTATTGTATACAAGAGCCATGATGCATTTGCAACATCGGTGTTCAATATGTTCTCATGGTGGGGAAAAGCACAATCTAGAAATTCCATGATTCATCTGACAGGAAAATTTGGGAACATGGTCAATATACTCATCCTCCATGTGACTCAGCATCAGTCGATAGCTCTTCAATGGTTGAAGTGTAGCAGATTATATACCAAATTGACCGTGCTGTGCCTAGACTTATTGAAGACTAATTTATGATCTAAAGATAATTGGTTTTAGGAAGGGTAGGTTCCAGATCAAAAGCTCAGAACTCAACCTATCGATCAGCCCCTTCTTTGAAATCAGGAAGCCAACTGTTAAAAACTGACTTGGAATCGAACCGGCCAATTCAAAGATCGATCCGAAAATCAAGCTCTGTTATATAATGTACACTTGACTTGACATATATATCCATATAGATAAATTTTTTCTACAATTTACAAATCTTATAGATATTTTGAGCTCTGTTAGCATGATATGAGATGAGAAATTATATGGTTTGATTTATCAAATTCCCATTAGAGCATGAATAAAATCATCATCTACTTCTAATGAGATCACACTGTATAATCTTGTCATGGAATCTCGATGTTTTGCAGAAGATGGTAGCTCATAATTTTTCAAAGTACTCTCGAGTAAATGTGTGTTTAACCTTTTGATGTAACCACTGGGATTCGCCCTAGTGGCCGCCCTTCCAACATGGAAGGAGGAGGTGAGGGGTTCAAATCCCCACCTTCTCAGGGGGGATGGGGTGGGGACGCGTAAGTTTCAAGAGTGGGTTTCGACTCCCACGTCCTGCAAGAGGCAGGGCAAAAGTCTGAGAGTGAGTGTAGAATAGAAATAGAGTAGGACTGACAAAAAAAAAAAAAAACCTTTTGATGTGAATTAAATACTTGTTTTCATCATTGTTGACCCTAATTTAAATTTGATGATTACAAGGCTCACTCAAATATGTTATTGATTATTTGGAATTATATATGTTATCCTTGAGTATTCTTTTGCAGGATTTCAAGACCATCTCAGCCCTGAAGAACAAGGTCGGGTACTCGATCAGGTAATGGCTCCACACTCAGCCGTCCGGATACCCGGCTAAGTATCGCCTGGACACCCGACTCCTACTGTTTAAAATTAAATTTGTCAGTCCAGTTCAGCGACTTCCGGAGCCTATCTCGGATGGAAACCCCGAAGTCTTAATAGTCGAATTTCTAGCCTTTGGAAATGTATCTAACAACCACTGGGATTCGCCCTAGTGGCCATTCTTCCAACATGGAAAGGGGAGGTGGGGGGTTCAAATCCCCACCTTCTCAGGGGGGGATGGGGTGGGGACGCGTAAGTTTCAAGAGTGGGTTTCGACTCCCACGCCCGCAAGAGGCAGGACAAAAGTCTGAGAGTGAGTGTAGAATAGGAATAGAGAGAGGACAAAAAAAAAAAAAAAAAAAAAAGAAATGTATCTAACGGCTAGGTGGGACCGAACCACTATTAATCGGCTGAGCGTTTCTCTATCCCTCTTCTTTTAAATTATATACAACTCATGTATTTGATAATTTGGGTAACTCAATTTTGTGCATAAACATTTCACCGAAAATGCTTTCCTCACGACACATCCTTCAATTGCTTACCAACCTCTCAACTACGACGGAGACGACAAAAGCTATACAGGCCATGCAGTTCTCCTACTGAATTTCAAGATTTGAATAACAATTTATCAAAAATCTTCGCTCCTTCTTCTTCCATACATTTGATATGAGAAGATTGGAGGAAAGCGGACTATTGGAAGGCAGTAGAGAATTATAACCATTTTGATGAGTTGCTGGTCTAGTAGCTATGGCTGTTAGCTTTTAGCTTGACCTTTAGGTTTTGGTGTTTGGAGTCAACTCTCATTTTAAAAAGTAGACTCAGTTCATTTTGCAAAAATAATTTTTCAGAAAAATATTTTAAATTTTATAGCGTTCATTTCATGAAAGTAAAAAAAAATTTCTAAAATAGGGGAAAATATTTTCACTTTTGAAAAATTTTACCCCGTTTGCTTTTTAAATTCAAACTCCAACTTCTTTATTTTTTTATTTTTTGAATTATTTTTTATTTTTTGTTTTTTTTTTTTTTTATTTTTTTTTTTTTTTTTTTTTCTTTGTTTTCCTCTTCTTCTTCTCTCTCGCCAACCACAGCCCAGTAGGCAACCGCCAAGCCACGGCCACAGCTTGGGCTCATTGCTTGGCGAGTGCAAGCATCGACCTCAAGGCTCGCCAATTTGGCGAGGCTCGAGGCTCGCCCACCTGATTGGCAAGCCTCGGGCTCATTCCTTACTAAATCGACAAGTGCAAGCATCAAGCATTTGAATTAGTTTTTCCGATGGCAAAGGCGATCTCAAGAAGCAATAGTAGATGGTGAGTTTCTAACTTCGATCCTCCCTTTTTTTTTCCCTTGGAAGTTGAAAACTTGGTGCTGGTTGTTAGGTCGATCTTCAAGTTTTTGGGGTTCCATTTCGGATCACCGATGATTACCTCTGTAAGGCTCGCACTCATCGGCCTCAGCCCTCACCAAATCGGTGAGCTCCAAGCTCTTCAGCTTCAAGCCTCACCAAATTGGTGAGCCTTGAGCTCGACGCTCGCACACCACCAATTTGGCAAGCAGCAAGCCTGAGCTCACGAGAGGTGGGCAAGCCTCAAGCTCGAGGCTTGCCTGTGTGGCCAATCGTCATGGCTGGTGAAACCGACTAAGAAAGAAGTAGAACAGGAAAACAAAGAAAAAAAAAAATAATAATTTAATAATCAATTTAAAAAATATATAAAATATAATGAAAAATCGATTTTTAAAAATAAAATAATAATAAAATTATTGAAAAAGAGTGTATGAAGGAAAAGATTTTCCTTACCAAACAGTGGAAAATATTCTATACTTCTTTTCAGATTTCACCCAAATACCAGAAAAATAAATATTTTCTAAAAACACAACATTTTCCGCAAAATGAACGGACCTCAAATCTTTAAAAAGTTCAAATAACATTTTTAGTAAGGTCTACAACCCTCATGTTATTTTGTGGTTTAAAGGAATAATTCATTGCAAAACCTAGCAACAAAGAATCAAAAGTCGATCGGCAGAGACGGCAGCATGAAATCCGCCGAATCGCGGGAAACAATATGGCAAAAAGGAATGAGAAGAGGAATAGGAACAGATGGTAGTGAACTGGGTATCCCCAACATCGTTCATGTCCAACAGCTTCCCTCTGAACTATTTAGTGGCCTAAAGACTCTAAACTAGATCACAGGACAATTGCACTCGACAAAGCATCTAGGCCGAAGTGATCAGAAAATGAAACGCTTGGATAAGACCAAAAAGAAGACCGCAAATTACAAAAGATGCATGATAATATCATTGAGGTTTTTTTTTTTTTTTTTTTTGGGGGGGGGGGGGGGGGGCAGCGCGGGAGGGGGGAAAAGGTCGTCTCTTCTCTATGAATATGAGGAAAGGCAGTATGATGATTGAATTATCAAAGCTGTGACTGATATCTCGACAAACAATTGAATTCGGTCGGCAGTGCACCCAAAAGGGATCCCACCAATCAAGCTACGGGTTTGCCACCCATTAACTGCACACATGTACTCCTTGGTCCGTGTTTCGAATGGGGAGCCCCAGCCAAACAATATGTATTAGGAAAAAGTATGTTGTCCTGCCGTGATAATATGTTAGTGTGGCGTGTGATATAAGTTGTTGCACAATACGCTTTCCCATGTATATAAAATAATCGGAAAAATTACTTGATCGATTCCAAACCTAACACTTTTTTATTTTGCCAATTCAGTCTTCAATAGTTACACGAAATTCCAATGTAAACCTTTGAATCAATTTCCACTAGAAACCACTAATGTAGTGATCCAATTATCACTGGTTGTTCTACGTTCAACATTGCCACATTAGCGATTTTCGGCGAAATTTGGTTGGAGGACTATATTAAATTTTCGCATAAAAATGTTTAAGACTAAATTAACATTGGAAAGTTTATCACAAATTTGATATCTGCATGATAGGCTTAGAATTAATTGGCAATTTCCCCATAAATAATTAAAAATTCTCATTGCTGACTCAAATTAGTGTGCTTTTATGTTCTTACTCCTGTATAACAAATAGATTGGGATCCTTTGACTACATATTATTTTCTATATATTCAAGAAATGGATAAATTGTACAACAAATGAGTACTCCATAAATGGGGATACATGCCACATACACATCCCTAAGTCTTTTACGAAAGTGATTTACCAACAAAATAGCGTTCAATATATCGCTTTAAATATTTTTTGTCGAAGTGTATGTTGCTGGACCCGGTTTTAATGTTACAAATTTTGATGGGTCTGAGTATTTTCAAATCTTCAACTATTTTCATATCACTAAAGCTGAGTTGGATTGGATTGGGTAAGGGTTGGATCCAAGTTGGGTTGGGTATGAGTCGCTAAAAATAAGAAAAAATATCAAAAAAGTTCTAAACTTATTGTAATTATGTCAATTTAGTTATAAACTTTTTTTACCAATTCAATCATAAATCTTTTGCAATTGTGTCAATTCAGTTTATCCAGCTAATTTTGGTCAGCTGACGTTGATGTGGATGCTGGCTGTCCAACATACATTGATGTAAACAATTTTTAATGATATTTTTTCAATTTTTATTAATTTTTTTATTTTTTATTTTTTATATTTTTTATATTTTATTTTTTCTTTTCTTCCTTCTTTTGTTTTTTCCCCCCACAATCTCACTAGCCACTTGGTGAGGGCTACAAAGGCCTTACCTAGCCTTTGGGGGGCAAGGCTTGGGGGCCATGGGCAAGGTTGCCTTCGCTTGCAACCGACAAGGCCATGGCGAGAGCCGTGACCCTTGTTGACAACTAGTGAGGGCTTCACGGCTCTCACCCAATGGCCAATGAGCTTCACTAGAGCCTCGCCAACCACGATGTGCAAAGAAGCAAAAGAAGGAAGAAGAGGATAAAAAAAAAGGGAAAAAAAGAAATGGAAAAGGAAAAATAAAAAAAATCACTAAAAAAATGTGAAAAATAAAAACAATATATATTATTGAAAATTGTCTACATCAACACTAGCTAGCCAAAATTGGCCAAATGGATTAAATTTGCACAATTGCAAAAGATTTAGAACTAAATTAGCTAAAAAAAGGGGGGGTTTATGACTAAATTTGCACAATTGCAATAAATTTTGGTAATTTTCCCTTAAAAATATATCCAATGGTTGGACCTATTTTCGACTCACCCAGACTCGACTTGACCTAACTCGACCCACTCATTTGACAAGTCTAACTTCACATTATATTTAGCTAAAGCACTTCAACTTTCAACAGTTTATATCTTTTCATAAGATTAATAAATTCAAATACGATTGTATCACATAATTTTTATGAAAGTAAATACAACATTGCTTTTATTTACTATTGGGTAGTTCAAAGTACTAACAAAATTCAATTATAGCATAAGCTGGTTTTCTAAGAATAGTTTTGCAAGTTTCATTTACAATGCAATCAAAGTAAAATTGTGATAGCATCATATTTATATTATGTTATATTAATGTCAAAATTTTTGACCTACTTTTAGGCTAAATGAGGATATATACTTCTACCGCATTAAAATTCGCCTTATATATTGTTAATAGTTGCCGACGGGATGCAACCACTAGCGACGGCAACGGAGACGCTGGTTTAGGCTTCGCTTAGGGCAGAGAAGAGATTCTTCGATTCTCGCTTCTTTTCTCTCTTTTTCTCTTACTATTTTCTTTTTAGAAAAAATTTTATTCCAATTCGTATGGGATAAAATTCCCCTCCCTGGTGTTGGGATAAGGCATTCGAGATTCACCCAATCCTATCCAGACTTATCCAAATCCGAGTTGTTTCCAAATGCCGAATAGGATAATTTATATTATCCAAAGTTTTACCCGAGCAATGCTTTTAAGGCCAAGCTACTTAGTGCCGGTCAAAGCTGGGATCTCGTTGGAGTCAGCATAGCGTGACGAAGACGGGGGTGTGTTGAGCACGAAATGTTTGAAAGGGAACACTTCTTTTTTCCAGCTTCAGGAAAAAATTCTCCAAAACACATTTTACACATCCTAGGAGGAATCTCAAGTCTCAAGACCCACCTGACTCATACTACAAGACACAGCGATTTCAGTATAAATAGAGGACGTCCTCGCAAGACCTGTCACGCATGTAACATAACACCTCTCATTATACTACAACACGAGTTTTACCTGGCCAGAGAGGGGAAAAAGAGAGAGAGATGAAGAAGCTGCCGAGTTCATCAGCAGCAGCATTCGCCTTGGTTTTGCTTCTGTTGCTGGGATTGTGGTTACAGCCAAACGAAGCAGGAAGGATGCTCATCAAAGACAAAGATGAAGGAGGAGGAGGAGGAGCGGCAGGGGCTACTTACCGGCCGAGCAGTCTTTTAGCATTCCAGATCCGAGCAAAGGGTCCAGTTCCCAATCCCAGAAATCCGTGCCGCTACACTCGAAGCACTTGTAAGCCGCGCAAATGAAAGAACGGAAGAGGTGAAGGAGTGTAGCAGGAAGTCGTTCTTAGGAAGAGGGTGGGGTTGTTTGTGTGTTAACTGGTTCCTTGTGTTTTTAAGATTTAAGTGCGACATGAGTCTTATTGTAGCAACGATACAATCTGAAAGAACAGGATATAATTGTAGCAATGATTGGGTGGGACTACTCCGTACTTTATTCAAAACTGTTTTTTCCTTGATACAAAAAGTTTTTTATCCACCTCCAATCTGCATCAGCCATGATTTTCAGTGATTAAATTAGATTATCTGCTATTAATTTTTTGCCAACTGATTCACAAAGATTTGATTTAGTTTATGTTATCTGAACTTAATGAAATCCTCCACTCGACATCAAATCAAGAAAATTAATTTATTAAGTACAATCTTTTGATCAAAACACTAAAGAATAACAATGATAAAGACAAGAACACTTCAAAAAGAGACCTCCACTCTACATCGGAAAGAATACTAATTATCTCAGACTGATTCTTTCAGATGACAAATTCTTTTAAATTCCTCCGAATAATTCCGAATAATTCTGAACTAAGGGCTTCTGCTTCTACAGTCCATTCCACTCACCGATTTGCTTTCGCAAAAATGGAAAATTGCTTTGACAGGTCAAGTGTAAACCTGAGTATACATCAAGCTTCGACAGCAGAAGCATATGGGATGTTCTTCATTTATTCTCTTTTAAAATCGTTTTTCCGGCACTAGTTCAAATCAAACTTGTCACCCTTCACAATGGGTGCTATATGTCACGACCCAATCTCACCGCCGTCCCTCGAGAGGATAGGAAAGGGAAAACTCAGGTTTAAGGATACTTGACAATGAGAGTTCCCTCACAGTTCGCGTTCCAAAAGACGTCATCACCTCATCTTTCAAATCGAACCTCTTGTGAATTCCCTTGTACATGGTCGCAAGTTCTCGTAAACCCGTACCTTGCGTGACAGCAGAGTATCACGATCCATACCCATGTGGGCAAGACATCTTGAGAAAGGAGGTTGAATGTGGATATCGGATTTAAGGGTACCTTTATCATGATAGCCCTCTTTATAGTACACTTTGCTCATAAGGATGGCATCACTTCAGCCTTTGGGGTACTATCAAATTGAGTATGCTAAATTGCGGTGAGTCTTATCAAAACTAATACCCCTCACGATAGGTTTATCTATAAGATCTAGTTATTTAAGACAACCTATAAATAAAATGAGAGTCACCATTAGCCTCATTTTTTGGGAGTCGGCTATAAAACCCAATCGAGGATTAGAAGTGTTTCCCCAATTCTTACGTAACCATATATCTACGTTCGAGGAGTTGGGTTACGCCAATATTTCTATTAGCGCCCTTTCGGTACTCAATAGTATGTTGTGTTTACCTAAGATGTCCATGTATTTCTTCTTTAATTTTTAAGGATCGTTTATCCTAAACTAGGCGATGGTTGGTCATTTACATGCTATTCTGTTTCTAGAAATTGTGAAAAGAAAATAGTCATTTGAATTGAAATTGCAAGACAGTAAGTAAACAACCAATAAAAGCAGTAAATTTATCATGCAATCCTAAGAAAGATAAAAAGAGAAATAGAATTTAAGGATAAAAAAGAAAAGAACCCGCAACCGGGCTTTTATACAAATAATAGGAATCCAAGACATATGTTGGGGATGAATGGTACAAAAGTATGGTCAGATTGGACATCGACCCTTCACCATCTTCGCGTCGTCTTCATCTTCGAGATCCTAATTTAACTTAACCTAAGAGTTATAACTAAGTAGATACAATAGAAAGAAACAAGCATACACGTCAAAACAACCAAAAGCACAACATCATGTCAAAGTCAATCACTCAAAGGAAATTCAATTCATAAATCAGATTTGGGCCTCGGGGTCGGCCTTTGTAGTTCATGCATAAGTCCCTCTAAGACACCTACCCAATTCATTTTATGACTTAAAGCCATTATTGACCAATAATGCTTATAATTTCCTAATGAGATGATCTATATGATTCCAAGATTTTCCCTCAATATCATGCATCGGCCCTAGCATATATCTAAAAATCACATACATTGCATGAATTAAACATGCATGCAGGTCTTTTAGACCTTATTTCTCAACCAATCAAACAAAAAAGTGAATCGGTGGCGAGTCACTTATCATCAAGGGCATGCGCCAATCACAAACACAGACATTTCTAATGAATGACGTGATATATGCATGGATGATACATGTGATGTTTCAAAGACATTTATTGAAATCATTGACAATTGAGCCAAATTGACGTCTCGACTATGAAAAGTATTTAATTACCAAGACTAACTCGGAGTTCGCATAAATGTATTCACAAGCATCACAGACATTTTGAATATAATCTAAACCATGACTTTTACAATTATCAAATCGAGATTTAAAGAGATTTGAAAATATTTTGGACTAAGGAATATCTAGATTATGGAACACATTTAATTACCATTGTTAGCTTGGAACTCGCACAAATGTATTCACAAGCATCATGGATATTTTGAATATGGTCCAAACCTTGACTTTTGCTTAAGTCAAATCAAGCTTCAAAAAGATCTTCTAAAAATGTTGCTTTTAGAAAAATCACATGTACCAAAGCGTTTTCAAGATGCGATTTGAAAGTTTGATTGATCAAAAGCTATCTGACAATGAATATCAAGATATTTAAAGCAACTTCCATGAAAACAGTATGACCTAAATTCATGCACAAACTTACCTAAGTGGTTTAGCTAAACAATCACAATCAAATTTATATTAGAAAATTTCAGACCAAGCATGACAAATTAGAAAAATTCGATAATACCCATTAACAATTTGGCTATGAAAAAATTCCCTAAAATTTATGACATGATAAAGAATAACTTTCGTGCAGAAAGTTTTTCTAAATGAGCAAAGCATGATTTTATAAAAATCAGACAATAGACGATAATGCATCATAAAATCACTAAAATGGCATGGCATCACATCATTGCAATCAATATTTATCCTATCAAAATAGGTCTAAAAATCATGGAACTTTTATAGAACATAGTTAACATGATGGTAAACAAACTTCATTAAGGGACTGAGTCAAGAATCCCTACAGAAATAATGATATAAAAATGACAATTGTCGGTCAAAACAGGGGTCCGAATTTTGACCCTAGGCCCAGATTCTATCCTATCTTAGGAAAAATGGAAAATGGAGTAACGATGGGCAATTAATATGAAATCAACGGCATTGGAAAGCTCAAGGTGTGTTTTACAACTTTCTAGAAGGGTTTAGGTTTAAATGAAGTCAACTTGGTGCTCTAAGACCGAGATTTCTAAAAGTGCGCATATTAATAATTAAAAACCAGAATCATAAGCATTCATCAATAAGGCTAGAAATCACTCATGCAATGCACAAACGGCATAAAAATTCATAAAATGACAGAGGATTTGATGTAATAAAAGATTCGGTTAAACATTTAATCTTAAGTTGCTATGCAAAAGGATCATGCAAGTCAATGTCAATGCCAAATGTCTTAGGACCTAAATGACATTCTTGATGATTTGGGAATGCGCCTAGCCTAACTGAGGCATAGTGTTCATATAGTAAATGATGTTTATTCATGACAAGGCACACATGCACACAAACCTTGTTATGCATACTTTAAAAGACAAGAAGACATCAATACAAGATTTAATCTCTAATAGACTCAAATGGGCATGGTAAAGTGCATATGTGACAAAGTTTCATCCTAACCTTAACACTGCAGAACGAGTATGATTTCAGTCATCTAAAGACATGCAAAAATCCAACAAAAAATCTCACATGTAGAACACACAATGAGGAATATTTGTCATGAAGAGTCCAAAACTTAATTGATATCATGTGAGTTGCGACAAAAATGACAAGACAGACATGCATCTCCAAGCTTTATGTTACTGCAGCACCCTTTTACATTAATGCATGCAATTAATGCACTAAATGACATCAAAACTTTGCAAATCATGCATCAATTAAGATATAAAACATGTAGTTCACTCATCATGAAGGATTTGAGGTTGAATAAGGTCAATTACATATTCAAATCTACCTAAATTTCTCTTGGACCAGAGCAGGGTAGATTGACCTTAACTCAGATCTGAGTGGTTTTGACCTAAAAATGTGTGGCTAAGGATTGACCGTCCATTTTCTAAGCTATTAGTATGATTAGCCAAGCATTTTCCTTCTAGAAATTCAGAAAATGAAAAAGAAAATGGGAAGTCGAGAAATAACCTACCCATACTATTTTGCAAAGAGAACCTCTTACTTTTAAAGGATTTATCTATCCCAAAATATCCTCATTTTGTTCCTGTAAAAGTATTCGATCAATGGATAAATGTGAAAATTGACACTTCTATTTTCTCCTTCACTTATTTTGTTTTTATACTCACTAAATTTGTGAACTTTTCTACCAATAAAAATTGAAATCTTGAGATATTTTTCTCTTTATGAATATATTGTTTACAATTTCTTCATATTGTGTCGATAATGTATTTCCCTTCATTAATAATTCAACAATTTCATAATAAAATGATTTAGCACGTTTTTTGAAAAGTCAATTCTCTGCAAACCAAAGACACATGTGCACTTTTACTATTATGTAGATAGAGATCACCAGATTCGGTACAAACTTTTATGCACGAAAATTTGTAACTGAAGTAGATGATTTTTCAATAAAGCATAATTGAGAAAAGATTGAAGATATCATGGGAAGAACATATTAAAGTTATTCAATTTGGATACTCTCTAATTGCTTATTAAATTTAATTCTTCTTATGTATTATTGACTTGAGTTGTGATCAATGTTTTTCACCATGCATAAACAAATATAACATTATCTTTGTATGTTAGTGTAATGAACTGAATGATTTTTACAATTGAGTATTTAGGATAAACCCGTGCGAAGCACGCAAAGAAACTAGTATCTAACTAATATAATAAAGTATATTAAAATATACTTTTGGACATTTAATGCATTTAATATTAGGAGAGGAGTCTTTCTTTATCCAAATAAAAATTTAAAAGTTTTTATAAGTAGTAAAATAGATTTCAGCAAGTTAATGCATTTACTTTAATAAGAGGAGCCTTACTTCTATTAATAAAAGTTCAAAATTTTGGTAAATGAAAGTAAAAAGGTTAAGATATACTTTTAAAATCTCAATCTGATTATAAACATCTTATTGTGTTATATATATAGTTGTATAGTAAATGAACTAGGAATAATAGTTATGCAATAAAGAAAAATATCTCAAATTATATGTAAATTTGTCATAATTCATAATATGTGGATGGTAAATTTCATTAGTTTACATCCGTTTCCCTTCGACTATAAGGGATTATTTGCTTGATTTTCTTCCATATTGATCATTTGAAACCTTAGATCTAAAAACTTGAAACACTAATCAAACTTCACGACTAGCTTGAAAATTGAGAAAAGTGTCAGAAAAGACCTAAATCTTTTGCATTTGTGCCAATTTAGTCATAAACATTTTTAATGGTGTCGATTCAATCCTCAACTTTTTAATGGTGCCAATTCAATCCTAAACACTTTAAACTAATGTCGATTTAGTCATAAAACTTTCGACTTTGTGCCAGTTCATTCCTTCTGCTAATTTTCACCGAATTTTGCTAAAATCAATGCCAACCAACTAACATGGTACCACTAGCGCTGATGTAGATAATTTTTACTAATATTTTACTATTTTTTATTCTTTTTTCCTTTTTTCCTTTTTTCTCTTTTTTTCTCCCCTTCCTTTCTCCTTCCTTTAGGTGGTGGCCAGCCCGCCTAGCCATGTCGAGGTTGAGCCCTGAGGAGGTTGCCTTGGCTTGGGCAAGGGCCAACCTCACTAGATTTGGTGAGGGGATCCCTCACCCAAGCCAGATATGGCAAGGCCAGCCTTACCCTTAGCCCAAGCGACCTTGTTGGGCATTGCTCGAGTGTAGGAGATGCCTAGCAAGGCCGACCCTCGATTGAGCAAGGCTAGCCTGGCCCAAGCCCTACCCAAGTGAGGGTCGATCTTGCCCTCGCCAAGATGAGGCCAGCTCGCCCTCGCCAAGAAGGAAGGAGAGACAAAAAATAAAGGAAATAAAATGAAAAAAATCAGAAAAAATAATAAAAAATTGAAACCTTATTAAAATATAATTAAAATTATCTACGTCAGTGCTAGCATTGCCACATCAAGTGGTTGGCATCCATATTAGTAAAATCCAACCAAAAATAGCTGAAAGGAATAAATTGGCACAACGTCAAAAAGATTAAGACTAAATCGGCACTAGTTCAAAAGATTTATAATTAAATTGGTATTATTAAAAGGTTTTTGATTGAATTGACACAAAGTCAACAGATCTAGGACTAAATTGGCACTGTTAAAAGATTTAGGACCAAATTGGCGTTAATGCAATATTTGATAAAAACCCTAATTTGTAAACTCATCTTGTGGCAAAATCCTAGTCATCCACTCTGTGAATTTGATTTGAGAATAAACTCTTTCTCTCCGTTACCTGATAAGAACAGAACAAAATCCTACTCAAACGACAACGTCTTTGTTCAAAAGCGTACTGCGTTGAGCTCCACTAATGCGTTCATTGTACATGTCAATGTGATTAGCCACACATGGTGCCGCATAGGGCTTGTACCTTTTTCATTCTGTGGATGTTTTTCGTGCTTTTTTTCTTTTGGGGGATAATTTGAAAACTGGGGTCATCTTTGTCTGAGAGAACAAGTTCCCGCTTTTTTTTTGGTGGGGGAGGGGCAGCATTTTGGCCATCAGATATTTGGGCTACAGTTCACTAGCAAATCGTATTCTTGAAATTTGTACTTGTAAGGTTGCATGAGCAGGGATAGCTCTCATAGAGGGAATAATGAATTCATGAGACCAAAAAAGAAGAAGAAGAACATTGGGAGGTGGTGTCTTCATAGTGTTTCGGTCGTTTTGTATTCAATCAAGTAAAAGTACTTGAATGCAGTGTTTTCTTTTATTAATAAAAGTGACTTCACAAAGAGTGAACAATTTGTGTTATAGATCCGAATCAAATGTATCATTTACTGTTTGTCTAGAGTTGGCAAGGGATATTTCATGTGGGAACAACTCTTTTCAAAGGCACCAAAAGAGTACGTAAATTTAATTAACTAGGTCAATCCAAGAAGAGCATGCTGGTGAGCAATGAAGAATTCCAAAATGAAACCGTATCATAAACCACTTCTCTAGTCGAGAAGGTATCATATGTTTACTTGACTTTTCCTTTATTTTCAACAAACAGAACAATATGCACGCAACGAAGAAATCAGGAGCACAATATCAAATCAAAGAGGAACCGAGGAATTCGATCCGATTCTAGTCAATGTCAGGGGGACACCATGTTGGGGATGAAGAGTGATCATAGGAATGGGGGCGTGCTTGTAAGAAGGAGATAGCTGCACCGAGAAGTTTTGCAAAATCAAGGTCAGAGCAACTTTGACTTCAAGGAGAGCAAAGTTTTGGCCAATGCAATTTCTAGGACCCCAACTGAAAGGGAAAAGACAAAGCTTATTCTTGGTTGCTTTTGAAACTCCCTCGGAGAATCTCTCCGGATTGAACTCTTTGGCATCATCCCCCCAAATCTCTGGATCATGGTGGATTAGGATAATGGGCACAAGAAGTAGAACTCCTGGAGGTATTTGTATATCTCCCAACTTGGTTGTCCTGTGAACTGTTCTCACTGTCATAAATGCAGGCGGATATAATCGAAGCACCTCGTTCAGTATCATGCTTACCTGCATATAAACCAATTTGTTGTTAGCATGTTTTTGTCCATAAAGACATTGAGAATGCAATGATTAAATTATCTAAACCTTGCCTTGTGGACCTAATTCATCAAACTGAATACCATTCAAGTGATCAATATTTTAACTTTGAATGCAAAGAGAACGATCCGTATTTCTTTCCTCTGTCACTAGCAAAGAGACGAACAGCAACTAGATTTCAGGTTAGGTCTTTACAATTTCCTACAATTTTCGCTTTCCACTTTTTTGTTTGTCCATCCTTTTTTTTTTCTGCAGAAATCTATTTATTGATGCGAGTTTTGATATTCAGGAATATATGGAGTTAAATTAAGATAAACAGCAGACAACAATGCAACGGAAATCCTTACAATTTTCAGTCGGCTCAACCCATCAAAATGAGGTTTTTTGTTGCCGAAAACTTGCAGAACTTCTTCTCTTGCTCTGTCTTGCCAGCTTTTGTGCTTGCTCAACAAAATCAGAGTCCAAGTAAGCAAAATAGAGGTAGCCTGAGCCGCAAAGTTGAACGCTTTGCACTCTTGAATCACATCCTCTATGCTCATGCCCGTTTGATGCCCAGACTCTTGAATTTCTTTCCTGTTTGATTTTAGCAACAGTCCCAAGAGATCATCGTCATCTACTCCTCCTTCCTTCATTGCCTTCGCTCTTTTGGTCACTACGTCTTCCAACAATCCTTTTACTTTACGGTCGATTTCTTTCATCCTCTTGTTTATTTTGGTCGGCAAGAGGCTGCATTATTTTTATCCAAGTCGACTTCAAGGTGAAAACTTTAAACAATAATTTGGGTTTCTATTACATATACGCTTCACTACATCACTACACTCAATCATTTTCCCCCATTCTATTAAGTTTATAAGTTCAAAAATAGAAATCTCGATAACAATTCAATTGAAGATTTGCCTCACCAAACGTTGATTTGACACGAAAAAATTGTAGCGATCCCTGTATACTATTTTGCGATGGCAGTCCAACCACTACCCATGATTTGCAAAATCATTAGAAAATTCTGGAAGGTTGCAACTGACTCCATGGATATTCTCTCTTTTTTGTTATATGCTTTTGCAACAGCTAAAAGATCTCGGAATAAATTATTGCTAAATCTAGACTTACTTCCACCCTGGGATGAGCGACAACTGATGAATTTTGTTAGCGAGCCCAATTTGTTCTTGTTGAAGGAGGACGATGCCCTTGACTTGGTCGTAGGTACCACCGAAAGCAGATCTACAGAGTACATCGCCCGTCAAATGCTGAAGGTGAGGCCACACATCCACATCACCAGCCAAACTTTGATTCTCCCATCCCCTAATCATCTCCTCACCACTTGAACATGATGCTTCCACTACATGCTGTAGTATTTCAACAATTAAAAAAGGCTAGATAAATTGAATGTATGTATTTTTTAATTGTTAGATTTCTGTGGACCACGACCATAAAATGTGACGAAATTATTAATCATTTTAAGTTCCATTAGAAGTTGCACTTGGTCAGGAAATTTATTGGCCCCAAGCAGCAATACCTTCAACTTTTCGTAATGAAAAGCCGGATTGATGATCTTTCTATGTTTGGCCCATTTCTCCCCCTCAATATCCAGGAGCCCCGACGCCAAGATATCTGCAGTGGCCGCACTATGTGGCTTCTCAAATTCATCAACCCGTGAAAATATTTCCTTCAACATGTCTGAGTCCATCATGTTCAGCACAGGCTTTGGCCCTAACCAAGTAAAGCAAAGCTTACCTGCAATAACCAATATCTAGAGACATCATTTATTAAGGCGTCAAATGGCTACCGCATTCCATATTTCACCCATTTGTGTGTGTCAGGTGCTTAAACTAGCAAATGCATCGAAAGCACCTGATTTCAAACCCATCTAGTAGATCGATTTGCACGAGAAAATGAGCAATTTTGGTAGCCTTCTGATGGTCGCTGGCTACATAGCTGCCATTAATTTGTCATGTGACTTTGCCTCTAAAAGCAACACGTTTAGTGTTGGAAAATCTGCCTTATAGCAGGATTTGCTGAAAAGGCACCAGAAATATATTTTCTTTAGCAGATTTTTAGCTAGAAATTACAGCCTAGAGTGAGTTGAAATCGTACTTTGTTTTGTAATATGAAATTGAGTTTGTCCAATCTACAATATTATACCATTGGCTGGAAAAACTCCACTGCATCTCAACTTTGATCAAATGCATACCGTATTTCTTGATGGAGTGATGATAGAAAGGGAGAACACGAGGCACAATGTCGTTGGAGAAAGGAGCAATGGGTTGAGATTGAACTTGCTTGTTCATTCTGATGACGCCTCTCAGGTCTTGAAACAAAAGCCTGTAAGCAGTTCCATTTAGACCTTGTCGTCTCAGACATCTTTCTAGCTTCTTCGGCTTCAACAAAAACAAACTCAGTATTTTCCATGCGCAAGTGCAGAAGGTGATCAGAACAAGGGAGAGAATAATTGAATAAGCCAAGGACGTTTCCATATTCTACGTTAAACATATAACACGCTTGTCTTGTTTCTGTGAGAGGATTTAAATAGGAATCTTGGGGAGCAGAGTTATGGACAAAGGGATAAACCAATATTTTACAACAAAATATTCATTCTCAATGGGTGATTGCCGCTTAGTCATGATGCTATCAGATGGTGATTGTTCAAAATTATCTCAGGATTTTTTTTTTTTTTTTGTCTCTTCCAGTCTAACTCTCAATTTACTCTCAGACTTTTATCACACCTCTTTATAGAGAGGAGTCAAAGACACTTGAAACTAAAAGTCCCCACCCCTAATCTACCTGAGAAGGTAAAGAATCGAACTCCTTGCCTCCCTCTTCTCATGTGGAAGGGTAGCTATTGAGGCAACCTAATAGTTATTTGGGGAAATATAAAAAGTCATTTGAGATTTTTTTCACAAAAAAATGAATGATTTGGAAAATATTTTTCATAAAATATTTGTGTGAAATGATTAGCCAATAAAAAGCATTTTCATTATCAACAACAATTTATGTTTAAACATTCTCGTAAATGATAAAATATTTTTCTTTAATTAATTGTTGTAAGCAATATGAACGCCATTCTTAGGAAAATGTTCTCCAATTTTTTTTATATTTTTCATGAAATAAACGGAGTCTACCGACCAAAAAAAAAAAAAAAACGGAGTCTGAAAGTTAGAATCAGTCCAATATGATTTGAATTCTTTGGGTACATTTAATTCGGCTTCTGGGGTTTATTTTTGGGAAAATGCAAAAGACTGTGGGTGAAAGGGTGTCTCGGGGAGCAGAAAGACAAAGGCATAGACCAAGGGGCCCAGAAAAAAAAAATTATATTGTTTCTTGAGATGGCGTACAAATGAGCTAATCCAAGACACAGTCAGTCTTGCGTGTTTGGCTAAAATGAGGATTAAAAGTTCAGCTGTTTTAACGGCAAATGTCCCTAGATATATGGGTCCGTTCGTTTTGCGGAAAATGACTTCCGGGAAAATGTTTTCCGGATTTTTGACGTTTGTTTCACGGAAAATAAACTAATCGGGGAAAATGTTTTCCATCATTGAAAAAAACAACCTTTAAAGTGAGGAAAATGTTTTCCACTTTTGAAAAGTGGAAAACGTTTTCCATGACTTCTTCCCTCTTACTTCTTTTTATTAATATATTTTCGTTTTATTTTTATGCTTTCTTTTTCTTTTTTTCTTTTTTATTTTTTTTAAATTGAGTTTTTAATTTAATTTCTTTTCTTTTTATTTTCTTCCTTTTCAACTTCTTCTTTGGTGGTGCCAGCGGCCGGCCATGACGGCGTTCGACGACTGGCCGCGATCGGCGACCGGCCGCAAGCCAGCGGCCGGCAACCTCACCGGCCTCGCCCCAGGCCGACGAGGCTCCGCCTAGCCCGATCTCTTTGCCAGATCCGGCCTCCGCAGATCCCGGGCGAGGCGAAGCTCTCGCCGGCCGGGCGGAGCTCGCGGCTCGCCGAGATCCGGTGAGCCGGGCGGGGCTCGAGCCTCGCCCAAGCTCGCCGCGAGCTTCGCGGGCTCGGCGAGCCGCGAGCTCGGCTGGGCTCGGGCGAGCCACGAGCTCGCCGGATCCGCGACGGAGCTCGAGCTCTCGATCCAGGTGAGCCCAAGCTCTCCGCCGGATCCGGCGAGCTCGCGGCTCGCGAGCCCGGCGGAGCTCGAGCTCCCGATCCGGGTGAGCCCAAGCTCGCCGCCAGATCCGGCGAGCTCGGGCGAGATCGGCTGAGCCTCGAGCTCGGGCGAGATTGGCCGAGCCTCAAGCTCGCCGGATCTGGCCACCGAGTCTTGGTCGGCCGCCGGGTAGCCGGCCATCATCAAGTAGGAAGGAGGGCGCCGGCGGCGGAAGGAGGAGGAAGAAGGAGGAAGGAGGAAGGAAAAGAAAAGAAAAATAATAAAAATTTCGATTTTTAAAAATATAAATAATTAAAAATTCATTTAAAAAATATAAAAAAAAATAAAATTAATTTTTGCTCAATTGAAAATATTAGAATTTAATTTTTAATAATTTTTACCAAACAATTAAATAAGCTAACGAATGGTGGAAAATGTTTTCCACTCAAATTTTAGGTTTTGGCCGAACATCGGAAAATAGAGTCATTTTCCTGAAAAATGGCCTCCAGGAAAATGTTTTCCGGAAACATGATATTTTCCGCGTACAAACGGACCCATAGAGTATAAAATTTCCAGTCTTCGACCCTTCTCTCCGAATTATGTTATAATGTACTGTTCAATGCACCCCAAAAGTGGAAGTCAACCATACACATTGTCATGAGGAGATTAGATGATAATTGGTCAGAATCAAATTGGGGAATCTAAAAGATTTGATATCTGAAAGTCAGAGAATCAGTCTAATATAATAAGTATTCTTTAAGACGAGCGAGAGGAGGCGTCTTTTTTCTTTTTCTTTTTTGAAGTGTCCTTTCCTGCATCATTGGTATTTTTGACTGGTTTGCATCAATAGCTGCTACTCGGTAAAGCCAGTTTCTTGATATGATATCAAGGTGAAGGCTTTTACTTAGCTCTATCACATAAACGAAGAAAAAAAGTACACTGCAAATATCAAAATTTTATATTTAGGGCATGTATGATAACTTTCCTCTTTTATGTTTTTTTTTATTCTTTTGTTTCCCAAAATAGAAAAAGAATAAAAATTCGTTTAATAACGTCAGTTAATTTTTATATTCTTTGAAATAGAAAAATAGTAAGGGAATAAATTTATAACAAAAGCAAAAAGTAGGAAAAAATAGCTTCTTGTTCCTAGAACCAATTTCTAGAAATAAGTCTTTATCTTTTCTTCATTTTTTTGTTCTTCTTCTTCCTCTTCCAATCGATCGGTGGAGACTCGTCGCTCACCTCCTGTCGTCGGTTGCCAGTTGTTGCGTGGCACTAGCACCCACCAGTCGTCGGCAGCCGAAATTTTATGGTACAAAAAAAAGTCTCAATCGATATGACATGAAAACTAAGATCTCAACTAACCAATCGATGCGACATTTAGGACTCTAGCATATTAGCCTCACCATTGGATTTGAAGTTCGGGACACTTTCTTTTAACCTCACTCCAATCCAGTTATGTGGTAGCCATGGAAGGACCCAATTATTCTCTTCTTAACTTTTTAAATAGTGGGTTACCTAGATAGACATCACCAATGTCTAAATTTGACTTAAGATAAATATTAATGACATCCTCATAAGGAAAATTAGCCAAGATTAACATGACCCATTATAGAAAGCCAAAAAAAGGTGAGAGCAACGATATCCTCTCCATCGAGGAAACCGGGCGACTCGATGCCGGGTTCCCTTGGAAAATCGTGCCCCTTGGCGTGTTTGCTAGCCCACCAAGTGAAATTTCTTAAGTTAGAAATAACAACAAATCAGCCAAAATAAATTTACGATCACTATAAGGAGCGATACCAGTGCAAAATATTCTTTCACACTTGCATTCGTAAGTGGAAAATATCCACAACCTAGTGAAATGAGCACAGTTATTAAAATTAGAACTTGGATGTGTTGGTATCTTTACTTGGCTTACGGAGAAACATTTTGTTATGAGTTAATAGTAAAAATTCAAAAATATATATATAGATGACTTCCAAAATTCTACATCAAGTAACACCTATCTTTGTGCAATCGATGTTAAAAGAGATTGATAAACTTTTTGCTTATAACCTAGGTCTATGGCTTCAAGCATCCAGCAACCTGCAGCCCATGGAACGCTTGTAAACCGCAGGTGAATGTTCGCCTGTAAAAGTGATTCTAACTCAAAGCAGTTCATATGTAATTAGTGGGATTTGAACGGATAAGTTTTAGTTTTCAAGCTAAAAAATTCGCAATGCCCTAACTACACTAATTGATGGGGAGGAAAGACTAATTTGTATTATACTGTTTAAATGGAATACTTTCTGATATTGTGCATGCTAATAAAACGTAGAACACTAATTGAGAGTCCACAGTATATTTTATCTATATATAACATATTTACTTTATTTTTCTATTAATTGCTAAATTTTATTTTAGAGCAATATTCAACCCTCATAAAAACCAATGCTCTCTCTCAGCATTTTATTTTATTTTATTTTTATTTGCTCCTTCCTGTTGTTCAATTCTTGAAAAATGAAACAAGTGATCCGAATTGCGCCGTTACTCATGTGAATTAACGGTGCCATAAGGCTCACGATGTTCTTAGTTTTTCATTGCTAATATCAAATAGAAAACATGTGATGAGCATTATACCAAAAAAATAAAAGAAAACATGCGATGAGCATTATGACCAAAAAAATAAAAGAAAACATGTGATGAGCGTGCCTTATCAAAATACTTTTGAGTAGACGTGAGCTCAACCTCAATCCACTAAGCATATTGTATCAATTCTTTTCTAGCATAATGATGTGAATCGAGTTCGGATATCTTTATTTATTTATTTTCTCTTTTTTGTTGTTCAATTCTTGAAAAATGAAACAAGTGATCCGAATTGCGCCGTTACTCATGTGAATTAACGGTGCCATAAGGCTCACGATGTTCTTAGTTTTTCATTGCTAATATCAAATAGAAAACATGTGATGAGCATTATGACCAAAAAAATAAAAGAAAACATGTGATGAGCGTGCCTTATCAAAATACTTTTGAGTAGACGTGAGCTCAACCTCAATTCACTAAGCATATTGTATCAATTCTTATCTAGCATAATGATGCGAATCGAGTTCGGATATCTTTCTCCCTATATAATATTGTTGGAATATAAATATGCAGAAATAACATGACCTTGCAATTTACGTCAACACGAAACTACCAAATAAATAAACAAGGGAAAAATAATGACACCATAAGTTCACGGGAAAAGCCAGCAGCAAATAATTCACTATAATCGGAGAATTATAGTTTATAATAGCCCACACGCTCGAGTGTTTCCTACACCTAGATTTAACCTCAAACTCATGGTGTTTATAAATAAACAACTCAACATAAATTCACGGTACAAAATTATTGTACATTCAAGCTCAAGCAAAACATGCTATGTACTCAAAATAAAGGGAAAAAACCACCAAAAACCCCCAACTTTGCCTCGAGTGACAGATTTACTCCAAACTTTATTTTGTGACGTGAAAAACCCCGAACTTTACAAACTATGACACATTTACCCCATTAAGGGTATTTTCGTCTTATTCTTTATTTTATTCTTTTTTTTTTAAAAAAAAATTTCTTCTCTCTCTTCCCTCAGCCGGCCCATGGCCGGCAGAGGGAAGCCGGCGTCCGGCGAGGGCTGCCCTCGCCGGCGTCGGGCAGCCCTCGGCTGGGTCGGGCGAGGGTGCCCTCGCCGGCGTCTGGCGAGGGGTGCCCTCACCGGTGTCGGGCGAGGGTGGCGAGGGCACCCTCGCCCGACGCCGACGAGGGCCGCCCATGCCGTCGGCGAGGGTGGTGCCCTCGCCGGCGTCGGGGCGGGTGCCCTCGCCTCCGGCGAGGGAGGCCCTCATCCGACGCCGACGAGGGGCCCCTCGCCGCGATCGGGGGAGGGCTTGGCGAGGGTGCCCTCGCCGTCGGGCGAGGGTGCCCTCGCCCTCGAGGAGGCCCTCGCCCGACGCGAACGGGACCACCCTCGCCCGTGCCGGGCGAAGGGTGCCCTCGCGGATCCGGTGAGGGCGGCCCTCGCCCGACGCCGACGAGGGTCGCCCTCGCTGCGTCGGGCGAGGTGCCCTCGCCGGTGTCGGGCCGCCGGACGCCGGCGAGGCTTCCCCCTCCGCCGCCATGGCGGAGCGAAGAAGAAGAAGAAAAAAAAAAGAAAAAAAGAAAAAGAAAAAGTTTTTAAAAGTAAAAAGACCAAAATGCCCATATGATTTAGGGTAAATGTGTCACACAAATGAAAATTCAGGGTTTTTGGTGTCACAAATAAAAGTTTGGGGTAAATGTGTCACGAGTTAAGAAATTCGGGATTTTTCACGTCACAAAATAAAGTTTGGGGTAAAATCACACTCAGCGAAGTTTGGGGTTTTTGGTGGGCTTTTCTCCAAAATAAAACGTCTACTTGTTCTTCTTCGTACTCCGTTGTTCTTTTTTTCTCTTTGTGCGGCGCTCCACGACTGCACACACCCAATAAAGAACCCACGCTAGGGTTTTATGTGTGCCCAACAAGTCAACTTTTGACCTGGCCCACCACCTCTCTTTTTTACTTCAACGTGGAAGTGAGTGGTACGCTGTAGAGGCTTCCTTCGTAGCTTTTTCATGTGTGCCCAAAAGTCAAGATGTGTGCCCAAAAGTTTTGGGCCCACCACCTTTATCATCTTTTTGCCTTCTTCTACTGCACGTACAAGGAAGATAGAAAAACCCTCACAAATTTTTCCATCTTTATTTTATTTCTTCTTTTGTCTTGTTTTGCACATCCAAAAGAGAAAGTCCAAGAAAGGAAATTGTTTCTTCTTTCTTCATCCAATTTCTAATCCTTTGAAGAAAATCTTTATCAATAAATTCGATTTAACAAATCGTTATCCGAATTCAAACTCGAGACACTAATTTAACAAATATAAGTGGTTGACTTCATTTTAATTACTCAATCGAAAATTAGTTTCATGTATAATATAACTACAATATTCGGCGACAATCGCTAGGTTTCATAAAATTGTCTAAAAATCTTAAACTTATTGGACTTTTATTAATTCAGTATTAAGCATTTTATTGTATCAACTGAGTTATAAACATTTTTATGTTTTGCCAATTAAGTTCATCGACAAATTTTAATTGAAAATCACAAATGTGGACGACGGTTGTCCTACGTGACATAACTAATGTTTAATTTTTAATAATATTTTTATATTTTAAGAATTTTTATTATTTTTTCTTTTTCTTTTCTTCTCTTTTATATTTTCTATCTTTTCTTTTTTTCCTTTTTTTTTTTCTTTTAGCTTCTATTCTTTTTTTCTTTTCTTTTCCTTTTTCCTTTTGCCCTTCGTCGGCCATTGTCAAGTCTCATCAATGGCAAGCAAAGGTCAACAACCTTCGCCACCCTCCGGTCGCTAGACTCCTGATGTTGAACGTTGGACGCCGGTTGTTGGTCGTCGGACTCCGGACTTCGGTCACTCGTTGTCAGTCACTGGACTCCGACGCCGAATGCTGGACGTCGAACTCTGGACTTTGGCCGCCTGCCACCGGTCACCGGACGTCGAACGTCGGTCGCCAAACATCAGCCTCCGGCCACCGAACGCCGGTCGTTGCCACTCCTAGAAATAAAAATTTTATTCTATTAACAAGCAAATTTTTATTTTAGAAATATAAATTTTGAATCGTTATAGAAGGCGTTTCTTTGTTCAAAAACTCATCCATGGAATAGAAATTGATTTCTGTTCCAAAAATTTTATCGTGCACGGCCTTAACTTTCCAGATCGGGGCAAAGGGTCCAGTTCCCAATCCCGTAAATTCGTGCCACTACACTCGAAGCACTTGTAAGCCACCCAAATGAAAGAACATAAGAGGTGAAGGAGTGCAACAAGAGGTCGTTCTTAGGAAGAGGGTGGGGTTGTTTGTGTGTTAACTAGTTCCTTGTGTTTCTAAGATTTAAGTACAAGATGAGTCTAATTGTAGCAACGATACAATCTAATCGGCAAATATCATGCCCTACATGGGGTCAACTACTTAATAGGTTCAATCACGAATCAATGCGCTTAATTTGTCACATAAAAGTGAATAGGATATTAAATATACTTTACCTCATTTGATACTTCATGTTTAGACAAAACACTTGCAAAAAAATAAGTCAGTAACATATCTTGATCTACTGACGTTAAGTGAGATTACTTGAATTGTCTAAAAGCATGTTTGAGCATGTTAAGCAAATTAATAGTATAAAATGTGTATTGTAGTTCAAACACATATGAACATATAGTTGTAAATAGGTCTGTTGGAGAAAACTTCCTTATTTGTTTTGAAGTTGACAAAACGTTTCCATCAGTCTAGTCTGAAGACTCATAGACTCTATCGTCAAAGTCTGAAGACTTCCAGACTCAAGATTCAAAGTCTACACTCATTGATAGTTTCCAGACCGACGAAGAGAAGACTTATCCAAATGCAGGTATATTCTTAAGGATTTGATTCGTACGGTTGAAGAAGATCTCACAGCTAGAGATAGCACTTCGTGATAAATTATTCTCATTGAAATCAATTTGGATAATTAGATCTGGTGATTGACGAATTATACTTGGAAGGTTCTATTTATGGAAACCTAGATCCTGATTGTATGGGCCAGCAGGATTGGTGAGCTATCATCACATTCCTTAAATAAACTCGAGATCTCCCTAATTGATTCTGTCTAACGGTAGATTGGAAGAACTCATTTGTAAGGTGCCAACGGATATGAAGGCATGGAGGATTATATAAGGAAGACACTCAAGTTATTCGAGTGTGTGCATGATAGAAGAATTCTAAAGTCTGAAGCTCCTAGTTCTTTGTTATTTCATTCACCGAGATTATACTGTATTTGAAAGAGAGATAAATACTTGTGAAACCTTGAGAAAGTGTAGTAGAGTCTATACACTGTGGAATCAAGGACGTGAGACTGTAATATCCCTTTTGGTTCTTAGTGAAATCCAACTAGTGGGCTGTCAGTGTGGGAGAGTGGACGTAGGCTTGGTCTAAGTCGAACCACTATAAACTCTGTGTTTCAATTCTTTTTCCCTAAACTCTTTACTTTATCTTATAGTCTTATATATCTGTATATTCAGTTTATTATTATCAAAAGACAAATTAAGCTGTTAAGTTTTTGTAGAAATCGCCTTAACACCTATTCACCCCCCTCTAGGTGTTCTTACTAGCCCTATCAATTGGTATCAGAGCTCGTGTACTCATTTAATTGAAGTGTTTTTACTTCTGAGTTAAAGATCTATGGCTAGTATGTTGGCTCCAGGTTTGGTAGGCTAAAGCAATACCAGACCACCTTACTTCGATGGAAAGGAATACAACATATGGAAAAACAAGATGAAAGCATTCCTAAGATCGAAAGATCCTCTGGAATGGGATGTGGTAGAAAAATGAATCATTCCTAAAGCTGCATCAGTTTTAGAAAGAGGAAAAGAAGTTGCAGTTGCTAGCGAGATGACTCAAGAAAAAATAACCAAGAGACAAGGTCTTAATGCTAAAGCAATTTACTCATTATATTGTGCATTATCTCCTACTGAGTATAACAGAATATCTTCTTGTGAAACAGTTAAAGAAGTCTAGGATAGGCTGCGCATTACCTATGAAGGAACCGATCGAGTGAAAGAAACAATGATTAATATTCTACTCTGACATTATGAAGCCTTCAAGATGAAATCAGAAGAACCTATCACTGATATATTTAGTCGTTTTACTGAAATAGTAAATGGTCTAGAGTATCAGGGACAGCCAATCTCAGAATCAATGAAGGTTAATAAATTGCTGCGTGGACTCTCCAAAGACTGGAATCACATAAAGACTTCAATAAGGGAAGCACAAAGGATCATGCCGCTTTCTGTAGACGAACTAGTTGGCACACTTCAGTCCTATGAAGTAGAGAAAATCAATGAGGAAGATCCTAAAGGTAAGAAATCAATTGCTTTGAAATCTAACGATGATTCTGATGTTACAGATTCTGAAGATCATATGGATGATGAAGAGTTAGCTCTTATGATAAAGAGGTTCAAGAAACTGAATAAAAAGGGAAGACTGTTCAATTGGAAGAAACAAAACACTCAAAAGTTTCAAAACAAATCTACCAAGGATGATGAAGCCAATAAAGATGTAATCTGTTTTGAATGCAAGAAAAAGGGACACATCAAACCCAATTGTCCTCTGTTGAAGAAAAAGAAAGGAAAATCTGAGAAATACAGGAAGGCTCTCAAAGTAGAGACATGGAGTGATATTAAATGCAAAGAAAGTGATGAAGATTATGCTAACATTTGTTTAATGGCAAAATCAGAATCAGACTCAGACTCTAATATAGATACAGACTCAGACTTAGATAATGAAATCGAGGTAAGCGATCTAAAGATTCCTATTAAAGTCTCGAAATACATTGATGAGCTTTGTCTTAGTCTCAAAACCTCTCTTAAGAGGATTTCCGAGTTAAAAATGGAGAATTCTACACTGAAGCAACAGGAAAACTTTTGGAAAGAAAAGTTTGAAAATTTAGATGAAAGCTTTGTTGTGTTAAAAGAAAATGCAGACTTTCTTTCCAAAGAAAATACTCTTTTAAAAATTGACATTTCAAGTATTTCAAAAAGACTTTCAATAGGATCTGAAAAGCTGGAAAATATTCTTTCAGTACAAATACCTTACTTCAACAAGTCATGCTTGGGAATGACTTCAGAAATTGTTCCTTTAATCGAGTTTCCAAAAGTGAATGAACGAATCAAACAAAGACCAACAAAGACTTTTTACAGGAATCATTTTCAAAAAAAAATTATTAAATCCGTTGGCTGAAGTGCTCTCAAATGTTCAAAGTGCAACAGCTCAGAACATTTTGAGAAAGAATGTCCTATGGTTTGGAGACCTGTTAAGAAGGAATGTGCAAAGACTGTATATTGCACTAACTCCTCTAGACCCAACAAAATATGGGCACTAAAGAAAGCTTGAGTTTCTTTTTTAGTTGTAGGTCACCATCAAGAAAAAGATTAAATGGTATTTGGATAGTGGTTGCTCAAGACATATGACTGGAGATTCAAGTTGTTTTATAAAACTTGTTCAAAAGAATGGTGGAAAAGTCTCTTTTGGTGGAAATAGCAAAGGAAGAATTGTTTGATGTGGAACTGTAAAGATTGGAAGTCTCACGATCAACAATGTCTCCTTGGTGGAATAACTAAATTACATTCTACTTAGCATTAGCCAACTATGCGACGCTGAATTCAAAATCAATTTTCAAGAAGGAGTATGTTCGAGAACTAGTAAAGATTTTTCTCAATCTTTTATCGGATGAAGACATGGGAACATTTATCTTCTAGATATAAAACCAGAAAAATCTCAATGTCTGATTTCAATTAAAGATGAAGCAAATCTTTGACATCGAAAGCTTGGCCATGTCAATATGAAGCAAATTGCCAAGATCTCTTCCAAAAATCTTGTTCGTGGACTACCCAACCTGAAATATCAAAATTCTAACTTATGCACACCATGTGTGTTGGGAAAACAGGTTAGAAGTTCTTTTAAACCAATAAATCAAGTTTCTACTAATTGTGTTTTGCAGCTTCTGCATATTAATCTCTTTGGACCAACCAGAACTCAAAGCATTGGTGGAAAGAAATATTGCCTAGTAATTGTGGATGATTATTCTCGATTTACTTGGGTCTACTTTATGGCAAGTAAATCTGGAACTTTCTCTCACTTTTCAAAGTTTGCCAAGAAAGTTCAAAATGAGAAAGGATATGCTATTTCAAGCATACAGACAGACCATGGAGGTGAGTTTGAAAATCAAGACTTTGCAAAATTTTGTGACAATTCAGGTTTTCAGCATGTTTTTTCTTCTCCATATACTCCATAGCAGAATGGAGTTGTTGAAAGAAAGAACAGATCTCTGCAAGAGATGGCAAGAACTCTTTTAATAGAAAGTAATATTTCTTCTCGTTTTTTAGCTGAATCAGTTTCTACAGCCTGTTACATTATTAACAGAGTATTCTTAAGGCATATTCTGGAGAAAACTCCCTATGAGTTATTCAAAAGAAAAAAGCCAATTGTTTCTTACTTTCATGTGTTTAGTTGCAAATGTTTTGTTTTAAAAAATGCAAATGATCGAATTGGTAAGTTTGAAGAAAAATCAGACGAATGAATCTTCCTTAGCTACTCAACCTCAAGCAAAGTTTATAGAGTATTCAACAAGAACACTCAAACCGTGAAAGAATCTATGAATGTTAAATTTCAATACGCTCTGCAAAATGAACTGATTCAGACTCAACCTGAAGAATCTGAATCTACTTTACAACTTACAAAGTCTACTTCCCCTGAAATGGTTCAGACTTCTGAAGATCATCAACAAACTGAAGTTGAAGAATCAACTGAAGATCAGCAAGTTATCAGACTAACGAGCAACTGGAAGCATAAGTCTAGTCATCCTAAAGAACTTATCATTGGTGATGTTATTGAAGGGATTCGCACCAGATCGAAAAAGCAAGAAGAGTCTAGTGCCGTGGCACTTATTTCTAAAATAGAACCTGGAAGCATAGAAGAAGCTTTAGCTTATGAAAGTTGGATTGAAGCAATGCAAGAAGAACTCAGATAGTTTAGCATTAACGATGTTTGGAAATTAACTCCTAAACCAAAAGACAAATCCATCATTGGAGCTAAATGGGTTTTCAGGAACAAGATGAACGAAAAAGGAAAAGTGGTAAGGAACAAAGCAAGACTCGTGGCCAAAGGATATATACAAGAAGAAGGGATAGGCTATGATCAAACTTACGCACCAGTAGCCATGTTAGAAGCAATTAGATTATTACTTGCTTTTGCCTGTTATAAAAATTTCAGATTATTTCAAATGGACGTTAAGAGTGCATTCTTAAATGGATTTATCCAAGAAAAAGTCTATGTGGAACAACCTCTTGGATTTGAAGATCCAAAGAAACCAAACTCAGTATTCAAACTGAAAAATGCATTGTATGGATTAAAGCAAGCACCTCGAGCATGGTATGACAAGTTAAATAAGTTTCTAATTCAAAATGGTTTTAACAAAGGGAAAGTGGATACTACCTTGTTTATTAAAAGAGAATGTAAAAACTTTCTACTTGTTCAAATCTATGTCGATGATATTATATTTGGATCACCTAACGAAAGCCTGTGCAAGAAGTTTTCTAAGACTATGCAGGATGAATTTGAGATGAGCTTGATGGGTGAACTCTCCTTCTTTCTCGGATTACAAGTGAAAAATTTGAAGAAATGAATTTTTATTCATCAAGAAAAATATGCAAAAGAACTCGTCAAAAAGTTCAGTTTGGAGAATTGCAAAAAGACTGAGATACCAATGTCAAGTTCTTCGAAGCTGGACAAAGATGAAGGAGGAAAGAAAGTTGACCAGAAGCTCTACAGGAGTATTATTGGTTCACTTCTTTATCTTACTGCTTCTATACCTGACATTTTATTTAGTGTTTGCATTTGTGCTAGATTTCAATTCGATCCCAAAGAATCTCATCTAAGTGCTGCAAAACACATCATCAAATATGTTGCAACTACCTCAAAGTTAGGTCTGTAATATCCCAAAGAATGAGACTTTACTCTCCTTGGATATTCAAATGCATATCTAGCAGGTTGCAGAGTTGATAGAAAGAGTACATCAGGTTCTTGTCAATTGCTGGGAAACAAGACAATATCTTGGTTCTCAAGGAAGCAAAGCACTGTGGCTCTTTCAACAACAGAAGCAAAATATGTGGCCCTTGGAAGTTACTGTTCTCAAATCTTATGGATAAAACAATAACTGAGAGACTTTGGAATTGAAGATTCATGCACCGAGATCAAATGCGACAACACTAGCACAATTAATCTTACAAAGAATCCAATTCTTCATTCAAGAGCAAAACATATAGAAATCCGACATCACTTTATTAGAGATCATGTTCAAAATAGAGAAGTTATGATCCGATTCATTGATTCAAAGAATCAACTGGCGGATATATTTACAAAACCACTGGAGAAAAGCTTATTCGAGTCTATACACATCAGACTGAACATCACATCTTTTAACCATTAAAGTCTGAAGATGCTCAGACTCAGAGGTAAAGTCTAAAGGTGCTCAGACTCAAAAGGCCAAGAGTTACGACTGTAAGTTATTTTTTGTTCTAGTAATTTAATTTCTTGGAAATGTACATTTACTTATCGCTAACTGATTGGAATTATCTTTCTAAGTTTCGTTCTTGAATTAATGACACCTATTCATTTTCAAAAAGGCAATTATTCAAAAAGGCAATTATCTATTTTTCAAAAAGGAAATTATTCTTTTTCGAAAAAGAAAGTTATTATTTTCAAAAAGGCATTTCTATTTTTCCTTTTCGTGACATTTCATTTACCTCGCTTCACTTGCTTTATATACTGTAGAAATCCGTCTTCTTCGTTTTTCACTCGCAAACCCTAACTTACTCTCACTTGCTCTCATTTTCTCTGTTGTTTAATCCAAAAAGTTTTCATCTTTTCGAGCAAAGTTATGAAATTCTCTCTTGAATCGACAATGTCTTCAAGAAAGTCTTCAAGAATCGCAAGCAGGGGACCACGCCACATGCCTGAGAGTCCTACCCATTTTGACTTGACCGAGGAAGAAGATTCTTCTCCTCCACAGCAACCAAGTCAACAACAACATTCTCAGCAACGTCAAACTCCTCCACCGACTCAACCTGAAGAAGAAATTGTGGAAGATGTTGAACCAGTAAGGACTCTTACTCCTAAGGTTACTTTCAAGCTTTACTCTTGCTTGAAAAATGGAGGTACTGCTATGTCATTGATTGATGAATTTTTAAGAGAGAGAGAGGATACAGAAATGAAACCATGTTCTTGCGTGACATGGAAAAGATGGGAATTGCTGAAAAAGGGTCGGCTAAAAAAGCCTTTGCTAACTTTCCTAGCGACCCGCGTTTTGGTACAGCTAATCAACTCAAAGGGTAGGATAATGATGAAAGAATGTTTACACATTTTTAGCCTAGATTAGGTGTGGCTGAAAATGTTGCAGGTGACAGTTCAAGTCTTTTCAGGTCGAAGAATCACAAAATGGTCTATTTGGACCTAATGAAGAGAGGGGTCATGAACCCTAGAAGTGTTGATTTTGATTTCCTTGATTCGGTGAAAGTCAATCTGTGAGAGAAGTTTACTCTGTTGCAATTGGAGCACTTTTGTTCTGAATCTATTGCTGCCTATCCAGAACTTACAGCCTATTTCTATTCGAATTTATTTTTTGTGGATGCAAACAGTTTTTCTTTCACTATGAAAGATAAGGAGTTCGTGGTGAACATGGATACCTTGGCTGACCTAATTGGGGTGGAAAGAGGTTGTTTCCAACCAATTAGTGTATCTGTTACTCATGCTACTCTGTCATTGGTGTAAGACAGGATTCCTAAAGGCAAAATATCCTACTCTAGGATGAATGCCACAAATATCTGACTGCACAAGATCGTGATCAACTGCATCAGGCCAAAATCGACATCCAAGACTGACGTGTCTCGGTCTGAAGCAAAATTGATGCATGCCAGCAATGTCGGTTACAAATTCTCTCTGCCTCACACCATCTTGTTTCACATGTACAAGACAGTGGTGAAAGATAAGGGACAGCTTCCTTATTATGCTCTTATCACGCGCCTTTTAGGCATTTCCACATTTATATTCATGCACCTCTGTGTTTGACTAGCATTACTTCAATGGTGATTAGATTCAAAATGATCACCAAGATGCGACTGAAAGAGCTTGACAAGGTGTTAGAGCGCATGAAGGAGAAGTCTCTAACTAAGGAGAAACCAGTTTATACAGGGGCTAAAAGGAAAGGCAAGGAGCCCATGGGTGCTTTAGCAAAGAAGAAGAGAACTCTCATCTTGCAGAATGAAGAAGATGAGGATGAGATGACTATTTCTGCCTTGAGGAACTTGAAAAGTTTCGTCAGTTTTCGCGAGACTAGAGAAGAGACTGAGAAAAGAGATGCAGACAAAAGAGAAGGAGAAGAAGTAGAAGAAAGAAGAGAAGCAGAAGAGGAAGAGGAAAGAAGAGAAGAAGCAGAGGAAGAAGAAAGAAGAGAAGGAGAAGAGGAAAAAGGAGAATAGGAAGGAAGAGAGGAAGAAGTGGCTCAAGATGAATCTTTTAAGCCTACTTTGGTTGTATCCCTGTCAAGCAATTCTGGAAAAACAAAGAGTGGAATTGCTGGTGAGCAAGCTCAAGAAAAGCATCACACCTTTGCTGACGCAGAACAAGAAGAATCCATCTCTCCTCCCAAAGGCACTCATTCAAGGGGAGATGCGGTTAGACAAGGTGGATCAACACCTGGACTTGATTTAGCTGGACCTAGTTCTACCACAGCACATTTAGCATATTTTTCACGACTGCTAGAAATTATACTAGATGTCAGGAAAGAGCAATATGCTATGAGTTATGAAATGCAAGTTTTCAAGAATGCTTTCATGTCCACTTCAGTGTCTCTACACGATCAGTTAAATGCCCTGAAGATGCAAGTGCAAGATCATGTGAAGGGTGAAGATTTACAACCGTTGAAGGAGACTATTGAAAAGCTTGAAAAGATAGTGAATTCAATGAGAGAATTCCAGCTTGTTCGCCTACCCATACAGCTTTGACTCTCTTCATTTTTAAATAACTTTTTATTTGTTCTCCACTTTTTGCTGTTAACAAAAAGGGGGGAGAAGATACAGATTTGATATTGTTTGCTTTTGCTTTTGACTTTGGATTTATGGAGTTGTTTGGTTGTGAACTGTTTTGATTTTTATGGAGTTGTTTGGTTGTGAACTGTTTTGATTTGATCTTTTGATGCCTGCAGTTACTTAGGCTTTGTTAATGATTATGGAATAATAGTTGATTTGTAGGACTAACATGTTATATATTGTTGCAAAATTGTTGCTATTCATATCCTAATCCACTTATCTTTTATGAGATATCTTGTTTTGCTTAAGTGTTGTTTTGCAGGACAAAAATGTTCAAATTTGCAGGAAAGTTTTGTCACCATCAAAAAGGGGGAGATTGTTGGAGAAAACTTCCTTATTTGTTTTGAAGTTGACGAGACGTGTCCATCAGTCTAGTATGAAGAATCATAAACTCTATCGTCAAAGTCTGAAGACCTCCAGATTCAAGATTCAAAGTCTACCCTCACTGATAGTTTCCAGACCGATGAAGAGAAGACTTATCCAAATGCAAGTATAGTCTTAAGGATTTGGTTCGTACGGTTGAAGAAGATCTCACAGCTGGAGATAGAACTTCGTGATCAATTATTCTCATTGAATTGGATAATTAGATCTGGTGATTGACGAAGTATACTTGGAAGGTCTTACTTATGGAAACCTAGATCTTGATTGTATGGGCGAGCAAGATTGGTGAGCTATCATCACATTCCTTAAATAAACTCGAGATCTCTCGAATTGATTCTGTCCAATAGTATATTTGAAGAACTCCTTTGAAAGGTGCCAACAGATATGAAGGCATGGAGGATTATATAAGGAAGACGCTCAAGTTATTCGAGTGTATGCGTGATAGAAGAATTCTAAAGTCTGAAACTCCTAGTTCTTTGTCATTCCATTCACTGAGCTTATACTGTATTCGAAAGAGAGATAAATACTTGTGAGACCTTGAGGAAGTGTAATAGAGTCTTTACACTGTGGAATCAAGGACGTGATATTGTAATATCTCTTTTGGTTCTTAGTGAAATCCAGCCAGTGGACTGTCAGTGCAAGAGAGTGGAAGTAGGCTTGGTCTAAGCCGAACCACTATAAACTCTGTGTTTCAATTCTCTTTCCCTAAACTCTTTACTTTATCTCATAGTCTTATATATCTGTTTACTGTCTTTTATATCTTCAATTTATTATTATCAAAAGACAAATTAAGCTGTTAAGTTTTTGTAGAAATCGCCTTAACACCTATTCACCCCCCTCTAGATGTTCTTACTAGCCCTATCAAGGTCGACCTATCACGTTAAGTCAACCTCTATAATGACATGTTTGATAATCGTATTAATCGCATCATGTTGCGTCATGTGGTCCATTTTATCAAAAGTATTATGTTTGTGCCGGCGCAATCCAATACATTTATTGAACATGACAGATCCAAATTAATTATATTCATATCATATTTCCATTCCAACACAGCATACGATGCTTCTCGATTTCAAGGGCTTCAATTTCAAAGACTTGTCTAGTCTCTTCATATTGGACAAAAACATGGTTGAAATTAGGGCGCAAAACTTTCTTTGAACTTTATAGTTATGATGTTAGAAAAGAAAAAAGAGAATATTAAAAAGTGGGGCATCAGATTTCATTAAATCAGTAAGCATAATCTAATAAAATAAAATAAGATCTTAAAACTAGGGCATGCTTATTCAACGCTAGCAATGATTAGATTAATTTCGAATCCGGGTCAACTCAATGTCTTGGCCGAAGGCCACAACCACGAATGGCACTAGAAAGGTGGGGCCCCTCTCCCATATATGTATAAATAGGAAGTCAATTTGTTTGAAATTGAATCTAGGGCAATTATAGCATACCATGCCAACTAGAATGGATTTGAATTTGTGGGCATTTTATCACCATACGATCTTGATGAATTAATCTTCACGGTCTGATCAGATTAGGTAAAGAAAACAGGTGATCCTTTTTGGCTGGTTGTCACCAGTCTAGTTATTTGCTTGACCATTCATGGTCGTATTTACTTGACAATTTAGACTCCATTTATTTTGTGAAAAGTGAATAATTTTATAGAAAAAATTCAAAAAACAATCAATTATATCACTTACAAAAATAACTGAATGAAAAATATTTTCATCGTCCAAGAAAATATTTAAATATAAATTATTGTTTACGATAAAAAAATATTTTTAATTGGCTAATTATTTTAAACGATACAATCGATCGTTTTTAGGAATATATTTTGCAAATTATTTATTTTTCGCGAGACAAACAAAGTCTTAATAACATTTGATGAAAATTCGAGAAATTATTGAATGCACTAAAGTTTGGCTAGTGACTGATGAGGCATCTACACTAACTATGTAAAAGTTGCTAATTAATACAATAATATTACTTTTCATTTAATTGGTGAAAAATAAAACTTGACTTTCGTAGTAAAGGCCACTTACTATTGGGTTCAAACTTGCATTTAATGGTTGTTCTTTAGCCAAATCATAATGAATGCATAATTCGAACTCGGCTTAAACATGATTTTAAATTTAATAGATTGATTTAGACAGTTGGATCCAATCCTGAAAATAACAAATGAAAATCAATGTCTTAAAGTGTTACATTATGTCTTGAGTTTGAGCATTTACAAAATGCGATTCGCTGGACTCTTGAAATTGCACAAAAAAAGAAATATAAAAATAAAAGGGAGGAAAGTTCTTTGCTGTGAAGGCAGTGGAATCCGAATTGAAGAAAAGAAGAACAAAGCCACGTGAAGCCCCTGCACACGATTCCCTCTGCACGTGAAGAGAAAGGTGGTAGGGCCCAAGGTCAAAAGTTTGACCTTGACCACACACACGCACGTAGAAGAATTCCCTTTCTACCATGAGAAGTCGCCGAGTTCTCTGCAAGCGTAGGAAAGGTGGGACACACACACAAACACACACACACACACACACACACACACACACACACACACACACACACACACACACACACACACACACACACACATAAACAGATATAATTTCCTTCTTTGAGTGCGTGCAACGAGGGACCGCCGAAAACCCTACGGAGAAAAGAAGCCGTAAACAGATATAATTTCCTTCTTTGAGTGCGTGCAACAAGGGACCACCGAAAACCCTACGGAGAAAAGAAGTCGCACGTCTGCCGAAGCCTACATAAAGCTAGATGTCCACGCTACTTGGGAAAGAACCACAAGTTTTCTTTGAAGCTGAGCGAAGCTTGCACGTGTAGTAAATTTTATGCCGTGAGTTTATACCAAAGTGAGTTGTTTATTTATAAACACTTCGAGTTTGGGGTTAAATCTAGGTGTGGGAAACACTTGAGTGTGTGAGTGATTGTAAACTCTGATACTCCGATTATAGTGGATTATTTGCTGCTAGCTCTCTCCGTGGATGTAGATACTGATACTCGGACCAAACCACATAAATTTATGGTGTCCTTATTTTTCTCATTTATTTCTCTGGTGATTTCGCATTGACGTAAATTGCAAGATCCTGTCGTTTCGCGTATTATATCCCAATAATTGGTATCGGAGCTTGGGGTTGGATTTCTTGAATGTGATTTGGAGCTTTTGCTTGTCTGATTATTATCTAGAAATTCTGTTACTGCAATTATGTTTGAGGGGAAATCTAAAATTGAGAAGTTTAACGGGAGCAATAACTTTGTGTTATGGAGCATCAAGATGCGGGCATTATTGACAACATAAGGTTTGGCCAAGGTACTGGATGGTGAAGATGAGTTGCTTATTATCATGAAAGCCTCAGAGAGGGTAGAGCTAATGGAAAAAGCAAAGAGCATAATCCTGTTAAATTTGACAGATGAGGTCTTAATAGAGGTTGCTGAGGAGAAGGATACCGCAGTATTATGGGCAAAACTTCAAGCACTCTATGTGAAGAAAGGTTTGAACAATCGCTTATACATGTTGAAGAAGATGTTTCAATTTAGATATACTGAAGGTACGTCTATCAGAACCTACCGAGATGAATTTAATAAGCTCATGTTGGATTTGAAGAACGTCGGGAAGATACTGGATGATGAAGAACAAGGCATGATGTTGTTAGCCTCTTTACCAGAGTCATGGGAGCACTTTACTGATTCATTGTTGCAGGGGCGTACTACAATTACCTCAGAAGAGGTAAAGTCCGCCTTATTCTCTAAGGAGTGATAGAGAAAGTTGCAAGATGACAGTCTGGCGCAAGGAGCAGTGCAAGCATTGACGATTTGGGGTAGAGAACAACATCGAGGGCCTAGTAGCAACTGAGGTAAAAGCAGATATAAATCACGCCATAGAAAGTCGAAGGGACGCGTGAAGTGCTTTGAGTGTCATGAGGAGGGGCACATCAGGAGGGATTGTCCAAAGCGGAGGAATAAAGTTGATAGGCAGAATGCCACAAACAGTGTGACAAACGTTGCCGAGGGGAGCAATAGTGATGTAGAAGTTGTTTTATGTGTGACTGCTACTTTGTCAGGAGATGAATGGGTGCTGGATTCGAGGTGTTCTTATCACATGACACCTCATAAGAATTGGTTTACTACTTACCAGGCTGCAGATGGTGGTAGAGTTCTTTTGGGGAATAATGCAGTCTGTAAGGTTGTGGGGATAGGGACAATTCGAATTAGGATGCACGATGGGGTGGTGCGCACATTGACAGATGTGAGGCATGTACCAAAGCTCAAGAAAAACCTTATTTCTCTTGGGACACTCGATGACATCGAGTGTAGGTACACTACTGAAGGTGGAGTACTGAAGATCTTTCGAGGTGCCATGACAGTGATGAAATGGAAGAAAGCGAATACTCTTTATCATCTACTAGGAGAGACCGTAACCGGAATCGCTGCAGTTTCATCAGGTGAGTCAAACTCTAACTTGACTCAATTATGGCATATGCATTTGGGGCACATGAGCGAGGCATGTATGATGATGCTGAGTGAAAAGGGGTTGTTGAAGGGTCAGAAGACAGGAAAGCTGAACTTATGTGAGCACTACATCTATGGGAAGTAGCACCGAGTTAAGTTTACTAAAGCTATTCATTTGAGCAAACAACTAGTTGAATATATTCATTCAGATGTCTGGGGCCCGTCTTCGGTTCCTTCGAAAAGAGGTGCCCGATATATGCTGACATTTATCGACAACTATTCGAGAAAGGTATGGGTTTACTTTCTAAAACACAAATATAATGTGTTTGATCGGTTCAAGAAATTTACGGCATTAATTGAGAAGTAGTCAGATAAACAAATCAAATGCATGAGAACCAATAATGGCATGGAGTTCTGTGGTAAAGATTTTACCGAGTTCTGCAAGAAAGAATGTATTATGAGACACTGCACAGTACCTAGGACACCACAACAGAATGATGTGGCAAAACGGAAGAACAAAACTTTGCTTGAGCAAGCTCGATGCATCATTTCGCATGCATGACTTGGCAAGGAATTTTGGGCTGAAGCAGTGAACATGGCATATTACCTGGTTAATCGATTTCCATCATCTGCTATCGAGTGGAAGACTCCTAAGGAAGTATGGTCGGGGAAACCTATTGATTACTCTGGATTATGTATATTCGAATGTTCTGCATATGCTCATACGAGTGATGGTAAGCTTAAGCCGAGGGCGAAGAAGTGCATATTTCTGGGTTATGCACATGGGGTAAAAAGCTACCGGCTGTGATGCACTGATCCCAGATCATCCAGTTTTCTAATCAGTAGAGATGTGATCTTCGACGAGACTGCAATGCTTCAATAGAGGAGTTTTGAGACACAACCAGCAGAAGACAGATCATGGTGTCATTAGTGAGGTGAAGCTTTAGGTGGAGACTCCGGAGACCTCGAAGGTAATAGAAGTTGAGACTGCAAATGAA
Organism: Eucalyptus cloeziana; assembly: GCA_014182715.1. Classification (NCBI taxonomy): domain Eukaryota; kingdom Viridiplantae; phylum Streptophyta; class Magnoliopsida; order Myrtales; family Myrtaceae; genus Eucalyptus; species Eucalyptus cloeziana. Next base: position 5,979,087 of record CM024640.1, read on the forward strand.
GCCGCAATTCCTGAAGTCAGTGATAGTGTACAACTAGCAAAGCTGCAGCACACTATAGCCACAAATAGACAGAGAAGGCACATTAAATCACCGGTACGTTATGGTTATAAAGATATTGCTTATGCATTGATTGTAGGTGATGAGGTGGAGACAGATGAGCCTTCGTCTTACTCCGAGGCGATGGCTAGTTCAGAGTTGTCGTAATGGCTAGGGGCTATGAGTGAAAAGATGGAATCACTTCATCAAAATCAAACATTGGAGCTAGTCAAAGTACCTAAAAGCCAAAAGATTGTCGGAAGTAAATGGGTCTTTAAACGAAAAGAGGGCATCCCAGTGTCGAGGCAGCGAGGTATAAGACAAGACTTGTGGTGAAGGGATATACACAGCGTTAGGGTATTGACTACAATGAAGTGTTCTCTCATGTGGTAAGACATACTTCTATTCGTATTTTACTTGCCTTAGTTGCTTCTCAAGATCTCGAGTTAGAGCAGCTAGATGTGAAAACTGCGTTTCTTCACGGTGAGTTGGAGGAACAAATTTACATGAGGCAACCAGAGGAATTTGCTATTCCGGGTAAGGAAGATCATGTTTTCTTGTTAAAAAAATCTTTGTATGGGCTAAAACAATCTCCTAGGCAGTGGTATAAACGTTTTGATACTTTCATGGCTAGTCAAAACTATTCGAAAAGTCAAATGGATAGCTACGTTTACTATCGGAGATTGGAGAATGGTTCTTTGATTTATCTACTCTTATATGTTGATGATATGCTGATAGCAGCTAAGAATATGTCTAATATTGATGTGTTGAAGAGGCAATTAAATGTTGAATTTGAGATGAAAGATTTAGGTGCTGCAAAGAAAATTTTGGATATGGAGATTTTGCGTGATAGGACTGCAAGAGTTTTATGTTTATCTCAAAAGAAATATATTGAGAAGATCATGACATGTTTTAATATGTAGTTGGCAAAATCTGTAAATACACCTTTAGCGAAGTACTTTAAACTTTCAGATAAATTATCACCGCAGACTGAGGAAGGGGAGGAGCATATGTCCTGTATTCCTTATTCTAGTGCCGTGGGTAGTATTATGTATGCTATGGTGTGCACTAGGCCTGATATTTCACAAGCTGTGAGCGTGATTAATCGCTATATGAAGCGTCTTGGTAAAACTCATTAGGAAGCTGTGAAGTGGATCCTCAGATATTTGAAGGGGACAACAGACGTTGGTATAGTATACCGGAGGGACAACAATGGCAGTGAGAGCACTGGTTTTGTGAATTCGGATCACGCCAGTGACTTGGATGATTACAGGTCTTTAGCAGGATACGTGTTTACGCTAGCGAGTAGTGCAGTTAGTTGGAAAGCGTCCTCACAGGATCACATTGTCTTATCTTCAACTGAGGCAGAGTACATGGCACTAACCTTTGTAGCGAAGGAGGCGATATGGTTACAAAGTTTGCTCACGAACATTGGGTTAGAACATAAAAGTGTGGATATATACTGTGATAACCAAGGTGCGATATATTTGGCGTATAATCCAGTTTATCACGAGCGAATGAAGCATATTAACATCAAGTACCACTTCATCGGAGATGTCTTAGCTAAGGGTAATGTTATTATCAAAAAGATTGCTACAACAGATAACCGGTTAGACATGATGACTAAGTCTATTCCTTTAGCAAAGCTCAAGCAAAGCTTGAGCTCTATTGGCGTCTGTGGAGAGTAAGTGCTCGTCAGGGTGTTGAGAGAGCAGTATGAATGATGAGCACTATAACTTGACTTCAAATATCGAGCCAAGGTGGAGAATTGTTAAATTATGTCTCGAGTTTGAGCGTTTACAAAATGCGATTTGCCGGACTCTTGAAATTGCACAAAAAATGAAATATAAAATAAAAGGGAGGAAAGTTCTTTGCTGTGAAGGCTGCGGAATTCGAATTGAAGAAAAGAAAAAGGAAGCTGCGTGAAGCCCCTGCACATGAAGAGAAAGGTGGTGGGGCCCAAGGTCAAAAGTTTGACCTTGGGCGCACACACACACGTAGAAGAATTCCCTTTCTACCGTGAGAAGTCGCCAAGTTCTCTGCACATGTAGGAAAGGTGGGGCCCAACACACACATATATATAAACAGATATAATTTCCTTATTTGAGTGCATGCAACAAGGGACCGCCGAAAACCCTATGGAGAAAAGAAGCCGCACGTCCGCCGAAGCCTACGTAGAGCTGGACGTTCACACTGCTTGGGAAAGAACCACAAGTTTTCTTTGAAGCCAAGAGAAGCTTGAACAGTGGTAAATTTTGCGCCATGAGTTTATACCAAAATGAGTTGTTTATTTATAAACACTTTGGCTTTAGGGTTAAATCTAGATGTGGGAAACACTTGAGCATGTGAATGATTGTAAACTTTGATACTCCGATTATAGTGGATTATTTGTTGTGGCTCTCCCCGTGGACGTAGGTACCGATACTCGGACCGAACCACGTAAAATTCTGGTGTCCTTATTTTTTTTGTTTATTTCTCTGGTGATTTCGCATTGACGTAAATTGCAAAATCCTGTTATTTCTACGTATTATATCCCAACATAAAGTCTTAAGGTTAATGGTGTCTTGACGTAGGTTATTTGTGGAAAAGAAAACATCTAATAATTGAAAAGTCTTGATAATAATCTCTCTTTTTTGGATGGAGTTAAATTTAAAAGTGTAATTTATTATGGAAAATTTCAGATGAAAATGCTAAAAGTGCCTCTTACACACCTGTTAAGGGCTATTAATTCTACTACTTTATTTTTGTCAGTCATATTCTATTCCTATTCTAACTCTCACTCTCAGACTTGTGCTATGCCTTCTTACAGGGCGTGGGAGTCGAAACCCACTCTTGAAACTCATTCGTCCCCACCCCAACCCCCCTGAGAATGTGTGGATTCGAACCCCCCACCTCCCCTTTCCAAGTTGGAAGGGTGGCCACTGGAGCAAACCCCAGTGGTTAATTCTACTACTTTATGAATACAAAAATTCATATTCGAATACTATTTTCCAATTCTTCAAGAGTCTTGATTAGTGTCTTTAGGACACTAGTTAATAAGATGATAAATTTACTCTTTTACATCGAAACTCTTTACTCTCTAATCTTACCTAAGTCAAAGAGTCATCACTAATTATAAGTGAAATTACAGGTCACAAACTAATTTTCCAATCAAAAATAAACATCATGTACTTGTAAGGTTGCATGAGCAGGGATAGCTCTCATAGAGGGAATAATGAATTCATGAGACCAAAAAAAAAAAAGAAGAAGAACATTGGGAGGTGGTGTCTTCCTAGTGTTTCGGTCGTTCTGTATTCAATCAAAAGTACTTGGATGCAGTGTTTTCTTTTATTAATAAAAGTGGCTTCACAAAGAGTGAACAATTCGTGTTATAGATCAGAATCAAATGTATCATTTACTGTTTGTCTAAAGGTGGCAAGGGATATTTCATGTGGGAACAACTCTATTCAAAGGCAATAAAAGAGTACGTAAATTTAATTAAGTAGGTCAATCCAAGAAGAGCATGCTGGCGAGCAATGAATAATTCCAAAATGAAACCGTATCATAAACCACTTCTCTAGTCGAGAAGGTATCATATGTTTACTTGACTTTTCCTTTATTTTCAACAAACAGAACAATGTGCACGCAACGAAGAAATCAGGAGCACAATATCAAATCAAAGAGGAACCGAGGAATTCGATCCGATTCTAGTCAATGTCAAGGGGACACCATGTTGGGGATGAAGAGTGAGCATAGGAATGGGGGCGTGCTTGTAAGGAGATAGCTGGACCGAGAAGTTTTGCAAAATCAAGGTCAGAGCAACTTTGACTTCAAGGAGAGCAAAGTTTTGGCCAATGCAATTTCTAGGACCCCAACTGAAAGGGAAAAAACAAAGCTTATTCTTGGTTGCTTTTGAAACTCCCTCGGAGAATCTCTCCGGATTGAACTCTTTGGCATCATCCCCCCAAATCTCTGGATCATGGTGGATTAGGATAATGGGCACAAAAAGTAGAACTCCTGGAGGTATTAGTATATCTCCCAACTCGGTTGTCCTGTGAACTGTTCTCACTGTCATAAATGCAGGCGGATATAATCGAAGCACCTCGTTCAGTATCATGCTTACCTGCATATAAACCAATTTGTTGTTAGCATGTTTTTGTCCATAAAGACATTGAGAATGCAAATGATTAAATTATCTAAACCTTGCCTTGTGGACCTAATTCATCAAACTGAATACCATTCAAGTGATCAATAGTTTAACTTTGAATGCAAAGAGAACGATCCGTATGTCTTTCCTCTGTCACTAGCAAAGAGACGAACAGCAACTAGATTTCAGGTTAGGTCTTTACAATTTCCTACAATTTTCGCTTTTCACTTTTTTGTTTGTCCGTCCTTTTTTTTTTTTTTTTTGCAGAAATTTATTTATTGATGCGAGTTTTGATATTCAGGAATATATGGAGTTAAATTAAGATAAACAGCAGACAACAATGCAACGGGAATCCTTACAATTTTCAGTCGGCTCAACCCATCAAAATGAGGTTTTTTGTTGCCGAAAACTTGCAGAACTTCTTCTCTTGCTCTGTCTTGCCAGCTTTTGTGCTTGCTCAACAAAATCAGAGTCCAAGTAAGCAAAATAGAGGTAGACTGAGCCGCAAAGTTGAACGCTTTGCACTCTTGAATCACATCCTCTATGCTCATGCCCGTTTGATGCCCAGACTCTTGAATTTCTTTCCTGTTTGATTTTAGCAACAGTCCCAAGAGATCATCGTCATCTACTCCTCCTTCCTTCATTGCCTTCGCTCTTTTGGTCACTACGTCTTCCAACAATCCTTTTACTTTACGGTCGATTTCTTTCATCCTCTTGTTTATTTTGGTCGGCAAGAGGCTGCATTATTTTTATCCAAGTCGACTTCAAGGTGAAAACTTTAAACAATAATTTGGGTTTCTATTGCATATACGCTTCACTACATCACTACACTCAATCATTTTCCCCCATTCTATTAAGTTTATAAGTTCAAAAATAGAAATCTCGATAACAATTCAATTGAAGATTTGCCTCACCAAACGTTGATTTGACACGAAAAAATTGTAGCGATCCCTGTATACTATTTTGCGATGGCAATCCAACCACTACCCATGATTTGCAAAATCATTAGAAAATTCTGGAAGGTTGCAACTGACTCCATGGATATTCTCTCTCTTTTTTGTTATATGCTTTTGCAACAGCTAAAAGATCTCGGAATAAATTATTGCTAAATCTCGACTTACTTCCACCCTGGGATGAGCACCAACTGCTGAATTTTGTTAGCGAGCCCAATTTGTTCTTGTTGAAGGACGACGATGCCCTTGACTTGGTCGTAGGTACCACCGAAAGCAGCTCTACAGAGTACATCGCCCGTCAAATGCTGAAGGTGAGACCACACATCCACATCACCAGCCAAACTTTGATTCTCCCATCCCCTAATCATCTCCTCACCACTTGAACATGATGCTTCCACCACATGCTGTAATATTTCAACAATTAAAAAAGGCTAAATAAATTGAATGTATGTATTTTTTAATTGTTAGATTTCTGTGGACCACGACCATAAAATGTGACGAAATTATTAATCATTTTAAGTTCCATTAGAAGTTGCACTTGGTCAGGAAATTATTGGCCCCAAGCAGTAATACCTTCAACTTTTCGTAATGGAAAGCCGGATTGATGATCTTTCTATGTTTGGCCCATTTCTCCCCCTCAATTTCCAGGAGCCCCGACGCCAAGATATCTGCAGTGGCCGCACTATGTGGCTTCTCAAATTCATCAACCCGTGAAAATATTTCCTTCAACATGTCTGAGTCCATGATGTTCAGCACAGGCATTGGCCCTAACCAAGTAAAGCAAAGCTTACCTGCAATAACCAATATCTAGAGACATCATTTATTAAGGCATCAAATGGCTACCGCATTCCATATTTCACCCATTTGTGTGTGTCAGGTGCTTAAACTAGCAAATGCATCGAAAGCACCTGATTTCAAACCCATCTAGTAGATCGATTTGCATGAGAAAATGAGCAATTTTGGTCGCCTTCTGATGGTCGCTGGCTACATAGCTGCCATTAATTTATCATGTGACTTTGCCTCTAAAAGCAACACGTTTAGTGTTGGAAAATCTGCCTTATAGCAGGATTTGCTGAAAAGGCACCAGAAATATATTTTCTTTAGCAGATTTTTAGCTAGAAATTACAGCCTAGAGTGAGTTTAAATCGTACTTTGTTTTGTAATAGGAAATTGAGTTTGTCCAATCTACAATATTATACCATTGGCTGGAAAAATTCCACTGCATCTCAACTTTGATAAAATGCATACCGTATTTCTTGATGGAGTGATGATAGAAAGGGAGAACACGAGGCACAATGTCGTTAGAGAAATGAGCAATGGGTTGAGATTGAACTTGCTTGTTCATTCTGATGACGCCTCTCAGGTCTTGAAACAAAAGCCTGTAAGCAGTTCCATTTAGACCTTGTCGTCTCAGACATCTTTCTAGCTTCTTCGGCTTCAACAAAAACAAACTCAGTATTTTCCATGCGCAAGTGCAGAAGGTGATCAGAACAAGGGAGAGAATAATTGAATAAGCCAAGGACGTTTCCATATTCTACGTTAAACATATAACGCGCTTGTCCTGTTTCTGTGAGAGGATTTAAATAGGAATCCTGGGGAGAAGAGTTATGGACAAAGGGATAAACCACTATTTTACAACAAAATATTCATTCTCAATGGGTAATTGCGGCTTACTTCTCACCAGAAAGAAAGGCAGTAACAGTCAGATGTGATTGTTCAAAATTATCTGAGGATTTTTTTTTTTTTTTATCTCTCCCAATCTAACTCTCAACTCACTCTCTGACTTTTATCCTACCTTTTTGTAGAGAGTAGGAGTCAAACCTTGACACTTGAAACTAAAAGTCCCCACCCCTAATCTCTCTAAGAAGGTAGAGAATCGAACTTCTCACCTCCCCCTTCCTATGTGGAAGGGTAGCTATTGAGGCAACCTAATAGTTATTTTGGGAAATATAAAAAGTCATCTGAGATTTTTTTCACAAAAAATGAATGATTTCAAAAATATTTTTCATAAAATATTTGATTGAATTAATTAGCCAATAAAAAGTGTTTCATTATCAACAACGATTTATGTCCAAACATTCTTGTAAATGATAAAAATATTTTTCTTTAATTAATTGTTGTAAGCAATATGAACGTCATTCTTAGGAAAATGTTCTCCAAATTTTTATATTTTCCATGAAATAAACGGAGTTTGAAAGTTAGAATTGGTCCGATATAATTTGTATTCTTTGGGAACATTTAATTTGGCTTCTAGGGAAATTTTTTGGGAAAATGCAAAGATTTTGGTTAAAGGGTTTTTTTGAAATGCAAGTAGCATTTAATAAATTGTAATTTAAAAGTGTATTGAAAACAACTTTGATTTAAATGTTGCTTGAAAAAGTCACACTTTGTAAAGAACTTTTGTTTTTTTATTTTTTTAAAGAAAATCTCAAAACCGTCAAAGGGCTCAATGCTTAGCAAGCGGCCAGCAAGCCAGATCTTGGGGGCCAAATCTGGCATGAGCCCTTTGCTAGCAACGTTGCGTGAGGTGAGGACATTTCCAAAATTATGAAAATTTAGTGAGGCTAACATTGGAAGAAAAATTATATCAACATTTCAAAAATGCTCAAAAACTAAAGCACCTTCAAACCTATCTTAGGCTAAAAGCATTAGAGACCTTTGGAAACACAATTACATCTCTTCCCAAAAAAAGAAGTCAAAGGGTACTGCAGGTGCTTTTGGCAGCACTTTGCCAAAACTCTTGAGGGGTCTAGAGAGCCCTATTTGCTCGACCGTAAAGGAGATCTATTTAATCAACTCTTGGTGCCATCGAATCCCTTATCTTCTTGCTCAAAGGGAGTGAGACCACCCAGAACTAGCTTTATCACAATATACTATCTGGCCTAAATGGATCTTTGCCCATTTCTTTGCTTTCTTGGATAGGCTTAACCCTGTGGATTTAAACTATATGTGCTTAACACTAACGAATCCGCTACTCGAACTGGAGAGACTTAGTTTCTCACTCGAACTCGCTTGGCTAGAGCCTATCTGCTTGTGAGATCGGAGAGATCGTTTGGCTTGGGAAACTTAGGATAGACTAGACAAATTTTGCACCAGCTGGCCGGGGCTTACAAAAGAACTTCAACTGCATTCCTCTTAACTCAATTGGATAGATTGCAACATTTCTCCTTGACCTAGCATTTTACCCTGCTTCTCTCAAGCTGCTGGATGAATCTCCTGCTTATCCCACAGCTATATAAACTTCCCCTTACTTGCTTTGCTGTAAAAGGAATGGAGCTAGATATGCTTGCCTTTTATTTTACTAGCTTCGATTATGAGTTCGATTTAAATAATAGTTAGAACATGCATAATATGGTAAATCATAGTAAATCGTATTAATTAAATTAGTTCACTAATTAACTATTAAGATATGAACTCATATATTATTGATTTGTTTATATTATACAATTGATGTTTTGCTTCTTGATAGCTGGATGGTGAAGAAAGACACTTCGCCCAAATCCAGTTGAGGGCCTCAATGCCCTTGCCTAGACTAGGCGAGGTCATCGGCCCTCGCTTGTGGTCAACAATCTCACCAGCCATTAGGAAAAAAGAAAGAAAGAAAGAAAGAAAACAAAATAAAAAAAAAATGAGTAAGAAAAGAAAAAATTAGAGAAATTTAAAAAGAACTACAAAAATTGCCTACATTAGCGTAAGTCATGTTATATAGAATGGTCAGCGCTGACTGGACCGTCACGTCAAAGATTTTGGCTAAAATTGATGAAAATGACTAAATTGACAAATCATAAAAATGTTTAGGATTAAATTAGCACAATTAAAAGGTTTAGAATTAAATTGGCAAGTCGTAAAATAGGTGGATACTAAATTGGCACAATTATGAAATGTTTATGACTAAATATGGCTAACGATCACAATAAAACTAGGTCAAAATTGAAGACCTGGATAAGATACTCTTGCTGTTATTTCTTAAATGTATTTAAAGTACAAGGCAGCTAATGGCTTATAGAAAGACATTTGCTAGAATAAATGCAACACACAGACTTTCCTGAACTATAGCCTTTGTACATGGAAAGAAAACAATCCTCGGTACAAAGTAAGGTCAAAGAATTTATCAATTGTGAAAACTCTTGCTGCACTTGCCAAGAGTATATAATTGCTCGACTGGTCTTGATTTGATTGAGATCAATTTGTGGAACTGCTTTGCTGTTGAGAGACTCTTTCTCCAATGAGAGTGGGGCTTTATGTAGTAGGCGTAAATGCAGATCCAGATCTAGCTCGAGGAAGAAGTCGTTTAAACGCAAAGAGAGGCACATGGCATTAATATAAAAAGTTTTACTACATTATACAAACATAAACTCACCCACGGAAGCAGTGACATTACTTTTATTTTCCCTAAGTCTCCCATCGTGTCCTCCAATGCCCACATTATGTTGACTTCAAAGATCCAAGTCTAGCGCAAGGAAGAAGTCGTTTAAACGCAAGAGAGGCACGTGGCTTTAATATACAAAGTTTTACTATATTATACAAGCATAAACTCATTTACGTGATTAGTGACATTATTTTTATTTTCCCTAAGTCTCCCATCCTGTCCTCCAATGCGCACATTATGTTGATTTCAAGAATCCAAGTCTGGCGCGAGGAAGAATTCGTTTAAACGCAAAGAGCGGCACATGGCTTTAAGATACAAAGTTTTACGATATTATACAAACATAAACTCACCCACGTGAGCAGTGACATTATTTTTATTTTCCCTAAGTCTCCCATCCTGTCCTCCATTGCGCGTATTATGTTGACTTCAAAGATCCCTAGACCCATTTTTGAAAAATACATCTCTAAATTGTCAGAAAGGAGTCACGTGGCCTTCCCATTGGGGCAAGCATAATTCCAGGAGGATGGAATCGGGAACCTAAAACATAAAACCCGGAACAACCTTTTGTGTTTTTCTTGTTCTATGTTTTTGCGCGATTCTACGATATTCCATGGCGTCCAAGGATGAGTGTATAATCTAAAACCACTATTCTAAATTTTCATTTTTGGTGACATCCATGACTAGGGCTAGGACATTTATTTTGTTAATATTTCATAATCTTCATATGTCCAAATATGAGTTGCGATTAAAGGATTATAGCAAATGGTGATTATTAGAGGTGATGATTTACTATAATCATTTAATTAAAATTATAGATGGAATCTCGGTAGACTTTGAAATCAACACTAGAACATGTGATAGGGTAGGTTTCAAGTTCCAAAAATTAAAGAACTTGATAATATGTTTCATGTTCTATGTGGAACTTGAATGAAATCCGAAACAAGTTACCCCTACTTAGTGTATAAAGTGATGCTATATTATACACACAGTCACCCACATGTGCCGCGACATTATTTTTACTTTCCCAAAGATGCCCCTCCGGTCTTCTAAGGCGCAAATGCGGTACATTATTTTGATTATGTTGACTCCGGAGACCCCAAGACTGTTTCTGTTAAAAAAATGTCTCCAAATCGAGATCGAAGTCTAGACCGATAAGGAAAGGAAGTGATTGGAACGTTATAATTGTCAGAAAGAAGACACATGGCCTTAGCATATAAGGTGTCACGACATATTACACACATAAACTCACCAAACTTGTGCAGACATTATTTTAATTTTTCCTAAGATGCCCCTCCTAGCATACAATGCGCACAAGGCTGTGCATAACTTTGATTATGGTTAAATTTGAGGGCTTCTTGCGTGGGCGTACATCGAGATCGAAATCTAGCGGGAGGAAGAAGTCATTTCCACGTTACAACTGTTAGAAAGAGGGGCGCGTGGCTTTAGTAAATGAATATAGTCACGCTTGACATGGACATATAAGCGAGTTTATGTGTGTATAATATATAGTCACGCTTCATCATGTCCATGTGAGTGAGTTTATGTGTGTAAGATATGGTCACGCTTCATATTTCTAAAATATATATCGAATCGAGATTGATGTCTAGAGCGAGGAAGAAGTGATTTGGATTTTATAATTATCAAAAAGAAAGGCATGGGGCTATAAATATATAAGCTATTACGCAATGATACCCACATAAATTCTCACAACACGTGGAAGAGATATTATTTTGATTTTCCTGAAGATGCCCCTTTGTTTTGCCAGAATTTCTCTCGCGACGAAATATCACTAAAAGTCGTTCTTTGTCTTTTTATTCGAGGGAATGGATTATACACCAACTACAGATAGAAGATATCCGGACCAAATGAAAAAATCAACGGCTTTACTTCAAACCAAACTATGCGAACACAAACCATGCCAGAATTTAAAGAACGACAAGATTTGGAAGGTACAATTATTACAAACAAATTGGACATGCACAAATCCTGTCGGAATATAATCGACAAGAAAGCTAGAGTATGTTGGATAAATTCTCTTAAAGTATTTTGAAGATTGACAAAACATTTTCATCAGTCTAGTCTGAAGACTTACAGACTCTATTGACAAAGTCCGAAGATCAAAGTCTGAAGCTAGCAAGACTCAAGACTCATATTTCAAAGTCTACTCTCATGGACGAGTTTCAGGACCGACGTTTATTCGATCTTATATGATCTTTATTCTAACGGCTAGAGAATATCCTTCTCTTGGATTCAGCACTAGAAGATCTAACTCTTGTATTCGAATTTGTATAGATTCTCTAAAGATTTCGCAACTTATTTTGGAATGATCTACTTATGGAAACCGAGATCCCGATTGTATGGGCGAGCGGGATTGATGGGCTATCAACACTTACCTTAAAGAGCTCGAGATCTCTCTAATTGATTCTGTCCAACGGGTTGATTGGAAGAACTTCTTTGGAAGGTGCCAACGGTATGGAAGGCATGAAGAAGTATATAAGAGAGATGCTCTAGTTGTTGAAGGGTGCGGATAGAAGAATTCCAAAGTTTGAATCTCCTTTTTCTATTTTACGATATCATTCTTCGAGCGATATATGTAATCAAAAGAGAGATCATATTGTAGTGAGACCTTGAGGAAGTGTAGTAGAGTTTTTACACTTTGTGGACTCAAGAGCGTGAGGCTGTAATCACTCTTATTGATTCTTAGTGAAATCCGCCCCGGAAGGGCTGTCCGTGCAGGTGGGAGAGTGGACGTAGGCTTGGTCTAAGCCGAACCACTATAAATCGAAGTCTTGATTCTCTATCCCTAATCCTTTTATCATTAACTGCTTTCATTTGCTGCAATTGTTGGTTTTAATTTATTAATCTCTCATTCGGATTAAATTGTTAAAATTGCTTTAAACACCTATTCACCCCCCTCTAGGTGCTAATTCTAGTCCTAACAATTGGTATCAGAGCTCGTGTACTTGCTTATAAGAAGTGTCTTTACTTCTAAGTAAAAGATCTATGGCTAGTATGTTGCCTACAGGGTTGGTTGAAGGTCAAAGCAATACCAGACCTCCATACTTTGATGGAAAAGACTACAGCATATGGAAAAATAAGATGAAGGCATTCCTAAGATCAAAAGATCCTTTGGAATGGGAAGTGGTTGATAAGGGAATTATTCCTGCTGCTGCATCAGAATCAGAGAGAGGAAAAGAAACTGATGTTCCTACTCTTCTGACTCAAGAAGAAATCACCAAGAGACAGACTCTTAACGCCAAAGCTATTTACTCTTTATATTGTGCTTTATCCCCTACTGAGTATAACAAAATATCTTCTTGTGATACAGCAAAAGAAGTCTGGGATAGGCTTCACATTACCTATGAAGGAACTGATCGTGTGAAAGAAACGAGGATCAACATTCTTTTGGGACAATATGAAGTCTTCAAAATGAGATCAGGAGAATCAATAACTAACATGTTTAGTCGCTTTACTGAAATTGTGAATGGTCTTGAATATTAGGGACATCCAATCTCAGGACATATGAAGGTCAACAAACTCCTTCGAGGACTCTCAAAAGACTGGAATTACATAAAAACTTCAATAAGAGAGACACAGAGGATTGCTCCACTCTCTGTAGACGAACTAGTTGAGACTCTTCAATCCTATGAAATGGAACAGACCAACGAAGAGGAAGACTCAAAAGGTAAGAAATCTATTGCCTTAAAGTCTAATGACTATTCTAATGTTACTGACTCTGAAAAAGAACTAGATGATGAAGAACTGGCACTCATGATAAAGAGATTCAGAAAGTTGAACAGAAAAGGAAGGAAATTCAATTGGAAGAAACAAAATTCTCAAAGGTTTCAAAACAGGTCAACGAGAGGAAGATGATTCGAACAAAGAAGTGACTTGCTTTGAATGCAAGAAAAATGGACACATCAGACCAACTGTCCCTCTGTTAAAGAAGAGAAAAGGAAAGACCGAGAAAAACAGGAAGGCACTCAAAGCGAGAGACTTGGAGTGATACTGAATGTGAAGAAAGTGACGATGATTATGCCAATATCTGTTTGATGGCAAAATTAGACTCAGACTCAGACCTTGATTCAGACACATACTCAGACAACGAACTCGAGGTTGGTAACCTGAAAATTCTTGTTAAGGTTTCTAAATATATTGATGAACTTTGTCTTAGTCTCGAAAACCTCTCTTAAGAGGATCTCCGAATTAAAAGGACAATTCTACATTGAAACAACAGGATAAACTTTTGAAAGAAAAGTTTGAAAAGCTGGAAAAAGATTTTGATGCTGTGAAAGAAAACTCAGACATTATTTCAAATGAAAATAATCTTATGAAAAATGATATCACTAACATATCAAAAAGAGTTTCAAATGGTTCTGAAAAGTTGGATAAGATTCTTTCGATACAAAGACCATACTTTGATAAATTAGGTCTTGGTATGACTTCCGAAACTATTCCACTAATTGATTTTCCGAAGGTTAAAGAAAGAATTAAACAGAGACCAGCTAGAACTGCTTATAAGAATCATTTCCAGAAAGTTTTTGTAAAACCTGTCGGCAGAAATGCATTGAAATGTTCCAAGTGTAAAAGCTTAGAACATTTTGAAAAAGAATGTCATTTGGTTTGGAGACCTATCAAAAAGAGCTGGGCTAAGACTATCTATTGTACTAACACTTCTGGACCCAAGATGGTATGGGTACCAAAAAGAACTTGAATTCGTGTTAATTGCAGGTTACTATCAAAAAGAAGATTAAATGGTATCTTGATAGTGGCTGCTCAAGACACATGATAGGAGATTCAAGTTTGTTTCATAAAACTTGTCCAGATAGACGGAGGAAAAGTTTCCTTTGGTGGTAACAACAAAGGAAGAATTCTTGGTCGAGGAAAGTAAAGATTGGAAGTTTGTCAATCAATAATGTTTCCTTAGTTGAAGGATTAAATTACAACTTGCTTAGCATAAGTCAGTTGTGCGATACCGGTTTCAAGATCAACTTCCAGGAAGAAACGTGCTCTGGAATCAGTAAAGACTTTACTCAATCTTTTTTGGACGAAGACATGGAAATATCTACCTTCGGATGTGAATCGAGAAAGATCACAAAGTGCTTAATATCGGTACAAGATGAAGCAAATCAATGGCACGAAAGCTAGGCCATATCAATTTGAAGCAAATCAACAAGATCTCTACCAAGAAACTTGTTCGAGGGTTGCCTATTCTCAATTACTCAAAGTCGATCTATGTACACCATGCGTCTTTGGGTAAACAGGTTAGAAATTCTTACAAATCAATAAATAAAGTTTCCACTAATCATGTATTGCAGCTTCTGCATATGGATTTGTTTGGACCTACCAGAACGCAAAGCATTGGTGAAAAAAGGTTCTGTCTGATAATCGTGGATGATTACTCACGATTTACTTGGGTCTACTTTCTTTCAAGTAAGTCAGAGACTTTCTCTCTCTTTTCAAAGTTTGCTAAGAAAGTGCAGAATGAGAAAGGTCACACTATCTCAAGCATTCGTACAAACCATGGAGGTGAGTTTGAAAATCAAGACTTTACTAAATTTTGTGATGAATTTGGTTTTCAACACAAATTCCCCTCTCCATATACACCAAAACAGAATGGGGTTATGGAAAGGAAGAATAGGTCTTTACAAGAAATGGCAAGAACTCTTTTAATTAGAAATCAAATTTCTTCAAGGTTTTGGGCTCAAAATTTGTTTCGCTTGCTATATAATAAACCGAGTATTTTAAGGCCAATTCTTGAGAAAACTCCTTATGAAACTTTTAAAGGAAATAAACCAACAGTTTCTTATTTTCAAATATTTGGTTGCAAATGTTTTATTCTAAAGAATGCAAATGATCGTGTTGGTAAGTTTGAAGAAAAATCAGATGAAGGATTCTTTCTTGGTTACTCAACTACAAGCAAAGCTTTTAGAGTATTCAACAAAAAGACTCGAACTATGTGGAAGAATCAATGAATGTCAAATTTCAAGACTCTCCAAAAGTTTAGCAAATTCAGATTGAAGATTCAGAATCTGTTCCAGACTCTGCTAGATGTAACTCCACTTTGAAGTAGTTACTAATTCGGAATCGGTACAACAAGCTACCGATGAAGAATCTACTCAAGAAGAAGATCAACAATCTATCGATGACCGAATCGGAAGCACAAGTCTAGTCATCTGAAGAACTCATTATTGGGAACATTAATGAGGGAATTCGAACAAGATCCAAAAGGCGAGAAGAGTCTAGTGTTGTTGCTCTTATTTCTGAAATAGAACCCAAAAATATTGAAGAAGCTTTAGGCGATGAAAGCTGGATTGAAGCAATGCAAGAAGAGCTCGAGACAATTCAGTATTAACGACGTATGGGAATTAACTCCCAAGCCAAAAAGTAAATCAGTTATTGGAGCTAAATGGCTTTTCAGGAACAAAGTTGACGAAAAAGGCAAAGTAACGAGAAACAAAGCAAGACTCGTAGCTAAAGGATACACGCAAGAGGAAGGGATAGATTATGATGAGACTTACGCTCCAGTAGCAAGGTTAGAGGCAATCAGATTACTACTTGCTTTTGCTTGCTATAAGAATTTCAGGTTGTTTCAAATGGATGTCAAAGCGCATTCTGAATGGATTTATTCAAGAAGAAGTCTACGTGGAACAACCTCCTGGATTCGAAGACTCAAAGAAACCAGACTCAGTGTTCAGACTGAAAAAAGCTTTATATGGATTGAAACAAGCTCATCGAGCTTGGTATGAAAGGCTAAGTAATTTCTTAATTCATAATGGCTTTTCTAAAGGAAAGGTAGACACTACTTTGTTTATTAAAAAGGAAGGTAAAAGTTTTATACTTGTTCAGATTTATGTTGATGACATCATATTCGGATCATCTAATGAGACTTTGTGCAAGAAATTTTCTAAGTTTATGCAGGATGAATTCGAGATGAGCATGATGGGTGAACTATCCTTTTTCCTTGGTCTACAAGTTAAACAACTAAAGGAGGGAATATTCATTCATCAAGAGAAATATGCAAAAGAACTTGTTAAAAAGTTCGGTCTGGAAAATTGCAAAAAGACTGACATACCAATGTCAAGTTCCTTGAAGATAGACAAAAATGAAGCGGGGAAGAAAATCGACCAAAAGTTATACGGGAGTATCATTGGTTCACTTCTTTATCTTACGCATCCGGACGACATATTATTTAGTGTTTGCATATGCGCTAGGTTTCAATCGATCCTAGAGAATCTCATCTAAGTGCTGTTAAACGTATTATTAAATATGTTGCTACTCTTTGCTAAGATCGGTCTATGGTATCCCAGAGAAGGAGACTTTACACTTCTTGGCTATTCGGACGCAAATCTTGCGGGTTGTAGAGTTGAAAGAAAAAACACTTCAGGTACTGTCAATTGCTTGGAAACGGGGCGGTATCTTGGTTTTCGAGGAAACAAAAATCGTGGCTCTTTCAACGGTGAAGCGCGAATACGTAGCCCTTGGAAGTTGCTGTTCTCAAATACCGTGGATAAAACAACAACCTGCAAGACTTTGGCATTGAAGACTCTTGCACGAAATAAGATGTGACAACACCAGCGCAATCAATCTTACAAAGAATCCTATCCTACATTCAAGGGCAAAACATATTGAGATTCGACATCACTTTATAAGAGATCATGTTCAGAACAAAGAGGTCTTGATACGGTTCATATACTCAAAGAATCAAGCGCGAGACATCTTCACAAAGCCACTTGAGAAAAGCTTGTTTGAGTCTATTCGCTCAAGACTCAATATATTATCTCTTGACGAATGTTGAAGCTCGGACTCGAAACTAAAGTCGACGAGCATCGAGACTCAAAGATTGAAGACTAAGAATACGAATCGACACGATTTGTAAGTTATTTATTTAAATTGTTATATCGATAAGGTAAGACTGTCTGTTTATCTCTATTTGAGCTTATTAAGGCAGTTACACTTTAAAAGGGGTGGTTATCGATTTATTAAGGCAATTATTTTTTCAAAAGGAAATTCTTAAAAATTTCCAAAATTTGCGACGATTAGATTTCCCCCGTATCTGTTATCTTTTTTACACTTCTTCTTCACTTTCACTTTACCCAGAAACCCTTGAACAAAAAGCTTTTCACTGCTCTGTATTTTTCTCTCCAAAACTTCTTCGTCTCAAAGTCTTTAACTTTCTTGCAACACAAGTGAGAAAGCTTCTCCAAAGAAAGCAACAATGTCGTATCAAAGGAAGTCATCCAGGAATAGCAAACGAGGGGACCACAAGGATCTAGTGAGGGGCCTACGCACTTCGATCGACCGAAGAAAGCGACTTTCCTTGAGCAAACTCCTCAACGATCTCAACTGCGGTCTTCCCCAACTAGACCTTAAGAACATCGTCCTCAAAATGCAGAAACAGTTTTTGAAGATATTGAACCGGTAAGAACTCTTAAGCTGCCTTTGTTTATAGGCTCTACTCGTATTAAAGGAATGAGGTTGCAATGACCTTCATTGATGAATTTCTGAAAGAGAAGGGTTACGAAATGAGACTCATTTTCTCACCGTCATGGAAAGGTCGGGAATTGTTCTTGAAGGAAGGCTGCTTTGCAAAAGCATTTGCAAACTTTCCTAGTGACCCTAGGTTTGGTAGTATGAATCGCCCGGAGGGAAAGGATGATGATGAAAAGATGTTCATACACTTTAAACCATGGATGGGTGTGGCTGCAAACCTTCGAGGAAAGAATGATGAACTATTCCGCTCAGACGGACATAGGAAGAAGTATGAAAAGTTGCTGAAGCGTGGGGTGATGAATCCACGGATTGTGGATTTCGATTTTCTGGACTTATTGAGCATAAATCTGAGAGAGAAGTTTGAAAAACTTCAACTTTATCAGTTTTGTACTGACTGTGATTTGGCACATTCCGAATTAACAACGTACTTCTACTCCAATCTCAGTTTTATTGATGCAAACAGCTTTTCTTTCAGCGTAACGGATAAAGAGTATGTTGTTGATAAGGACATTCTCGCAGATATACTTGGTGTGGAAAGAGGGGCTTTCTAATCAATTAGTGTGTCTGTAAGCCATGCTACTCTTGAACTCGCAAAAGACAGAATTGCTGAAGGTCGTCTCTCCTACTCAAGGATGAATGCAACAAATACTTTGCTTCACAAGATTGTGATCAACATCGAGACCCAAATCAACATCCAAGACAGATGTATCCATCTCAGAGGCTAAGTTGATGTTTGCAATCAAGACTGGTCTTAACTTCTCTTTGCCGCACACCATCATATTTCACATGTACAGATGCATGGCAAAGGACAAAGGAAAACTTCCTTATGCTGCTCTTATCACTCGTATTTTTAGACATCTGAACATTTAGCCTCCTCACATTCTCTCTGTGAAGACCATTGATAAAATGGTCATCGGGCTAAGGATGATTACCAAGATGCGTCTGAAAGAACTCAGCAAGAAGTTAGAGAAGTTCAAGGAGAAGACTCCTATCAAGTTCAGACCAGACTCATCAGCGGCCAAAAGAAAAGGGAAAGAACCAGTGGTTAGTTCTACCAAGAAGAGAAGGGCAATCATCTTGGAAGATGAATATGATGAGGATGCTCTACCCATCTCTGCTCTTGTTTCTCAATTTTCTGCATCTACTCATTTGTTCCGAACAACAATTTGCGAAACGAGAGAAAGAGGAAGAAAAAGAAGAAGAGAAAGAGGAAGAGAAAGAAGAAGAGAAAGGAAGAAAGGAAGAGGAAGAGAAAGAAAGGAAGAAAGAGGAAGAAAGAGAGGAAGAAGAAAAGCGGAACAAGCGGAGGAACCGGCAAACACGGTTTCTCCAGCGAGAGAAAGAGGATCTACAACAGCACATCCTTTGAGGAAACTCCTCGAACGAAGAGTTCTTTTCTCCTACGAAGACATGGAAACGGGGAGATACAAACAGAGAACATACCCCTCTTCTATTGACTTTTGGAGAAGAAGATATACAAACAGGTGTTAGTCGATCACCTCGTGATGCTGAAGATGTTCATGCTGCACAGTTTCCTGAAGGAGAGGCATCATCTCCACATACTGAAATTCCTGCTGACATTCATACTGGCTTGACTCCACCATCAGACCGAGCTGAAACAAGCACTCAGACTGACAATTCTGGAGATTTTCGAAGGCTGCTTGAAATCATCTTGGAACTCAAAGGCCAAATTTATGCCATGGGATATGAATTTCAGAACTTGTAGAATGAAAATCATGCAATGTTCATCACTCTGCATGATCGGCTTAAAGATGTTCGGCGTCGGATTCGGGATCTGCAAAGGGCACTACGCTCACCCAAGTACGGGAAGATTTGAGGAAGCTAGAAGGAGGCTGTCAAATCTATGGAGGACTTTCAACTTGTTCGCATTCCTCGTGCTCCTTGATTTTTTTATGCTGACAAAAAGGGGGAGAAGACTTTGCAGATTTTCAAGCATTTCACTCATTCCTCAAACCAAACCAAATCTTTTCTTCAAGTTTAAACATTTTTTAGTTGTTATTTTGACTTTATCTTGAGTTTTTAATTGTGTGCAGTTTTTGAATGCGTGCTCATTATTGCATTACTTTAAGCTTTTAAATTAGATAAAGATAGTCTTGTCTGTTCATGACTAATGAGGTTTCGGTGAATGCAGATCGTATGCAGGGTAAGTACGTGTAATGGATATATACGTGTACGGGATAACTTCTACTATTTTTATTCTAATATTTATGAGATATCAATGCTTGCTTAAAAGTTGTATTGCGGGGCAATAATATTCAAATCTGCAGAAAAGTTTTGTCACCATCAAAAAGGGGAGATTGTTGGATAAATTCTCTTAAAGTATTTTGAAGATTGACAAAACATTTTCATCAGTCTAGTCGAAGACTTACGAGACTCTATTGACAAAGTCGAAGATCAAAGTACGAAGCTAACAAGACTCAAGACTCATATTTCAAAGTCTACTCTCATGGACAGTTTCCGGACCGACGTTTATTCGATCTTATATGATCTTTATTCTAACGGCTAGAGAATATCCTTCTACTGGATTCAGCACTAGAAGATCTAACTCTCATATTCGAATTTGTATAGATTCTCTAAAGATTTCGCAACTTATTTTTGGAATAATCTACTTATGGAAACCGAGATCCTGATTGTATGGGCGAGCAGGATTGATGGGCTATCAACACTTACCTTAAAGAGCTCGAGATCTCTCTAATTGATTCTATCCAACGGGTTGATTGGAAGAACTTCTTTGGAAGGTGCCAACGGTATGGAAGGCATGAAGAAGTATATAAGAGAGATGCTCTAGTTGTTGAAGGGTGCGGATAGAAGAATTCCAAAGTCTGAATCTCCTTTTTCTATTTTGCGATATCATTCTTCGAGCAATATATGTAATCAAAAAGAGATCATATTGTAGTGAGACCTTGAGGAAGTGTAGTAGAGTTTTCTACACTTTGTGGACTCAAGAGCGTGAGGCTATGTAATCACTCTTATTGATTCTTAGTGAAATCCAGCGGAAGGGCTGTCCGTGCGGGGGAGAGTAGACGTAGGCTTGGTCTAAGCCGAACCACTATAAATCTGAAGTCTTGATTCTCTATCCCTAATCCTTTTATCATTAACTGCTTTCATTTGCTGCAATTGTTGGTTTTAATTTATTAATCTCTCATTCGGATTAAATTGTTAAAATTGCTTTAAACACCTATTCACCCCCCCTCTAGGTGCTAATTCTAGTCCTAACAGAGTACACTAGGATAATCGACGATGTGAGTCTGGAAGATAAAAGTACAATGCAGAAAGGTAAAGATGCTCAAAGCTACTCGACAAGAACACTTTGTAGCACTTCAAATTCCGTCTGACTTCCCATGACAATGGATACAGCAAGGTTATGCGCACATTCACTTTGGTGTCATTAGACTTGCTTTATCCTTTCATAGAAGGAAGGAGTTATTCATAGTCGCTTGAATGGCTCTTTTAGACACTCGGCTTTTGGATTACTAGCATGCTT
Source organism: Eucalyptus cloeziana (assembly GCA_014182715.1). Classification (NCBI taxonomy): domain Eukaryota; kingdom Viridiplantae; phylum Streptophyta; class Magnoliopsida; order Myrtales; family Myrtaceae; genus Eucalyptus; species Eucalyptus cloeziana. The sequence goes on from CM024640.1 coordinate 6,000,569, forward strand.
GTATTGGTGAAATCCAAGCTACTCTTAATGTAGGAACAGTGTTCGTTACACTGTTTCCAAACTTTGACATGGCTCTCTCGGATCCATGGTTTCTTTCAACCCCTAAGGTTTAGCTACAGATTACTGGAGCTCCACAAGCTCCATATTCTATTGCCTCTATCTTGCATTATCAAATAGTTTATCGAGTTCAAAATCATGCTATTGACCAGAACTTTCCTAGTTCTGAAGATGTCTTGTTCATTTCAGTGGACAATGATCAAATTTCCTACATTCATGTGCCTAGACAGATTCCTCGAGATTATCTTGTTAAGTTACTTTCAAACATTTGGGCAACTAACAATGAAAAAATCCATTAGAACTTCAGGCCAATTTAGTTCATAGAGTCGCAGTCTACCAAAAAAAAAAAAAGATGGCATGATTGTCATTAAATTTAGTAAGTAAAATGAAGAAACCACTTCTTCTATCTTTCCTACTACTTTTATGATGCAACCTTGTGCAGTTGATTTCGAGTTGACAACGGTCATCCAAATCCAAAACCCATGATTGAGTCCTTTGACTAGCCAGGAATGCCCGTTCATTATTACAAAGATCCCTAAACAGGACATTGTTTTTGGGAACTTAAGTGCCACTGTTCCCTTTGTACAAATCCTTCGAATGAAGAAGAAGATGATAAATCGACATGGAGAAAGAAATGGTTAAAATACAAACTTTACCAAAGGAACCTTGATGGAGACCCTACGATCGTACCTCTTGGCGAAGACGGAGAAAAAATATCAATTCATGATTTTATACAGACCACCTCCATCATAATCTCCTCTACTAATCCCAAAATCATGTGAGCCTCCTCCACCACCTCAGTCACCACCTAAAATGAAACCTTCACAACAAAAATCAGTTGTCTCACCTTTCTACAAACCCATTCACAAATGGGTTAAGAAAAACTCATTTCCTTTAGAAGTATCCAAAGCACCTCATCCGTCATGTTTTCTAAAACCAAAACCACCACATGTCCATCCATCTATCTGTATGTTCAAACAATTAGACTTTCCACCTTTTGAAAGATCTAATTCTAGTGCCCCATTTCCGACATTAGAAGAATTTATAGATGCTCGATATTGGTCCCGATACATGCCTAAAGTCTCAAATCCTATAGATGTTGATGATTATGGAAGACAAAAAAAAGTCACGGCTGTTAAAGGCTAATCTGAATTGGCAGTCAGAAAATCCTTTGACCTACAATAATGCTTTCAAGACAATTGATACCAAACTTTCATTTGTCCAAGCTCACCTTGATCATGTTGACCAGAAGGTTAATCAAACGACTTTGGTCACAAATAAATTGCTTGAGACATTCCAAAAGAAACTACAACAAATGGAATCTGGCAAATTCATTCCTCATCATTATCTAGAGGATCAAATGGTTGAATGGCAAAATTGAGGAGACAAATCAAGCTCCTCCAAGAAGGAAAGTTTTTTCCTCCTTCAAACCCATTTTCTCAACCTTGGAGTCTAACTTCAATGGAAGTGATTTCATCCAAGACTACATCGATTCCTTCAATCTTTAAAGAAGCCCCAAAGACAAACCAAAGTGATATTGTTACACTTTGAAATTGTATTAGAGACATGGAAAGGAAAAAGAAGCTAAAAGACAAAAAGAAGCTAGCTCCGGAACTTTTCCAGGAGCCTCCCTCTACACATATGGTCTCAAACCCACTTGAGGCTTTTTTGCGAAACCAAAGTCAACAAGAGATACCAACCATTACTGCATTTGACTTTCCCAAGCAAAAATATCTCTAGATGGACTTTAGAATTAAATTACTTTTCCTTTAAAAATACTTTAACCTCTGAACCAGAAACACCAAAGTCTCTTGAACCTGATGTCTTTATGGTTGATCCCCCTGAGGTAGAAATGGAATCAAATTCATCCGAGCCAAAAGTTGTACACCTTCATGACCCAAACCCAGACCAAAGGTTGTCAACCTCAAAATACTATTTCACACTCAATGATTTTTCGTATTCTAAATGGCCAGAAAGGTTACAGGAGTTCCATGCTTAGCTCAACACTAGATCACTTATTGTTGAAAGTCGATATGATAGATTGATCGAGTTTGTGAGCAGATTTACCAGAAGCCTAAGAGATTGGTGGAGTATTGTTCTTGATCGAGATCAAATGACATATTTGCTCCAAATAGATTTCCATTTGGCGATCCGTGTAATCCACCACTTCTTTATTGGTAAATTAGAAGATCTTCTTGAGCTTAAAAAAATAGAATTTTTTGAGAGAAAATACTGCTCTTTGCGGAAAAAACATCAATTTAAGCATTTCCAAGAAATGCTTAAATTGTTCTATGCTCTTTGAGCTTATCCAAATCCGAAGCAAATATTCATGTCCTCTATTCCAAAAGAAATTGGACAATTTGTGGAAAAATATCTTCGGGCCATGCAGAAGAGAATTACTGATGTTCCCATTGGAGAACTCCAATAAAAAAAAATACATATTGCTCTTGATGATCTTTGTATTCATAGAAAGGTAGGAGTTATCTTCAAAACAATAAGGAACTTGAACGAGCCTACCAAAAACTAGATTTAACAATTGGATGCTCAAAGAAAGACTCCTGTGATGATCCTTCTTGTGGTAATTGATGCAAGAAGCGAAGATACTTCAAAAGGTTCTCCTTAGATCATACTAGGAGAAGGCATAAATGGCAATTCTTATGGAAAAAACGCTCTAGATGGGGTTCTTCTAGAAAGCATAAACATTTTACAATTGCTACATCTACAACAAGAAAGACCATTTTGCAAAAAATTATCCAAAAGCAAGGGAAATTTTTTTTTTATTTGATCCAGAAAATAGAAAAGGAAACTGGAGTATCATTTCGTGATGACGATTTTGAATCGGTATTCTTTTTGGAAGATGAACCAACCAAACATACTGTGTGTGCCATTGAGACATGGTCACAAACCAATGGTAGTTCGTCTAAAGAATCCGAAGAAGTTTTCTTCTTTTTGGAAAACCTGGACCTCCCATGCTTAATCTTTGTGCATGCTCTCCTTCTATTCTCCAATACTTCCTTGTTAGAATATACCCATCCAAATATGACAAGCCTATTTTTGCCATTGCCCTTATTGACACTGGAGCTAGTGCTTTGTATTCTTGATGCAAAAATACTTCACGAAAAATACTAGACTTCATATGTCACGGCCTGAACCTCGACCACGCGCACATCCCTCAGGGTCGACTAAATTACGACGTTCCTAGGACACGTTGCCGACCCAAACGAATCATGCACAAGCGAAAGCAAAACAAAACAATCCCTAGACAAGCTACAAACATGGGATAGAAAAGCAGGACAACAAATTTCACAAACACACTCTTATAAACAACCAAGGTCAGTCTACAAAGTTATATATACAAAAGTTGAGGTCTCAAAAAGGATTGCCTAGCCAACCCCACCCCAGACCCTATCTACTTGGGATCCGGGTCTACCACGACACCGTCAGGTTGGTCAGCTACCCCCTCGCCCTCAATGACGGTTATGTCGAAACCCTTAAAGGGACCTTCTTGCACCCCATTAGGCCCATGAAAAAATCATGCCCTAAATCGATGAGGTACCAACTATGGTAGGCCCTCATCGACCAAGATAGTGGTCACAATGAGCTCATAGAGCCAGGGACTCCCGGAGACAAGGACGTCGGTACTCTACTCGGTATACCCCCGTGGCTACCCAAAATGAACAGGTCGGGCCTCCATCTAGGGACCTGTAAAAAGTTAAACCACGATAGGGTGAGACAATGTCTCAGCGAGTTCATGCCCTAAATCCCAATTAGGAAGGTAATATGCCTAGAGGTAGTCTAACCACACATCATAGAAGACTCACCTCGCTTCAGCACCTCCCCGCATGTTAGTACAGTTCAAATAACAAATACATATAATAAATGCACACATCCATTAGAACATCTCACTCATATCTCAATCAATCACAGGGATCCCGATTATGAGGCTAAACCGTTATGACACGTCACATTCCGTGCCACACAATTTTGTCCCATAATCCGGCACGTTTATCTCAATCATTCACACGTTCCAATTGATTACAGCCACACACGTGCGCGACCTACTCGACGTTCGATGGTCTTTCGGCACAACCAAGCATCATCTCATCCCTTGAGCACGGCAATGTCTACCTCTAGACAGCATTCCCGAAGGAGCATCGGTCCGACCTCTACCGAGATTTGGCATCCGTTGTCAAGGGCATTCCATATAGGAGCAACGTCCACCCGACGCACATCGGGTGACGGGTTCTCATAACCATCACACGTACACCCAATACCGGCCAAGGACATTGTGCTTTGCACTCAAACGCCTCAATTAAGATAATGTACTTGGTCTATTTTTTTCATATTAAAAATATCCGGTAAAATAATCGTGTGTGGATACACGGTCAAATCGAACCATAAAATTGATATCCTTCCTTTTAGAATCTCACTATTTGATATATTACTTAGAAACATTTTCGGTGTCAAAACCCAACACCCGATATTTTCCAATTAAATACCAAAATTTCACAATTTTGGAATAATAACTGAAAATCAACAATCATCACTCAATTGCACAAATTAGCATTCAATTGCATAAATTGATCACACCACGACAATCAACAAGAAATTCCAGCGACCGACTATCCCAGTATAATTTTTGGAAAATATTAAATAATTAAATAAATTACAAAATTAATTAAATAAATGAAAAATAATTACATAAATGCCTAATTAAGCTAAATACACTAATCTAACCACCTAATTAGACCTAATTAAATAATGTACTAAGCTAAATAAATCCTACACTCTAATTAACCATTAACTAGACTAATCTAACCACTTAATAAGCCTAATTAACCAACTAAACCACTAATTAAACTAAACTAACCACCTAAACCAATCTTAAGCTAATCTAATCCCCTACTAAGCATAATTAACCCCCTAAACAAGGTTTAGCAAGTAAACTCAATGGATTTGCGAGCCGATGAGTTCACAGCGACGTAGAGGCGAGCGAGACTCAAGCCTAGAGTGACGCCAAAAGAGGCCAAGAAAAGGTCGGAAACAAGCCACCAAGCTCACAACTTGGGCCGTGAATTCGGCTCTATGGCTGGCTGGAAGGAGCTAGACCAAGCGGCTACGGCGGCTAGAAATGGCCAGGCGGGTGGCGGACGGCAACAGCGGGACCAGGCGGGGGCGACGACGGCTTGGACGGCTGGTGGAGGAAGCTCGACAGGCTGGACAGAGGGCTCGAGACGGCAGACTAGACTCATGGGGACGACGCGAGAGCAGGATGACGCAGGCTAGAGTCATGCAGGTGAGCAGGACGGCGTGCGGCTTCGACGGTCGACAGCGGGGACTGGCTCAATCTTGGCTGCTGCAGGGATGGAGGGCTGGTCTTCTCTGTTGATTCTTGGGCTCTCAAACAACAATAATGGAGCACCAAGGAAGCAAGAAGAAAGAAGAAGGGCTATTGTAGCTAGTACAGGGGACCAAGCCTTTAATGCTTCTCCATAATATCCCAAAACCACTTGAGTTCTTGCCTCAAAAGTTCACGGCCCTATCCTTGGCCAATTTCCCTTCACAAACTTCCCCAACAAGCCACCAAAGTGGTCCAAATGTTGCAACCCACCTAGGCATACGAATCTCCTCATTTTCCCCTTCAATTCCATTCCATTTCACTTCAATTGGCCTCAATTTAAATGGCCAAAATGCCATGGTAGATGCCCGCATCAAATTCCACAATTTCTCTCGTCAAATGATCCAACTTGAAGGCCAAAAACGTACTAAAAAACAAGCCTCCGAATTTCCCAGTCCAAAATCGCCCAAACTTGAATTTTTGCCAAAAATTCGGACTCGCCGAAAATTCTTCGAAGGATGAGTCGACATTCCTAAAATAAATTGTGACATGACAGAACTTTCAATTTCTGAAATTGGTTTCAATTTTGTGGTTAATTTCAAACGAACGCGATTTTAGCATAACCTAACCTACCGGGTAGCTTTTAGGAATTTTTAGCGCATTTGACTTGTGGTCGATTATTTTCGAGCCACGTTGTGCATTTTCAACTCATAGGCGACTCTCAATTGTCGTGAAAATCTCAATGTTTCAAATACGGGCATAGGGTACAGAAATGACAGAAAAATCGGCTTAGTGCCATTCGACGCGAATTTTGCAATTAGTTGGAATCACTCACACTTTAATTACATGCCTCTGTCAAATTGACTTATCTCCGGTCTCTAATCAAATTTGACGATGCCGTATTGACCCTTATAGATTAGCACGGTCTAGCAGTCGATTTCTAGTCGAATTCTCAAGTCTGTCACGTTTAGATTCCTTAACAGACTTCACCAGATAGATTAGTTATCTCATGAGTGGCTAACTTAGAGAAAAAGGCCATAGGCGCGTCAATGAAAAACCCATTTCATTTCTTCTGGAGATACTTTGCTACAAGAGTTCAAAGTAAATCCATCACCATACAGTTCTTTCCCTAATGTTCAATCAGTATCAAAATCCTTGGTTATAGTTCACCAAATAAAGATATCATTATTGATTGGAATATCCTTACACAAATTCCTAGACTCATAATTTTTCTCAATGGACTACAGTTCAATGGACAATTCAAGGAATTTGTAGATATCCAAAGATTCATCATTATTCAAATGAGTGCTTTAGACCCTATCTTGCAAACCCTTCTTGAAAAATGTGTAGACTCTCACTCAAATTTTGTTCAAAAATACTTTAACCCTTTGTGGAAAAAACCCTAACATTTTCATTCATCTTCTATATGGACTGAACTTTAAACCCAACTATACATAATAAAAAACTTTATACCCCGTGACTGTCCCACTACAAGATGGGCCATATATTACTTAATTCTCAATAAATATATCAAATTGAACCAATAATGTATATTCGGACACATGTTGAATGTTAGTTTCTAAAAAAAAAGGTTATTTCCAAAATTAGTGAGAACACAAAATTTAAAGTTCAGGGTGCAAATAAAATCTTCAATTGCTAGAGCATCGAAGTCGTTCTATCATTACACAAGGAAGTATTAGTAGAGACAACATGAGTGTGGGAGTACTAACTCTTCACCACATAATTGTCAAATTACACCAATTTCTCCTGTGAAATAGAACTAATATATATCCAAATTATCTTTAGACACCAAAAATTCTCAATCAACAAAATTATGAAAGATATCAAAACCAACTATCTTAATTGAATAAAGTAAGCAAACATAGCAACGAATCAAATATGGGCTAGTTCCTTATTAACAGCATGGCTGTCGATAAATGTCCCCATCAATGATGATTTGTTTTTGATTGTTTTCTCAAAGATGTTTGTCGCTGGGAATTTATAGGGATTTCACAGAAACAATTAGCGACTGCACTTAAGAATCGAGTTGTCAACCCCTTTTAGATGCTAGTCTCCTCTATAGCATGAGAGATGAGTATGTTATTGTACACGATTGTCCCCGTGATATTGTTATCCTACTTACATTGGCTTTACATTCTCTGATCTCCTGAAAATTGCATTTCTCCTTCCTTTCCCACCAAAAAAGAAATACGAGTCCATCCTTAGTAGTTATGCAGGTATGAAACTTTCTTTGATACAAGCGCCATCGAAATTAACAGGTTAGTGATTTGTTTGGTCAAAGCTTGGCCTAGAAAAATATTTATTTGGTCAAAGCTGGTCTATTTGACCGGTCAATGGTCGTAGGACCAACCACTTATTGTTTTATTTTTATTTTTGGATTTCTTTCCCTACTAGTATATAATTAAGGGAAAATTCCAAATAAAAACTTGAAATGTTATCGTTTTCTTAAATAAAAGTCTGAAGTGGTCAAATCATCTCAAATAAGGCCTTTGCTTGGCCGATGACTATTCAGTTATCGAAGAAAGGGTATTTCAATAAATAAATAAAAATGTGACCATATTTAAAAAAAAATCTTTTTTCTTTTTCTTTTTCTTTTCTTGTTTTCATTTCTCCTATTCCCTCTGTCGGCCATTGACGGAGGTCACCCACCTTAGGCGAGGGCGGCCCTCCCTAGCCTAGTAGAGGGTCGCCCTCGCCTAGGCTAACGAGGGTCACCCTCACCAGCATCGTGCGAAGGCCACCCTCACCAATGTCGTGCAAGGGTCACCTCACCTAATCTAGCTCAAGCAACCCTCGCATGATGCCGGCGAGGGCGGCCCATGCCCAACGCTAGCAAGAGTGGCCCATGCCCAACGCTAGCAAGAGTGGCCCTCACCTGAGTCCGGTGACCTTTGCCATGGTTGGTGGAGGGAAGGGGGAAAAAGAAGAAAGAAAATAAGAAGAAGGAAAGAAAAAGAAATAAACAGAAAAATAAATTAAAAGACGAAAATGCCATTCGATCTAAGAGGTTAGATCCTTTTTTGAAACTGATATAACCACTTCAAACCTTCATTTGAAACAACTTCCATTTTAGACCCTTATCTGAGACGATTCAGCTATTTTAAGCATTTATTTGAAACAAAGTTCACTTTGAACTCTTATTTGAGAAAATAAAAGCACTTTAAATTTTTATTTAGAATTTTTCCTATTATTAGCTGAGGATGTCAACTCAGTGTCTCCTCGACAAAATACATAAATTGTGGCTTCTAGGAAGTGGCATTCGCAATCAATGAGTTGTTGTCCTTCTTTCCTTTCTTTCTTTTGCACATTATGATTTTCGTTTTGGTCGAAAAAATGTCCTTCTTTTCTTTCTTTATTTTGCATATTAAAGTTCTATCGTTTTGAGTTTGTTTTTGTTTTTTTTCTTATGTGCGCATTAAATTACACTAGCCCCTCATGCGTGCGATTTTGTTTCAGAAGTCGGTCATATCATATTTTCTTATTTTGTTAAACTGACCAAAAAAATGAAATCCCTTAGCTCACGTTCAAGGATTGAATTCTTGTCTCTCTCAAATCTATATTAATTTCGCCGCTAGAGAGCCAAGATACTGCGGCGCCGAGAGAAACAAGCAGATGTCGCCGGCGAGCATCATGACAAGCCTCATCTTGATCCCGGTGTAAAGGAAACTGATCGAGAAACTCGCGCCTCATTGACCCCACATCGTCCTTGACTACCTTTCTGCCCACTTTTCTTCAATTTGGTCTTGACATCTCCACAGTGCAAAATTGCTTTTCTTCAAGCATTGATTTATTTTGTTTAATGTAAGATCATGAGCACACGTGATAAAGCATTGGCAGGTTCGAATTGCTATTTGTCCCTAGTCAACATTGTTTTCTCAAACAAAACTTATTTGATAGAGTACAAAAATAGGACACGGTTCGTACCGTTTTTTTTTTTTTTTTTTGGTGCCTTATGTGATGTACTTCAATAGTTATTGCTCGCTGAGTTGCTGTGCCTACAGATCGTCTTCCCAATAAGCATGTGAAATTGTGAAAATCGATAATTAAAGGTGCCATTCACCATGCCTTTAAATGGTGGATCCTGTTCAGATTGTCAATATTTATGTTTTCCATGCCTGCTCCAACTTTGGCTGCATCGATTAATGTGCATTCGCACGTCAGATTTGGAAATTTTCTTTCTCTCTTATTTCACTCGTGATCTTACTTTGGCTGCATTAATCCCAGTGCATTCACACGCTGAATTTGGAAATTTTTCTCTCTTGTGCTATAACTCTAGCTGTATTGATCCAAGTGCATTCATACACCACATTGTATGGAAGATTCCAGCCATGAATTTGATAATTTCAACTAGTGTCAAAATCAATGTTTTCAATTTTTTGGAGAAGTAAAAGTCACGTAACTCTTTTTTTTCAATGATTTTGACTGAAGGGACATCAAAAGACTAATACACGTTATATTCACATTAACGAAGTTTTCACAATTATCCTAAAAAAATTCAGAACGAGGTCGATGTTGACCCTAATTCACGTTAATTTCCTATTTTTAATGATTATCGCATATATCTTTTTTAAATTACTCATCTAAATTTTTTTATCAGGAAATTACTTATCTACATTGATAGGTGAAAAATTGCAATATCATCTATTTATACATTTACTTCGATCCATATGCTTGATAATGGAGAAAAGGGGATGAAGTACACTGGAAGTGCCTTAACTTGTGTACGGTGCTCGCTTTAGCACCACAACTTGTCGCATACTCATTTAAGTGCCACTTTTAAAAAAAAAAAAAAAAGATCACTTAAATACCAATTTTGATTTGAGTCACCGAAAATTTGATGTGGCAATATTTTATTAGTTTCTCAATCTCATGTGGCTTGATGATGTACCTAATTAGCATATAATCTCTAAACGACGTCGTGTAGCAAAGTTAAAAGTGATTACTTAAATGTTAGTTGTTGTAAAAAATGATCACTTCAATGTCAATTGTTGTTAAAAAGTTATCACTTCAGTGCCAATCTTAAAAAACCCTTAAATGATGTCGTATAGCAAGTTAAGAAGTAATCACTTTAGTGCCAGTCATTATAAAAAAAATGATCACTTCACTGCCAATTGTTATTAAAAAGTGATCACTTTAGTGCCAATTTCAATGAAAAGTAAATGCCATCTCAGATAAAAAATTTAATTATAAAAGTCACGTAATTTTTTTAGTTGGAATTTTTCGCGAGAGGCACTTAAGTAATCATTTTTCTCCGATTTTGGCATTTAAGTGAGTCAGCAAAAAGTTGTGGCACTAAAGTGAGTGCCATACATAAGTTAAGGCACTTCTAATGTACTTCTCCCTGAGAAAAGGTATATACATTGCCTTTATTTTCTTCATAATAGACTGGAGGAATGCATTTTTTCAAACAAAATGCACAATTATTAACACTATGTAGGATTTAGACTATTTTCTAAAGTGAAGATAACAATATTGAATCGAACAAATTGCCATCAAGGTTGATTCGATAGAGAGTCTTATTTTTCATAGAATCCGTAGCTTCTAAATTTGCTTATATCCTAGTGATGCAACTAGAATAGGAGAATATGAGAAGAAGCAAAAGACTAAGGCTAAACAAACTAAGCAAGAGAAAAGAAAAGATGCAGTTTTCAAAATGGTAATTGTACATTTATGGATATTCTTTTTTCTCCATTCCATATTATAAGAAACACTTCTTGTTTGGTGGAAATCATATGTTTTCGGGAGTTAATGGAGTCTCGTTATCCATTTTATTGGCATCTTTTGAGGTACGAGCACACCACAGAAAATTTCTTATTTGGTGGGACACTTATGTTGCCATGAAAGTACTTTCTAGTTAAATTAATGACATTGAGTACTAGTATGATTTATTTAGAGGAACTCTTATGTTACGAGCACACGATGCCAGTATGAAAATTTAGAGGAAAGTACTTCTCCTTAGAAAGGTGAATCCCAGCATGTCTTTTTGAAGGTGGGGTTGGGCATGACAATGATTTTGATGATGCATCTGTAAATCAACAAGGTGTATGCTTATTTTAAGCATACAAGCTTTGTATCTGACTCTCATGGAGGACAGATGGACTGATCCTCAGTTCACTATTACATGTGCTCATAGGACCTTTGAAGAAACTCGATTGATGGTGGAAATGGATGCAATGATAATAATGCTTCTTGCTTAGATGCAAACCAAGTGCAGGTACGTATGAATATCAGGGAAATTTACTTTAAAAAAGTCCGAATCCTATTGTATGTAAATGTTTCTTGAAGTTCATCGTCCATATATGATGCATATGCCATCTATCCAAGCAGTTCTAGCATGCAAGAATTTTCCCATCAATGCACCACAATTGATGCACCATAAACGTGGGGTCAGCTAGCACTCAGTTTAGGCCATGGAACTCAACCTCAGTTTTCCATTTATAATTTCCAATTCATAAGAAAAACAAAGTCAATTCTGGTATCGTCCTTTCTAGCAATGCACAGAAAGGAAAAAAAGAAAAATCAAAATGAACAATATTACCTTCTCAAATGGTACATAACACCAACTTCACAAATTTCCAAATATAGGCAGAAACTTCCTCCCATGATCTGTGCCTCTCTTGCAATTTGTTAGGCTCCATTAGAGTTTTCCACTAAAGTATTTTCAAGAGTTGGTACCTGTAAACCTGTGAAGAGCTGAACTCTAAACTAGACTCAGCCTCCCAACACAATAAGAGCAACTCTCATCCAGGACAAGTCTACGAGACACACAACATAAGCCAGTTTCATACCAGCATTACAATGAAGGACAGCAGCAACCTGCCCAAAAAATTTTACACAAAATTGGGTGGAAACGGGATGAACTCATACTGCTAGATTGACCAAGGCATCAATATAATAGGAAAAAACTAAAAAAGAGAGAGAATTTCTCGAAACTAGTATCCAAAACATTTAAATTCGTGAATTACACAAAGGATTCAGTTGGGCAAAATCGCAAATACCTGGTGGACGTCACAGAGTGGGGTTCCTTCATATGAAAGGACGAGCACTGGCGGTAGGAGATAATCTTGTTCACGGAGATATCAATGGCTCTGGTAGCTCTAAACTCTCACTCTACAACTAAGCCATCATCATCCAAAATCAAGGACTGGGCCTGTGGGTGCTCTTGTCAGGTATGCAGCACAGAGCAAGCAATTTCAGGGAAATTGCTTTCTCTTGACATTGTCTCTCATCAACATTATGCTCTGATAGAAATTTTTTTAGGGGCAATCACCTAATTGTACTACGAAATTCATCTACGCAGTACTTCACTTGCGAGTGATGGTTGAGGGCTTTCCAGAGGAGGGTCAGGTGAGTGAGGCCAAACACTAGGAAGTTGCAAGGGGAGGAGCATTTCCTCAGGACGTCCGAGAAGGGCTTGAGCTCGGGGTAGGACATGCGGAAAGAGTCGTTGGACTTGAAAGACAGCGGACGTCCTAGCTGTTGTTGTGTCTCTCTTTCTCTGTTTTTGTCCCTCTGTCACGGAAGACAGCGGAAAGTCTCAACTGTAGCCAGCCTCAGGGGACTATTGCCCGAGGGTAACGACCCCAGATTTGGGGTTGCGAGCCTAGACTTGTCCCCCAAAGCCGATGGACGCAGAGAGACAGAGGGGGGCCGAGGTGATGCGGCTGGGGTGGCGTGGTGAATCGAGGCTTGACAGGAGGTTCTCTGTTTCTTGTGCAGCGTAAGTGTGCTCCATGCTTTGCGTGAGCGTCGGATGAGAGTGTGTCCACCAGAGAGAGAGAGAGAGAGGGGGCGGGGTGGGGTGGGGTGGGGGCAAAATTACTGCCTACTCATCGTCCAAGTACCACCCGGACAAGCTACCTACGTCCTGGAGAGCGTCCTTCTATCTCATCAGTCTCCTCACATCCTTGCGGAGCCTCATTTGAAAATATTCAATACCACTTCAGTAACTCCCTTTCAATGCACTTACTCTATCTAATTCCATTTTGTAAAACACCGGAAAGACCTTGAGGTCTCTTTGCTTCCTACACCCCATGATTTTTATTTTATTTTTGTGAAAGGTAATTAATATATTGAAAAAGATCAAGTAAACAAAAAGAAAAAGAACACGACATCAAAACTCATACTCAAAACAACGGATCATAATAAGTTAAGAGATACCGGAAAAAGTCACAGATGTGGCAACCCACTACCAAATAAGAAACAAAAGCACAACATGAATAACTGGCAAACAGAGACAAAAACACCATCAAGTAGGGAAGGAACCATCCTCAGGATTCAGTGAGAATCGCTGCACCAACTACAACTGCACCAACTGCGCCAATTGCCTTAATCAAGCCGCACCAATTGAAAGGGAGGGAATTAATGCTCCCCAGAAAAGATGACCGGGTCAATGCCCCATCTCCGCTACAACCTTCTATTCCTGATGTTATCTTCAACATTCCTAACAGTGATCGCCTTATCTCTAACCACTTTAAAGAGATGATTCTTCATAGCCGGGACAGAAAGAGCTTGTTCTCGGAAGAGAATATTGTTCCCGTTGTTCCAAATAATATGACACAGCGTTCTGAAGGAGAAGTGGGCTATGCACTTATAAAACTCCTTTCCCATAAGCATGGTGATGGCCCAACGGAGATTATCCTCCCAAGCCATGTTACGTTAAGGCAGATTGCATTTGGTCGCCCAAAAGAAGACAACCCCAGCTATGACACGACACCCAAAAAACAGATGGTCAATAGAGTCTGGTACATCGTTGCAGAAGGCATAAGCACCACTATCTATTCTACCATGAGACAATAAGAGTGTCTGGGTGGGTAGCCTGCGTTTAGCTATAAGCCAAAGGTTTACTTGATACTGTAGTGTAATTTCGTTATTCCAGACGAACGTATGCCAAAAGACCTGAGTCCTCTTCTGCCTGAAGGTCTCCCAAGCTTTCGCAACAGTGAAGCGTCCTGACGAATTCTGCCTCTAGCCAAAACAATCCGAATTCTGAGAGAGACTCGGGAGGGGATGATCCCAAAACTCAAGCACCAACTTGAGAGATTGCCCAGCATTAGAGAAGAGATCAATCAATGTTGCCTGCCTAGAAAGCCCTGAACTGTATATGAACGAGTGCGAAAAAATTAAGTTCAAGGGGCCCCTAGGGTGCCAGTTGTCAAACCATAAGGAGGTAGAGAGGCCGTCTCCAATCCTCCAATATAAGGCATTGCGGACCTCGCTTCTAAGGGATAGGATTTTTTTTCCAAGCCCAAGAACAGCAGGTGGGTTTCTTAGCAACCCAAAAATTCCTTGATTTTAAGAACGTGGAATGGATCCACTTGCACCACAAGGCTTCCTTGTCTGAAAATAGGAGCCAGATATGCTTCAGCATAATAGCCTTATTGCAATCCCTGAGCCTCCGAATGTCAAGGCTTCCTTCCTCTTTTGGTAGGCACACTTCACTCCAAGCAACCTTGGCACCCCCTTTCCCTAGTTCCGAGCATTTCCATAGGAATTGCCTAAATACTTTCTCTATCTGTTCCAACACGGCTATAGGTATCATAAAAACTCTCACCTAGTAGGCTTGGATAGCATGAAGGACTGACTTGATAAGCTTGAGCCGGCCAGCAAAGGAGAGAAAGTGGTGAGTCCAAGATTGTACCCTCGCAGTAATGCAGTTAATAAGAACACAACATTCCGCCTTGCTAAGTCTAGCAGTAATGATAGGAACCCCCAGGTATCTTACCAATAGGTTGCCTTTCTAGAAATCGAGGTGGGTGAGGATCTAAGTTCTTAAAGCAGGCGATCCACTAGCCAAAAAAAATTCGCTTTTGGAGGGGTTTGGGCACAAGCCACTCCATGCCAAGAAGAGCTAGAGGCCCTCCTTGAGGAAACTTACCGATGTTAGGTCCGTTTCACTAAATAAGAAAACATCATCTGCAAAGAAAAGACGCGAGAGATTCGTTGCCTTGCATCGCCAGAAGAATTTAAATTCCGGCCTGGAGGAAGATCTCCTCAGGATTCCAGATAGTACCTCCATAACCAAGGTAAAAAGGTATGGAGAAATAGGATTGCCTTGGCGTAGGCCGTGCCCACTTGCAAAGTAGCCATGAAGTTCCCCATTCAGAACAATGGAAAACATGGGTGTACGCACACATGTCATAATAAGCGTAGTCACAAAGTCGGGAAATCCAACAGCAAGTAGAACTTTCTCAAGGAAACCCCAATCGAAGTCAACCTTTATCGCACACTTAGGAAGGTATGGTTGCGGGTGGAAACTAGAAAATAGTTCCTAAGCCATCAAGATATTGTCTCCAATCCTTATGCCCTTCACAAAAGCGCTCTGAGTCAGACTAACAACATTTTTTAGAATAGCCGCAATTCGGTTAGCCAGCACTTTTGTAATACACTTGTATATAGTGTTGCAGCAAGCAATGGGCCTATAATCATCAACAGGCATTGGGGACTTTGGGTACAAGCACTAGAATGGTAGCGTTTATCTTCTTCAATAGCTTCCCCGTTACGAAGAAATCTCTCACTGCTGTTATGATCAACTGTCCAACCGTCTCCCAGTTCTCCTTGAAGAATTCAACTGTGAAGCCATCCAGGCCAAGAGACTTGCCCCTAGGTAGAGAGAAGAGTGTATCCTTGATCTCCATCTCGGTGACCAAACGAGCAAGGAAGCTGCCCTGATCATCCGTAGAGGATGCTGAATAATCTCCCATATCTCCTTAATGGACGGCCCCTGTTGCTCCGCTCGCGAGGCTAGGAGATCTTGGAAATGCTCCACCAAGCGCTGCTGAACCTGGTGCGGTTCAGTAATTTGGTTACTAGAGGAATCCAATACAGAAATAACTCTATTCCGAAGTTGTCTCTTGTTTACAAATTGATGGAAGAACTTAGTGTTGCGGTCGCCTTCCTTGAGCCACCTAATTCTAGATTTCTGTCTGAAGAATGACTCATCACTAACCCGAAGGTCAGCAAAGATACTTCGCTGGACCTTTTCCAACTCCGCAAGACTTGTTAAGAAAGGGTCCCTTTGAAGGTCGGCTTGCGTGCTTTCTAAGGCTACCCTTGCTTCTGAAGTCCTAGCAGAAATATTAGAGCATGAATCCTTATTAAGCTGCTTGAGATGATACTTGAGCGCTTTAAGCTTGCGTACAAGCCTAAACATGGGAACCCCTTCCTCTGGGTCCTCCCAAATTTGAGTAACAATTGCATTGAACTGTGGATGCTTCATCCAGAAGTCAAAGAACTTGAACAGTTTCCTCCGAAGAATTGGGTTCAACACTTTGACCACCATAGGTGTATGGTCCGAGATACCTGGTGCTAGAAAGGAGGCTTCAGAGTAAGAAAACTCCAAGCACCACCTAGAGTTTACAAGGACTCTATCAATCTTCCTAGCCTTCCTGGATGGTCCTAAGGAAGTTGTCCAAGTGTGCCTAAAACCAACATATCTAAGGTCCTCCAGTTCCGATTGCACCAAGCACTGACCAAAATCATCAAAGCATGAGATCCAAGCTTCAAAGCCCCCAACCCTGTTAGTGGGATCCTTTATAGTATTGAAATCCCCTATCACTATTCAGGGTGAATTATGGAAGGCACTACTTCTATAGATAATATTCCCCCAAAGCTGTCGCCAAAGAGTAAAAGAGTGCTCCCCATAAGCAATTGAAACAGCGCAAGTCATTCCCGAGTCCAATACCTTAAGAATCCCATGAACTGCCTAAGTAGATTTCTCTATCATTTCAAAGTTAACCCTCGAGGGGTCCCACCCTACCTAAATCCTACCCTTAGGGGCGAATTCATAGTTGGCAAGCCAGCACCAGTCCCTCAACAAACTCCTAGAAATGGAATTGAAGAAGGTCTGCCGGACCTTTGTTTCCAATAAACCAGCCAACCACAAATGATTTGAACAAACAAGTTTACGAACCTCCGCCTATCTAATGGGGTCCACAAGGCCCTTAACATTCCAACATCCTATATACATAAACAAGTAAAAGACGGACCAAGGACCAAGGGTTACCTCAACTTCACGGGCTTATGCTAAGAACGAGGCGGTACTGTACTTGTTGGTAGCGGAGATGTGGCTAGGCCTAGAGCCATCAGCTTGTCCTAAATGGTCTTAACCTTCATGCTAGTTGGGGTGGCCTCCGACGACAAGCGAGGGGAGAACTGGTTCTCATCTGCACCACCTGAAAGGTTGCACAACTCAATAGGGTCATCACCAAGGCTAGGCGGCACATATGTGGAGTCATCCTCAGTGGCAGGAGATGAGGCATCCAATTTTGTGAGAACCTGCAACTCTCTCTGGGCCTTCTGAGTTGAAGTAGAGGGCAAACTCCACTCCAGCACGGCAAGCTTCAACTTGTTGGGGTGCCCCTCATCATTGGAGAAGGTATGTGAGACAGAGCCTATCTCCTTAGGAGGGAGAGACATCTTCTTCTTCCCCTTGACTCGTTTCCAAGCCAAGTCGGCGTCACTAGGGCTGTATGCCTCAACCGGCACCTCAACCGGAATAGGTACGGGCTCCCAAGGTGGAGCGGGAGGGGAGGACTTGGTTCGTCCTTGCGGTGAGGAGACCACCTGCTTAGTGGTGGCTGGAAATGTATCACAATTGTGACCAAACGTACCACACTTCAAACATTCTACCAATTTCCATGCAAATTGAATGTCAATAGTGCGCACCACCCCATTCAATTTCACTCTCACCGAAGGAGTCCTCGGTTGGTTGGCTTAGATTTCAACACAAACCCTAGCAAAAGAAATCATACACATTTGTTCTGTGCGTTGATCCACATAGAGAGGTTTGCCAACGACGCTTGCAATGGCACTTATCGCTAGAGCTGACCATAGGTCGAGAGGAAGATTCTTCAATCTAATCCACACCGGGACCATGGAATGGTTCTCCTTCTTCAACTCAAGAAGAGGCTTCCACTGTTGTAAGATTAGTGGAACCCTTACCACCGTACAAGGACCTTCCTCCAATATCTTCCTACGGAAAACCAGATCAGGGATATGGAAGAAAAAAAACCTCCGATCGTTGGCAAAGATCTCCCCAAGCTTCGATCCCCACATGCGCCTCAAAGAACGCTCTGTGAGCTGAAAATGAAGCCTTCTCTCCACAAAATACCCAATGAGACATTCATGCCACTTGAGATCCACAGCCTCTAGGACTTCCTCAGCAAGGTCGACCATCGGGCCATCATCATCAAGTGAATGAGGCACATATGATAGTTGGTAACCTTTTGCCGCCAAGCAAGGGATGTTAGCCCATGAACGGGCTTGAGGCGGCTTCGGTCTACGTTGTTGCTTCAAGTCCAGAAGTCTTTTGGAGGCCGACCTCCCTCTACTACGATCCTTGGACCAGCCCACTCGGCTTGGGGCCTTAGAGGTGACTCAGCCTTCCCACGACGCCTCAACATGGGTTTTGTCCGAGAGCACAGAATGCTAGGCCAATAAATCCGGAGAAACAGGGTTCTTCCCCCTCTCTTTAGCAGCCCAACTTGATTGGGCCATATCAACCCCAGCACCTACCTCAGCTAAAGTAGAGGCCATACCACACCAATAATACTATAACAACCCTCCAGTCAGCCAGCCCAACTACTCAAGGTCATTACAAATAGGCAGGTCTACTAATAGACAATCGAGGCTAACCTGTACAGCTTAGGACCCCCGACCCCCCGAGAAAGCCACAATCCAGTTCTATCAAGCGTAGGATAAAAACCAGCGGAAGGAGTCGACGCGGGGGGAGAGCAAGCAGACGCCAAAAGAGTCGGAGGCAAAGGGCGAACGCTAGTGAAGGCATAGCCGGAGGGCTGAGACGGAGGGTGTCCGACATAGCCGGTGGGCGTCGGTGTTGCCGGTGGGGGCAGAGAGCAAGGGCGTCGGCGTCGCCGATGGGGGCAAAGTGGGGGAGGAGAGCAGCGGAGGCGGAGGCGAAGGGCGAACACCGGTGGAGGGGTAAGCGGCGGGCATCGAGAAGAGGGCAGAGGCGGAGGGCATCAACGTCGGGCGTCGGTTGGTAGAGGCGGAGGGCGTCGAGATGGAGGGCATCAGTGTTGGACGCTAGTGGGCAAAAGGCAAAGGTGGGCAAAGGGCAGAGGCAAAGGGTGTCAGTGTCGGGTGCCGGTAAGCAGAGGCGGAGGGCGTCGGGAAGGAGGGCGACAGTGTCGGACGCCGGTGGACCAAAGCGAAGATGGGCAGAGGCGAAGGGAGTCGGAGCTCGAAGGAGCTGGTCCGTCCAGAGGACGGCACAGGGGCCACCGAAGTCAAAGGTGAAGGCAGAAGGATAACAAATGATTTTCACCACCTCTTCGAAACACCACTCCAAATAGGCATTGTCCTCAGTAAAAACAATATTGCAACGTCTGATTTTTCGATCATCTTCAGAACCGTGGTCATTAGATTCTCTTCATCTTTCTCCCTTCGTTGAACGTCGAAGTAGGATATTCCAGCATGGAATAGAGCTACGTATAGATGTGTGACAAAGTTGTTGCCAACCTTCTCTTCTTTGAAACTCACAAAGACTCTAAAATTCATTCTAGAGTTGGAAGAAGAAGACGCCATTAGAATCATGAAACAGAGGTCAACTATGAGCAATGAGTTGGCCAAGATTTGGTATTTTGTTTGGGTGGTTTATTCCCATTTGATCTTCTCTACATATTTTAATGAGTTGCCTAAATTTTGGTACTTGGTTTCGGTAGTTTATTCCCAATTTGATCTTCTCTGTATATCTCTAACACCCAGTTGCATGACTTTCTTTAAGAAAGAGTATTATTAGGTGTTTTAACAGTATTAGCAGCCGCATAGATTTAGCCTATTTGCGCATGAACCTTTTCTACGTTAATTAGATGTCTTGATTGACATTATTTTACATCAAGTTTATTGTTAATGAATTTGACCTGCCAAAATAAGATAGATTATTATTATTGTCATAATTTCATCTGGTCATGATTGGAGACCAATTTTTTTTATTAATTGATAGATTGGCTTCAAGGAGAGAAAACCTTATGAAGGTGTCCAAATCCGGTATTCGGTAAAATATCGAACTTATGATCCAATCCAAACGTCTATAATAATCTCATGTTCCTTTGATAAGCCTATTGACACCTAAATTTTTGCCAATAAAATCAAACATACGTTCAACAAAATTATTAGCAATAAAAAGCTATTAGAACTCATCAGCTTATTCACAAAGCCTATAGACTGACCCGTGAAATTTAAGCTGCAATTTATTTGAAAAGTTTCCTTCGGCCCATGGGGAATAAAGAGAAGAAAAATTGGAATGAGGTAGATATTGTTTTGATACTCTATAGTTCAAACGTCATAAAGTCGTCCATTCGTCTTCTTTCCAAATCGACATTGAATTTTAATAAAAAAGAGGAAGACTTTTATTTATTCACATGTGTTCACAGATACGACGAAGCCTTTTGCTCTCCTCTTTCCCACTATCGACGAAGCCTTTGCTCTCCTCTTTCCCACTATCGGCGCCCGCCCCGCCCCCCAAAAAAAAAACAAAGGAAGGGCGTGGACATTGAATTCTAATAAAAATAAAAGATCTTTAGTCCGTCATTTTCTTTTTTGCTTATTTGGAAAATAAAGTGTTTAACCTCATTAAAATTGGTAAGCTACTCCATTGGCTCCCCAATAACATACTTCCCTGTGGCTTCCGGGAAATGTCGTTCACAACCAATGAGATTTTTTTTTTTTCCTTTCGTTTCTTTTCTTTTTTTGCAAATTATATATTAAATAACAATTCACGACTACTTGAAAGAAATATCAATTTCTAGCCCTCACGCACTTTTGCTTCCAAAGGTGATCAATATATTTTTCATCTTTTCAAGTAGCCAAAAAGTTAATTTCTATAAGGCAGGTCCAAACAATTGAATTCTTGTCTCACGCAAAATCTATAACTAATGTAGGGAATGGAATTATCATTTGTCATGCCACCTTTTGGGTTGCAACTTGCAACACAACCCACCATGGAAAATAGGATAAATAGCATTTAAGAAAATTACGTAGGATTAATTAAGCTTGATTGAGGCATATCTTGTTGCTGCTATATGTTGATGGCTTTTGGACCAAAGTTCAGAATTAATATTTATAAGGCCACAACACCCAGTCTACTCTTGGCACGCCCAGCATATAGTAATGAGAAAGACAGATCACATTTGCGACATCGGTGTTCAATATGTTCTCATGGTGGGGAAGAGTGCAATCACAAATTCTATGATTCATCCGATAGGAAAATTTGGGAACGTGGTCGATATACTCATCCTCCATGTGACTCAGCGTCAGTTAGTAGCTCTTCAATGGCGGGAGTCCAGCAGATCATATACCAAATTGATCATGCCATGCCTAGACTTATTGAAGACTAATTTATGATTTAGAGATAATTGGTTTTGGGATAGATAGGTTCCGGATCAAAAACTTGAAACTTAGCCTATCGAAATTGACTCCTCATCTTTGAAATCAGGAAGTCAACTGTTAAAAAACGACTTGGAATCAAAGCGGTCAGTTCCAAGATCAATCTGAAAATCAAGCTCTGTTATATAATACACACTTGACATATATATCCATATAGACAAATTCTTTCTGCAATTTACAAATCTCATAGATATTTTGAGCTCTGTTAGTATGATATGAAACAAGAAATTATATGGTTTGATTTATCAAATTCCCATTAGAGCATGAATAAAATCATCATCTACTTCTAATGAGATCACACCATGTAATGTAGTCATGGAATCTCGATGTTTTGCAGAAGATGGTAGCTCATAATTTTTCAAAGTACTCTTGAGTAAATGTGTGTTTAACCTTTTGATGTGAATTAAATACTTGTTTTCATCACTGTTGACCCTAATTTAAATTTGATGATTACAAGGCTCACTCAAATATGTTATTGATTATTTGGAATTATATCTGTTATCCTTGAGTATTCTTTTGCAGGATTTCAAGACCTTCTCAGCCCTGAAGAACAAGGTCGGGTACCCGGTCAGGTAATGGCTCCACACTCAGCCGTCCGGATACCCGGCTAAGTATTGCCTGGACACCCGACTCCTGCGGTTTAAAATTAAATTTGTCAGTCCAGTTCAGCGACTTCCGGAGCCTTTTTCGGATGGAAACCCCGAAGTTTTAATAGTCGAATTTCTAGCCTTTGGAAATGTATCTAACGGCTAGGTGGGACCGAACCACTATAAATCGGCTGAGTGTTTCTCTATCCCTCTTCTTTAAATTATATACAACTCATGTATTTGATAATTTGGGTAACTCAATTTTGTGCATAAACATTTCACCAAAAATGCTCTTCCCACGACACATCCTTCCATTGCTTACCAACCTCTCAACTACGATGGAGACGACAAAAGCTATGCAGGCCATGCAGTTCTTCTACTGAATTTCAAGATTTGAATAACAATTTATCAAAAATCTTCGCTCCTTCTTCTTCCATACATTTGATATGAGAAGATTGGAGGAAAGCGGACTATTGGAAGGCAGTAGAGAATTATAACCATTTTGATGAGTTGCTGGTCAAGTAGCTATGGCTGTCACCTTTTAGCTTGACCTTTAGGTTTTGGTGTTTGGAGTCAACTCTCATTTTAAAAAGTAGAATAACATTCGGACTCCGTTCGTTTTGCAAAAAATAATTTTCAGAAAAATATTTTAAATTTTGTTGCGTTCATTTCACGAAAAATGAATTACTTTGGGAAAAAATATTTTCCATGAAAGTAAAAAACATTTTCCCGTTTGCTCTATCTTATCTCATGCCTCTACAAACTCCAACTTCTTTATTTTATTTTTTTAAAATTCGAATTATTTTTTATTTTTCTGTTTCTTTTTTTTTTTTTTTTCTTTTTTTATTTTTTTATTTTTTTCTTTGTTTTCCTCTTCTTCTTCTCTCTCGACCCATTGCCCACCACAGCCACAGTAGGTAACCGGCCATGGGGGAGCTCGAGGCTCGCCCACCTTTGGCGAGCTTGGGATCATTGCTTGCCAAATCGGCAAGTGCAAGCATCAAGCTCGAGGCTCGCCAATTTGGCAAGGCTCGAGGCTGGCAAGCTCAAAGCTTGCCGATCTAGCAAGGACTGAGGCTAGTGAGCATCGATATAGCGATCACCACCAATTCATGCAATAATCCTCAAGCATTTGAATTAGTTTTTCCGATGGCAAAGGCGATCTCAAGAAGCAATAGCAGATGGTGAGTTTCTAACTTCGATCCTCCCTTTTTTTCCCTTGGAAGTTGAAAATTTGGTGCTGGTTTTTAGGTCGATCTTCAAGTTTTTGGGGTTTCATTTCTGATCACCGATGATTACCTCTGTAAGGCTCGCACTCACAGGCCTCTGCCCTCACCAAATCGGCGAGCTCCAAGCTCTTCAGCTTCAAGCCTCACCAAATCGGCGAGCCTCGAGCTCGACGCTCGCACGCACCAATTTGGCAAACGGCAAGCTTGCAAGCCTGAGCTCACGAGAGGTGGGCAAGCCTCAAGCTCGAGGCTTGCCTGTGTGGCCAATCGTCATGGCTGGTGAAACCGACTAAGAAAGAAGTAGAAGAGGAAAATAAAAAATAATAATAATTTAATAATCAATTTTAAAAATATATAAAATATAATGAAAAATCGATTTTTACTCAAATACTGGAAAATAAATATTCTCTAAAAACACAACATTTTCCGCGAAACGAACGGACCTCAAATCTTTAAAAAGTTCAAATAACATTTCTTAGTAAGGTCTACAACCCTCACGTTATTTTGTGGTTTAAAGGAATAATTCATTGCAAAACCTAGCAACAAAGAATCAAAAGCCGATCGGCAGAGACGGCAGCATGAAACCCGCCGAATCGCGGGAAACAATATGGCAAAAAGGAATGAGAAGAGGAATAGGAACAGATGGTAGTGAACTGGGTATCCCCAACATCGTTCATGTCCAACAGTTTCCCTCTGAACTATTTAGTGGCCTAAAGAATCTAAACTAGATCACAGGACAATTGCACTCGACAAAGCATCTAGGCCGAAGTGATCAGAAAATGAAACGCCTGGATAAGACCAAAAAGAAGACCGCAAATTACAAAAGATGCGTGATAATATCATCGAGTTTTTTTCTTCAGAAAATGAAACGCTTGGATAAGACCAAAAAGAAGACCGCAAATTACAAAAGATGCGTGATAATATCATCGAGTTTTTTTTTTTTGGGGGCGGCGCGCGCGGCGGGCGTGGCGGCGGCGGCGGAGAGGGGGAAAAAGTCGTCTCTTCTCTATGAATATGAGGAAAGGCAGTATGATGATTGAATTATCAAAGCTGTGACTGATATCTCGACAAACAATATGTATTAGGAAAAAGTATGTTGTCCTGCAGTGATAATATGTTGGTGTGGCGTGTGATATAAGTTGTTGCACAATACGCTTTTCCATGTATACAAAATAATTGGAAAAATTACTCGATCGATTCCAAACCTATCGTACAAATATAGATTTAGTTCTAAACTTTTTTATTTTACCAATTTAGTCCTCAATATTTACACGAAATTCCAATGTAAACCTTTGAATCAATTTCCACTGGAACCGCTAATGTAGTGATCCAATCATCACCAGTTGTTCTACGTGCAGCATTGCCACGTTAGCGATTTTTGGCGAAATTTGGTTGGAGGACTCTATTAAATTTTTGCATAAAAATATTTAGGATTAAATTAACATTGGAAAGTTTATGACAAATTTGATATCTGCAGGCTTAGAATTAATTGGCAATTTCCCCATAAATAATTAAAAATTCTCATTGCTGACTCAAATTAGTGTGCTTTTATGTTCTTACTCCTGTATAACAAATAGATTGGGATCCTTTGACTACATTTTATTTTCTATATATTCAAGAAATGGATAAATTGTACAACAAATGAGTACTCCATAAATGGGGATACATGCCACATACACATCCCTAAGTCTCTTACGAAAGTGATTTACCAACAAAATAGCGTTCAATATATGGCTTTAAATATTTTTTGTCGAAGTGTATGTTGCTGGACCCGGTCTTAATGTTACAAATTTTGATGGGTCTGAGTATTTTCAAATCTTCAACTATTTTCATATCACTAAAGCCGAGTTGGATTGGATTGGGTAAAGGTTGGATCCAAGTTGGGTCGGGTATGAGTCGCTAAAAATAAGAAAAAATACCAAAAAAGTTATAAATGTTGTAAAATATTGCGTGGCGAATATATAATAGAGAAAGAGATTGAGAAGAGAAAACAATTGAACACCAGAGATAGTAGAGGAAGCCAGAGAAGAAGGTGTGACTGTTTATTCTGATGGTTGTTCACCAGTTGTGATTGTACATCAAAACTAAACTCCTATTTATAGGAGAACAAGAATGTACTTTATCATTAATATCAATGTATCGAATGATACATGTACTAGATAAGGGAGATGAACGTTCATTGTATAGGAGATGTACTTAGAATGTATGATACAAATGTACCATAATAAGTACATTAGATAAGATGAATATAATGAATATTCATTCATGTATTTCATCAATTCATGTATTTCATAACACTCCCCCTTGAATATTCATTGTATTTATTATGATTGTGCATCAAATGATACTGCCTCATTAAAAACCTTAAGCCGGAAAAACCCAGTGGGACAAAAACCGAACAAAAGGGAAAAAGAGTGCAGAGCACAAATGTTATGATCTCTCCTTTTTATGGATGCATTAATTGCCTCGTTAAAAACTTTTAGCCGGAAAAACCCTGTGAGAAAAAACCGGACAAAAAGAAAAAAGAGTGCAATGTATATATAGCCACTGCTGGGGCTGATCAATTTTGCATCTTGTGAACTCGCCGCATATCAATGTTGTAATGCATAGTTCATAATATCTCCCCCTTAATTGAGCCATATAGCCACTTCTGGGGCTAATCAATCTTGCATCTTATGAACTCGCCGCATACCAATGCCATATACTAATTTCTCAAAAGTTGATGTTGGCAATGATTTGGTAAAAAGATCTGCAAGATTATTTATGGATCGAATCTGTTTAACATCAATTTGTCGACTTTCTTGGAGTTCATGAGTATAGAAAACTTCGGCGAGATATGCTTGGTCCTATCACCTTTGATATATCCTCCCCTGACTTGTGTAACACAAGCAGCATTATCTTCATAAATTATAGTGGGAGAATTTGTAACCGGTATTAAACAACAAGAATTATAAATATGCGTTATAACGGATCTTAACCAAACACACTCTCTTCCAACTTCATATAAAGCAAGAATCTCAGAGTGGTTAAAAGATGTAGCTACTAGCGATTGCTTAGTAGAACGCCAAGAAATAGCGGTGCCGTTATAACAAAATAAATACCTGGTTTGAGAGCGAGCCTTATGTGGATCGGATCTATATCCAGCATCAGCATATCCAACTAAACCAGAGTTAGTGGAATCTTTGGAATAATATAATCCCAAATCTATGGTTCCTCGGAGATAACGGAAAATATGTTTAATTCCATTCCAATGTCTCCGAGTTGGCTCAGAACTAAATCGTGCCAATAAATTTACCGCAAAAGCGATATCTGGTCTCGTACATTGTGCCAAGTACATCAAAGCCCCAATTGCATTGAGATATGGTACTTCAGGACCAAGTATCTCTTCATTTGATTCTCTAGGAAGAAATGGGTCTTTTTGGGGATCTAGAGACCTTACAACCATAGGGGTGCTCAATGGGTGAGCTTTGTCCACGTTGAAGCGTTTAAGCAATCTTTCAACGTATGCTGATTGATGGACGATTATTCCATTTGTTTTATGCTCAAGCTCTAGACCAAGACAAAGTTTGGTTTTACCCAAATCTTTAACTTCAAACTCCCTTTTCAAATACTCAGCAGTTTCAGCTAACTCTTCTGGAGTTCCAATTAAATTTATATCGTCGACATAAACTGCTACAATAGCAAATCCGGTTTCTAATTTCTTAATAAACACGCATGGGCAGATAGGATCATTCTTGTACCTTTCCTTAATTAGGTACTCACTTAGGCGTTGATACCACATGCGACCGGATTGCTTTAACCCGTACAAGGATCTTTGCAATTTTATTGAGAATAAATTGCGTGGAATGCATGCTTCAGGCATTTTGAATCCCTCGGGAATTTTCATATAAATATCAGAATCTAATGAGCCATATAAATATGCCGTCACAACGTCCATAAGACGCATTTCCAATCTTTCAAAGATTGCTAGGCTAATGAGAAAACGAAATGTAATCATATCCATCACAGGTGAATGTGTCTCATTATAATCAATCCCGGTGTCTCGGGAGAATCCTTGGGCAACGAGTCGGGCTTTATACCTGACAACCTCGTTTTTCTCATTTCGTTTTCGGATAAATACCCATTTATATCCAACGAGCTTTACATTATCGGGGATACGAGTTATAGGTCCAAAAACCTCTCGTTTAGTTAGGGAAGCTAATTCAGCCTTAATTGCTTCATCCCACTTAGGCCAATCCTGCCTTTGACGACATTCAATAATAGATTGCGGCTCACAATCATCATCCATAATTTTATGGGCAACTGAGAATGCAAAAGCATCATCAATGATGATTTCATTTCGATCCCAAATTTCATTATAATATGTAATGGAATTCTCAGTATTCCCGGGATTGATGTTCCTTTCATGGGTTTGCGCCTCTTCAGGGGCAATAAGCTCTTCAAGAGCAAGCACAACGCTAGGCTCTTCTGGAGCGGATTTCTGATTCTTTCCCCTTCGTTTTCGAGGAGCGGTATCTTTTGATCCTATCGGTCTACCACGCTTCAAGTGCGGGAGATTTTGATCCATTTTAGCTTGTTCTTCGGGAACAGCTATCCTAGCTGGAGCATTTGCAGCTGGAATATGAGACTTCGTTACCTTAGTAGCATCATTAAATGCATTAGGAAGTCTATTGGCCATAGCCTGTAAATGGATTATGCGCTGCACCTCGTTTTCACATTCAAGAGTCTTGGGTCTAATTGAGATAAATTTTTCTCATTCCAGAAAAAACCTTAATCGGTTTTTGTTTTGCGTCATGGAAGTTGTAGGTATCCCAATTGATGGAAACCTAGTCTCATCAAAATGACAATCTGCAAACCTAGCAGTAAAAAGATCACCAGTAGTTGGTTCCAAGAACCTAATGATAGACGGTGAATTAAACCCAACATAAATACCTAAACGGCGTTGGGGACCCATTTTCGTCCTTTTTGGTGGTGCTACAGGCACCTGCACCGCACAACCAAATGTGCGTAGATGTGAAACATCTGGTTCATAACCAAGGACCATTTGAATGGGAGATTGTAAAAGATTAGCAGTGGGGCGTAATCTTATTAGAGCTGTTGCATGCAAAACTGCATGACCCCATGTTGTATCGTTGAGATTCGTTCTCAATAATAGAGTGCGGGCAATGATTTGGATACGTTTAATCAAGGATTCTGCCAATCCATTTTGAGTATGAACATATGCAACCGAGTGCTCAACCTCGATTCCAAGTGAAGCACAATATGTATCAAAACTCTTTGATGTAAATTCACCAGCATTATCCATCCTTATGCTCTTAATTGGATAATCAGGGAATTGTGCCCGGAGCTTTATAATCTGCGCAAGCAAACGTGCAAATGCGACATTGCGCGTGGATAATAGGCAAACATTGGACCATCTACAGGATGCGTCCACTAATACCATAAAATATCGAAATGGTCCACTTGGTGGTTGTATTGGTCCACAAATATCACCCTGAATTCTTTGCAAGAATAAAGGAGATTCAAGATTAACCTTTGTCATGGAAGGTTTGAAAATGAGCTTTCCTTGTGAGCAAGCCTCACGGTTATAATCTTTGGACAACAATACCTTTATATCTTTTAAAGGGTGCCCTTTTGTATTTTGAATTATCCTACGCATCATTGAAGCGCCAGGATGACCAAGGCGATCATGCCATAGTCCAAACTGATCAGGGCTTAACAATCTCCAGGATGTGGTGGCGTAGGTTTCAATAGCCTTAATCATGACACAATACAAACCCATAGAAGAAGCTTCTAGCTTCTCATGGATGGTCTTCAGCCCATCTCGATAAGAGGAAATACCAATGTATTCCTTATCTTGCTCATAAATAGTCTCAATATGGTACCCATTACGGCGTACATCTTTGAAACCGAGCAGATTCCTCTTTGATTTAATGCTTAAAAACGCATTCTCAATATGGAGGATTGTGCCATTTGGCAAAATAATTGTGGCATTCCCAAAACCATCAATAATCTGAACAGGACCTGATATTGTATGGATTTGTGCCTTCCGCAATGTCATACTCGAGAAAAAGTGTCTACTACGAAATATAGTATGTGTTGTTGCACTATCAAGCAAACAAACATCTTCCTTTTTCTCAGTATTTTCCATTTGCATTTATATTGACAACTTCAGGTGTCAAGTATCATAAAAGTTGCATATTAGTTATATAGTCGAAAAATTTCAAAAAAGAAATATTATATAAGGCTTATAAGCATTTCATAAAGAACAATAAAAAGTAATACATTTAAAGCGAAACAACATAAACCACCAATCTGATTATTAAAGTAATCAGAGGTCCTCAAAGAAATCAGAGACATCCAATGATGCATTTGCTGCTTCAGGAGCAAGAGGAGTCCCACCAACAGAGATATTGTTGGCCTCAACAGTGGTTATGGCAGTAGGATTGATTTCAATGGCATGAGATTCACCACGCTTGCCCATATTCTTTAAAGATGCCTGGTATAAGTCAACAAAATGTTTTGGCGTACGACAGGTACGTGACCAGTGCCCAGTCATGCCACAGCGATGATAAAGACTTTCATTAATCACCTTCTTTGGCTTCTTTTCTTTGCCATGATTTAGGCCAAAGTTTGATTTCCTAGGGCAGTTAAATTTCTTGCCATCCCTTCTAGGATTATATTCTTGCCTGCGCTTATAGCCCTTAGAATGGCC
This sequence comes from Eucalyptus cloeziana, assembly GCA_014182715.1. Classification (NCBI taxonomy): domain Eukaryota; kingdom Viridiplantae; phylum Streptophyta; class Magnoliopsida; order Myrtales; family Myrtaceae; genus Eucalyptus; species Eucalyptus cloeziana. The sequence goes on from CM024640.1 coordinate 6,030,923, forward strand.
AATATTTTTCTCAAAGATAGCATGTGCTTCAGGCAATGCTTTTGAGCCAGCAGGTCTAAGATCATGATTTTTGAGCAGCAATTCATTAGTTTGCTCAGCAATAAGAAGCACAGAAATTAATTCAGAGTATGTGGCAAACTGACGCTGCCGGTATTGCTGTTGCAATACTATATTTGAAGCATGGAAGGTGGAGAAAGTTTTCTCTAACAATTCTGCATCAGCAAGTTTGATACCGCATAACTCAAGCCAAGAAACGATATCAAATAAAGCAGAATTATAGTCGACACCGATTTAAAATCTTGCAGTCCGAGATTTTGCCAATCATATTGTGCTTGAGGGAGGATAACAGTTTTAGTATGATCATACCTATCCTTCAACCTCCTCCACAAGATATGAGGGTCTCGCACGGATAAATATTGAGTCTGCAGGCTCTCATGCAAATGACGGCGGATAAATATCAGCACATTTGCTTTATCCTTTTCATTTGAGGTTCCATCCTCCATGATTGTATTAGCGAGACCTTGCCCTTGGAGATGCATTTCCATGTCAAGGCACCAGGATAGATAATTCTTTCCACTCACTTCCAGGATGTGGAATTTGGGCTTTTCAATATTTGCCATAATCCTTGCAAAAGTAAATCCTTAAATTAATTAGAAGGATTTCTAAATATCCACCGCTACTTCAGGAGCAGAAGGATACTTTTAGATTTGAAACTTGGCTTCAGGCCAAGGAAAAAAAAAATAAAAAAAAAAAGAATTGATAGAAGAAGATGAAGTATAAGATGATTAATAAAATGAATACCCACCTTGCAAAAATTACTTACTCACGGTAGATCTTCGTGCTGATAACGTGTTATAAAATATTGCGTGGCGAATATATAATAGAGAAAGAGATTGAGAAGAGAAAACAATTGAACACCAGAGATAGTAGAGGAAGCCAAAGAAGAAGGTGTGACTGTTTATTCGATGGTTGTTCACCAGTTGTGATTGTACATCAAAACTAAACTCCTATTTATAGGAGAACAAGAATGTACTTATCATTAATATCAATGTATCGAATGATACATGTACTAGATAAGGGAGATGAACGTTCATTGTATAGGGAGATGTACTTAGAATGTATGATACAAATGTACCATAATAAGTACATTAGATAAGATGAATATAATGAATATTCATTCATGTATTTCATCAATTCATGTATTTCATAACACTAAACTTATTGTAATTATGTCAATTCAGTTATAAACTTTTTTTACCAATTCAATCCTAAATCTTTTGCAATTGTGTCAATTCAGTTCATCCGACCAATTTTGGTCAGCTGACGTTGATGTGGATCTTTGAACATCCCCTACAGACATTGATGTAGACAATTTTTAATGATATTTTTTTCAATTTTTATTAATCTTTCTATTTCTTTTTCTTTTTCTTTTTTTTTTTTCTTTTTCTTTTTTCTTTTTCTCTTCTTCCTTCTTTTGTTTTTTCCCCACAATCTCACTAGCCACTTGGTGAGGGCTGCAAAGGCCTTGCCTAGCCTTTGAGGGGCGAGGCTTGGGGGCCGTGGGCACGGTTGCCTTCGCTTGCGGCCAACAAGGCCATGGCGAGAGCCGTGACCCTTGTCGACAACTAGTGAGGGCTTCACAGCTCTCACCCAATGGCCAATGAGCTTCACTAGAGCCTCGCCAGCCACGATGTGCAAAGAAGCAAAAGAAGGAAGAAGAGGAGAAAAAAAGGGAAAAATAAAAAAAATCACTAAAAAATGTGAAAAATAAAAACAATATATATTATTGAAAATTGTCTACGTCAACACTGCCAGCCAAAATTGGCCAAATGGATCAAATTTGCACAATTGCAAAAGATTTAGAACTAAATTGGCTAAAAAAAAGGGGGGGTTTATGACTAAATTTGCACAATTGCAATAAATTTTGGTAATTTTCCCTTAAAAATATATCCAATGGTTGGACCTATTTTCGACTCACCCAGACTCGACTTGACCTAACTCGACCCACTCATTTGACAAATCTAACTTCACATTATATTTAGCAAAAGCACTTCAACTTTCAACAGTTTATATATTTTCATAAGATTAATAAATTCAAATATGATTGTATCACATAATTTTTATGAAAGTAAATACAACATTGCTTTTATTTACTATTGGGTAGTTCAAAGTACTAACAAAATTCAATTATAGCATAAGCTGGTTTTCTAAGAATAGTTTTGCAAGTTTCATTTACAATGCAATCAAAGTAAAATTGTGATAGCATCATATTTATATTATGTTATATTAATGTCAAAAATTTTTACCTACTTTTAGGGTAAATGAGGATATATACTTCTACCGCATTAAAATTCGCCTTATATATTGTTAATAGTCGCCGACGGGATGCAACCACTAGCGACGGCAACGGAGACGCTGGTTTAGGCTTCGCTTACTGCAGAGAAGAGATTCTTCGATTCTCGCTTCTTTTCTCTTTTTCTCTTACTATTTTCTTTTTAGAAAAAAATTTCTTCCAATTGTATGGGATAAAATTCCCCTCCCCCTGGTGTTGGGACAAGACATTCGAGATTCACTCATTTGACAAGTATAACTTCACATTATATTTAGCTAAAGCACTTCAACTTTCAACAGTTTATATCTTTTCATAAGACTAATAAATTCATATCCAAAGTTTTACCGGAGCAATCCAGCACACCCTGGGGTTAAAGAAAGAGGTGAACTCAACAATTGGTGCAATCTACTTAGCCGCCCTTCTTTTTCGTCTCAGTCCTCTCTCCTGTGCAGCGCTCACGGGAATCACCCTGACCCGGTATCCTTCAGCCTCACCCCCCAGATCCCTTTATTAGCAGGGTCGCATGTTTGTTGAGAAATGCAATGCTTTTAAGGCCAAGCTACTTAGTGCCGGTCAAAGCTGGGATCTCGTTGGAGTCAGCATAGCGTGATGAAGACGGGGGTGTGTTCAGCACGAAATGTTTGAAAGGGAACACTTCTTTTTTTCATTTTCAGGAAAAAATTCTCCAAAACACATTTTACACATCCTAGGAGGAATCTCAAGTCTCAAGACCCACCTAACTCATACTACAAGACACAGCGATTTCAGTATAAATAGAGGACATCCTCACAAGACCTGTCACGCATGTGTCACGGGCCGAGAGTTTCCTTGGCCTCGGAACGACCCGCGGGCGCCTGGCGAGCGGAATTCGCCAGGCCAGCCTTTCTTCTTTAGCTGTTCCACGATCGATATGATGAATGCTCCTCCATGCGAGATCCTACCACGTCCAGCTTCACTCGGGCGTCTGGTCCATCGAGTAAGACAGTAGATCCATTTAGGTACGACAACTGGTTTCGGCCTGCCATGGCCTCATTAGGAGAGCGGCATCAGCTCCCGACCAGTTTGTGCACGGGAGGCCTACCCCGTCTTCACAGCTCTGAGTAATGTAATCCTTCTATCCTAGAACTCCTAGCACCAACCGTCCTGACGCCACTCCCACGGACCAGTTGTGTTCTACCCTTCTGCCTCACACTCTTCACCAGATAACCCCAAGCGCCACTCACAAGTGTCACGAGTACGGGAGGATTCACGGACCGTGACATTCTCCCCCACTCAATTCGCAACGCCCTCGTTGCGATCTGCTCTGTCGCTTCCTTGCGTAAATTAACCACTGATGTGCCACTTTTGGGAATTCACATCGAACAGTCACGCTCGCCCAACAAAACAGGTTTTGCTCCATCGGTAGCCTCTTTTGATCTCAACCGCTCGGCCATTCGGTCACTTGCACTTTCCGGCAAGTGTGGCATTTTTCATCAACTGCATCTTTTGGCAACACCGTATTAGCCTAACCAGCATCTTGACCCCAGCAGACCAATGGAGGTTCTTTCCTTGTTGAAAACGTGATAGTAGACCTCTTCTTCGAATTCACCGATCGATCCAGGAACGTTGTCCCCATTCAGCAAGGGTTCGGTTCTTCTCGAACTCCCTATTGGCTCAGCGGTAAACCGACTCATCCTAGTACCCATTGTCATCCTAGGAGCTGAGACCCCCTACGTTTAGGGCATCTTTTGACCCCAGCAGATTCCTCTCTGCCCACTAGGACCGGTCCCACTAGGACTTATCTATTCAACCCGCGCTAGCGCGAGAAGCTCGATTCTCCGACTCGCTCACTCGCTTACTGGAGGGATTCCTGCTCTGATACCACTTGTCACGGGCCGAGAGTTTCCTTGGCCTCGGAACGACCCGGCGCGGGCGAGCGGAATTCGCCGAGCCGGCCTTTCTTCTTTAGCCGTTCCACGATCGATACGATGAATGCTCCTTCGTGCGAGATCCTACCACGTCCCCTTCACTCGAGCATCGGTCCATCGAGTAAGACAGCAAATCCATTTAGGTACGACAACCGGTTTCGCCCCGCCATGGCCTCGTCGGGAGAGCGGCATCGCTCCCGACCGTTTGTGCACGGGAGGCCTACCCCGTCTTCGAGTTCCTAAGTGATGTAATCCTTCTATCCTAGAACTCCTAGCACCAACCGTCCCGACGCCACTCCCACGGACCGGTTGTGTTCTACCCTCTCGCCTCACACTCTTCACCAGATAACCCCAAGTGCCACTCACAAGTGTCACGAGTACGGGAGGATTCACGGACCGTGACACATGTAACATAACACCTCTCATTATACTACGACGCGAGTTTTACCTAGCGAGAGAGGGGAAAAAGAGAGAGAGATGAAGAAGTTGCTGAGTTCATCAGCAGCAGCATTCGCCTTGGTTTTGCTTCTGTTGCTGGGAATGTGGTTACAGCCAAACGAAGCAGGAAGGATGCTCATCAAAGACAAAGATGAAGGAGGAGGAGGAGGAGGAGGAGCGGCAGGGGCTACTTACCGGCCGAGCAGTCTTTTAGCATTCCAGATCCGAGCAAAGGGTCCAGTTCCCAATTCCGGAAATCCGTGCCGCTACACTTGAATCACTTGTAAGCCGCCCAAATGAAAGAACGGAAGAGGTGAAGGAGTGTAGCAGGAGGTCGTTCTTAGGAAGAGGGTGGGGTTGTTTGTGTGTTAACTGGTTCCTTGTGTTTCTAAGATTTAAGTGCGAGATGAGTCTAATTGTAGCAACGATACAATCTGAAAGAACAGGATATAATTGTAGCAATGATTGGGTGGGACTACCCCGTACTTTATTCAGAACTGTTTTTTCCTTTATACAAAAAGTTTTTTTATCCACCTCCAATCTGCATCAGCCAAGATTTTGAGTGATTAAATTAGATTATCTGCTATTAATTTTTTGCCAACTGATTCACAAAGATTTGATTTAGTTTATGTTATCTGAACTTAATGAAATCCTCCACTCGACATCAAATCAAGAAAATTAATTTATTAAGTACAATCTTTTGATCAAAACCACTAAAGAATAACAATGATAAAGACAAGAACACTTCAAAAAGAGACCTCCACTCTACATCGGAAAGAATACTAATTATCTCAGACTGATTCTTTGAGATGACAAATTCTTTTAGATTACTCCGAATAATTCCGAATAATTCTGAACTAAAGGCTTCTGCTTCTACAGTCCATTCAACTCACCGATTTGCTTTCGCAAAAATGGAAAATTGCTTTGAGCTCCTTCAGGTTGCTTTCAATGACTTTCAGAACTTGTAAGCTTCCACATTCTCCATGCTAAAATTCCGTTCTAATTAGGGAAAATGATAATAGTGAAAAAAAAATCATTCTTAAAAGAACATTAATTGTTGTTTATATAATTGGATTTTTTATATAAAAAATAAAATTCTTTCTAGAGCACTTATTAAGCACACATTTGAGAAAAATGTAAAATTTTGAAGTATAAAGCTCTTGATGGTTCTATTAATAGTATAAGGCTCGCTTAGCAACAAAAGGTTTTTCAAAGGAGTGTGGCATTGGCAAATGAAGAAACCTTTGCTCCAACTTCACAACTAGTAGTTGTCCTTTCTCTATTGACCAAATGTCAAATAAAACCACCAACTTATAAGTCAGGACAAAAATAGTCTGAGTTTTCAAACGGAAAAAAGAAAGCATGAACTAAAAATATCCATCGGATAAAAAGAATTACTTTATACTCTCGACAAAAATAACCCAATTTCCAAAGGACCGGTAAAAAGGCATGAAATTTAGCTCGAACCTCAAAAATATCCACCATTGGCTTTTCCGTCGAAAGACAATACTTATTTTGGCACTCATTTGACTAATGTTCATATGTATATAATAGACACGTCAACTGAATCAAAATAACATAGTTTAGCTTCAACCATAATGGATCATTTGCTTGATTCGCTTGGATACTAATCATTTAACCCTAATTTAAAAACTTTAAACACTGACCAACCTTCAAGATTTGCTCAAAACTCCACAAAATAACTCAAAATCCAAATTAAATAAAACCCAAATTTGCAAACTCGTCTTGTGGCAAAATCCAGGAATTCAACTTGGGTCTAAACTCTTTCTATATATCTCTATTATTTGAAAAGAATGAATCAAAATCCCTCTCAAACAACATGATTTTGTTTAAAAGTATATAGGCTATAGCATCAATGCCGCTCAGGACGTGTCACGTCAATATCGTTAGCAATGCCCGTTGCCATATGTTTTTGCTTTTCCTATTCTTGGATTTTTTTGTGCTTTAAGCGAATGTTCGTGCCTTTTATGGGTCATTTGAAAACTAGGGTTATTTTTGTCTTGAGAATTCATGCTTTCTTTGGCATTTTTTGGCCGTCAAATATTTGGGTAACAGTTCGTTAGAAAATTCTATCCTTTAGACTTGTACATGTAAGATTGCATGACTGGAATAGAACTTATAGAATATGATCCATTCATGAGAGGAAAAAATATTGGGATGTGGTCTTCCTGGTGTGTCTGTTGCTTTGTATTCAGTCGAGAACAGGTACTTACATGCAGTGTTTTCTCTCTCTTCTAAGCTAAGTGACTTCATAAAAAGTGAATAATACGTGTTTCGGACCAAAATCAAATGTCTGTATAATGTTTTTGGCAAAAGGTGGCAAGCAATATTCCATGTGGGAACGACTCTTTCAGAAGACATCAAAGAATACGTAAAACCCAGTTTACTAGTTCAATCCAAGAAGAGAATGCTGGCGAGCAGCAAAGGATTCCAAAATGAAACCCTATACCATTAATTAGGAATCACTTTCCCGGCCAAGGAGGCATCTTATTTTTACATGACTTTTCCTTTATTGTCAACAAACAAAACAGACCGTTTTTTGCATGCAAGGAAGCAACAAGACCTCAGAATCTGATCAAATACCAAATGAGGAATTCGATCCTATTCTAGCCAAGATCAAGGGGACTCCATATTGGGGATGAGGAGTGATTATAGGAATGGGGGCATGCTTGTAAGAAGGAGATAGCTGCACTGAGAAGTTCTGCAAAATCAAGGTCAGGGCAACTTTAACTTCAAGGAAAGAAAAGTTTTGGCCAATGCAAGTTCTAGGACCCCAACCGAAAGGGAAAAAACAGAGCTTGTTCTTGGTTGCTTTTGAGACTCCCTCGGAGAATCTCTCCAGATTGAACTCTTTGGCATCTTCCCCCCAAATTTCTGGATTATGGTGGATCAGGATGATAGGAATTGAAAGCAGAACTCCTGCAGGTATTTGTATATTTCCCAACTTGGTTGTCTGGTGAACTGTTCTCAGCATCTTAAATCCAGGCGGATATAACCTAAGCACCTCATTCAGGATCATACTTACCTGCATGTAAATCAATTTGTTGTCAGCCTGGTCTTGTCCAGAAAGACAAGGAGAATGCAATGATTAAATTATCTAAACCTTGCCTACTGAACCCAATTCATCAAACTCAATAGCATTGATGTCGTTTATGTTGTAACTTTGAATGAGAGGGTACGATCCATATGTCTTGCTTCTGTCACTAGCGGAACAGAACGTGAATGATTACTGCCAAAATACTCCTATTTTTTCGAGTTTGGGGGAAGGGGAGGGAAGAACAGCACAGCAACTAGATTTCAGGCTAGGTTGTTACAATTTTCTTCATTTTTGGCTTTCGTTTTTTGTCTGTTCTTTTTTCTTTTTTTTTTTTCTTTTTTTGTAGAGACCTATTTATTGATGTGAGTGCAGGAATAAATGTCTTAAAATCTAGATAAATAGCATACTACAATACAACAAGAAATCCTTACAATCTTTAGTCGGCTCAACCCATCAAAATCAGGTCCTTTTGTTGCCAAAAACTTGCAGAACTTCCTCTCTTGCTTTGTCTTGCCATTTTTGGTACTTGCTCAACAAAATCAGAGTCCAAGCAAGCAAAACAGAAGTCGGCTCTTGACCTGCTAAGTTGAACCCTTTGCACTCTTTAATGACATCCTCCATGCTCATACCCATTTGATGCCCAGATTTTTTAATTTCTTTCATGTTTGATTTTAGCAACAGTCCCAAGAGATCATCGCCAACTACTCCTCCTTCCTCCAATGCCTTCTCTCTTTTCGTCACTATGTCTTTGAACAACCCTTTTAGTTTATGGTCGATTTCTTTCATGCTCTTGTACAGTTTGATTTGCAAGAGGCTGCATTTTCTTATACAAGTCAAATTCAAGATGAAAACTCATACTTTAGCTTTGTTTCCACAGTTTATGTGTGTCTTGCTAAATAAATACACTGAATTTTCATCCATTCAATTGGGTTTACAAGTTGGAGAGCAGAAATCTAGATAACAATGCAATAGAAGACTTGCCTTACTACGTTACCATATGAGATTTTGTACAACCACTACTAACTTTTTAAAAGCTTAAGCCTAAGCTTTTGCATTGAACTTTCTAACATAGTATTAGAGTAGGAGATCCTGAGTCCAAATCTTTACAAGATCTATATGCCTCCCTAATTATATACTTTCCATGTTTTAGGCTTAGATCAAAGTCCAGCCTATGCGTGAGGAAGAGCGTTAAAATATTTAAATATTAAATCACATTTTCATTTAACAACTTAAACTTTTATAGTTGATGGTGGTTCCACAAAATATCACACTGCACATTGTTTTGACAGGAAAAAATTGCAGTGAGCCCTACATACCATCTTTCAATCACAATCCAACCACTATCCATGATTTGCAAAATTATTAAAATTGTCTTCAGAGACATTTCAAGTTCCAAGCAGGACAAGATGCCTAAAGATCGGCACACTGATTTGCAGAATCATAGAAATGGAGAAAGTTGCAACTGAAGTTTGTTACTCTATTTTCTTGTTAAATCCTTTTGCAAAAGATCTCGGGATAAATTTTTCACTAAATTAATCTCGACTTACCTCCACCCAGGCATTGAGACGAAATGAACAATTTTGGAAGCGAGGCCAATTTGTTCTTGTTGAAGGAGGATGATGCTCTTGGCTCGGTCATCGAAGGTACCCCCAAAGACAGCTCTGTAGAATATATCACCCGTCAATTGCTGAAGGTGAGGCCACACATCCACTTCACCTGCCAGACTTTGCTTCTCCCATCTCCTCACAGCTTGAACATGTTGCAGTCACCACATACTGTAATTGAACAATAAAAAACGTTAATGAATTGAAAACTATTATATTTCCATGGACTAAGAATTTCAGGCTTGGTGAACATGAAATATGATGCGATCATTAATCATTTTAAGTTCCGTTAGATGATGCATCTGGTCATGAAACTTTTAGCACCAAGCAGTAATACCTTTAACTTTTCATAATGAAAAGCTGGATTGCTGATCTTTCTGTGTTTGGCCCATTTCTCACCCTCAACATTCACAAGCCCCGTTAGTAAGAGATCTCCGATGGCCTTGGGATGCGGCTTTTCGAACTCATTGATCCGTGAAAATATTTCCTTCAACATGTCTGAGTCCATGATGTTCAGCACAGGCTTTGGCCCTAACCACGTAAAGCAAAGCTTCCCTGCAATAACCATTTTCTAGAGACATCACTTATTAGCTAAAAATTACAGCTTCTCGTGAGCTGAAATTTTGTACATGATTTTTTACCGGGAAATGAAATTTGTCCAATCACTAATATTACCATTGGCTAGAAAAGTTCAATTGCATCTCAACTTTGATGGCATGCGTACCGTATTTCTGGACGCAGTGATAATAGAAAGGGAGCAAGCGAGGCCCGATGTCACTGGAGAAAGGAGTAATGGGTTGAGATTGAGCTTGCTTGTTCATTCTCACGATGTCTCTCAGGTCTTGAAACAAAAGCCTGTAAGGGGTTCCATTTAGACCTTGCTGTCTCAGACATCTTTCTACCTTCTTCGGCTGCAACCAAAACAGACACAGTAATCTCCATGCACAAGTGAACAAGGTGATCAGCACAAGAGAGAGAACAATTGAATAGGCAAAGGACATTTCCATTTTCTACGTTGAACTTATGACACGCTTGTCTTCTTTCTGCGAGAGGAAATATATAGGAGTCTCGGAGAGCATAAAGACAAAGGCATAGACCAAGGGGCAAACAAAAACAAAAACCAAAAAGAGAGAGAGAAAGGACATTATATTGTTACTTGAGATGGTGTACAAATGAGCTAATCCAAGATACTGTCAGTCTTGTGTGTTTGACTAAAATAAGTATTAAAAGTTCAGCGGTTTAAACGTCAAATGTCTATGGATCTAGAGTATGAAATTTTTATTTCCAGCCTTCGACCTTCCTTTTCGAATCATCTTATAATATACTGTTCAATGCAGGTCAACAATATACATTGTTTATTCAAATTTACCTGGCTCGCAGCAAGTTTCCATGTAGCGAATAATAGCCATGGTGAGATCAGATGATAGGTCAGAATCAAATCAGGGAATCTAAAAGATTTGATAGCTGAAAGTAAGAGAATCAGGGCGCGCATGACAATCATTCTGTTCCGAAATAGTTTCGAACAAATAAATTTGTCTATTTTTATTTCTGAAGAGTTTCTAAGAAAATAACTGTTTGATAACGACACGAAATTTCTACTCTAAAAATAGAAATTGTTCGATATCGACACAAAATTTTTCCTTTCGGACGGCGGCGGCGACGATCGGCGACCTTTAATATAAAAAATAAAAATAAAAATGATTTATTAACAAAAAAAATAAAGAAAAATAAAATAAAATAAATCAAAATAAAATAAAATAAAAATATCATTTTATTTTAAAATAAAAATATCCTTAAAAATAAATTTATTTTATTTATTCTATTATTTTATTTTACGAATAAATTTATTTGGCAAAACACTCAAGACAAATAAAAATAATTTATTTTTATTTATCATACATAAATTATTTTTAATAAATTTAATAAATTTAGTTTAATAAATTCAAAATAAAATGATAAATAAAAACAATTTATTTATTTTTAATAAATTTACTTTTAATTTATTTTTAATAAATTTATTTTTATTTTTAAATGAATAAAATGAATATTTTTATTTTTATTTTTAATAAATAAATTTATTTCGATTAAATTTATTTATTTATTAAAAATAAAAATAATTTTTATAATAAAATTAAAAATTAAAAATTAAAATGAAAAAAATGATATTTATTTATTTTTAAAAATAAAATGATATTTATTTTTAAGGATTTTTTTAATTTATTCGTAAAATAAATATTTATTCGTAAAAATAAAAATAAAAATCATTTTATTTATTTTAATATTTTTATTTTAAAATGATATTTATAAAAATAATTTATTTGGCGACCGGTGGCGGCGGTGGCGAGCGACCGATGGACGGTGGTCGGCGGCGACAAATGAAGGACCAATTGACGAACATTTCTGATTTCTATTCCAGAAATAGAGAAGTAGAAAATTTTAGCTTTTGATTTCTCTTCCAAACCTATTTCCGGAATAGAAATCTATTCCTAAATAGAAAACCGAATAAGTTTATCAAACGGATTTCTTCGGTAAACAAAGTCCGGGAATGAAAATTTTGGTTATCATGCAGTCTAATATGATAAGTATTCTTTAAGACGTGCAAGAGGAGGCTTCTTTTTTTAAGTATTCTTGCCCTATGAAGCACGACACATTCCAGAGCTTCCGTGTCGTGTCCAACACATGTCGACGTGTCTGACACGCTCGGACACATTCGGACACGCGATCAACACGTATCAGATTTTCCAACACGTGATCAACTTTTCTCGACACGTTCCGACACGCGTGTCCGAGAGTGAGGATCGTTGAAGAAGACGATGAAAGGGGGAGGCAAGGCCAATGGAGCGGAGGCAAGGCCGCAACGGTGAGGGAGGGCCAAAGGAAGAGCATGGACCGAGGCAACTCAGAGAGCCGCGACTGCAACATTGTGATGGAGGGCCGGCAGTAAGGCTGCAGCTACGAAGGAGGAAGGGCCGAAGGCGAGGCAGCGAGCAAGGTGACCGAGAGAGAGCTGAGAGGATCATGTGGCAAGGAGGAGGAAGAGACCACGATTAGGGAGGGTTTTAGCAAGAGGGGGGTGCATGGGGGTGGCGTGGTGTGTGGGGGGAGAGAAAATCAGGGAAATGACATATGCTTTTTAGGGGTGGGGGAAGAAACCAAGGGGTGGGGGAGCAGGTGAGGTGGGGTGGGGTGATTGACAAAACGAGGGAAGAGAGAAGAATTCAATGATCTCCTGACGTTGATCGGGCGGGATTCGTGGGACTCTCGCGTGCGATTGCATGGTGAAGAGAAGAGACATCCCATCTGTGACATCCTGAATTTTAGGTTCTGTTTTCAATTGAATGAATCGGGCTTTTTACCGACGCGCCTATAGTTCTATTCTCTGAGCTGATCACTCATGAGATAACCAGTTTATCTAGGGAAGCCATTTAAGGATTTTAACGCAATAGACTTGAGAATTCGATTAGGAATCGACTACTCGATCGTGTTCATTTGCAAAGATCATTACGGTACAGTTAAAAATCGATCGGAGATCGGAGATAGGTCAATTCGACTGAAATAGGTGATCAAAGTGTGGGTGATTCCATCATATTGCAAAATTCTCGTCGATCGGCACTAGATTGATTTTTCTATCGTTTTGGTACCCTGTGCCCGTATTTGAAACCTCGAAATTTTCACGATAACCAAGAATCGCCAATGTGTCGAAGAGGTACATTTGTTGACGCCTAAATTTCATTTTTTTTTAATTAATTAGTTTTTTTTTTTAATCTATTTTGCATTTTTAGATAATAAACAAAACAAAACAAAACAAAAATGAAACAAAAGAAAACAACAACCATTAGGGCCGAGCCTTCACGCCCAGCCCCCCTCTTTTTTTTCTCCACGCGGCCTGTGGCCTAGCCCTTTTGGCCCGCCCCCTTCTCTTCTTCTTATTCCCGTCTTCTTCTTCCTTCGTTCTTCTTCCGCCTCTGCAAGTCACGCGCGGCGACAAAGACGCGCTCGGCGACAACCTACAAAGGAGAGAGGAACGTAGGCCGGTGGTTGAGAGGACGCGGCATTGAAGGCGAGCATGCCTCAGTGGAAAGGGGAAGATTTGACGCCGGTTCAACTACAGGAGTCCGGTCGACAAGCCAAAAGCCGACGGGCAAGCGCCCCGGCCGACCTGGACACCTCGCCTATAAATAGCAAGGCACCGCCTCCGTCAAACGACACACACGTAGCGCAAGCTCCGAGAGATCCCCCGAGAGACTTCAGAACTCGCAGAGCGAGCAAGGGCGAAGCGATCGGGTCGCGAGCTCAACGATCTCCCTCCGAGAGACTTCGAGGGAGATCGGCGGCGAGCGGACCCAGATCTGCGAGCAGTCAAGGCCAGAAGAGAGGGGAGAGTTCAAGATCCACAAAGAAGAGGTCAGATCTGGAGGAGAGGGGGCTGACTAGGAGCGGATCGAACCCTTGCCGCCGTGTCGAGTCGCCCCAAGCCAAGTTGCAGCAGTCCCCGACGTCGCGCACCCTCTGCCGTCGTCGCTGTCTCCGCCGCTCGCCGTCCGCCACCTCGCCATTGTGGTAATAAGGGTCGCCGTCATCGCCGTCGCCACCATCACCGTCGCCACCATCGCAAGCGCGCGAATCGAGAACCCTAGGGTTCCCGATTTTCCGAGTTGCGGCTCCGGGTCGTCGGGTCGGATCCGGGCCACTGTACGGGTAGGGTTTTGAGCATAGCAGGGGGAGGGGCGGAAATCGGGTCGCCAGGTCGTCGGGTCGGGCGTGAAATCTGGCACCCTAGGGTTTCAGGGTCATTGGGGGTCTTGGGTGTTGACCGAGTCGATCCGACTCGGATCCGACCCGGTCTCATTTTGAAATTAAAAATGTAATAATGTTTTAATAAAAGATAAAATAAAATAAGAAAATAAAAAATATATATTTTATTTTCCAAAAAAAAAAAATCCAAGCCAAAGCTCAGAACGAACGACCTAGGTCGGACCAACCCGCGGCCCGACCTGTCGGTTTTTCTATTATTTTAAATACCTTTTTTAATAAATAAATAAAAATAAATAATTTATTTTCAAAAAAAATCAAAAAAATTATTTATTTTCAAAAAAATCAAGAAAAATCAAAACTATTTTATTTTCCAAAAAATATTTTAAAATATAAAAATCAAAAATCAAAAATATTTCATATTTTCCAAAAATGCCAAAAATCCATAAAAAGCCAAAAAGACTTGTATTTTCTTTTAAAAATACCAAAAAATCCAAAAAGACCCTTTATGTCCAAAAATAGAAAAAGAGCCAAAAATATGTTTTTTCTCCCCAAAAATGCATGGAAAATCCCTAAAACATCCAAAAACCTTAGGATTTAAATAAGTTTAGGTACCGAAAGGGCATTATTGATTAACTAGTATAATCAAGTCCCCGATCCTAATTTCTCCTCAACGCAGAGCGAATATTTCTCACAATATTTTGCATGGGTTTCTAATCTACCCACCCCAAATTGATTAGTGGCGACTCCATTTTAAAAATTAACTTACAAGTTAAAAACTTAGACTATTAAAGTCGTGAATTGGTGGACTTGGGAGAGTCCGGACTTAATAAATTTAGTTCATTCATTAGCCTCCGCAAGGCGCCCGCCCGATTGAGCGCCGAAAAAAAGAGGTCACGACAACATTGTGGCTTGAAATAAATCGACCACGGGTAAATTGCACTAAAAATTCCTAAAAGCTATCCGGTAGGCTAGGTCACGCTAAAATCGTGCCAGATTGAAATTAACCACGAATTTGAATCTGATTTTAGAAATTGAAAATTCTGTCATGTCACGATTCATTTTAGGACCATCAACTTATCATCCAAAGATTTTTCTGCAAACCGAGATTTTTGGCAAAAATTCAAAATATGACCATATTTGTCCGAAAAAATCAGGGAACCGTTTTTTATCTTGTTTTTGCGATGCAAGTTGGTTCTAATGGCAAAGAAAAATATCAACTTGGTCGAGGACACCTTGGTGAAATTTATGGGGACCGAATTGGATCCAATTGAAAAGGAACTTGGCTCAATTTGGGGAATTTGGTGTCAAATTCGTATGCCATGGTCCCCCTCACCTTTTGGACCATTTGGGACTTGTTCTAAGGGGTTTTGTGGAGTTTGGGACACTGAGCTATAACATAAGACGGGAGACACTTGAAATGCCATAACTTCGAAAAGATACACTTAAGTGCCAATTTTAGAGTAAAGTGGAACACTTTGTTGCCACTCCGGCAAAATCTGGCCAAATCGGCGACGTGGCAATTTTACGGCGAGTTGGACACAAAACGACGCGTTTTGCATGCCGACGTGAGAGAAAATGCAAAAACAACGCCGTTTTGTATCTTATGTATAAATAATTAATATAAAAAATTAATTAACTTAAATTAAAACTTAATTTTATTTTAAAAATTCTAAAAATTTAAAAACTTAAAATTTAAAAACTTAAAAATAAAAAAAAAATTAAAATTAAAAAAACTTAATATTAAAAAACTAAAATTTAAAAAAAATAAAAAAAAATAAAATTTTAAAAATTAAAAAATTAAAAACTTAAAATTTTAAAAATTAATATTTAAAAACTTAAAATTAAAAAAAAATTAAAATTAAAAAAAAAACTTAAAATTAATATTAATTAATATTAATGAAAATTAAAAAAACTTAAAATTAAAAAAATTGAAATTGAAAAACTTAACATTTAAAAACTTAAATTTAAAAAACTTAAAATTTAAAAATCTTAAAATTAAAAAAATTAAAATTGCCACCTCAGCCGCCCTTCGCCCCCTTTTAAAAAAAAAAAAAAAGTTTTAATTTTATGTTTTTTAAGTTTTTAATTTAATTTTTTTAATTTAATTTTTTAAAATTTTAAGTTATTTTACTTTTAATTTTTTAAAATTTTTAATTTTTTTTTAATTTTAAGTTTTTTAAATTTTAAGTTTTTTAATTTTTTAATTTAATTTTTATTTAATTTTAATTTTTTAATTTCAAGTTATTTGATTTTTATTTTTTTAAAATTTTATGTTTTTTAAATTATAAGTTTTTTAAATTTTTAGTTTTTAAATTTTAATTTTTTTAAATTTAATTTTTTTAATTTTAAGTTTTGTAAATTTTAAATTTTGAGTTTTTTTAAATTTTAAGTTTTTTAATTTTAAGTTTTTTTTAATTTTTAAGTTTTTTTTAATTTTGAGTTTTTAAATTTTAAGTTTTTTATTTTTAAGTTTTTTTTAAATTTTGAGTTTTTAAATTTTTTTTTTTATTTTTTTAATATTTAAATAAAATTAATCTTTAATTTTAGTTTAATTAATTTTTATATTAATTATTTACACATCGACACAAAACGACGTCGTTTTTACATTTTCTCGCCACGTCGGCATGCAAAACGGCGTCATTTTGTGTTTAAGTCGCCGGAAAATTGCCACGTCACCCATTTGGCCGGATTTTCGCCGGAGTGGCACCTAAGTGTTCCATTTAACTTCAAAACTGGCACTTAAGTGTACATTTTCAAGTTATGGCACTTAAGTGTCCCTCGCTTAAAGTTATGACTTGGGCTTATTCTTTTCGCCGGTTTTGTGTGCACAAAATTGGCTGAGGATTGAGCTGAAACAAGTGGGGCCTTGCTAAGGGGACAAAGGAGATAGGAAGGGAGACTTTTGGGGCCAAGGGGTCCTTCCTACTCTTGCAACTAGCCTTTCTTCTTCAGTAGGCCTTGCTTTCCCCATTGTTGGACTTGTGAAGCTCTTAAATTTGCAGAGAAGCCAAGCTAGCCACCCTCCTTGCCGTCGCACGTCCACCCGAAGCCGCCGGAGTCCATCGCGTCGTCGTCGCGCCCGCGTGCCGTTCCGCTTCAACCGCAACCCCAGCCCATCCCCCGAAGCCTTCGAACCACCGTCCCTGGCCATCGGAACCACCGGCCGCCCATCCTACCGTCAGAAGCCACCGCCTGCCCACTTAGCAGCCTGTCTTGTCGTTTCCAGCTCAACCCGTCGCCTAGCCCTCTCTCTCAGCCCATCAAGCAAAGTCAAAGCCCTCAGCCAGCCGTGAGCCTTCGAGGCCCATTTTGGATCGCTTCCGGCCTTGTAGGATTTCGCCGCTTCGAAGTTTGTCGCCCGTCTTCGCATTGCTGTCGTCGTGAACTCACCGGATCGTGAAACGGTGAATTTACTCACTAAACTCTGCTTATGGAGTTAATGATGCTTAAGGATTGATTAGTTTAGACTAAGTATGGTTTATGTGGTTAGTTAGAACGGATTAGCGATTTAATTACTCGTTTATGCATGTTAGGTGGTTAGATTGACTTAATTAGCGACTAGATAGGTTGTATTATTTTTCTAGATAGGTTTGGAATTTTTTCCAGGCTCATTTCGGTATTTAATTAGGCTTTTTCAACCTAAGTTTCTATTTATGGTATTTAATTGTATTTATTTAATTAATTTTGGTATTTATTTAATTATTTATTATTTTCCGAAAATTATACCGGAATAATTGATGACGGAAATTTCGTGTTGATTGCAATGGTATGCTTGGTTTATTTAATTGAGTGTTAATTTGTGCAAATTGAATGGAATTTATAATTTTGGTATTTATTCCAAAATTGAGTAATTTCGGTATTCAATTAGAAAATACTGGGCGTCGGTTTACAATGCCAAAAATGTCCTCGTGGACTATTATAATTAGTGGGATTTTATAAAAGAAATATATTGAAATTTTGGCTCAGGTCAATCGTATACCCATACACAATTATTTTTATCGAGTATTTTTAACACGGTGAATTATTAGCTTGTGAAAGCATATATTATCAATTTGTGCAAGCATATTTATCATTAGCTTTTGGGACCCTTTGCACGTCAACTTGTAAGAGCAGTATACTATATTGGCCTATATGCTTTGATATGTCAACTTGTGACCCTTTGCATGTCAGCTTGTGAGAGTAGTATACTATATCAGCCTATGTGCTTTGATTCATTAACTTGTGAGAGTAGTATACATTATTAGCTTGTGTGAGCTAAGATCGTTCTATCAGCTTGTACGAGCACGATCTATATATCAGCTTGAGCGAGCTACTATCTATTTATATCAATTTGTGAGAGCTATGACCATATATTGCAGCTTGTGTGAACAATGGTGATACCAAGGGGATTGTTATATGGTATTGAATTGATAGA
Organism: Eucalyptus cloeziana; assembly: GCA_014182715.1. Classification (NCBI taxonomy): domain Eukaryota; kingdom Viridiplantae; phylum Streptophyta; class Magnoliopsida; order Myrtales; family Myrtaceae; genus Eucalyptus; species Eucalyptus cloeziana. The sequence goes on from CM024640.1 coordinate 6,049,431, forward strand.
TAGTACTTTTGGTATCGAACTAAGCTGATTGACTGAGCTAATCGATGAATTGAATTGAATTGATTGGTTGAGAATATGAGTTGTACTCACTTGCAGGAAGGAACTGAGGCAAAGGTAAGTCCCCTGTCTTATATGTGCTTAAACAGCCTTTAGGCGTATTTCCTTCCTAATCGGGGTTTAAGGAGTGAACTTGCTGAGACATTATTTTACCCCGTCATGGGCTAACATTTTCAGGTCCTTAGATGGCGGTTCCCCCTGAGCATTTTGGTCAGCCCAAGAAAGTCACCTAATAGGTTTCTCTAATTCCTCTTCCTAGGGGCCAAGGAGCTTGAGTCTACGAACTTGTGAGATCCATTGTCTAGGTTGATGCGGATCTACCTCGGAGGATACCCCATCAATTCAGATCGCGGTATTGTCGTGGGCGAGATGGACCCAAAGAAGGTCCCCTACCAGAGTCTAAGATCCCTATGTCGGTGTTAGAGATTGTTTTTGGCGAGGGTACGGCTGACCCTCCCAATGGTGCAATGGTGGACCCGAGTCCCCAAGAGACCCCGAAGTCTTCGGCTGAGGGTTCGAATGTTTAGAGGGCTTGTAGCCTTTTTGTTTTGGTAAACCTTTGTGAATATACTAGTATTGTAAATAAACTAGTCGGTTTTGTATAAATGTGTGTTGTGTGGTTTTAAAATTGCGGCCTCGCTTTTCTATCACATCTTTGTGCTGTCTTGGGATTTATTTATTCGCTTCCGCATGCGCATTAAAATGAATGGGTCGGCAACGCGTCCTGGGACGTCGCAATTTAATCGACCACCGAGGGATGGGCACACGTTCGAAAATCGGGGCATGACACCATCAAATTCAAAGTAAAGGTCAAAATCGTCGAGAAAGGAAAAGGGAGGGGGAGCAGGGGAAGAAACTAAAGGGGGTTTGGCGAAGGGGGGTTGATTGTCAATCACGATTGACAGATGCTTTGATTGAGCAAGGGAAGAAAACGAGGGAGAGGGAGGGGGATTTTGGGGTGGCGTGGGGGACAAGAGGGTGAGAGAAATAAGGGAGAGAAATAATTTTTGGGGGTGAGGGTTTAGAGGGAAAAATGAAAGGAGAAAATAATTTTTGGGAGGCTTTGGAGGGGGGAAAATGAGAAAGGGAAATAATTTTTTAATGATAAAGTTATTCTATTTTTTGTTAAAAATAAATATTCCCAAAATGATCAAATTTCATAAAAAAAAAAAGAAAAGATATGACCTTCTACTCAAATTCTAAAAGATATGATTTTTTCTACTCAAATTCTTTCTTTTTGATAGGAATCAATAATAAGAAATATTGAAATCCGATTGGATTTCAGCCAAATATTGAATGTTAAATAATGATAAATTTTGTTCATTATAAAAGATAATAGATTTATTTAAATAAGTTGATTCTATTCTTTTGTTAGATATTAGTTTCATCCATATTTTTTGTTAAAGTTAAAAACATGTTCCCAATTATGGGTAGATATTAACTATGAATATGTCTTTCAAATTTCCTATGAATAGATTTATTAATATTATTAGTGTAAATTCATTGTAAGCTCTTTTTTATTATTCATCTTCTTCTCAAGACCATTGAATCGGCGACGCGCCGGCCGTTGGTGGGCAGGGCTTGCAGGCCAACCCTTGCCGAGGATATTCATTTGACGTTCTGCACATGGATGTTCTTCTAACATCCTGGAATTTAACAAAGGAGAGATGAAATTTTTCGAGAGAAATGTAAGGGCATCACGGGTTGGGGATGAGCATGGCGTGGGCGTCGAGCATGGGGAGGAAGAGGCCGTTTGCGGGCCCTAGGATCTCTCTTCATTGCCATTCTGATAGCCCTCGCCTAGGGCCAGCGAGGATGTTCTCATTCCATGGATGTTATCTTAATCCTATGAAAGTTGCTACGTTGCAATAATCACTTATGAAGAATGCAACTTTTTTGGTGATCATGGAATTGTGTAATGTCTTGAGGGTGAGATGGTTGGAATAAATGAGTCCATTATCAATTTCCAATGGACAGAAGGTTAGTGATTAGATTAAGGATCATCTGCACTTCTCACTTTGAGTGGTTGTCTAAAGCACATGATAAGTACAAGCTGTGTTGCTCTCTATGAGCAATGTTTTCCAATGGTAGAATTTCAACTCTTGTCTTCGGCGCTCTTCTACCAATTTAGTCATGTCTTTCTTCATTTTCCACTTAAATTGATGTAGATGTTTTGTTTTGAATTATGCATGCATCCATGCCTTCTTCCTGGCTTTGTTTTAAATAAATCCTCTGGTTCGATGATAAGCGAAAATGTGGGAAATTTATGGAAAGTTTGAGCCTTTTCACAATACATTTGTAAAAATTAACCTGCTACCTTGCTTTATTGTATGTTATTCTCAAAGGTTAACACTTGTTGCGGCAGGTGATTGTCAATTCGGGGGGAGTTGTCTTCTTTGGGCTATTTAATCTGCCTAGTATTGGAGATGCATTTCCAAAGGAAGCTGTTGCTGTTATAAAGATAACATCATCTAGGATGGCCACGCAATCCGAACACCTAGGCTATGAATTTGCGAAGTGGTTGGGCATCCAAACTCCTCAGGTTGTTTTGTAGGATAAAACATACTCCCTAGGCAATGATACTATCTCTTGCAAAGACAAACAGAATTTTAACATGTTGTAGTATTGCCGAGAGTCATTCATAATTCGCCCCGAATGGCTTCAAATAAAAAGAAGCTGCAGAGCAAGCAAAAATGACAACAATTTCAGAGAGAGATGATATTGGTGAAGTGACATGTGCAGAACTCTTGGAAGCTCTTGAGCTCGGTCGATGCCTTCTTCTGATGAGGTGTGCCTTACATTAAATTTGAATCTTTAATCAAGTTCCTCCATGTTGTTCCATGGAATATTCTTTGATTGGCTTACCTCACAATATTGGATATTTTGGTAGATTGAGTTTTTGTTTTACCATATGAGTCTCAGTTGTTTTGGTTCTTCATTATCTTATCACCAGATTATGGTCTCCATCCAACGCACAATGTGCTTCTTTGATCCTTCCATGGCCATAAGAGAGAGCATGAGATAACATGAAATTTCTCCGAATGCCTCCAGCATTAAATTTTTTTTCCACTTAAATTGATGTAGATGTTTGTTTTGAACAGTTATGTACATGGTTCTTCGTTAATGGAAAGTTCAGCTACATTTGACTCTTGGGAACAGAAAAGACGTGGTCTTGGGACCTTGTGATCGGAAATGAAGACAAACTTACTTGTCGTCCGCTACGTTGGCGGGGAATTCCTGCCAATCTTTGCGAGCGCCAGTCGCCGCCAAGGCCATGCCCTCGCCAACCCTCACCAACGGCTGGCGCTCACTGGCCCTTCCCAAGTTCGATGGTCTTGAGAAGAAGACGAACAGGGGACGAAGAAGATGATAAATAGTGCAACTATTGACCCAAAATAAAATAAAAATAAAAAAGAACAAGACAACCGAATTTTTTTAAAAAAATGGACAAATATACCCCTAATCGGGCCACCGGAATATGAATCGAAAATGCATCTATTCACCGGCCAGCGAGTGAGGTCCTTTTTTTAGACTAAATGACCACTTTGGGTCCTTATTTGAGACAAACTTCACTCCAGGTCCTCTTTTGAGAAAATGAATATACTTTGGTCCTTATTTGAGATTTTCCCAATTTCCTATTAATAGATTTATTAATATTATTAATGTAAATTCATTGTAAGTTCTTTTTTATTATTTATTTATTTGTGAATTTGAATCAAATTAATTAAAAATAAAAATCTTCATTTAATATATAACATGTCCCAACATGTCGAAATTCTCCATTTTTGAAAAATAATGTGTCGGCGTGTCGTGTCGTGTCGTGTCGCGTATCCGTATCACGTGTCGATGCTACTTAGTTCTTGCCTACATCATTGGTATTTTGACTACTTTGCTGTTTAATACTTAGTAAAGCCATTTTCTTGATATGATATCTAGGTGGAGGCTTTTACCTAGCTCTATCACATAAACTAAAGCAAAAGTACACCACAAGTATCAAAATTTAACACAGTATCAAAATTTAACACCGGTGGACACTTCAAGTCTGTAGGGTGACGTTCCTATTTCTTTGTTTTTTTATTCTTTTGTTTCCCTAAATAAAAAAAAAAAAAGAGCAAAAATCCGTTTAATAACGTTGGTTAATTTTTTACTTCCCAACATAGAAAAATGACCAGGGAATAAATTAGGAATTGAAATAAGAAGTAGAAAAAGGTAATTTATTGTTCCTAATTCTAGAAATAAGTCTTTTTCTTTTATTCTTTTTTTTCTTTTCTTCTTCTTCCTCTTCTAATCGGCTGGTGGAGACTTGCCGCCTACTGCCACCTGCCGCTAGCCCCCACTGACCGTCGGCTGCTGAAATTCTATAGCATAAAAAAAATTGTTAGTCGTATTAAACACATTCCTTTTTTATATTCCAAGAATAAAAAAATAGTTACCAAAAGTGTTTTACTCAAAATTGTTTTAGGGAATAGAAATTGAAAAAAAAAAACTATTTCTAAAAAAAATTGTTTCCTAAATCAGAAATATTACTAAATGCACTCTTAAGTGCCAAAACTTGCAAAAGATATACTTAAGTACAACTTTAAAAAAAAAAAAAAAAATGGATAATTGAGTGCCAACTCCAACGAAAGTAATTGCAAATCCAATGTAGCATTATTTTAAGAATAAATATGGTCTATGTGGCTTGCCAAAATCATCTACTCTATAATTGATGTGCAAAATGACATTGTTTTGCCTCAAATTTGATTTTCAATTTATATATATATATATATATATTAATTCAATTCAATTAAAAAACTAAATTTAATAGGGAAAAAAAAAGAGGGAGGCAACATTCAGCAAGGGCCTCCACAGCCCTCATCACCATTGCCCCACCATTACTAGAACCCCACCATTACTAGAAAAGGCCGACGATGATGGGCGAGGATGATGGGGCGAGGATCGTAGGTGAGGGCCTATGGTCCTTGCCCAGAAGGGCATCGGGCCCTAGCAAACATCATTGACCTAGTGACCCTAGCCGACCGTAGGCCAACCATCCCCCATTGTCACCGGCCCTTCGGCAATGGTAGGGTAGGCAAGCTGAGGGCTATGGGCCATTGTTAAATGCTACCCGCCCGCTTTTTAAACTTAGTTTTTTTAATTTATTTTATTTAATATTTATATTAAAAATTAAATTTGAATGTAAACGATATCATTTTAGGCTTATTTAGCCCACGTCAACGCCACATGGATAATTTTGTTTTAAAAAAAAATTGTCTCGCCAACCGGAAAAATTGTTCTCAAGGTTTTTTTTTTTTTTCCTCCAATTTTGACACTTAAATGTATCTTTTAGAACATCATTTGGCCTCCAACACTTCATAAATTAAATCAATTTTGTGTGAATGAGATGGCCAAAGTAATAGCAGATTATGTCCCCTTAGTGCGTCGAACATGATGCCGTAGTGAACATTATTAGAATCACGCAACACGGTCCTTAACTTGTTGGTCCGACATGACTTGTTTAATCTCATTTGATATAACATTTAAGACTTCACTGATTATAATTAAACATTTAAATCTCAATTGACCAACCGATGCAACATTTAGGGCCCTAGCGTATTTAGCCTCACCGTTGGATTTGAAGTTCGGGACACTTTCTTTTAACCTCACTCCAATCCAATCATGTGGTAGCCATGGAAGGACCAATTTTTCTCTTATTAACTTTTTAAAATAGTGGGTTACCTAGATAGACATCACCGATATCTAAATTTGACTTATGATAAATGTTGGTGACATCCACTAAAGGAAAATTAGCCAAGATTAACACAACCCATTATAGAAAGCCAAAAAAAAAAAAAAAAGTGAGAGCAACGATGCTCTCTCCATCGAGGAAACCGGGTGACTCGATGCCGGGTTCCCTTGGAAAATCGTGCCCCTTGGCGTGTTTGCTAGCCCGCCAAGTGAGATTTCTTAAATTAGAAATAACAATAAATCAGCCAAAATAAATTTAGGGTCACTATAAGGAGCGGCACTGGTGCAAAATGGTTTTTCACACTTGCATTCGTAAATGAAAATTCTCGACAACCTAGTGAAATGAGCACGGTTATTAAAATTAGAAGTTGAATGTGTTGGTATCTTTACTTGGCTTATGGAGAAACTTTTTTATGCGTTAAAAGTAAAAATTCAAAATAATATAGATAGATGACTTCCAAAATTCTACATCAAGTAAAACCTATCCTTGTGCAATCAAAGTTAAAAGAGATTGACAAACTTTTTCCTTATAACCTAGGTGTATGGCTTAGAGCATCCAGCAACCTTCAGCCCATGGAACGCTTGTAAACCGCAGGCGAATTTTTTTATTATACTGTTTAAATGCAATACTTTCTGATATTGTGTATGCTAATAAAACATAAAACACTAATTGAGAGTCCACGGTATATATTATCTATGTATAACATATTTACTTTATTTTTCTGTCAATTGCTAAATTATTATTTTAGAGCAATATTCAACCCTTAAAAACACCAATGCTCTCTCTCAGCATTTTTTTTTTTTTTATTTTTTTTTTTTGCTCCTTCCCGTTGTTTAATTCTTGAAAAATGAAACAAGCGATCCGAATTGCACTGTTACTCATGTGAATTAACGGTGCCGTAAGGCTCACGGTGTTCTTAATTTGTCAATGCTAATATTAAAAAGAAAACATGTGATGAGCATGCCTAGTCAAAATACTTACAGTAGACGTGAGCTCAACTCCAATCGATTTGGCATATTGTGTTGATTCTTATCGAGCATAACGATGCGAATCAAGGAGCTCAGAAATCTTTCTCCCTATATAATATAAGTTTGGCATATTGTGTTGATTCTTATCGAGCATAACGATGCGAATCAAGGAGCTTGGAAATCTTTCTCCCTCTATAATATAAGTGGTTGACTTCATTTTAATTACTTAATTGAAAATTAGTTTCATGTATAATATAACTCCAATATTCAACAACAATCACTAGGTTTTAGAAAATTGTCTAAGAAGTCCTAAATTTATTGTATTTTTATTAATTCAATCCTAAATATTTTATTGTGTCAATTGAGTCATAAACATTTTCATGTTTTGTCAATTGAGTTCATCCGATCAATTTTAATTGAAAATCACAAACACGGACAACCATCGTCCTCCATGGCATAGCTGATGTTGGCGTAGATAATTTTTTATAATATTTTAATATTTTACGAATTTTTATTATTTTTTCTTTTTCTTTTCTTCTCTTTTCCTTCTTTACTTTTCTTTTTTTCTTTTTTTCCTTTTCTCTTTTATTCTTTTTTCTTTTCTTTTCTTTTTTCCTTTTTCCCTTCATCGGCCATTGTCGAGTCTCATCAATGGCTAGTAGAGGTCAACGACCTCAAGCGAGGGATGCCATCACCTAGACTCGCAAGGGCTGCCCTCGGCAAATCAAGCAAAGGTCTCCCTCGCCTGGGTAGGCTTGGGCCATCCTTGCTTAGGCTAGTGAGGGCAAACCTCACCCTTGCTAGCCCAAGCGAGGGTGGCACGCTAGCAAAGGTGGCCCTCACTTGAGGCTAACGAAGGGAAAAGGAAAATAAGAGAAAAGGGGGAAAAAAGTAAATAAGGAAAATAGAAGAAAAGAAAAAGGAAAAAAAAAAATCGAAAATAATAAAATATTATTAAAATGTCCATGTCAACTCAAGCTTGGTAACATAGGACGACTGGCTTCAACATTAATAATTTCCAACCAAAATTGATTAGATGCGCTCAATAGGCAACACCCGAAAATGTTTAAGACTAAATTAACACAATTAAAAAGTTTATGACTCAATTAGCAAAAATACAATAGATTTAAGACTTTTTTGACAATTTTTCCAATGGAATTCTATAGAGGGGAGGGAGCAAGAGGGGGCAAAACCGAAATTGTTGAATTAAAACGTGCTATAGTTACATATAGAAAATAACATGGTATACAAAAAGTGAAATAATGGTATTTATTTTCATTGTTGATTAGAAAATTAACGAGGAGAAATATTAAACAAAAAATTTAAGTCGAGTACTTTCAATTTATCTTAAGAGACTTAATTTTTTTAAAGACAAACTAATTATAACAGTATTATATCACTTAAGTAAAGAACTAAATTTTATCAGAGATCGTGAGTCTTTACTTGTATATATTAGAAAAGGTTATTTTAAGGACATATATTTCATACCTATCATTAATCGCAAGAGTGAATAAAATGATTTTTTTATTAACGTTTATATAAAAGGAAAAGACCAAATAGTAATAATAGTTAGTAAAAATATAAAAGGGAAGGCCACATCTTTACATGAAATTTGAGAAATTAGCCAGCAGTTTAGGGAGACTAGGCAGTATTACCAGTCCTAAGAAGTTTACTGATTAGTCCTTGGGCATGTTATGATAAATTGCAATAGACTAAAAGATAAAGAATCATGCATGTTAATAGAAAAAATAAGTGATCATGCATGTTAATGGAAAAATAAGTGATCTCCTAGAAAGAAGAATGCTAAAGAAAGAGAACTATTTTTCGCAAAAGCTGCTTTTAGTTGCGCCACAAAAGGTGTCCTTTTTTAAGGACTTTTTTTTTTTAACATCAGATCACATATATTACGTCGATTTTTAGTACATCACAACAACAATGCTTCTAAAATGTCTCGCATAAATTGAAAATATGTATGGATTGACAAAATTTAAAAGAAAATTTTCCTCTCGTAGTAGATAACATTTGAACTTTAGATATCTTTATTTTCTTTTGCATGATTTTTTGAGTCCTAAAAACTTAGAGGTTTAATGTAATTCCGATAACTTCCCACATAAAAAAATGGTCGATATTGATATTGGAAAATAAGATGTGCCTTTTGGTCTTCTCTAGTGTTTCGGTTGCTTTGTGTTCAGTCACGTACAAGTACATGCATGCCGCATTTTCCTCTTTTTAGTAAGGGACTTTGCAGAAAGGGTTTAAGAATTCGTTTTTCGAATCAGAGTCGGATGCATCATTCATTTTTTGACTATGGCAAATGACATTTCAAGTGGGAACAACCTCTTTTGGTCGAGAAAATATTGGCCGCCCCTCACGTTTCAGCGTGGCAAATAAGAAGGTGGTAGAAAGACGACACGTGTCCTCTTGTGGGACTCACACTCTAGACAAATTGAGGAGAAAATCTGGCGCCATTTTGAAAAATTTTCTCTCTCTGCCCTCCCTCTTTCCAACCGACGGACCACCGCACGGGACCGGCGAACCACCGTGCTCGTCCATCCCTTGCTCTTTCTCTCTCGTCGCATCTCTCTCTGCCCTCCCTCTCTTCGACGGCAAACCACCGCACAACCGTTGAACCACCGTGTTGCCCCTCCAGCTCTAGATCCTGCGCCGGCTCGTCCTATACGGTGGAACCTCCTCTCCAGTTCTGCCCGCCACCGGTCGCTCGCCCGACCTCCTTCCTCGAGTCCGCAATCGTTCTCTCCAACGTCCAGGTAATTTCTCGCTTTCGCTTTTCTCCCTCCTCCTATTTTTTTTTTTTTTTTTTCTCCCTCCTCCTAATTCTTTGCTGTGTGGATTCGAGCATGGGTGCTCTAAGCTTTGGGCCCTTCTCCATCTACCGTAGAGATTTCAAGGAACATATTAGTGTCTCAAAAAACATTTTCGCGCATAATCTTCTGTTCTTTCCTTCTAAAATGTCCGTCAGGCTAAGACCTGACTCTTCTTCTTGTCCTGGGGCAGTGTTAGAAATTTATATATGCGCGGAAGTATGGTTTTGGTATTAGTTATAGTTGTTGGTTAGTGATGTGTGCAAGTGTATGGTATTAGTTTGTAGAGGATGGACAAGGGACAAGATAGGATAATTGAAAGATAAAGAACATGGGATATAATTTATCTAGTTGATGGAAATGAATAGTACAAGATATTTTGGTATAATGGAGGAGTATTTCATGACATTGAAACCATCTTAACTCTACTCCTCCACACGTGGAGGTCTAAACCTCACACACACAAATGAATGAACTACAAGCCTATTTATAGGCATGAGTCACCGCTTAGTACAACATTCTAGATTTCTATAGAATGTTTTCCTCTTAGGCTTAATCTAGAGAGTTCTAGATTGTAGTTTATCCCTCTTCTTCTAGAGAGATCTACACATGTGCTTCTACATTTTTCTCTTTCTTCCAGAAACTTCATCTAGGGAATTCTAGAAGTTTAGCAACTCTAGGAAATTCTAGAAAATGGATCACCATTTCCAACACTCCCCCTTGATCCATTTTCGGGATACTTCGGATATTGTTGTTTGTCCCATGTCTTTTATTCCGTCTTCGTTCCACGATCCCTTGCATTCTCTTGTCGAACCACTTGCACTTGCCTTTGAATATGCATGACTTTTCTTCAACGATGTCCCATATGTCTCGGGGCATCAAAATGTTCTTAGTTGTAGTTGTTAGCTTGGACTCGGGCTCTGGCTCCGGCTTTAGTTCTGGCTCTGGCCCGGCTCGGCTCTCTTGGCTCTCGCTCGGGCTCGGCCTTTGATTCTGGCTCTAGCTCCGGCTCGCTCCTGGCTCTCGCTCGGGCTCTGGCCTTTTTAGTTGAGGATGGTGAGGACAAACGCCCAACACCAACCAAACACCTGGCTCTGATACCATGTTAGAAATTTATATATGCGCGGAAGCATGGTTTTGGTATTAGTTATAGTTGTTGGTTAGTGATGTGTGCAAGTGTATGGTATTAGTTTGTAGAGGATGGACAAGGGACAAGATAGGATAATTGAAAGATAAAGAACATGGGATATAATTTATCTAGTTGATGGAAATGAATAGTACAAGATATTTTGGTATAATGGAGGAGTATTTCATGACATTGAAACCATCTTAACTCTACTCCTCCACACGTGGAGGTCTAAACCTCACACACACAAATGAATGAACTACAAGCCTATTTATAGGCATGAGTCATCGCTTTAGTACAACATTCTAGATTTCTATAGAATGTTGTCCTCTTAGGCTTAATCTAGAGAGTTCTAGATTGTAGTTTATCCTCTCTTCTTCTAGAGAGATCTACACATGTGCTTCTACATTTTTCTCTTTCTTTCAGAAACTTCATCTAGGGAATTCTAGAAGTTTAGCAACTCTAGGAAATTCTAGAAAATGGATCACCATTTCCAACAGGCAGTCACTGGACTGGTAGATGGAATTCTTAAATTCCTTGTTGTGTTTGCAGGATGTATTAAAGAAAGGGACTGGTGGATGGAAGAAAGTGAGGTAGCCTAAGATTAGCATTTGCCAATTTAGTCATTTTGATCAATTTTGATCGGAAATTGCTGTTTTTACATTCTAAATCTAGTTATTAGCATCATGGCTTGTTGCATTACGGCATGTTAAGTGTGCTTAGGGAAAAATTTATCTCTGCACGTACAGCACAGTGACCAGTTAAATTACTAGATACAGGTAGGATTTACGGAGGAGGGAAAGGTGCTGGCACTGGATCTCGAACTTTATAATAATGCTGGGAATTCTCTCGACCTGTCTCTCGCCGTCCTTGAGCATGCCATGTTTCATTCTGATAATGTCTATGAGATACCCAACATGAGGGTCATTGGAAGGGTTTGCTTCACTAATTTGCCTAGTAACACAGCATTCCGAGGTTTCGGTGGTCCACAGGGCTTGCTTGTTGCCGAAAACTGGATCCAGAGGATAGCGGTAGAGCTGAACAAGAGCCCAGAAGAGATAAGGGTAACTTATACCGTTGTTCCTCGGTTTACTCTTTTCCTGGTTTTTTTCTCTATGCTTTCTTTCTACTTACTCTCAAATTTCCCTATAGGAAATTAATTTTCTAGGCAACGGGTCGATAACACACTATGGACAATGAATTCAGCACTGCACGCTAGACCCTCTCTGGAATGCACTGAAAGAGTCATGCAACTTCTCGAATGCTCGTAAAGAAGTCAACCAATTCAATCTGCAAAATCGATGGAATTTGTATTGTTTGGAAGTTTTTTAGTAATATAATCTTTAAAAAAAACATTAGAATAAGTTTTCCTAAATTTGGTTAAATATGAAAATATTTTATTAATATGGGTCAGATTGGGTATCGAACACCTTGCTCATTGTTGGGTCAAAAATTTACATTAAACATAAATGGGCAGCAAGAGAATTTGTTTCTGCTCTTGATCTTGTTATTTCTCCTGACAACTCATTTAATATTGATAGTTTTCTTCGTCAAGATGCGCCATGTTTATAGTGGTTTTCTTATGGTTTCTTTAGGCAGGTGCACTTTTTCATAATTATACAGATGGGACTGTTTTAGTTACGCATGGTGGTGTAGAGATGGGTCAAGGTTTGCATACAAAAGTCACCCAGATTGCTGCGTCTGCCTTCGACATTCCTCTCTCTTCCGTCTTCATATCAGAGACCAGTACTGACAAGGTAGTAATGCCACTCATCCAATAAGCAAAAGAATCTTATTATCTGTTTTAGGTCATTGATGCTTGCTTTGTGGCAGAATCTTTCGACTTGAGTTGTGCAGCTCATTGGATGAAATACTTTATCTTGTAGATGTGAATATACGTCACCGCTATTAAATTCATCCAAGCCGCTATTTTGGGCTAATTTTGTCAAAAATACTTCTTTTCCAATGGTATATTCTGCAATGCCTTGTTGTAATCTTGTATAAATCCTTGCGATATAGGTTCCCAACGCATCACCAACAGCTGCGTCTGCAAGTTCTGATATATATGGTGCTGCAGTTTTGGATGCATGTGAGCAGTTAAAGGCACGAATGGCGCTAGTTGCTGCGCGGAAGAATTTCAGTTCTTTTGCTGAGGTATATCCATTGTGCTGAGACAATGTGAAAATCATATTAACATGGACAAGTACTGAACTTAATATGTAAGAACTTCTCTATATGAGTTTCTTAACCGCTATAGTTCGACTCAATCTGCTAATCCACTCAATTTTTTGGTCCGAATCACAAGTTTAAATATGAAGCTGCTAAAAGCTGTTTGCTTATTAGATTCTGCATGTCTTTGTCCTCTGATACCTAACAAGAATGGCTTGTTTTATAGGATATTCTGGAATCGTCACAACATGCGCTGGTACCTGTTTCTGTAGTTAGTTTAATGGAGGAAGAGCTAGTGTCCTCACAAGAGTTTTTTTTTTTTTGTTGGTTTCTTATATTATGCTCTTATTTGATGCAAAAGCTAGCAACATAGCATCAAAAGTAGATCAGCAGCAAGAAATTCATTGAATATCAGGAAATGATGGGTGTTAGAAAGTCCAATCCAAAAGCTTAAGCTGTTATATATGACTCATTGTCAAGTGATTTAGGACAATATTTCAATGATACGGCCAAAGGAATAAGAAAATGAATAGGAGCAGAGGATACTGAAGTGGGAATACCCAACATTGTTCATGTCCATCAGCTTCTCCCTAAACTATTTAATGGCCCTAAAGACACTAAACTAGATGACACGACAACTGCACTTGATAAAGCATCTAGGCTGAAGTGATGTGAGGAAATGAAACATTTGCACTAGAGCGAGAAGATGATGCGAGTTCAGGCTGTCTGGATTTTGATACATAATCTGCTCAATTGAGCATTCAAGACTTGAACAGGGAAGAATCACTGTTCACTTATAGGCGAAACTTCTATACTTCCGATTTAAAACTTGTCGGATGACCCAGATAACTAGGCCGTACTAGTAGCTCGACCAGTTCAGGAGGCTGGAAGAAGACTAATTGTCATGACTCATTCACCAGATCTTGCTTCTTACATACAATAATTAGCTCGATTAATAAGAGAAGCCGACATCGCTCCAGGATGGAAATCACACACAGTAGACTGCTTACCTGAGATCGAAGATTCTCCGTCTTGTCGAGCAGAAGCTTAACTTCCTCACCTCGATCCAGAACCTACATGACAGAGCAACATAAGTCTGACATTACACGCCGATTTCTCATAGTTTCAACTTAGTGGTAGAGTATAGCACAAGGTATGCCGACTCACCTTTTCTATATACTCCATCATAACTCCTTTCACTTCTGATGCCTGAGCTTTCACTTTGGCAAGTTTGCTGATCTCTTTGGGATGATCTGCGCAGTACTGCATTTGCTCCTTCAGTTTAGGCCTATGTCAAAGCTCCGATCAGCATATCCTGTGATGTAGCACAAAGAAGTCACATTCATGGACTTACGAAGAGATGGCGATGTTTACCCGAATTCTCTGTCCAAGCTATGGGCCACTGCGGTCGTGGCTTTTCCTCCGCCATATCTGTGAGTAACTCGTCCTCAATTCTCTCGAGAAAGGCCATCGGAATCTGATGGCCGATGGACTCAACTGCCATGACGCAGTATGCTGCGGAATTGAGATGGCCAAGTCAAGTTTGTCCAGGGAAAACTGTAAAAAACGCGACCACAAGTAGCCTTCACACGTAGCTCGGAGCTATTGCAGCTACAAGAGAGACAACCAGCTACGAGAGAGAGAGAGAGAGATCATACTGAAGCTCCTGTCCATGAAGTAGTTGAATGTGTGGCCATCGCAGGTGTAAGTGAAGTGGTCGGTGCTGGGAGGGAGCTTCTGGAGGCACTGCAAGGCTATGCCGGCGAACTTCCCACCGAACTCACCGTACTCTCTGCTAACACCGCAGTGCCTCGAGCCACGAAGCTGTAGATCAGCGATTGGCGACCCATGTTTTATCGTCTCTTGAATTCGACGGGAACGGAACAAGAGCTTGATAGCGCAACGACAGCACTCCAACCTCCACAACGAGAACGAGAGATCACGCATCCATTTTGCAGAGAAGTCACGGTACCGCCACCGTATCCATGCACTCCTCTGAAGTTTTTTTACCCTCTAGGAAGAAGAAGACATGCAGTCCCTAAAGTTGCGTAGTTTCTTCAATGTGATCATCAACTACTTATCCTGTTTAAGTACTTGAATTTATGCATTTCTCTTGATCATGTCAGTCGCCGTTTGGTTCCGGTCGATTAAAATGAATGCATCTGGTAGAGGTAAAAAAACCCGATGTGGAATAAGGTTAGTCCAATCCCAAAAAATCATTTTGTGTGATCAGATTGTAGCTACAATGGCCCAAAAATAAGTCTGAGTAAATGACTCATCATTCCATAGTGGCAATGTTTCACTTAGTGATAGAGATTTTGGCTAGGCATCAATCGACCCGCGAGTCGTTGACTTCAGTTTGTTGGAAATGGAGACGGATGAACTTAATTGGAAAAACTATATGGGCTCAATGACTCAATCACCTAAAACATAAGTTTGGAAAAAACTACATTGAAGCAACGATATAAGTGGGTTACTAAGTAATGATTTGTTGGTATCTCTAAGTCCAGACATTCCGTGCATGGTGTGAGAATCTTATAATAAACGTTTCGAAAAAGCAATTGAGAGGGTTGCGCTTTCGACGCAAAAAGTAGTGAGGACGAGTAGAAAAGGTAGTATGGAGTTGATCCCTAATCTCAATGAAACTTCCAGGAAGCAAACAATGGAAAGAGACGTTTAGGCTGCCACTTAATAGGGGTGAGTATGGTCCGGGTTGGGCCGATCCACCCCCTAACCTTAGGAAGAACCTACACAGTCCTGGTCCTCAATTATTGGGACCGAGGACCGACCCTATTAAGCTTCGGACCGAGGACCGGACCGACCCAATGGGTTCAGTTTGGTTCAGGTCAACCCTAGGACCAATTGATAATTTTTTATTTCATTTTTTGTACTCCTTAAAAAAACAATTGAGGACCGGACTAACTCAATGGGTTTAGTCCGGTTTCAAGGTCAACCCAGAACCAGCAAATAATTTTTTATTTCATTTTTTATACTCCTTGAAAGGGCAACCGGGATTGTACCTACCCAATGGGTTCAATGATGAGCGAGGTCAATTAAGAAAGGCAAGCGAAAAGAACAAATACTAGAGGAGGATGTCATAAGGTGCCTTTTTGGACACCGTGAAGACTCCTCACAAAAATATTTTCCTCATTCGTAAATTATGACTATTGACGCCGTAAAAGCATTAAAAACCTAAGTTATTAAAGAACAATGTTAAATTACTTGAACTCCACACTAAATAGCTGTTTAATGTTGTTGACGCCGTTTATTTTAGGGTTTTTTCTATATAAAAATTATATATATAAATATATAGTCGGGGTTGGTCCGGGTTGGATCGACCCGGAACTCTCGTGACCAAGGATCGACTCGCACAGTGCTGGTCCGGAAATTCCAGGACCAAGGACCGACCCAGCCTCCCCGGGGAACCGAACCAAGACTCCGCAGGTTGGGCCGGTTCGTGGTCGGTCTAGGATTGACCCCTGGACCGATGCTCACCCCTACCACTTAACCCCACCTTTGCCTAACAAACATCCTATTGCTTGCATAAATCAGTTGTGTCCAAAATCAATTTTTGGGCACATATAGCCGACAACACAATTGGGCCCAAAAGTGGGCTTAGAAATGGGCCATACGGTTGCGGCCCACTTCAATCGGTGTCCGAAAGCATAATTAGGGTTTTTTTTCTTCTTCTTTTTGGTTTTGTGAGAGTGAAATGTAATGTGCATGCTTTGAAAAAGTTAGTAGAGTCGTGGACATGAATTATTAAAAATAATAATAATAATTTGAGATTGGCAAGTAGACAGTGAGCAATTAAACGGGTTTGGAGTTGGCATAAACAAATTCTTATCTTTAATAGGATAGCCTGTTTATGATCGGCAAATACCATGCCTTATATGGGGGTCAACCACTTAACCAGTTCAAACACAAATCAACGCGCTTAATTTATCATATAAAAGTGGACAGAAAATTAAATATGCTTTACCTCATTTGATACTATGTGTTTAGAGATTATTTTATCCTTAACAATTCATTGACATAACACTTGCAATAAAAAGTCAATAACATATCTTGATCTACTGACATAAGGTGAGATTACTTAAATTGTCTAAAAGCATATTTGAGCATATTAAGCTCGTTAACGATATAAAAGGCGTAGTGTAGTTTAAACACATATGAACACGTAGTCGTGAATAGGTCTACCTATCGCGTTAAGTCGACCCCTATAATGACAAGTTTGATAATTGTATGAATTGCATCATGTGATCCATTTTATCATAAATGTTATGTTCATGCCAATGCAATTGTATTGAACATGACATATTCAGATTAATATATTCGCATCATACTTCTATTTCAACGTGGCATAACACATCCCGATTTCAAGGGCCTCAAATTCAAAGACTTGTAAATCCCTTCGGATTGGACAAAAACACTATTCGTTGAAGTTAAGGCGCAAACTTTCTTTGGACTTTATGGTTATGATATTATAAAAGAAAAAGAAAATATTAAGAACAAGGGCATCAGATTTTAATAAACTAGTAAGCATAATGTAAAATTTTAAAATAAGATTTTAAAACTAGGGCATGCTTGATTGATGCTAGCATGATTAGATTAATTTCGAATCCGAGGGCCACGACCGCGAATGGCGCTTGAAAGGAAGTCAATTTGTTTGAAATTGAATCTAGGGCAAAAGCAATGTGGCAAGTCTATAAGTTCTTCCAAAAGCTTCTAAGCTCCAAGTGGCAAGCTCCTTATTGGTCCATCTAGATTTGTATTGATGGCTCTTAGTAAATGAAGTGATCCTCCTTATCTCCCCTAATAATTGCTATCCAAGCTGGGCGTGCAGCCCTCTTATCCCAGATGAAAATAGTTTCAAGTAATTTTCGAAATCAGCGTCAATACCTTATTAAATGGGCTTGAAAAATTATAAAATTTTAATATGTTGTAGATAAGACCCTAAATGAAATTTTTGTGAAGAAATCCAAGTCCAATTCGCTCTGTGGAAATAGTAGTAAATCAGCAAAAAATCACTTCAAGTGCCATAAGTTAGCACAAAGGGACACTTAAGTGCCAAAACTTACGAAAGTGGCACTTAAGTGCCACATTCGAAAAGAAATGAATCACTTAAGTGCCATTCCGGTCAAAATCCGGCCAAAATGTTGACGTGCGCAATTTCCGATGAAATAAGTGTAAAACGACGCCGTTTTGCATGCTAACGTGGCCAAATAATATAAAAACGACGTCATTTTGATACCGACGTGGCAATAAATTAATGTAAAAATTAATTAAATTTAATTTAGAACCAAATTTACTTAAATTATTTTAAAATACAAATACAAATATTGAAAAAATTAAAAAAAAACTAAAAATTAAAAAAGGGTGGGGTGGGGAAGGGTCGGCCAAGGTCGCCAAGCCTTGGCCGAGGCCGACGACCTCGGCCGATCGGCGGCAAGGGTCCGCGAGCCCTCACCGGATCGGGTGGGGGCAAGGGCCGCCTCCCCCTCCCTTTTCTTTTTTATTTTTTCTAATTTTTTTAGATTTTTTAATATTAAATTTTTTTTATTTTTAAATGTTTTAAATAAATTTAATTTAATTAATTTTTATATTTTTTTACCACGTCAGCACCAAAATGACACCGTTTTGCACTTACTTCGCCGGAAAATCGCCACGTCGCATTTTGGCTGGATTTTGGCTGAAATGGCACTTAAGTGATCCATTTTGCTCCGATTTTTGCACTTAAGTGTCACTTTCGTAACTTTTTGCACTTAAGTGTCCCTTTATGCTAACTTATGGCACTCCAGGGGTCCGCGCGTTGCAGTAAATTACTTAACACAGCCCAAAAATTTGTCCATCGAGCAGATTCAACGGTTGGAGAGAAATATTCATTTTGAAATCTAAATCTTCACAAAAATTTTTGAAATTTTTATATGTTGTAGACATGGATGTCTTTTAAAACTTTTTTGAAGGAAGCATGTTCAAATTCGAAAGGAAAAATTTTATAAAAAATCGAGAAGGCAATATGGTCGTTGTTTTTACTACATCGAGCAATTTCTATATGGTAATTGATTGGGCCATTGTCCCAACCATTTCATCTCAGAAAAATCTGAAATTTAAGTATGTTATATATTGAGATGTTTTGAACAACATTCATGAAGGAAGTTTTCCAAATTCGAAGTACAAAGAGCTTTGTAAAATTGGAAAATGGCAAAGGTCTAAGGATTTCGAGAATCTGAAGAGCCAAAACTTATAGAACCTTAAGTGGCAAGCTTAAGGAGAAGGGGTGGCGCCCTACTTGATCTTCAAGATCCCTTATCATCATTTTTCTAGGCTATAAGTCACTCCCTACCATTAATGAGCTTATGACTCACCCCCTCTCTTGACGTATAACCATCCAAAATTTAATGATTACATTTCAAGAGTAAAGCTAACGGGGCCAAGTGTCCTACTTAATCATCATGTATTAATAAGCTACCTTCCAAGGGCATTAAATACACCATGGGAAATATCAAGTTAGAAGGCCATCTCTTTGGGTGAGAGTCAATCGAGTCCAATCACAATCAATTATCTTATTTGGCCTGAGGTTCATGCCTAAGCCATGATCAGATAAAGCCGAATGCAATCGGGCTTAACTGGTGAAACCGAGTTTGGATTTCCCCTCTATCGAGAAAAGGCTCGCAACAAGGTCCAAGGGCTAGGCCTTGGATTGGTCGATCGGTCCCCTGGTTGGTTCGCGGGTCAATCTAGGGTCCTACGCCACAATTTATGACCAGTCTGACACTGAATCACGTTGAGTTTATTTGATACATGGTCGGTTTTCAGCTGTCATGTAATCGTGTAGGATCAATTGATCCGCCTCAACTCACGATCGAATTGGATTGGTCCATGATCATCCATGACCAGTACAATGACCTGGCGGAATCACTCGCGAGGAGTACAATTACTGGGCAAGGTTGAGCCACGACCGTCCACCGATTTGTGGTGGTGCGGAATCATCCCACAATCGATCCTTATGGTCGAATAATCTTTCCATGGTCAAATACTCTATAACCAATCCTTGGGTTGCCAATCCCCGAACAAGCTACTCGACTCATGATCGACTCTCAGGCTGGCTCATGGCCCAGTCCCGCCATTGGCATACCGATGTTTAGCCTACTAATCGGGCCAAATAAGGGTCGAAATCGAGAAAGTTACATCTTATTGGGCATTTGGGGTTTGAGTAATCTTCGTAATAATGACTATATTAATTAGGGGACACCTAAGCCTTATAATTCAACCTAGCATTAATGCACTATGGTCCAAGAGCATTTAATGCGTCTTTATCCCAATTCAAGAAGACTCTAGATGACTTACTCCTCAAGTTTGGCATGCAGCCCCTTCCTCTCCAAGTTTGGCATGTGACCTCCCATTCTAAGTTGAAGAACAGTTTCAATCAACTTTCAAAATCAGTGTCATTACCTTATCAAATGGGCTCGAAAATTATAAAATTTTAATATGTTGTCAAGAAGAACTTAAGAAACATTTTTTATGAAGAAAACTTAGCCAAATTAATGCCGTGGGAAAAGCAGAAATTCACTGAATGCAACCCAAGAATTCGTCCGTTGAGCATATTCAACGGTTAGAGAGAGAGACTCATTTCAAAATCAAAATCTTCACAAAAATCTTTGAAATTTTAATATGTTGTAGATATGGATGTCATTTAGAACTTTCATGAAGGAAGCATGATTAAATTTGAAAGGGAAAATTTTATAAAAATTCGAGAAGGCAACCTGGTCATCTTTTCACTACATGGGACAGGTTCCAAACGGTGAATGATTGGGCCTTCGTCCCTACCATTTGACCTCAAAAACAATGAAATATAAGTATGTTTTAGATCAAGATGTTTAGAACAACTTTCCTGAATGAAGTTTCTTTAAATTCGCACCAAAAAAATCTGCATAAAATTGGCAAATAGCACAAGTTTAGTAATTTTAAAAATCAAATATGGCAGTCTTAATTGGAAAAAGGAGGCGTCCCACTTAGTCAATAAGCATTAATTGTCAGGCAACCTTACCTTTGAAGTTTTCAACTAAGTCCTAAGTTAACTTGGACACTTCATCCCGGCATTGAATAACTAGAAGCCAAATGTAATTAATGTGCTATTAGCTTGTCTAAGAAGGTTTGACTTGCGTAATCATCCTAACATCTCTGAGTGTCTTTAGGCTCTGAACTAAAGGTCAAAGTGGTTTCCTACTAAAAAGCTGTCCCTGAAGGGCTTGAACGGGAGGTTCACCCACAGTGGGAAGGCATACCTGCAGGAAACTAACTCCGTCTTCCCTGGTTCTAAGTCTAGGTTCATTCATGGTATCAGAGCCATGGTTTCGTTTGTAACAAGATCCGTTCCATGCGCTTAGTAGGTGAATCCAATGCTGAGAAGATCTTTTCACATCATGACTAATCCAGAAATACTAGAAGCACCCGTTTCTCTCGCTGCATCTCCATCTTCTTCAACCCCTTCAGATTTTCATGTATCAAATGCTTCTAAGATTGATTATCTCTATGAAGTCTCTCTTAGCGATAAAACCAAAATCTCTTAAACCCAACTTCCCCTTATGAACCCCTATTCCACTTTTGCTAAACCCACCTCATCATTTTCCCCCATCCGCTCCATCCGACAACTTATCCGCCAAACTCCAAAGAAAGTAAAGGAGTACGTCCAGTCCTCCAAGTTCGACCAACATCCTATTCATGCCACTGAGAATGAGCATTTTGTTGCTCTTCAAATTCCTCCAGAGTTTCCCCGACAATGGACTCAACAGGGTTATTCTCATGTCCATTGTGGGGTTGTTCATCTTGCTCTAACTTTTCATGGTCGCAAGGGCTTGTCGATTGTGGCAAGAATCGCTTTATTAAATACTCGGTTCCTAGAATACCGACATGATTGTATTGGTACTGTCCAAACCACTCTAAATGCTGGAACAGTCTTTGTAACCTTATATCCAAACTTCAATATTGCTCTTTCAAACCCTTAACTACTTTCCTTTCTAAAAGTCCAAATCCAACTCACTGTAGCTCCTCAAATTGCGGATTCTATTACAGCAACACTGCACTACCAGATGGTCTATTGAGTGCAAAATCATGCTCTTGACCTAAATTTCCACAATGGAAATGAAGATGATTTATTCATCTCTGTGCATAATGATCAAGCATCCTACATCCATGTCCCTAGATAGATCCCAAAAGAAAAGTTGGCCAAGCTCCTTCCAGAGACATGGATCACCAATTATGAAAAGCTGCATCAAAACAACAAGCATTTCTAGTCTTCGGACTCCGAATTTGTTAAAAAGAAAGATGACAATGTTTCCATCAAATTTGGCAAGGAAAAGGAAGAAAGTCATTCTATCTTCCAGACCCTCTTCATGATTGAACCATGTGTTCCTAAGTCAATTTTCGAGCCAGACCCAAAAAGGCTTGTTCAATATTTCCAAAGTAATGGAAACCCTGTCCATTACTATAAGGACCGGTATGGCCACTGCTTCCGGGATCCTTTTTGTCAATGTTCCTATTGTACAAACTCTCCCGACGAGGTGGATCCAAATGCAAGACCTTGACGGAAACATAAGAAGCAAAGGATGCTATGTACCAAAGGTACTTGAACGGAGATTCCTCCGTTGATACTCTTGGTGAGTGTGACAAATTCCAGTTTATAGTTTCCTATGCTCCAACTCCACCACCAGAGTTCATTGCTCCACCCTCCGTTTCACCAACTCCACCACCATCACCACCTCCATCTCCTCCTTAGAAAAAATCAGCTATTTCCCCGTTTTACAAGCCAATCATAAAGTGGGCAAAAAAGCATCCCTACCCACTTAAAACTCCACAAGCAACACCGCCTAGCTCTTCCATTGCTATGTTCCGTGAAGCAGACTTTCTGCCGCTTGCACGGGAAAATACACCACTTTCATTCCCTGCTCCAGAAGAATTCATTGATCCACAAGGCAGATACCGACATGTTCCCAAAATACCTGCCCCCACTGATGTGGATGAACATGGAAGACAGAACAGGACTCTTGTTGCTGAAGCCATCCTGAATTGGTAATCGGAGACTCTTTTAGTACACAACAATGCATTCAAAGCAATTGACTCCAAGATTGTGAATGCGCAACAAAATCTTCGAAGATATGATGAAACCACCAAAAAGATGCTTTCGAACTTCCAAAAGAGGCTTCATGCCTTGGAATCTAGAAAACATCTAGGATATCATCATCTTGAAAGTCCCAAGGCGGAAATAGAAAAGCTCAAAAGACATATCCAACTCCTTGAAGAAGGAAGGTTCAATCCTTTCAACCCATTTCCGACGACTTTGCGGACAGAACATTCCCCTCCTCCACCACCTCAGACGTCTATATTTGCTGCCCTTACAAATGCTCCTATCAGAAAAGATAAGACAGACGTGGTAGAGATGTGAAATCGTCTCAAAGAACTGGATCGGATAATGAAAGAAAAGGGAAAAGAGAAGATACCTGAAGAATCCTCACTTGCTATAAAGGAGAAGCCAAACCAAATGATGCTATCAAATTCGTTGGAATCATTCTTGAGAGATCTAGGCGACCAGGAAGAATAGCCTGATTTTGTTCCTCAGCCTGATCCTGTTACTTCAAAAGACCATATCTTATTTCCATCAAAACCGATTTTTTCGGACAACTTGGAAACTGAATCAAACTCAATGTCCTTCTCATTCTCTTCATCCTCATCAATCCCTACCATTGACTCCTTCCTATTACACCAGTAACCTCATCAATATTCATGGCCAACCCGCCAGACTAGGATATGGAATCAAACCCTTCTTAACAAAGGTTGTCCAGCCAAACAATCCTTCTCAGCATATGTCTACTTCATCTAAATAGTTCTTTACTGTTGATGACATTTCCTATTCTAAATGGCCAGAAAGATTTGAGGAATTCCATACTTGGCTAAATGCCCAAACTCTTATAAATCAGGATAAATATGATGTCCTTTGTGGTTTTGTCACAAGGTTCACAAGTAACCTTAAACATTGGTGGCAATCGGTGACAAAATAAAATCAAATTCAATTCTTACTCTCCCCAGATTTTAGCCATGCCATTTCCCTCCTATATCATTTTTTTATTGGGAAACCTTCTAACCTTCGTGAGCTCAAAAGGAGAGAATTTTTCGAAAGAAAATGCTGCTCTCTCCAGAAAAAAGGCATCTTGATAAACATTATCGAGAAATGCTTAAGCTCTTCCATGGTATTGGAGCTGATCCAAATCTGAAGCAAGTCTTCCTAACTTCCATTCCCAAAGAATTATCCCAACATGTTGAGAGATCTTTCCTCAACAGACAAAGGAGAATTGTGGATATTCCGTTGGGAGAAATACAACAAAAAATTCATTTGTGCCTTGATGATTTGTATCTAAAGCGTCAAATGGTCCAAACTTATCTTACAGACAACAGAGAACTCGATAAGGCCTGTTCTCACCAGAAGCTAAAGATCAAATGCTTCAAGCGAGATTGTGATGGTTCTTGTGGAAAATCTTCCAGGAAAAAGAAGCACTTCAAGAAGCTCTGGATAAAGAAATCCAGACATTGATCTAAGCACTTCCAAAGAAAGAAGAAATTGTTATATTTACACAAAAGGAAAAATCGCTCAAGTCACAAGAAATCAACTTGATGCTTCATTTGCAATCAAAAAGGGGCATTTCGCCAAAAACTGCCCCCAAGCAAGAAAATGTCAAAATCATTTGATACATCATATAGATAATGAAACTGGAATTTCACTTGAAAATGATGATATTGAATCTTTATTTTCTGCGGAAGAAGAACCATCCGAACAAACTCTGTGTTATTCCTTGTTGCCAAACTCCCACTAAGACTAATTCAGATTCTGATTCTGAAAACATTTTTTATATATCTCTCACTTCTTTGGAACAAGATTCTGATATATTTTCCAACCAAATTCATTGTCATCATTTTTCTTTGAAAATCTTTACTTCAAAGTTTGCCAAACCTATCATTGTCATTGTTCTCATAGATACTAGTGCAAGTTATTCAATCTTAGACGCTAAAGTTCTTCCTGAAAAATATTGGACTTCCTACGTTTAATATTTTAATTCTGCCTCGGGAGATAATTTTTCTACGAATGTAAGAACCACCACAAGAATGTTCAATTTTTTTTTCACAGTGTTCCATAACTACAAAAATCTTCGAATCTAGTCTTCCCAACAAAGATTTGATCATTGGTTGGGACATCATGGCTCAGATTTCTCAGCTTCGTATCATTCCTGAAAAAGGTCTTAAGTATAAGGACCAATTCTCTTAATTTATCAATATTCAAAGACTTTTTTCTATTCAAATGAATCTGTTAGACCCAATCATGCAGAAGCTGTTAGAATCCTGTTCTGAATCTCATTTTGAATTCTCCCAAAAGTGTTCTCATCCTTTATGGAAAAATCCAGAATTTTTTGTTCGTCTTCCCTTCAAGAAAAATGAAGACATCAATCCAACCAAGGTGAGTCACATGGGAATGAAGCCAGAACACCTAGTTTTGGCTCAAATGGAATGCTCGAAACTATTGCAACAAGGCCTTATTGAAGTTTCATATTCTTAATGGGTTTGTGAGGCCTTTTATGTCAATAAAACGCGCCGAGCAAAACAGAGGAAAGATTCGACTGGTAATTAACTATCGGCATCTTAACCTTTTTCTCCAAGATAACAAATTTCCTTTACCGTCCATAAATTCCCTCTTTGCCGAATTATCAAAAGCTCATATCTATTCCAAGTTTGATCTTAAAGCCGGATTTTGGCAATTGGGCATCCATCCTGAAGACAGACCCAAAACAGGATTTTGTATCCCAAACCAGCATTTCCAATGGAAAGTCCTACATTTTGGCCTAAATGTGGCACCGTCCCTTTTCCATAAGGTCATGTGTCGAATTTTCCAACCAATATTGTCAAGTGCAGCGATATACATTGATGATATCCTGTTCTACAGCCCTGATGAGGAATCCCACTGCTAACTTCTTGGCCAGTTTGCAGAAATCATGAAAAAATATGGGATTATACTTTCTCAAAGAAAGATGAATATTGCCTAGATAGAAATTGAATTTCTTGGTATGCACCTTAACAAAGGGACATACTATCCAAGGCCACACATTGCTCAGGAATTGTTGAAATTTCCTGAAGAGAACTTTATGACAAAACAAGTTCAGCAATTTCTTGGGATAATTAATTATCTCAAAGACTTTATTCCAAACATTGCAAAACTGCTAATTCCACTGCAATCAATGCTGAAGAAGAATCCCCCACCTTGGGGAAAATCTCAAATTAAAGCAGTTGTTGAACTTAAAGAGATCATGCAGACTCCTCCTCCATTGCAAATCCCTTCAACGGGGAAAAGGA
Source organism: Eucalyptus cloeziana (assembly GCA_014182715.1). Taxonomy (NCBI): domain Eukaryota; kingdom Viridiplantae; phylum Streptophyta; class Magnoliopsida; order Myrtales; family Myrtaceae; genus Eucalyptus; species Eucalyptus cloeziana. The sequence continues at coordinate 6,075,696 of CM024640.1, forward strand.
TTCTCCAGACTGACACTAGTGATGAATATTGGGCAACCATCCTATTCGAAGAAATTAATGGTAAAAGACACATGTGTGCCTATAAAAGTGGAAAATTTTCCTAGGCAGAAATGCATTATCACTCCACTTTCAAATAAATTTTGGCGGTAAAAAATGAAATAAAAAAGTTTGAATTCCATCTCATCAACCATCACTTCCTGGTAGAATTAGACATGGCATCGTTTCCTCAGATGACCAAGTTCAAACAGAAGTAGATTCCAAATTCTCAACTGATTCGATGGGCTGAATGGTTTTCAAAATACTCTTTTGAAACCAAACATATTGCTGGAAAGAAGAATGTACTAGCTGACTTCTTGTCAAGACCAAAAGCACCAGCAAAAATCAACATGTACATTATAAGGCATGCCTTCCATACTCTTCATCACAATAAAAAGTATAAGATTGAAAGAATACGAGATTGGTCGTGCTGGCAATACCCCCAAGAGATTATTGAACAAGTCCAGAATGACAGCCTCACTGGAAACATAAAAAACCTCATGTGGCAATGCCACACGGATCTATTCAGATTCCATGGAGATTCAATTCTTTATCCTTTTGGATTAAATTCGGACTATCCATTTATACATCCTTTAATCTGGAAGGAAGAAGACTTTCCTGATCAGTTGCGATGGTTATTATGGTACTTAACCAATAAGTACTTAATAGCTATTGAAATTCCAACCAGAAGATTCATTGACAACCTCACCAGGATATTTAGACTCGATTGAAACATCGAAAAGGAGAGTGACAAAAATCTCTTAGCCTTCCTCAACTGGTTTTATCCTCCTACTCACTGGAGGTAGCTTTTACAGCAAAAATTGAGAACCATCCAACCAAACCCTGAGGTCCACACCATTCTATTCTTCCGACGTCCATGGGTTTTTGTAAAAAAAACAATAGCAGCATCACCGATGCTCCACAGATTATAGGTACCACATCCTATAAACCTCAGCCACACCTTACAGAAGCTCAGATTTACAAATCTTTTCTAGGACCTGTTGGTTGCTGTGAACACCAATACCGAGAACTCCAAAGAGTTTTGTGCCAAGAAAATAAAACCATTCCTGAAGATGTATGGAACTATAATGTACCCACCACATGAGATCATTATAGCCTTACACCAAAAGCCAAGGAAGCACTCGAAGAATTCAGACAAGCTGCATCATCATAGGAGCAAGAAATGATAGACACGGATGACCCTACACAGTCCTCTCAGTCCTCTCAAGACCCCTATGCACAATGGAGATGTCATCTTTCTCAAGACCCCTATGATCAAGAACTTTTGTCCTTATCTCTAGGCATGGACACATCCTACTATGCTCAGACATCTAATTGGCCTCAGCCAAACATTCCTGCCGACACTACAGGCTCCTCCTAGAATCAAGAGGAAGCATCCTCGTCAAACCATATTCTCTCACCAGATTCACTTGCAGACTTGAGCAAAAATATGAAGAAAATCTTCTAGCAATACATAGTTCTAATGACTCAAACTATGACTACAATGCTTGTGACGGACGAGACTGGTGACTGTAGCAAATCACTGTAGCAAGTCACTGTAGCGTTATTGTAGCAGTAGGCTAGGGAAATCACTGTTCACTGTCACTGTTCATATCACCCAAATAATTCCCTACCGAAAGTTTCCAAAGCCTCTGTTTGTTTCAAGACCCTTGAGCGTGGTCCTTGTATGTGTGTGACCTCCTAATGTCTATAAAAGAAAAGGAGAATGTAATATGTTGGACAGAGTCCCTTGAAGTAAAGTGAGTGTTTTGTGAAACTCTCAATGGCTTTCTAAACTCTTTCTTTTTCTCCAACCTGGTAGGATCCTCTGAGAAATGCAACTCGAATATCATCATGGCATTTCTGAGTGTCTCTAGGCTCTGAACTAAAAGTCAGAGTGATTTCCTGCTAAAAGGCTGTCCCTGAAGGGCTTGAACGGGAGGTTCGCCCACAGTGGGAAGGCATACTTGCAAGAAACTAACTCGGTCTTCCCTAGTTCTAAGTCTCGGTCGCGGTTGCGTAGTCCATTTCTTGGCCTCCAAGATCTCCTACTTAGTTTAGGATTATAACTAAGCTAGGCTATAGGGACACATAAGCCTTTACATTCATCATCCTCATTTAATGCATTCCACACTTGTTCACACTTATTTTCTAGAAACGTTTGACTAACCTAAGGCTTATCTAGCTTAGCCTCCTAGTTAGGACCAAAATAAGGGTCAAAATCGAGGATGCTACAATGATGATCCAATTTCTAGAGTCTAGAAATGTCCAGAAAAATCCTACATGTCGCCACCTAATTTTCGGGTGCACCACCTAAAATTAGGCTAATGGATTACTAAGCCTAAACTTAGCACGGGCTCTCCCAAGCTCATACCAATTCGCGACTTAAGTTCAAATTTCTTAACATGCAAATGGATTTTATTTAAGAGTCGCTACTAATCAGTTTACGGTAGGTCGATTAGATACCTAAGTAAAATAATGGGAGGATTATTTTACACCTACGAATCAGAGATTGTGAGTTCGGGGACTTGGTTACAATAGATTTCTCTAACGCCCTTTCGGTACCTTTCTTTTTTATTTTAAAAAAAAAATATTTGGCAAGCAACTTGAATTGATTTTAATTTACCTCCCTAACATGTGAGGTGATCATGCGGGTGCACAAACCACCAATTTAACACTTAAGAAAGCAAGATAAAAAAAAATGCAGAACTTATCTCATAGCAACAAAAGCATCTGCGTTGTTAGATCAAAATTCACATCAACAGTTCTAGATATGATTTCTAATTAACACGCAATCACTCAATTTTTGTTTTCACTTATTTAATAAGAATCTAATCTATATGCAATGCAATATTACTAATCTAATATGAAGTGTTATGACATAGCAATATAGTCTAAACTATATGACATGAGTAAAGTAATTTTTTTTTTTTTGTGTTTTTTTTTAAGGAGCATGCAATCTATCCTAGAGAATAAAATTAATTTATTCTAAGACATTTTTTTTCATTAAATTCGAAATTAAAGAAATGTAATAATTAAATGTGCAATCTAAATTAACCTAATGACCTAATTCTAATGACAGGTAATTTCTAATTAAATGAACCTAGCAACAATCACTAAATGATGTGCATTTCATGAACCTAATTCTATATGACATGCGCATGATTTTTTTTGTATTTTCTATAAAATTCGTAATTAAAATTGCTAAAATATAAAAATCTAATTAAAGTGAGATATTATCTATTTTAAGTCAGGAATAGACCAATTTGAATCCTATCTTAACCTAGAAAATTATCTCATCACGCAATTTAATCCAAAAGATATTATCTAACCTAGATACCATCTAAACATGCATTTTAATTAAAAAAAACTAATTATTCTATCATGCAATTTTATTTAGGAAAATCAATTCTAATCTACATGATATGCAAATGCAATTTTTGTATTTTTAGGATAAACAAAACAATTAAAAGATAAGCACCAAATCATCCACGGTCATCAAGGATATTATCCATCGTTCGAATTTAGAAACGATAGCTAATCAAGCTTGATTATTTCGCTAATAAAATCGATAAATTGATCTTAAGCCTTAAAGATCAAGATATCAATTTTATTCCCGCGTGATTAATTATTCCATCTAAAGCCTCATAGATGGAATAAAAATTGACATGCGGTTGCAAATTAGGAAATAAATCCTAATTGAAAGTTATGTCTATCACTCATGGATATGAACACTAGATATTAATAGACATATATTATGCAATAAAATATCGATATCAAATTTGGATAAAATAATTACCTAATGTTGCAAGTATTATTGCCAAATTTGAGAACAGGACCGGCAACAAGGGGCTTGCGAATGGTGGAGGCTACAAGTCTCGTGGTGTGGGCGAGCTCACGGAGATAGAGCTTGCGGCTAGTGATCTCGAAGGAACGCGGACGTTGGCAAAGGACGCCTATTTGCAGCAGTAAGTGTTCTTTTTTTAGTTAAAAAATGAAGGCCCAATCTCCTTTCTTACCAGCTGAAGTCAATGGTCAAGGGTGCTTTTTATTTGGCCTCATCCACAGCCAATCCCATTAAACTTTGTTTCACGTACTTCTCTTCCTTTCACCGCTTGATTATATGCTCATCCTCACGTGAAAATTCAACCTGCAAAAAATATTTAAAAGAATCACGCTGCAGCTCACGATAAAGGCAAGCTAGGACTGGAGGGACGGCTTGGCGATAGATGCGGGTTAAGTGCAACTCGGCTGGTCGCGTGGTCAAAGTGGCAGTAGAAGCTAGTTTCGTCGTCAACGTGGATCGGCAATCGTGGGTCGACGGCTTAGCAAGGATGGCATCGGGATAGCGACTTGCGGAGGGGAGAGATGCGACGGCGCTCGGGTAGCAGCAGCGTCCTCAGGCGGAGCTCAACATCAAAGGGCTAAGGCGCGTGGCGGTCGGAGTCACAACGTCGTCAGGGCTGCTCATGGCGTTGGGCTGGGTTCCTGCGGGCGGTGGCTGCGTGCAATGGACTAAGGGCGGTGAAGACTGGCCTGGTTTGCCAGACGCCGAAACCGAGCCGCTTCGCGGGAAGCACCAAAAACCTGTAAAAAAAAAAGAAATTCTCGCGCTCTCTCTCTCTCTCTCTCTCTATATCTTTCTCACTCATAATTCTGGCCTCCCCTACGAAGCAATAAAAAAAAGAAGGCCCCCATAGTGGCCGAACCCTCTCGATTTTTGTGTGTGCTATGCTGTGGCCGTGTATTCCCAAATTGTGTGGCCCTCCCGAATGATGAATTGCCGGCCTCCTTTTATACTGCTTAGTAATTGATCTCCTCATATATTCTTGTCCTCAATCTTTTCTTGGTTGACTGATTCCATGCGAATATTTTATTCTATTGTGTGCGTTGATATCAGCAAAAGAAATCTTTTCCAAGCGGTGGATGAATTGTTTGAGGAAAGAAATCTCCTTTGTGAATAACATCAAAATCTTCTTTCCTCCTTTTCCACTTGCCTTGTCCACACGATTGTATTTACCAGCTCAGTTGAGTCCCCCTTTTTTTCCTTGTTTTATTTTCTTATAGTTGCTGCACCCTTTCTCTCAAGGCGTAGAATTATAAAGAATATGATCTCTTGATTTCAGAATTCTTTCCAATTTAGATTACTGATTTTCAGCTATGCGGACTTGATGGGCTTGACTGAATTTCGTGCTTGTGCTTTTGTGGGCTCCATTAAGTTTGAGACCATTCACTTGAGTCTATCCATCGCTAGTCCAATGCAAATGCAATAATAATAAATAAATGCATCTAAAATTATATGCTATGCAATTAATTATTTTTTTTTAGGGATTAAAAATTAATCCCTAATTTTTATGCAATAAAAAAAATGACTGGATCGCCAAAATTTAGGTGTCAACACTACAAAAAATTTACTGTTTGGGCGGCAACAAAAAAGTTTGGAGTCCACTAAATATGTGTAGAAAAAGAACATAAAATTATCTCTACGAAAAGGCAGAGATATTTGACTTGAAAGTCGGTTCATAAAGCTCTATGATAGAGCTAGCTAAGGATAAGAGTAGTAGAAATATCTCTGACTTTAGCATTTTGCATGGGTAAGTTGGTGATGTAGGACTATGAATAGAGAGTAGATGTCCATCTTACTCACTCAAACCAAGAGCAAAATTCTCCTTCTGTAATACCAATTAGGATGATAAAAGCCTTTCTTTCTCTTTGTTCCGTTGTACTTCCTTGCCGTAATAGGCCTTTGATATACATATCTTTGTTGTTTCCTAGCCATATTTCACACACACATCAAACACTGAGCTTCCACAAATACCAACATGCTTCTTCTCGATGATGCAAGGGAATATGTGACTCAACATTGGCACGAGTATCCGAGTCCTCTATTGATTCCTTTTTTTTCATTGCCATGGCATCCAATAGAGATGCAGAGTTTTTTTTTTTTTTGTTCAGAAATACTAATAATTTCATTGACTCAAAGCAAGTTTGTGAACATCAGAAACTAAAATATCCAACATAGACTTCGAGGATAAGACAACCAAATAGTGGGGAGTTCTTTTTTTCAAAGGCCTTCGCCACCCAATCTACAAGCTTATTCACCTCTCTTGTACAATGAGTTAGACGCACAAAACTGAGACAGGCCAAATTCATTTTGTGAATATTGGTCCAAGCCCCAGTATCACATGGGCTTTGTTCTTCGCTGGCCACATAAATGGGACAAGATCAAAATCTGTGCCCGACCATGTAACTTACTTAAATATGTTCATAAGAATAAGGGAAAAAACCATCAAAAACCCCAAATTTTGCCCAAAATGACAAATTTACCCCAAACTTTTTTTTGTGACATGAAAAACCCTGAAGTTTGCTAACCGTGACATATTTACCCCCAAACTTTTATTTGTGACACAAAAAACTTTGAACTTTCATTTGTGTGACACATTTACCCCAAATCATAGGGGCATTTTGGTCCCTTTTTTTTTTGCTTTTTTTTACTTTTTTACCTTTTTTATTTGTTTTTTCTTCCCTCCGTCGGCGTCCGGCGAGGGCCGCCCTTGCTAGTGTCGGGCGAGGGCTCTGCCATGGCTGGTGGAGGGAAGAGAGAAGAAAAAAAAATTTAAAAAAAAAAACAGAAAAAATATGACGAAAATGCCCTTAATGAGGTAAATGTGTCACAATTTGCAAAGTTTGGGGTTTTTCATGTCACAAAAAAAAAAATTGGGTAAATTTGTCACTTTAGGCAAAGTTTGAGGTTTTTGGTGGTTTTTTTCCTAAGAATAAATGTTGGTCAAGTTAAATCTATTATCAAATTAAAAATGAAAAATTACCAAAATTAAAAATATGATGGAAAAAAATGAAAAAACCAATATGAACTATATCAAATAAACAAGCTAAAAAGTGAAAAAAGAAATCTCATCCTATTTGCCAATCTACAACAACTCTAACGTTTAGCATCGAGCTGTCATCTCCATCAAATCAAAGCCTTCTTCGAGCCATTACCATGGCTGGGCAACGTAGCTGACGAAATTCTGCTGTGGTCATGTTACCGACACCAACAGCCACCATGTGCGGGCCCTGCCTCCTATTCTTTTTCGTTTTCCATTTCCACTTGTTAGTGAGTAGCCTAGGCCTGAGCAATGGCTTTGAGGGTCGGCCCAATTTGCCCATTAATTTATCAAAAATTACGTTGATGAAATATTTATTTTAGTTTATCTGCCCTGTAATACAAACTTCGAAAATATTGGAAGAGAAAGTGAGGCTTAAAATAGAATAAGAAAAGCATTTTATGACACACTTGAAGTAAAATACAAATAAATTATGGAATTATTTTCTATGACATCCTCGTTCCAATCCCGATTTTCAGAACAGAACTATATCGGTAAAAAAATCGTTGAACGGGATTACCATGAGGATTGATAAACCACGAAAGTATCGGAAAGGTCACTTTGGGGCTAAAATTTAATTTCCCATCGACGAGATGCGGAAATTTGAAAAGTCAGGAACGGGCAACAAACAAGGACTCTGGTGGGCCCAAGCCCATGTTGGTCGACACAATGGGCCCAAGCCCATGGAGCTAGGCCCAATTGGGCCCATGCCCACATTGGGCGACCCATGGGCCACATGCCCAAAAGGAATTGGCGGTCCATGAGGGCCATGGACCCTCCAAGCTCCTGAAGCCCTCACTTGTAAGATCTTGGCATTAATTGCCATCAAATACATGAATAGTGCATGAATAGTATGTAATCTTGGTAAAATGACTGAAATGCGCTTCCATTCAACTAAGGACAAAGGGGCAAAGTTGGGAAGTGGCATGGAGGGAGCGGCATTGAGCTTGAGGAAGGCTTAAAGGAGGACAGTCTAGTATAGTCTAAACCTATCTTAAGCCTAATGACCCATGTGTGCAATCTCCTCATTAATTGTCTTGGATTTTCCCTCTTCAAGAAGTCATTTCCACATCAATTGAACCCTAGATTTAGTAGATTTGAGGGATTTGGAGTACAAGGCATTAAATGGGCAAAGATTTCTCTCACTCTCTCTCCTTTCTCCCCTAGCGTCAACTCTCTCTCCTTTCTCCCCTAGCGTCAACTCTTATCTTGAATAGGACAGCTTTGAGGGGTTCAAATCCCCACCTTCTCAGGGAGAGATGGGGTGGGGACGCGTAAGTTTCAAGAGTGGGTTTCGACTCCCACGCCCGCAAGAGCGGGCAAAAGTCCGAGAGTGAGTGTAGAATAGGAATAGAGTAGGACTCGACCAAAAAAAAAAAAAAAAAAACTCTCTCTCTCCCACTCTCAGTCTCTCTCATTTTCTCACTTGGTTGCTCTCAAACTCATCCTCTCTCTCTCTCTTTGCCTTAGCCAAAACCCTCACTCCATTTTCATCTCAATTTCAAGCTTGTTTCCTCATTTTTTTTCTCTTGTTTTCCCTCTTCGGCAATCGATCATCACCCACCAGCATTGAACCGCCCACCACACCGCCATTCCCATCACCTAGTTGAAGATTTGGAGACGAGGAGGCTGCTGTCCAACTTGCCGCAGCCCTCTCTCCCTCCTTTCTTTCACGGTTTGTTCCCCACGGAGCCCAGAGGCCATCCACCGCTAAGCCCACCGCCGTGTCACCACCCAAGCCAACCGACCAGCCTTTCTTGTGAGCTGTTCGGTGCTGGTCCAGCAACCACAGCTGTTGTACAACCTCACCAAACCTCCCCTGTCCTACTTTGATGAGTGACACATATGCCATTGGACTTGTGAATAGGATGGTGCATTTATGTGATATAATATGAGGCAAGCGTATGACATGGTGGCATATGGCAAAGGTGGTTGCATAACATATGGGCATTACATTAAAGATATGAAATGATTTATGTGATGGTATGCCCGTGTAATCACATAATAACCCAGATGCATTTCACACGAAGTGTGACCCGTCCTGATACGTTTTACGCGGGACAATGCCCAATTCAGTTCGGATGCTCCCAAGTCAACAAGATGTCGTTCATGGATGGATTTTGAAATGAAGCATGGTTACGCCGGATGATTGCAAACCTTTGGATTGGCCTGGGGCCTTGACTGGCCATTATAATCTGGACATTTGTGTGGAAAGTGCATGAGATTTGTATGTGATCAGGTCCAAATTATCACATGGCACAGGCGCATGACTATACTATTTTGCGCATTCGTATGATTGGCTCAGGAGCACGGAAAGTATTATGTGAATTGCCTATGTGTTTATATTGATGGCCTTGATTAAGAATATTTGCTTCCATGTGAATAGTTAGGGTAAAATGAGAAAAACTTTGCTGTGTTTTGCCATTGATAGATAACTGGCATGTTTAGGGCGTTTACAAGGTGAACGGCTTCCCTACGCGAGGTTTAGAAAGTTCACTTATTGAGTTTATCTCACTGTTGTTTGTTGAATGTTTATAGGCCCTAAGAATGGCTAAGCCTTTTCACCAAATCCGAGTCAGACTTCTGGTAGAGCATAGCCAGGAGGTGACCGAGTAACTGGTAAGGGAAACCAATGCGCATTACACGCGCTATGTCACCACCGTTTGGGTTGATGATGGACTACCTAACCTAGTGGCTCACCGTTCATGGCGTGGTACTTCTGGGTAAGGAATGAGAGCGATGGTCCCATTCGTGGTTTCGACAGTCCACCGGGTGCTAGAGCCTCAAGGGGAGGCATCAGCTGGGATGCTATGGACATGGATGTTCTTGATGGGGAGGTGTCCAATCTTGAGCTCGACCTTGAGATAATCACCAAGTTGGAGCCTTGAATATTTGAGCCTATAGCTAGTTAGGTGATAGTGGGGTTAGTAACACCTTTTGGAACCGCTCTCGTAGTACTAAGGGTGCTAAGTTTACCACAAACCATTTTTGGTGAAGGTCATGGCCACGCATTTGGGCTAACAGGATGTGGCGAAGCTTAGATAGGTTTAAGCTGATGTGATTAACTTATGTGATTATGGCTTGTATTAGTGATGACTACTTGATGCGCATATATATATATATAAGTATGTTTTTGGCTATCCCTGTTTGATGATTGGTTTGAGATTTGTTTATGCTTCCGCTTGTGCATTTAATCGTTTTGGCGATTGGATCGGCGATGTCTTCTAGGACGTCGCAAACAAATGACCAAAAAGGTAATTATGATGGGCGTGGGTTGTCATGCGGGTGTGGCCATAATAGATCGGGGCGTGACATTTTCTGTTTATCTTTCCATTTTATCTATTATTTATCTCAGCTTTTATTTTTCCTTTAAAAAGTAAGACATTGCCCATGTGATTGGGCCAATAAATTCCGGTAAGTGAGCTTGGCTCTTGCCAAAACCCGCCGGATTGGGTTTGGACATGGCCCCTAAAAGTTCAAACCAAACTTGTTAAGTAATCAAGTCCAACTAAGTGTATCCCATCACATCATATTCAAATATGTTTTCGCCTATATTTAATGTTTTATCTCATAAAGCGTCCCCATCATATGAAATTGCATCTACCAGCTCTAAGAATGGATAGGACGATGTTTTTTTACCATAATTAACGTGGGGATTGGGACTAGGCGCCCCTATTCCCTCCATCGTAGGGTAAGGTGTGAGCTAAAATAGCAAGTAATTGCATTAAAAAAATTATAAAAACGATGACATAATACTAGGAGATAATTTGAAGGGGAAATAAAAGTGCGAGGACTCACAATTTAATCGACCAATGGAAGCTTCACGAATCATTTAATAAAGAGGTTTGATACATATTCATAGTACGATTAGCACATATTTAACATCAATAAAGAAGGGACCATATAATATTGTCGGAATTTATTATCAAATTACTAATCATAGCTCAATATAGATATCTTACGCACGTATTTTATTTTTGGAACTCGCTTTCATGCAAAAATAAGTCAAAAAGTTGATGTTGCATCAACTTGACTACTCGAGCAAGATGTTTCAGCTTTTGGCGCTTGACTCATAATTGACTTGGACTATAAACGTATGAAAAGCCAAAAGAAAAAAAAAAATCAAAATTATGGGAGAAAACTTTGACCCAAGACACGACAGATGTAAATGGAATTTTGTGGAAAGCGAGAAAAGAGTTTCGAAATAACTTTACCTTTTAATGTGTCCCATGTTCATGTAAAGAATCGATGTAGCCATTATTTGTCGAGAATACGAAAGCTTCATCCTATAGCTAAAACTTATAAAAAAGAATAAAATATAGTGGGAGTGCACACCAGCAAATGACAAGAATATGACTGCTCAATCCTCTCGTGATTGACGGAGAATATAAGGCACTAATTTGTTCAATCTCTAGTCGTCGGTCTTCATCCACAAGGACTTCGTACAATACAAGGCACCAATATTAATATTACTTTCTCTCCCCTCAACTTTTTAAAGGTGTGTCTTATCAAACAATATTATGTTATAGATTAGTATTAATATACCAAATCACATGGTAGATTATAAGTGAATAATAAGCCATTCTCAATAATTAAAAACAATAGACCACATTACTTAATGTACCGTATTTATGAAACATTTTTAGTGTGTTTGACATTTCTCTTTCTTGTTTTTGTTGTCCAAATGAAAACTAGCGAGATGCTGATATATGAATGACACTACATGTACTTAGACTTTACTCGAATTCACTAAATGAAATGATTCGCAATGTGGTATGCACTCATGTCATCAAATAAGTGTGGAATCAGCATTAGAACGAAATTTGTCAAAAGGCAGAAAGAGATAAATTGGGCAAGATCAATTCAAGGAAATGTAGTTTTCTATTCCACCATCGTTTCTTCTCAAAATTACACAAAGTGCTTTCAAGCATCGTGAGCTGCTATTCAAGTTTGCCTGACAATCGTTGAAGGAATTGCCATTCAAGTTTGCCATTAAAGAACGGGTAGGCCTGGATCAAGGGACTGCATTTTCTGCTTCCAAGAGGCGCGGGCTGAGATTTAGGGCTCTCCCTTGCTCTTTTTCAGGCGGGTCTGTACCCTTAGCCGGAGCATCTTTGGGATCTTAGGCCTGAAATGGCTCAAACTGGTCAAACTATATATTAAAACTAAAAAATTATAATATAAAGATTAACGATTAATAAAAGAAGATGTGTTGTTTTATACTCCAAACAATTTAATAAAGTCATAAGTAAGTTCAAATATAAACATATAAAAAAATGACTCTTGAGGACCAAAATATTTTTAATTCATAAAAATGAAAAAATCCAAAAAAAATTTGGGTGAATATATTCAACTAGACATTTTTTTTCCAGGAAATAGGCTCTCTAGTCTCTGTCCCCTCGTTGGTACCATGGATAGTTTGTAGTATTAAACAGCGCGAAGAGTTCAGATTACTTTTCACATAATGATCCAGAGCATTAGCAGATCAATTAGACTATTCTAATAAGAAAATCACTTGTAGTTTTCTTGAATCCAAGAACACAGGACGCAATCTCTTTTCATTGAGGGGCCAAAGGAAATTCCCAAGTGCTTTTTTGATGACTTGAGCAAGAAAAGAAAAGAATTGGACTAATGGCACGATGTACCGCACTCGAGAACTATAAAAATGATTTCTGCTTCAATAATGATAAAGATCATGACGCTTGTTTGATAATTATTGTGACCCACATGATATGATTTATTATATGATTTAATAATTATTGAAATACTATAAAATAAATAATTATTGGTTATGAGAAGTTGCGACTCTAATAAAATGAAAGGGTATATCGCTTTGATAGAAGGTACATTTTCAACTAACGTACAAATAAAGTCCGGTCATCTCTCCACCCACAATGAAAAATAATAACTGAAAGGAATTGGGTATTTTCTCCTCCATCGATAGAATACATTAAAGTATAGTGGGTTAAGGGGAGAGAAATCGGATTTCTTCTTTTGATTCGAGATTCTTCGGTTTTCTACAACGATCATCATCAAGTGCAATGTTATGGATAAAGGTATGTCTTCATCTATTTGTGAAAATCATGAAAATCAAAGATCATCGTTTTTATTTTTGAATTTCTGCATAAAGTATTATATGTATAATCTAACAGCTTGCACATCACATCACGATTAAAGAAATTTAAAGAAATACTTTTGTTGCAGTAAAAGTGAGTTTTACTTTCACACTTCTAGATTGAAAGATTCAAAAACCCATTTCATTCGACGAGAACAAAATTTGTTGGATGACTTTTCCAATCAAAAAGATATATTGTGGAAAATCTTTGCCTTTTGGGAAAGGAGAAAAAGGACATTATTATACAAAAAGTTAGTTGATATGTGATAATGATTTGATCTTTGTGTTCATATTGACGGATTATAATATCATCAAACTATCATTAAACGAGGGTTTTATTCAATTTTCTAGAGGTCATCCGTAGAAGGAGGGTCATTGTTAATATGAGGTACCAATTTGTCCTTTATATGGGCTGTTTGGTATTGTTATTTATTTTGTATTGTCCTCACTTTCTTCTTTGTTATTACCTTGATTATTGCTTGCTATGCTCGATATTAATTTAATATGCTGAGCTACATGGCGAACTATAAATGAAAATAAGCCATATTTAACAATTAATAATAATATGCCATGTCACTTATTATACCTAATTAGTGGGAGCGCACACAGGTAAATGACAAGAATATGACTGCTCAATCCTCTCGTGACTAACGGAGAATATAGGCACCGATTTGTTCAATCTCTAGTTGTCGGTCTTCATCTCCAAGGACTTTGTACAATATGAGGCACCAACATTAGTATTACTTTCTCTCCCCTCAACTTTTTAAAGGTGTGTCCTATCGGACAATGCTATCTTATAGATTAGTATTAATATACCAAACCACATGGTAGATTATAAAACATTTTCAATCATTAACAACAACATACCACATCACTTAATGTACCAAATTCATGAAACATTTTTAGTGTGTTTGACTTTTCTCTTTCTTGTTTTTGATGTACGAATGAAAACTAGCAAGATGTTGATATATGAATTACACCACATGTACTAAGACTTTGCTCGAATTTATAAATGATATGGTGTGCAATGTGGTATGCACCCATGTCATCAAATAAGTGTGGAATCAGTATTGGAATGAAGTTCATTAAGAGGGGGAAAGAGATAAATTTGGCAAGATCAATTCAAGGAAATTTAGTTTTCTATTCCACCAACATTTCTTCTCAAAATTACACAAAGTGCTTTCAAGCAATATGAGCAACCATTCAAGTTTGCCTAACAACCGTTGAAGCAATTCGGTGATGCATACTATATAGACAATTTATCTTATCTAGAGGTGACCCCAAGGATTCACGCAGTGATTTTCACCATATGGCACTTTGCCATTACAAGGTTCAAGAAATAGCTCCCAAATAGTAGGATTTTGTCCCACGTGACACTCAAGTCTAGGGTTAAAAAAAAAAAATCGAAAGAACGGGTAGGCCTAGATCAGGGGACTGCATTTTCAGGTTCAAAAGGCCGGGGTTGAGATTTAGGGCTCCCCCTTGTTCTTTTTGGGCGGGTCTGCACCATCAGCCGGAGCATCTTTGGGATCTAAGGCCTGAAATGGCTAACGATATATTAAAACTAAAAAATTATAATATAAAGATTCTGTTGTAAAATATTGCGTGGCGAATATATAATAGAGAGAATAGATTGAGAAAAGAAAGCAATTGAACACCAGAGATAGTAGAGAAAGCCAGAGAAGAGGGTGTGACTATTTATTCTGATGGATGTTCACAGTTGTTATTGTACATCAAAACTAAACTCCTATTTATAGGAGAACAAGAATGTACTTATCATTAATATCAATGTATCGAATGATACATGTACTAGATAAGGGAGATGGACGTTCATTGTATAGGAGATGTACTTAGAATGTATGATACAAATGTACCATAATAAGTACATTAGATAAGATGAATATAATGAATATTCATTCATGTATTTCATCCATTCATGTATTTTATAACACTCCCCCTTGAATATTTATTGTATTCATTATGATTGTGCATCAAATGATACTGCCTCATTAAAAACCTTAAGCCGGAAAAACCCAGTGGGACAAAAACCGGACAAAAGGGAAAAAGAGTGCAGAGCACAAATGTTAAGATCTCTCCCTTTTATGGATGCATTAATTGCCTCGTTAAAAACTTTTAGCCGGAAAAACCCTGTGGGAAAAAACCTGACAAAAAGAAAAAAGAGTGCAATGTATATATAGCCACTGCTGGGGCTGATCAATTTTGCATCTTGTGAACTCGCTGCATATCAATGCTATAATGCATAGTTCATAATATCTCCCCCTCAATTGAACCATATAGCCACTTCTGGGGCTAATCAATCTTGCATCTTATGAACTCGCCGCATACCAATGCCATATACTAATTTCTCAAAAGTTGATGTTGGCAATGATTTGGTAAAAAGATCTACAAGATTATTTATGGATCGAATCTGTTTAACATCAATTTGTCGACTTTCTTGGAGTTCATGAGTATAGAAAACTTCGGCGAGATATGCTTGGTCCTATCACCTTTGATATATCCTCCCTGACTTGTGTAACACAAGCAGCATTATCTTCATAAATTATAGTGGGAGAATTTGTAACCGGTATTAAACAACAAGAATTATGAATATGCGTTATAACGGATCTTAACCAAACACACTCTCTTCCAGCTTCATATAAAGCAATAATCTCAGAGTGGTTAGAAGATGTAGCTACTAACGATTGCTTAGTAGAACGCCAAGAAATAGCGGTGCCGTTATAACAAAATAAATACCCGGTTTGAGAGCGAGCCTTATGTAGATCGGATCTATATCCAAAGATCAGCATATCCAACTAAACCAGAGTTAGTGGAATCTTTGGAATAATATAATCCCAAATCTATGGTTCCTCGGAGATAACGGAAAATATGTTTAATTCCATTCCAATGTCTCCGAGTTGGCCTAGTAACTAAATCGTGCCAATAAATTTACCGCAAAAGCGATATCGGTCTCGTACATTGTGCCAAGTACATCAAAGCCCCAATTGCATTGAGATATGGTACTTCAGGACCAAGTATCTCTTCATTTGATTCTCTAGGACGAAATGGGTCCTTTTGGGGATCTAGAGACCTTACAACCATAGGGGTGCTCAATGGGTGAGCTTTGTCCACGTTGAAGCGTTTAAGCAATCTTTCAACGTATGCCGATTGATGGACGATTATTCTATTTGCTTTATGCTCAAGCTCTAGACCAAGACAAAGTTTGGTTTTACCCAAATCTTTAACTTCAAACTCCCTTTTCAAATATTCAGCAGTTTCAGCTAACTCTTCTGGAATTCCAATTAAATTTATATCGTCGACATAAACTACTACAATATCAAATCCGGTTTCTGATTTCTTAATAAACACGCATGGGCAGATAGGATCATTCTTGTACCTTTCCTTAATTAGGTACTCACTTAGGCGTTGATACCACATGCGACCGGATTGCTTTAACCCGTACAAGGATTTTTGCAATTTTATTGAGAATAAATTGCGAGGAGTGCATGCTTCAGGCATTTTGAATCCCTCGGGAATTTTCATATAAATATCAGAATCTAATGAGCCATATAAATATGCCGTCACAACGTCCATAAGACGCATTTCCAATCTTTCAAAGATTGCTAGGCTAATGAGAAAACGAAATGTAATCATATCCATCACAGGTGAATATGTCTCATTATAATCAATCCCAGGTCTCTGGGAGAATCCTTGGGCAACGAGTCGGGCTTTATACCTGACAACCTCGTTTTTCTCATTTCATTTTCGGATAAATACCCATTTATATCCAACGGGCTTTACATTATCGGCGATACGAGTTATAGGTCTAAAAACCTCTCGTTTAGTTAGGGAAGCTAATTCAGCCTTAATTGCTTCCTCCCACTTAGGCCAATCTTGCCTTTAACGACATTCAATAATAGATTGCGGCTCACAATCATCATCCATAATTTTATGGGCAACTGAGAATGCAAAAGCATCATCAATGATGATTTCATTTCGATCCCAAATTTCATTATAATATGTAATGGAATTCTCAGTATTCCCGGGATTGATGTTCCTTTCATGGGTTTGCGCCTCTTCAGGGGCAATAAGCTCTTCAGGAGCAAGCACAACGCTAGACTCTTCTGGAGCGGATTCCTGATTCTTTCCCCTTCGTTTTCGAGGAGCAGTATCTTTTGATCCTATCGGTCTACCACGCTTCAAGTGCGGGAGATTTTGATCCATTTTAGCTTGTTCTTCGGGAACAGCTATCCTAGCCGGAGCATTTACAGCTGGAATATGAGACTTCGTTACCTTAGTAGCATCATTAAATGCATCAGGAAGTCTATTGGCCATAGCCTGTAAATGGATTATGCGATGCACCTCGTTTTCACATTCAAGAGTCATTGGGTCTAATTGAGATAAATTTTTCTCATTCTAGGAAAAAACCTTAACTGGTTTTTGTTTTGCAGTCATGGAAGTTGTAGGTATCCCAATTGATGGAAACCTAGTCTCATCAAAATGACAATCTGCAAACCTGGGCAGTAAAAAAGATCACCAAAAGTAGTTGGTTCCAAGAACCTAATGATAGACGGTGAATTAAACCCAACATAAATACCTAAACGGCATTGGGGACCCATTTTCGTCCTTTTTGGCGGTGCTATGGCACCGCACCGCACAACCAAATGTGCGTAGATGTGAAACATCTGGTTCATAACCAAGGACCATTTGAAGGGGAGATTGTAAAAGATTAGCAGTGGGGCGTAATCTTATCAGAGCTGCCGCATGCAAAACTGCATGACCCCATGCTGTATCGTTGAGATTCGTTCTCAATAATAGAGTGCGGACAATGATTTGGATACGTTTAATCAAGGATTCTGCCAATCCATTTTGAGTATGAACATATGCAACCGAGTGCTCAACCTCGATTCCAAGTGAAGCACAATATGTATCAAAACTCTTTGATGTAAATTCACCAGCATTATCCATCCTTATGCTCTTAATTGAATAATCAGGGAATTGTGCCCGGAGCTTTATAATCTGCGCAAGCAAATGTGCAAATGCGACATTGCGCGTGGATAATAGGCAAACATGGGACCATCTACAGGATGCGTCCACTAATACCATAAAATATCGAAATGGTCCACTTGGTGGTTGTATTGGTCCATAAATATCACCCTGAATTCTTTGCAAGAATAAAGGAGATTCAAGATTAACCTTTGTCATGGAAGGTTTGATAATGAGCTTTCCTTGTGAGCAAGCCTCACAATTATAATCTTTGGACAACAATACCTTTATATCTTTTAAAGGGTGCCCTTTTGTATTTTGAATTATCCTACGCATCATTGAAGCGCCGGGATGACCAAGGCGATCATGCCATAGTCCAAAGCGATCGGGGCTTACCAATCTCCAGGATGTGGTGGCGTAGGTTTCAATAGCCGTAATCATGACACAATACAAACCCATAGAAGAAGCTTCTAGCTTCTCATGGATGGTCTTCAGGCCCATCTTATAAGAGGAAATACCAATGTATTCCTTATCTTACTCATAAATAGTCTCAATATGGTACCCATTACGGCGTACATCTTTGAAACTGAGCAGATTCCTCTTTGATTTAATGCTTAGAAACGCATTCTCAATATGGAGGATTGTGCCATTTGGCAAAATAATTATGGCATTCCCAAAACCATCAATAATCTGAACAGGACCTGATATTGTATGGATTTGTGCCTTCCACAATGTCATACTCGAGAAAAAGTGTCTACTACGAAATATAGTATGTGTTGTTGCACTATCAAGCAAACAAACGTCTTCCTTTTTC
The DNA here is from genome assembly GCA_014182715.1 of Eucalyptus cloeziana. Lineage (NCBI taxonomy): Eukaryota > Viridiplantae > Streptophyta > Magnoliopsida > Myrtales > Myrtaceae > Eucalyptus > Eucalyptus cloeziana. The sequence continues at coordinate 6,094,528 of CM024640.1, forward strand.
TCGGTATTTTCCATTTGCATTTATATTGACAACTTCAGGTGTCAAGTATCATAAAAGTTGCATATTAGTTATATAGTCGAAAAATTTCAAAAAAAAAATATTATATAAGGCTTATAAGCATTTCATAAAGAACAATAAAAAGTAATACATTTAAAGCGAAACAACATAAACCACCAATCTGATTATTAAAGTAATCAGAGGTCCTCAAAGAAATCAAAGACATCCAATGATGCATTTGCTGCTTCAGGAGCAAGAGGAGTCCCACCAACGGAGATATTGTTGGCCTCAACAGTGGTTATGGCAGTAGAATTGATTTCAATGGCATAAGATTCACCACGCTTGCCCATATTCTTTAAAGATGCCTGGTATAGGTCAACAAAATGTTTTGGCGTACGACAGTACGTGACAAGTGCCCTGATCATGCCACAACGATGACAAAGACTTTCATTAATCACCTTCTTTGGCTTCTTTTCTTTGCCATGATTCAAGCCAAAGTTTGATTTCCTAGGGCGGTTAAATTTCTTGCCATCCCTTCTAGGATTATATTCTTGCCTGCGCTTATAGCCCTTAGAATGGCCAGTATTTTTCTCAAAGATAGAATGTGCTTCAGGCAATGCTTTTTGAGCCAGCAGGTCTAAGATCATGATTTTTTAGCAGCAATTCATTAGTTTGCTTGGCAGTAAGAAGCACAGAAATTAATTCAGAGTATGTGGCAAACTGACGCTGCCGGTATTGCTGTTGCAATACAATATTTGAAGCATGGAAGGTGGAGAAAGTTTTCTCTAACAATTCTGCATCAGCAAGTTTGATACCGCATAACTCAAGCCGAGAAACGATATCAAATAAAGCAGAATTATAGTCAGACACTGATTTAAAATCTTGCAGTCTGAGATTTTGCCAATCATATTGTGCTTGAGGGAGGATAACAGTTTTAGTATGATCATACCTATCCTTCAACCTCTTCCACAAGATATGAGGGTCTCGCACGGATAAATATTGAGTCTACAGGCTCTCATGCAAATGACGGCGGATAAATATCAGCGCATTTGCTTTATCCTTTTCATTTGAGGTTCCATCCTCCATGATTGTATTAGCGAGACCTTGCCCTTGGAGATGCATTTCCATGTCAAGGCACCAGGATAGATAATTCTTTCCACTCACTTCCAGGATGTGGAATTTGGGCTTTTCAATATTTGCCATAATCCTTGCAAAAGTAAATCCTTAAATTAATTAGAAGGATTTCTAAATATCCACCGCTACTTCAGGAGCAGAAGGATACTTTTAGATTTGAAATTTGGCTTCAGGCCAAGGAAAATAAAAAAGAATTGATAGAAGAAGATGAAGTATAAGATGATTAATAAAATGAATACCCACCTTGCAAAAATTACTTACTCACGGTAGATCTTCGTGCTGATAACGTGTTGTAAAATATTGCGTGGCGAATATATAATAGAGAGAATAGATTGAGAAAAGAAAGCAATTGAACACCAGAGATAGTAGAGAAAGCCGAGAAGATGGTGTGACTGTTTATTCGATGGATGTTCACAGTTGTTATTGTACATCAAAACTAAACTCCTATTTATAGGAGAACAAGAATGTACTTATCATTAATATCAATGTATCGAATGATACATGTACTAGATAAGGGAGATGGACGTTCATTGTATAGGGAAATGTACTTAGAATGTATGATACAAATGTACCATAATAAGTACATTAGATAAGATGAATATAATGAATATTCATTCATGTATTTCATCCATTCATGTATTTTATAACAGATTCATAATTAATAAAAGAAAATGTGTTGTTTATACTCCAAACACTTTAATAAATTCATAAGTTAAAATATAAACATATAACAAAAAAGAATTTTCAGGGCCAAAATAATTTTAATTCATAAAAACGAAAAATCCCCAAAAAAATTGGGTAAATATATTAAACTATACTTTTTTCCCCAAAAATAGGCTCTCTAGTCTCATTGTCCCCTCGTCGGTACCATGGATAGTTTGTTGTATCAAACAAAGCGAAGAGGTCAGATTACTTTTCACAGAATGATCCAAAGCATCAGCAAATCAATTAGACCATTCTAATGTGAAAATCACTTTTAGTTTTCTTGAATCCAAGTGCACGGTACGCAATCTCTTTTCATTGAGGGGCCAAAGGAAATTCCCAAATGCTTTTTTGATCACTTGAGCAAGAAAAGCATTGGACTAATGGCACGATGTACCGCACTCGAGAATTATAAAAATGATTTTTGCTTCAATAATGATAAAGATCACGACACTCGCACCTCCCACCATGATTATAGAAATTTAAAAAAAAAAAATACGTTTGCTGTTGTAAAAGTGACTTTTGCTTTCACATTTCTAGATTGAAAAGATTCCAAAACCCATTTCATTCGACCAGTAAAAAATTTGTTGGATGACTTTTCCACTCAAAAAGAGATTTGTGGAAAATCTTTGCCTTTTAGAAAAGGAAACAATGAGATTTGAACAATCTTTCAAAGAAAAAAACGAATGCGGGGTCTCACAATCCCCCGCCACAGCAAGCCTAGTGAAAAACTCTTTTGAAGAACAAAATACCATGTGATTTTGGAATTATTTCTATATAATTATTTATAAGAAAATAGTATATTTTGTATCCCTATTTAGTGCCTTCATGAAAATTTTCAGAGTATAGCATTAGATACAAGGATTCGACACTTGGGGATGCATAGTTACGGCATTTTGTTGTTGGAGGTGTTCACCAGAAAAAGGCTGACTACAGAGGACTTTGGGCCCCGTTTTAACCTTCATAGCTTTGTCTGAATGGCTCTTCCCAACTAATCGATGGATGTCGTAGATTTGAAGATTTTGAGTGAAGCTGGTGATCGACATCAGGAGATTAGGATCCGAGAGTGCACGGGTTCCATGTTAGAAGTTGGAGTCGCATGCTCGATGAAATCACCACAAGACCAGATGGTTGTGACCGAGGCAATCAAGGAATTATATTTGATCAAGCCGAGTTACGAAACTAGACAGTGATAGACAAGCATGTAGCAAAGTCAATTTGTCGCTTTATTTTGGAACTCTTTCACAATGGCATGGATATGCTCTAAGTAATCTACCTACCCATGTTTATATAACATACAAAGTGGATGTAGGGAGTTAGAGGCTCCCTATTTCCGCCATTTAACCATGTAAAATTTGAAGAATTTGCTTTCTGAACAGTTCTCTTCACTGGTGCCACTGTATACCATACGATCAATACACTGCCTTGCCACCCAAATTATGTGATAATTCATTATCAGCAATTTAATGGCATGTTGCCATTTCGTTTGGAAAAATTAAATGGCTGGTTAATAATCTTGGGACGTTGCTGAGTTTGTCAAAGGCTCGATATGATTTAACCTTCACGGACCACTTCACTACCCAGCAAGCTCCGGCTTGAAAGCAACTGTGCAAAAGCCGTTGCGCGTTGGGGCATTCATTTTCTTGCTTGTTGGCACTAACATTTTGTTGCAGTTTAGGCTTCACCGAAAACATAGAAAGGACTTTTCTTGCTTGTTTGAGATCAAAGTAGGCTTTATTTTGGAAAATTATCTAAAAAGTATTAAATATATTACACTTTTGCCAATTTAGTCTTAAAACTTTCAATTTTGCCGATTGAGTCATAAACCTTTCAACATTTTTGCCAATTGAGTTTATCCGGCCAATTTTACTTGGAATTCGCTGACGTGGATGTCGGCCATCCTACATGGCATGGCTAGCACCGACGTGGACAAAAAAATTTATATCTTTTCAAAAATCTTTGATATTTTTATGTTGTTAATTTTTTTTTTTTTCTCTCTCTCTCTCTTTTCCCCTTTTCCTCCTCTAGTCGATCACCCAGCCTCCGCTGATCAGCGGGAGGCGTTGACCAGTGAGGATCGGTTTCCCCGAGATCTAGCTAGGGGGTGGTTGGGCGACCGACTAGGGCCACGATCGACGAGGGTCAGCCTCGCAGAGATCGAGCAATGCTGGCCCTAGCTAGATCTGGCGAGGTAAAACCTCGCCAGAGGTCAGCGAGGGCGAGCCTTGCTCGCAGTCTGGCAAGGGTGAGCCTCACTCATGGTCGGCAAGGCCACCCTCGCTGGCCTTCGGCGAGGTCAACCCTTGCTAACCTTGCCCAAGGCTGGTGAGGCTGACCCTCGCCAATCGTGGCCTTTGGTTGATCGCCGAAGTTGGGCGACCAGCCAGAGGAAAAAAATAAAGGGAAAAATAGTAAAGAAAAAGAAAAAGAAATTGAAAACATAAAAAAATTCAAAAATATTAGAAAATAAATAAAATTTATCCACGTCAAGACTTGGGTATGTCATGTAGGATGATTAGCATTCACGTCGGTGAATTCCGGCCAAAATTCGTCGGATGGACTCAATTGACAAAAGGTAAAAATGTTTGTGACTCAATGAGTAAAGTTGAAAGGTTTATGATTGAATTAGCAAAAATGCAATATGTTTAGGACTTTTGGATAATTTTCCGGACTTTCTTCCATCCGCAAAGAAGAGATGGATCAGAAGTCTGATAAGTATTTAAGAGATAGGGACTCTGGCAGTAACAAAGAGTCGCCCTGTGAATCGGTGGATCCCACACTTGTTGGAGACAAGGGCAGAGACGGACAGGTCTGGCGCTGTTTAGAAAGTATACGAGTGTTGAAAGAGTGAAGTCTGGGGACAAGGGGCAAACGTGAGGAATGGGATCTCTATGCCGCATTAAATAAGTTCGCAAGCAAGGGACGTGCCGAAGACCCACCTTTCCAGCTAAATCCAACACGAGGACCCTTAAATTGACTATGCCATCCGTGGTCCGCAAGCAACGACTGACAAGGCCCGGACTCCATAAATGATAGGTATTGGACTCCAATTGACCGTACATTAAAAAAACGAAAGATCGACTAGAAATTTTACAACGGATGCCTAAAATTTAATTATAAGTGTGGAGCAGCAAATGAATGGGTTGGTTGAGTTTGGAGGATCAGCTGGAAATGGGTGAACTCATTTAGACTTATTTCTTCCATAATGACTCTATATTCAACCTAACCCATCAAAATTTATACCCACCGGTTTAACGAACTTAATTATTTTAATAATAATATATGTTAGTTGAGTAAAATCTAACACCAAATCAAAAAAGAAAAATTACCAAATTGCAACCATGTTGGCAAAAAAGAAGAAGCAAATCTGAACTTCATTAAAAAAAAAAAAAAAAAAAAAAAATCACTAAAAACCCCAAACTTTGCTCAATGTGACAAATTTACCCCAAACTTTTTTTTGTGACATGAAAAACCCTAAAGTTTGCTAACCGTGACACATTTACCCCGAACTTTTATTTGTGACACAAAAAACCCTGAACTTTCATTTGTGTGACACATTTACCACAAATCATAAGGGTAGTTTGGTCTTTTTACTTTTAAAAACTTTTTACTTTTTTTACTTTTTTTTTTTTTTTTTTTCTTTGTTTTTTCTTCCCTCCACCGGCGTGTGGGTTTCATTCAATCGACCAATGGAAACTTCACAAATCATTTAATAAAGAGGATTTAATGCATATTCCTAGTACATTTAGCATTTCTTTAACCTCAATCAAGAAGGCACCATATAATATTTTCAGAAGTTATCATCAAATTTTTAATCGTGACCCAAAATAAATATATTACTCATACATATAATATTTTTGGAACGCGCTTCCTCCAAACATAAGTTAAAAAAAAAAAAATGAGATTGCATCAGGCTTGACCACTTGAGCTTACTGTTTCAGCTTTTGGTGCTTGACTTATAATTGACTTGGACTTTGACCAAAGACGCGACAGATGTAAAAGGAATTTTGTGGAATAAGAAAAAGAGTTTCAAAATAACTTCACCTTTTTATGAGTCTCATGTTCATATAAAGAATCGACGGAGGCACTTATTGTCAAGGATATGAAAGTTTCATTCCTACTCGATCCTCTCATGATTGACGGCGAATTATAAGGCACCAATTTGATCATTCTTCAGTCTTTGGTCTTCGTCTCCATGGACTTCATAGAATACGAGGCACCAATATTGATATTGCTTTTTCTCCCCTCAACTTTATAAAGGAGTGTCCTATTGGACAATGCTATCTTATAGATTAATATTGATATACCAAACCACATGGCAAATCAAAAGCGAATAATAAGCCATATTCGATAATTAATGACAATATGCCATGTCACTTATTACACCAAATTTATGAAACATTCTTAGTGCTTTTGACATTTCTCTTTCTTGTTTTGGTTGTAAACGTGAAAACTAGCGAGACGTTGATAAATGAATGACACCGCTACATGTACTAAGACTTTACTCGAATGTTCTAAATGAAATGGTGTGTAGTGCGGTATGCACCCATGTCACCAAATAAGTGTGGAATCAGCATTACTATGGAGTTTGTGAAAAGGAGAAAAGAGATCAATTGAGCAAGATCAATTTAAGGAAATTTACTTTTCTATTCCACCATCATTTCTTCTTAAAATTACACAAAGTGCTCTCACGCATTACTAGGAGCCTCCATTCAAATTTGACTAACAATCATAGAAGCAATTCAATGATACATATAGCGCATTTCCTTTACAAGATTCAAGAAATAACTCCCAAGGGGTGGGACTTTGTCCCGAGTGACACTTAGTTCTAGAGCTGAGGAAAAAAAAAAGGAAGATCTAAGCAATGAGTTGGCTTAGATCAGATGGCCAACATTTCCCTTTTAATCAGTATCAAATTTTGATTTGTTGGACGATGCTACTTAACTATTATATGTATTGACGGTTCGGTTCTGTTGAAGTTAAATATCCAAGTTTAACTGATGGAGCAAACATTAGTCAAGACTCCACTCAAGGCGTACATTATCCTGAAGGAGACCTACTGCTCAAGTCTCTATTTTATATCCCCGCACAAGAGGACTCTCTCTTTAGCGAAGAAAAATAGGGGACGCACCAGTGACGCTCTCTTTGATCGCACGGAGTTCTAAAAACGGTGGATCTTGTGACGTGAGTCGCACAATGAGTTGTTCTATCAATAACTATTGTGAGTTTAGACGTAATCAAGGCGTGGAAGAAACTCGAACTTACAAGCAATTATAACACTCGAACTTGCGAGCAATTGTAACTCTTTGGTTCTCCGAGTATTGGTGGATTATAGCTGCTTACTCTTCCAGTTGCGTACATATCAATTTTCGGAAAGAATCATGTAAATCTCAGAAATTCTTTATTGTTTCTCGTTTATTCCTCCTGTGATTCCGCATTAATAAATCAACTGCAGATTTGGTTAGTTTCCACATTATTCACAATAATTTATTCAGTCTTCGATCTTCAGTCTTCAGGAGAGAGAAAGTTTATGAAACTTCCCATGATGGAGTTAGTCAATAATTGATTTGTGCATAGAGCGGAGGTTTATAAATTCAGCTCAAATTGAAAGTGGATCACAAGACGAGATGAGGAAACCACCGTTTCTTATTCTCAACTCTATTCTCTTGTGGTGGTGGAGCTCAATCACAATCTCTATAGCATACTCGCAAAACCAAACGGATTGGCTCGTGTTAGCCTCCTTCAAAAATGCAATACACAAAGACCCATTTGGAGTCTTGAGTTCTTGGAATGATTCTACTCATCATTGTGAGTGGCAAGGTGTTTTGTGCAGCAAAAGACATCCTGGGAGGGTCACATCCCTGGTCCTTAGATCACAAGGCTTGAAAGGCTTCCTATCTCCTCAAGTAGGTAACCTCTCTTTTCTGAGGGTTATATTTCTGCAGAACAACAGCTTCCATGGCGAAATCCCACCACAAATAGGCAACTTGCTTCACCTACGTGTTCTTTTTCTTAGTAATAACTCATTTGGTGGGCTGATACCGTCCAATCTTTCCTGCTGCTCGAATCTCGAGATCCTGAATCTCATAGATAACCAACTTGTGGGGGGAATTCATTCCAATCTTGGCTCTTTAACAAGACTTAAATACTTGGGCTTGACTCATAACAGTCTTATAGGTCCTATTCCTCGTTCGATTGGAAACCTTTCGCTGCTACACCATCTCTCCCTGGCAATGAACGTGTTAAGTGGAGAAATACCTGTAGAATTGTCCAGACTCAAGAGATTGACATTTTTCCAACTAGCTCTCAACAAACTAACCGGTGAGGTTCCAGCAGGGATTTTAAACATCTCTGACCTTTTTTTATTCGATGTTTGTTATAACCAGTTGTCGGGAAGCTTTTTCGATGATGTCGGCACCACTTCTCCTTCTCTCAAAACATTTGGCGCCAGTGATAACTTGTTCACTGGGATGATTCCGTCAACGTTAACGAATGCCACAGGTCTTAGGTTACTCTCTCTTTCCACTAACAATTTCCATGGGCCAATACCGAAAAATTTAGGAAGGCTAAAGGGCCTTCTCTTGATTTCATTGGCACATAACCACTTGCAGGATGACTTGAGTTTTATTTCTTCTTTAGTTAATTGTTCCAACTTAGAAATTCTGGAGATGCAAACGAACTTGATTCACGGATCGTTGCCGAGATCCATCTCCTATCTCTCCGCCAGCATTAGGCGAATTTGTTTGGGAAAGAATCGGATCCAAGGATCTATTCCTTTAGCCCTCGGAAATCTCTTCAACTTGTCTTATCTGGATTTAAGGGATAATTTTCTAACTGATTGCATTCCTCATTCCATCGGAGCACTTTCCAACTTGCATAACCTTTTTTTAGGCCGTAACATGTTTACTGGAGAGATACCATCTTTGATTGGTAACATTACGTCGTTAAATTTGCTTGACCTTTCCCATAACATTTTCCAAGGCTACATACCACAAAGTCTTGGCAACTGCAAGCAATTAATTTTGCTTGATCTTTCGAACAATAACCTAATTGGCTCAATTCCTGTCGAAATCGTGGGTCTTTCTTCCCTGTCAATCCTCCTTCGCTTAGCAAATAATAATTTAAGTGGATCTCTTCCATTGCAAGTTGGATCTTTAAAGAATCTTGGCATAATAGATTTGTCTTTCAACGGATTGACCGGCTTAATTCCAACGTCCATCAGCGAGTGCTTGGTATTGGAGCGACTTTACTTAGAAGCTAATTCTTTTCATGGTCAAATCCCCGAAGCTTTACGCCCATTACGGGGTCTACAAGAGTTGGACCTTTCCAATAATAATTTTTCTGGTCCAATCCCGAGCTTTCTCGCAGAGCTCTCGCTACTCATGTACTTGAATTTGTCCTTCAATCAACTAGAAGGACAAGTTCCAGAGGGTGGACTTTTTCTTAATGTAAGTTCTGTATCGATTTATGGAAATACGGAACTCTGTGGAGGTGTTCCCGGTCTGAAGCTTCCTCTTTGCAAATCACCAAGCTCTACGAAGTCTTCTTCAACCAAGGCTAGAGTAATATATGCGGTAGCTGGCAGTTTGTTATGTTTAGCTTTGTTGCTCCTATGTCTGTCTATCTTTTATCGCAAAAAGAAGCAGACAACAACCAATGCCTCCACTTCATTATCTTTCGAGAACCAATTCTTGAGGATTTCTTATGAAGAACTCCTGAGAGCGACTAACAGATTCTCTAAGACCAATTTGATTGGTAAAGGGAGATATGGCACGGTTTATAAGGGGATTCTTGATGGAGGTGCCATGGTGGCGACGAAGGTGCTCAATCTAATGCAAAGAGGTGCTTCAAGGAGCTTTATCTCTGAATGTCGAACTCTAGGAACCATTAGACATCGAAATCTCGTGAAGATACTAAGTGTCTGTTCGAGTGTGGACTTTTGTGGCAATGACTTCAAAGCTCTAATATATGAGTTCATGGCTAATGAGAGCTTGGAGGAGTGGCTGCACCCTAGAACTATAGGACAAGATGATGAGTGTAGCGAATCGAGAAATCTGAGACTAGTGCAAAGATTAAACATCGCCATTGACATAGCTACCGCAATCGAATATCTCCACAAGGGTTGCTACCCAGCCATCGTCCATGGAGATCTGAAGCCGAGTAATGTGCTTCTAGACAACGACATGATGGCTCGAGTTGGAGATTTCGGGCTTGCAAAGATCATTTCAACAGTGTCTATCGAAGCCATAGGAGTTCAAGACCAAGGTAGTTCAACTTCAACCGCAGTTAGAGGATCCATTGGCTATGTGCCTCCTGGTATGAAACTGTCATATTTTCTTGATTAGTTTTTATTTGATTGCGATAGTAATATGTGAGTGCCAAAAGTTTGACTAAACAATTATTCTTGATGTTATGTTATGATTTGTATGCTCTGACACCTCTTTCTCACAACTCAATTCCTCTTTCCGCTATTAATAGCTTTCGCAGAAAAAGAAAATACGTATCTTTTTGTACAAAAAGATTAATACTAGCTTGCCCTAATTGTATTTTAAATTAAGATGAGAATAAACCATCGTAATTTTGATCAATGAGTGGAAAATTTTTAGACAAAACTTGTGAATCCATGTGAATAAATAGATTAAGCATATCGTATCATCTCATATTTATATTTTCTTTCTATAATCTGTATTTTGTCTCATATCACGTTCATGCCATTAAAACAAATTAATCTCTTTTGGAATATTATGACTTAAGGTCTTAACAATAAGTAATTTTTCCTTTACGGCAGACCCTTTCATGACCAATAATTTAATATTAGAAAAATATATTAGATGACATGACATTTATGCCAGAAACCGTTGGAGGATACACTAATTCACAACACGGTGGGCTCTACCCAACTATCACTTTCCCTAAACTTATTGGTTAGAGCATATTAAGACAAATTTATGCATTTACAAGTATAAATCCATCACCGTCAACAAATCACTCTTAAGTCTCCTCTCCCCCCCCCCCACCGTGTTCATTTTTTTTCCTGTTCTTCTAGGCATTTTCTTCTCATCTTTGCATAAAGAAAGTGTGGTATAGGTATTAAACATAATTTGTATCATGAAAATGACGAGCCTCACTTGGATCCCATATGTTTCCTATCAAAAAAACAACTATTCAAATTTAGTTAACACATAGACTTCTGCCAAGGCCCTAACCCAACATATTTTCTTCTTTTTCTATTTTCACCCGTATCCTACTAGAGGACAAATCCACTTTTGATGTTTAAGCAATTTGTGTAGCAAACATGTGACAACTTTGGTTACACTTATTAGTTTTGGAGAAGAAGAGTTTATATGTTGTTAACTAACCTTTGGTGCACTTTATGAATTCTAAAATCCTATTTCTCTACCGTTGATGCATTTATCAACGGTTAATGCACTTTATAAGAGTTCACACAACAGGCGCTAAACATCAGTCATATACTGTAAACTAAACAAAAATTAAACAGAGAGAAATGAAAGCAAAAAACTAGTAGGGGGCTTTGGGACCCTTTGCCTTGCTCTGGCAGAGGATCCCTTGGCCTTTGCCATGCATAGTGGGCCCGATTGTGAAGTGAGTGAGGGCTTGCAAGCCATCTCTCTATGTTGGGCGCAATAGGCGCAATCCCTCACAATTTTCTTTGACAAGCTCTTGCAAATGGACATCAAGCAAAATCCCATGTGACTTAGAAGCTTTTTCTAAACAATTGACTCCAAGAAAAAGTGTATGTTTGTTCCTATTAATGTCTTGATGAAATTTTCAGAGTATGGCATGGGACACAAGGCTTCCACACTTGGGGATGCATACAGTTACGGCATTCTATTATTGGAGATGTTCACAGGAAAGAGACCCACTGAAGAGGCCTTTGGGCACCATCTTAACCTCCACAACTTCATTCGAATGGCTCTTCTGGATCGAGCAATGGACATTGTAGACTTAAGGCTTTGGAGTGAAGCTAGTGATCGACAACAAGAGATGAAAATCAGAGATTGCATTATCTCTGTATTCGAAGTTGGAGTCGCATGTTCGGTGGAATCACCACCAGATCGGATGGACATGACCGAGGCAATAAGGAAATTACACTCGATCAAGGTGAGTTATGAAACCAAAGAGAGGATGACAGGTATGTAGTTAAGTCAATTTTCTCATTTCGTCTTGGAACTTTTTCACTAGTAGTGAAAATCATCATGTAAAGGTAGTGCTAGCAAATTTACATGAATGTCTCCCTAACTAGTCTACCTACCCATGCCTATTATGTGTGTTTTTTATTATTGCATTTTATAATCGTGGAAAGTGGATGTATGGAGTTAAGTCTACCTATTTCCACTAAGTAATCATGTAAAATTTGATGAATTGGCTTATTTGTCCGGTTCTCTTCATTTTTTATGCCAATGTGGATCGATGCATTGCTTAATTATCATGGCCGGGCCATTGCCCTTACCTCTCTCTCTATGCACGCTTGTGTACTAGAATGTGACCTCACCGTGAGGTCACGAGCTGAAGACCAACTCTTAATGTCGTGCTTAACCGAGAGCCCGCGGTCAATTGGAGACCAAGTTGATCAAATCCAAAGGCAAGGAGAGGGAAGCAACCTTATCACAAGATCATGAGGTCAAGGCTAACTCTCGAAGTCGCTGTTGAGAGTGACCTCACTATCAATTGGAAGCCATGCTTGATCAAATTCGGGCAACGCTGCCGACGAAATTATGTTGTGGTCATGTTGCCGACACCGGTTACCACCATGTGTGGCCCCCTACCTCTTTTGCAAACCTCCTTTTCTTTTCTTTTTTTTCTTTGCTATGTCATTGAATTACAGGGTTTTTCTTTTTTCTTTTTTTTTCGGTCTATAGAGATACAAAGTTAACAAAAACATTAATGGGACATGATCAAAAAGGGAACATGGATGCATATTTGTTGCACTTGTCGGTGTGCTTATCACCTGTCTAATTATCCTCGTCAAGTCTTCCTACTCAACCAACCCTCTCTCTTTCTTCACCATTAGCCACCGTCTCCAGTCGTTACGGCTATCTGTCATCACGGTCACCTCCTCCTTATCTCACCACTTTCTCCTTCATGTCATCCACGACCATCTTTGCTTTCTCTATTTGCTGACCGAAAACACTCTCTCCTTCACTGTCTCTTCTCTCACCGCCAAATTTCTAAGGTCTCCGAACCACCATTGATTACCTAATTTAGCCATTATGGCCTTTAAGATCTCATGGAAATCTCAATGGACGGGCCAGATGTAGGAGGCATCCCCAGACCTTGAGACGATCTTTTGATGTCATCATTGTCGACAACTTGATTGTAGATGACGAGAGGAGCTCAACATGAGGTCTTGAGACCCGCCAAAGGCATAAACTTGACATTCAGGCAAGTCTCATTCTCTCCCCACCCGTAGTTACGCAGAGCCAATGCGTAGAGGAGAGAGAAAGCCGAACTGAAAAACTGTAGAGTTTGAGAGTGAGAGAGAGAGAGAGAGATTCTATGGGGCGTAGGCCTCCCAAAAGGTAACAAAAGCTTTGTTTTTTTCCCCCACAATCTCACCAACAACTTGGCAAGGGTCACAAAGGCCTCACCCAAATTTGGGCAAGGCCTGGGGGCCATTAGTGAGGTCGCCTTCACCTGCAGCTGACAAGGCCATGGTGAGAACCGCGACCCTCGTCGACGATTGATGAGGGCTCTGTGGCCCTTATCTAGTGGCCAACGAGCCTTGCTAAAGCCCTGCCAACCACTATAGGCAAAGAAGCAAAAGAAGGAAGAAGAGGAAAAAGAAAAAGGAAAAAGAAAAAGAAATGGAAAAGGAAGGGAAAAATAAAAAATTATTTAAAAATTTCAAAAAAAATAAAGCATTATTAAAAATTTCCATGTTGGCACTGGTCGGCAAGCGTACACATCAGTGCCAATCAGCTAAAATTGGCCAATGGATCGAATTGGTACAATTATAAAATATTTAAGACTGAATTGCATAATTATAATAAGTTTATGACTTGTTTGGTAATTCTACCCTGAAAATATATCACATAATTGGACCCATTTTCGACTAACCCAGACTCAACCCAACCTAATTCGGCCCAACTCACTCATTTGACAAGTATAACTTCCCATTATACTTCATTAGTAAACTAAGAAATTCTAATACGATTGTATCACATAATATTTACGAAAGTAAATATAAAATTGCTTTTATTTACTATTGGGTAGTTCAAAGTACTAACAAAATTCAATTATAGCATAAGCTGGTTTTTTAAGAATATTTTTGCAAGTTTCATTTATAATACAATCAAAGTAAAATTGTAATTGCATCATATTTATATTATGTTATATTAATGTCAAAATCTTGACCTACTTTTAGGGTAAAGAAGGATATATACTTCTACGGCATTAAAATTCGCCTTATGTATTATTATTTTTTTTTTTTGGTCGGTCGCCTTATGTATTGTTAATAGTCGCCGAAGGGATGCAACCACCGGCGACGGCAAAGGAGGCACTGGTTTAGGCTTCGCTTAGGGCAGAGAATGGATTCTTCGATTCTCCCTTCTTTTCTCTCTTTCTCTTTAATTATTTTCTTTAAAAAAATATATATTTCAATTCGTATGGGATAAAATTCTCCTTCCCCTGGTGTTGGGATAAGCCATTCGAGATTCATTCGAACTTATCCAGACTAATCCAAATCTGAGTTGTCTCCAAACGCCAAATAGGATAATTTATATTATCCGACGTTTTACGCGAGCAACCCAGCACGCCCTTGGGTTAAAGAAAGAGGTAAACTCAAGAATTAGTGCAATCTACTTAGCCGCACTTTTTTCCGTCTCACTCCTCTATCCTATGTACATGTGTGTGCGGCACTAACGGGATCGTCCTGACCCGGTATCCTTCGGCCTCACCCCCCAAATCCCTTTATTAGCAAGGCCGCATGTCTGTTGGCAATTTTATTTTTTTTTGTCAGTTTTATTATATTCCTATTTTAATTCTTATTTTCACACTTTTATCCTGCCTCTTTGTAGGATATGGGAGTCGAAACTAATACCTGAAGTTAAATCGTCCCTACCCCAATCCCTCGATAAATGCAATGCTTATAAGACCAAGCTACATAGTGCCGATTGAAGCTGGGAATCTTGTTAGAGTCGGCATAGCGTAATGAAGACAGGGTGTTCAGCAGGAAACGTTTGAAAGGGAACACCTCTTTTTTCCAGCTTTAGGATAAAATTCTCCAAAACCCATTCCACACGTCCTAGTAGTAATCTCAAGTCTCAAGACCTACCTAACTCATACCACAGGACACAACGATTTCAGTATAAATAGAGGACGTCCTCACAAGACCTGTCATGCGTATTATATAACACCTCTCATTATACTACCACAGGAGTTTTACCCGGCGAGAGAGGGGAAAAAGAGAGAGAGAGATGAAGAAGTTGCTGAGTTCATCAGCGGCAGCATTCGCCTTGGTTTTGCTTCTGTTGCTGGGAATGTGGTTACAGCCAAACGAAGGAGGGAGGATGCTCGTCCAAGGCAAAGATGGAGGAGGAGGAGGAGCGGTAGGGGCTACTTATCAGCCGAGCAGTCTTTTAGCTTTCCAGATCCTGCAAAAGGGTCCGGTTCAGGGTCCCGGAAATCCATGCCGATACAGTCGGCGGAGCGGCGGCAGATGCAAGCCACCCAAATGAAAGAACGGAAGAGGTGAAGGAGTGTAGTAGGAGGTCGTTCTTATGAAAGAGGGTGGGGTTAATTGTGTGTCAGCTGGTTCATTGTGTTCCTGAGATTTAAGTACGAGACAAGTCTAGTTGTAGTAACAATATAATCTGAAAGAACAAGACATAATGTATGCAGAAGTATCATTTTGAAAAGAATAAAATCAAGTTGATCGTGCCAATAGGTTAGAATATTTCAAAGGTTAATATCATGAAAAACTACAAACTGGTACAGTTATGAAAAATTTATCCCAAATTAATTTTTTTTCTTTTAACAAGTCTACCGGATCTCTTCCGGCTGTCAAAGCTCAGCTCAGCATATTAGTCGCATTCATGATTTTATGAAGAGAAGGCGACGTTTATCCAAATGACCTGTTCAAGCTATACTCCACCAATGGACTGAACTCCCACCATTCATTGATAAAGATATGTCAGGAAGATATTAATAAAGTATCGACTACCAAAAAAGTAGTTAAAACCGCTGTCCACCATGTTTATTCTAATTGAAATCATTTACAAACAAACAAAAAAACTAACACATGCTAATATACTTTACTTTTGTATTCAATCTGGAAAGTGATTACCCCACAAATTGTCAAATTGTATTTTTCACCAAGGCGTTGTCAGCCGTGTCTCATAAATTGGAAGTAACTGCCCAGTTTATTAACAAATGATAATTGCTCACGAAGTGGTAAAAAACTAAGTTGGTTATTATCACTGAAAATTACATTGAAGAATGAAGGCCAATAAGATAGGAAAATAAGACAGAACACGCCTATTGTCATATAAGTCTCTTGTGAGTGTCTTGTTCCGGATTTGTCCACGGACCCGAAATATCGACTCAAGCAAGAATAGATAATGTCTGTAAAGCCCTTTCTTGTTAGTCACTTGATGTACGTGGCTTATGTCGTTGATTAATACAACTGAGCAGAACATTTTCTTATGAGCCATTTTCATTATTTCCTTCTTAGAAAAGATTGTACAAACTATGCATACAACCTTAGTATCGGAGGTTGCGTGCTTGAGTCAGCTAGTATACTAGTTGTGGCCCGGGATGGTACGAAGCATGCCGCACGGTCCTTTGAACTGGGACATCTATTGACCAAAGGATCATCCAGTTCTATAGGCCTACTTGGATACTCTTTATTATAATTGCCAAATTTAAATTGATTGAATCTAATGACTTAAAAAAAAAAAAAAAAAAAAAACGATCTTAACACATTTTTACATGAAGGGCGGTCTTATTCTCACATCCCGTTTGACGAAAAACGTACCTTTCTTGAGGTAATTGGCTAATAAATCCTTATAACGTCCGATTTGGTCAAACATCTATTGATGAGACATTTTTACTCTTGTTCCTACTGCTAAATTCTTCTACAAAGCTTTTGAGATTTGAAAGATGACACAATGAAAAAAAATTAATAACTTTCTCTAGGAAAATTTGCAAGAGGATGAATGACAAAATGAAATACTATTAAAAAATACATAAGCCTGTTTATAAGTTTTATTGTATGACTATTTAAGTTAACATATTAATCAATATATGCATAACCAAAAAGAGATATACGCGCAATCTTTACAAATATTAAGAATCATTGGAAATGTCCTAATTAATTTTTTAAATTCTCGGACCACCGTGCCACGGTAAGCTCCAGTTTTGCCATGAAAATTTTCTCTCTAAAGTTTTAATACGCCATTTCATTAGGTTTACGGCTTGATTGCACCTATTGAAAAATCCATGATTTATCGCATCCTGTACAAAATTTTAGGCTTTCGATGGATTTTTCCATTGTCTTAAACAGAAGGGTTTAGTATGTCAGGTTTAATTTGAATCAGTACTATTGATGTCACAGTGCTGTGCAGCTGGATCAGAGAACTCTCCCAAGTATACAGAGTTATACAAGCAATTTATTCCATTATACTATAGGAACAATGAGGACTCGTGTGTATAGAAAGAAAAAACTTGTAGAGGTTTTAAAGAATATCATATCTGCAGTCACTCCATTATTTACCACCACACCTGAAGGCACCACAAATGATGGACAGGACTATGATCAGAATCAAAGCGACCACAATGCCGAGAACTATCGGCTTTATTTTCATGTTCTGCAACCACATCTTCCTTTTGAGTCTGGTCGCCTGCTGCCGGAAATCTTGCGCCTAAAAGTAGAAAATGCACATCAGTCAGATGCTGAGATCCTTAATTCAATCATACCGAAAGACGGTAGTCTTTGTTCTATCTCCAAATTAATCACCGATTCCGCTCCTTCCGTACATTTTATATGAGAAGACTGGGAAGATGAAAGCAGACTATCGGAAAGCGGTAGCAACTAAACCTTTAAAAAGTTCAAATAACACTTCTTATAATAGTGGGAAAGTTCTTAGTGAGCTCTTATTTGATGCAAAAGCTAGCAACATAGCATCGAAAGTAGATCAGCAGCAAGAAATTCACTGAATTTTAGGAAATGATGGGTGTTAGAAAGTCCAATCCAAAAGATTAAGCTGTTATATATGACTCATTGTCAAGTGATTTAGGACAATATTTCAATGATACGGCCAAAGGAATAAGAAAAGGAATAGGAGCAGAGGATACTGAACTGAGAATACCCAACATTGTTCATGTCCATCAGCTTCTTCCTGAACTATTTAATGGCCTAAAGACACTAAACTAGATGACACGACAACTGCAGTTGATAACATCTAGGCTGAAGTGATGTGAGGAAACGAAACATTTGCACTAGAGCGAGAAGACGATGCGAGTTCAGGCTATCCGGATTTTCATACATAATCTGCTCAATTGAGCATTAAAGACTTGAACAGGGAAGAATTACTGTTCACTTATAGGCGAAACTTCTATATTTCCGATTTAAAAATTATCAGATGACCCAGATAAGTAGGCCGTACTAGTAACTCGACCAGTTCAGGAGACTGGAAGAAGACTCTAATTGTCATGACTCATTCACCAGATCCTGCTTCTTACATACAATAATTAGCTCGTTTAATAAGATAAACCCACAATGCTCCTGGATGGAAATCACACATCATAGATTGCTTACCTGAGATCGAAGATTCTCCGTCTTGTCGAGCAGGAGCTCAACTTCCTTGCCTCTATCCAGAACCTACATGACAGAGTGACATAAGTCTGAGATTACATGCCAATTTCTCGTGGTTCTAACTTAGTGGTAGAGTATAGCACAAGGTATGCCGACTCACCTTTTCTATATACTCCATCATAACTCCTTTCACTTCTGATGCCTGAGCTTTCACTTTGGCAAGTTTGCTGATCTCTTCGGGATGATCCGTGCAGTACTGCATTTGCTCCTTCAGTTTAGGCCTATGTCAAAGCTCCGATCAGCATATCCTATGATGTAGCACGAAGAAGTCACATTCATGGACTTACACGAGGAGATGGCGATGTTTACCCGAATTCTCTGTCCAAGCTATGTGCCACTGCAGTCGCGGCTTTTCCTCCGCCATATCTGTTAGTAAACTCATCCTTGATTCTCTCGAGAAAGGCCATCGGAATCTGACGACCGATGGACTCAACTGCCACGACGCAGTATGCTGTAGATTGAGATGGCCAAGTCAAGTTTGTCCAAGGAAAACTGTAAAAAACGCGACCACGAGTAGCTATCGCAGCTACAAGAGAGACAACCAGCTACGAGAGAGAGAGAGAGAGATCATACTGAAGCCGTTGTCGACGAGGCAGCTGAATGTGTGGCCATCGCAGGTGTAAGTGAAGTGGTCGATGCTGGGAGGGAGCTTCTGGAGGCACTGCAAGGCGATGCCAGCGAACTTCCCGCCGAACTCAGCGTACTCTGCTAACACCGTAGTGCCTCGAGCCACGAAGCTGTAGATCAGCGATTGGCGACCCATGTCGTATCGCCTCTTGAATTCGATGGAAATGGAACAAGAGCTCGATAGTGCGGCGACAGCACTCCAACCTCCACAACGAGAACGAGAGATCACGCATCCATTTTGCGTGAAGTACAGCTCGCCAAAACCAAGACAAAGGACACTTAATTGCCAAAAGTTAGGAAAATAACACTTAAGTGCCAAAATCGAAGCAAAATAAATCACTTAAAGTGCCACTCTGGCGAAAATCAGGTCAAAATGCTAACGTGATGATTTTCCGGCGAAATAAGTACAAAACAGCGTCGTTTTGCACGTTAACGTGGTAAAAAATAATATTAAAATTAATTAAATTAAATTTAAAACTAAAATTATTTAAAACATTTAAATACAAAAATACAAAAATTTAAAAATTATATTTAAAAAAAGGAAGGGATGGCTAGGGCCCGGCGACCCAGCCCGACCCTCCCCTCTCGTCGTCGGCCCTTCCCGGCGGCGATGGGGGGAGCGGCGGCGGCGGCGAGGGCTCGACCCTCAACCGCCCATTCCCTTTTATTTATTTATTTATTTATTTATTTATTTATTTATTTATCTTAATATTTTTAATATTTGTATTTGTATTTTTAAATATTTTAAATAAATTTAGTTTTAAATTAAATTTAATTAATTGTAATATTATTTTTTATCACGTCGATATCAAAACGACGCCGTTTTGCACTTATTTCACTAGAAAATCACCACGTTAGCATTTTGGCTGGATTTTCGTCGGAGTGGCACTTAAATGATCCATTTGGCTCCGATTTTGACACTTAAATATCACTTTCCTAACTTTTGACACTTAAGTGTCCCTCCATGCCAAGTTTTAGCACTCCAGGTGTTCAACACTCTCCATTTTGCAGAGAAGTCATGGTACCGCCACCGTGTCCATGCACTCCTCTTATGTTTTTTTACCCTCTAGGAAGAAGAAGACATGCAGTCCCTGAAGTTGCGTTGTTTCTTTAATGTGATCATCTACTACTTATCCTGTTTAAGTACTTGAATTTATGCATTTCTCTTGATCATGTCGGTCGCCGTTCGGTTTCGGTCGATTAAAATCGACGCATCTAGTAGCGGTGGAAAAACCCGATGTGGAATAGGGTCGGTCCAATCCCAAAAAGTCATTTTGTGCAATCAAATTGTAGCTACAATGGCCCAAAAATAAGTCCGAGTAAATGACTCATCATTCCATAGTGGCAATGTTTCACTTAGTGATAGAGATTTTGGCTAGGCATCAATCGACTCGCAAGTCGTCGACTTCAGTTTGTTGGAAATGGAGACGGATGGACTTAATTGGAAAAACTATATAGGTTCAATGACTCAATCACCTAAAACATAAGTTTAGAAAAAACTACATTGAAGCAACGATATAAGTGGGTTACTATGTAATGATTTGTTGGCATCTCTGAGTCCAAACATTCCGTGTATGGTGTGAGAATCTTATATTAAACGTCTCGAAAAAGCATTTGATGGAGTCACGCTTTCAACGCAAAAAGTAGCGAGGACGAGTAGAAAAGGTAGTATGGAGTTGATCCCTAATCTCAATGAAACTTCCAGGAAGCAAACGATGGAAAGAGACGTTTAGGCTGCCACTTAACCCCATCTTTCCCGGACAAACATCCTATTGCTTGCATAAATCAGTTGTGTCCAAAATCAATTTTTGGGCACATATAGCCGACAACATAATTGGGCCCAAAAGTGGGCTTAGAAATGGGCCACACGGTTGCGGCCCACTTCCATCCGGTGTCCAGAAAGGGAGAATTACCAAAAAGTCCTAAACCTTTTGTAATTGTCGGTCGCCCTAAACCTTTTTTTTTGTCAATTTAGTCCTAAACCTTTTATAAGTGTGCCAATTCAGTCCATCCGGCCAAAATTGGCCGGCCGGCGCCGACGTGACGCCGGCGGGGGACAGCCGGCCGGCGATGTAATTTTTAATATTTTTTATTTTTTTCGAATTTTTAAATATTTTTTAAAATTTTGTAATTCTTTTTTTTTTTTTGGCCTTCTTCTCCTTCCTCTGGCCGGCGCCGGCCAGAGGTGAGGGCCGGCGAGGTCAGCCTCGCCGGCCACTGGCGAGGCTCACCCCGCCGGCCACTGGCGGAGGCGAGCCTCGCCCAGCGACGGCGAGCTCGGCCCTCGCCGGCCACTCGCGAGGGCAAGGCCCCGCCGCGCTGCGTGGTGTAGTCGAGGAACCCGCGGAGGAGCTCGATCTCGTCCTCGTCGGTCCGTAGGCGCCGGAACGGGGTTTTGGCGACGGTCACGGCCGGGGAGGGCCGCTTGAGCTCGGAGGGGGAGATCTTGCCATGATCGAGGGGACGGGGGAGGCGGCGGAGGCGGCGATGGCACGGCAGCCTCGCCGACCACCGGGCGAGGTCGACCCTCACCCTCGCCGGTGGCGGCGAGGCAGCCGTCGCAGATCCGGCGAGGCTCGGCCTCGCCCAGCCCATGGCGAGGACGAGCCTCGCCGGATCTGGGCGACGGCCGCCTCGCCGTCGGCTGGGCGAGGCTCGCCTCCGCTAGTGACCGGCGGGGCAAGCCTCGCCAGTGGCCGGCGAGGCTGACCTCGCCGGCCCTCACCTCGGCCGGCACCGGCCGGCCGAGGAAGGAGAAGAAGGCCAAAAATTAAAAATTTATTTTAAAAAAAAAAATTAAAAAATATATTTAAAAATTAAAAAAATAAAAATAAAAAAATAAAAAATAACCTTGCCGGCCAGCTGTTCCTCCCCCAAGGCCCACGGCGCCGGCCGGCCAATTTTGGGAGAAGGACTGAATTAGCACAATTATAAAAGGTTTAAGACTAAATTGGACAAAAAAAAAAAAAGTTTATGACTGAATTAGCACAATTACAATAGGTTTATGACTTTTTTGGTAATTCTCCCGTGTCCGAAAGCATAATTAGGGTTTTTTTCTTCTTCTTTTTTTGGTTTTGTGAAGAGTGAAATGTAATGTGCATGCTTTGAAAAAGGTAGTAGAGTCGTAGACATGAATTATTAAAAAAGAAAAAAAATTGAACAATTTGAGATTAGCAAGTAGACAGTGAGCAATTCAACGAGTTTGGGATTGGCATAAACGAATTCTTATCTTGAATAGGACAGCATGTTTATGATCGGCAAAAACCATGCCTTATATGAGGTCAACTACTTAACCAGTTCAAACGCAAATCAACGCACTCAATTTATCATATAAAAATGGACAGTATATTAAATATGCTTTACCTCATTTGATACTTCGTGTTTAGAGATTATTTTATCCTTAATAATTTATTGACATAACACTTGCAAAAAAATAAGTCAATAACATATCTTGATCTATTGACGTAAAGTGAGATTACTTAAATTGTCTGAAAGCATATCTGAGCATATTAAGTGCGTTAACAATATAAAAGGTGTATTGTAGTTTAAACACGTATGAACACGTAGTTGTAAATAGGTCGACCTATCGCGTTAAGTCGACCCCTATAATGACAAGTTTGATAATCGTACGAATCACATCATGTGGTCCATCTTATCAGAAATGTTATGTTCATGCTAATGCAATTGTATTGAACATGACATATTCAGATTAAATATATTCACACCATACTTCTATTTCAACGTGGCATAACACGTCTCGATTTCAAGGGCCTCAAATTCAAAGACTCATAAATCCCTTCGGATTGGACAAAAACACTATTCGTTGAAGTTAGGGCGCAAAACTTTCTTTGTACTCTATGATTATGATATTAAAAAAAAAATGAGGGCATCAGATTTTAATAAATCAGTAAGCATAATGTAATAAATTAAAATAAGATTTTAAAACTAGGGCGTGCTTGATTGACGCTAGCATGATTAGATTAATTTCGAATCCGGGTCAATTCAACGTCTTGGCCGAGGGCCACGACCGCGAATGGCGCCAGAAAGGAAGTCAATTTGTTTGAAATTGAATCTAGGGCAATCATAGCATACCATGCCTACCAGAATGGATTTGAACTTGCGGGCGTTTCAGCGCCGTACGATCGTAGATGAATTGATCTCCACGGTCTGATCAGATCAGGCCAGGAAACAGGCGACCCTTTTTGGCTGGTTGTCAAGTCATTTGTTTGACGATTTTTGTTCCTGGTCGTACTTGCTTGACGATTTTTTGAAAAACGATCATTGTGTTGCTTAAATAAAATAAATAAATAATACTTGTATTACTCTTGAAAATATTTAGAAATAAATTGTTATATTTAATAAAAAAATTATTGACTAATTATTTTAAACAATACAAACGATTGTTTTTAAGAACACATTTTCAAAATCATTCATTTTTGTAAAATAAATGAAATCGTAGTAACATTGAATGAAAACTTAAGAAATTATTGAATGCACTAAAGTTTGGCTTGTAACTGATGACACGTCTATATTGACTTTTTAAATATGTAAAAGCTGATAACTAAATGATAATATTACTTTTTATGTAATTAGTGAAAAATCAAACTTGATTTTTTAGGCAAAAGTCACGGACTACTGGGTTCAAACTTAGACTTTATGGTTGTTCTTTAGCCAAATCATATTAAATGGGTCATTCGGACTTGGCTTAAGCATGATTTCGAATATAATAGATCAATTTAGATGGTTGAATTTGATGCTAAGAATAAAAATAAAAAATCAATGTCTTAACGAGGTGTTTTGACCTAGAGAAACCATCTCAAAAATAAAAAGTCTCCATAATAATCATTTTTTAATGACTATGTTAACATTGAAAGTGTGATTTCTTATGAAAATTCAAGACAATTCTAAGTAATTAAATTTTTTTTAGGGTATTTTTTTTTTTTTTTTGAAAATCCTACTCTAACACTCACTCGGACTTTTGCCCCCCTGCGGGGCGTGGCGAGTCGAAACCCATTCCTAAAATGAAATCTTCCCACCCCAATCCCGAGAAGGTGGGGATTTGAACCCCGTTGATGGTGGTTAATTCTACTCTATAAATATGAAATTTTTTTTTATCAAGAATCTCATTTAGTGTCTTTAGGACACTCATTAACGAGATATCTTAAAATAAAAACTACCCAATATCACTAATTATAAATGAAATTATGGGCCACAAACTAATTGTCCAATGAAAAACAGACATCATATACCCATAGTTGCAAACCAAACGTACATGCAGGTGTCCCCCACCGGGATATGTACAAGACCCAAGAGAGAAAATCATTATCATTTTTTTCGGCAATGTTGATATTTAAAGTGTAATTTAGTATTGAAAAATTCAAGATATTTTTGAGTAATTAAAACTCTTTTAGGGTGACGAAAAATGTTGAAAGTGTCATTTACACACATACTAAGGATCGTTAGTTCTATTTTATGAATATAAAAATTTCTATTCGAATACAATTTTCCAATTCTTAGGAATACCAATTAGTGTCTTTAACAATATCATTAAAATAAAAATTACCCAATATCACTAATTATGAATGAAATTATGGGCCACAAACTAATTTCCAATTCTTGGGAGTACCAATTAGTGTCTTTAGGACATTCGTCAACAATATCATTAAATTAAAAATTTCCCTATATCACTAATTATGAATGAAATTATGGGCCACAAACTAATTGTCCAATCAAAAATAGACATCATGTATCCACAGCTGTAAACCAAACGTACATGCGTGTGTACTCCACCGCGATGTGCATGACACCCGAGAGGGAAAATTATTATCGTTTTCCATCATCCATTAAGATCTTTTGCTCTCACTTGTCCACGTGGGGGTTCCGCATTGGTCAACAGTCAACGCCATTCCCTTGCTCATCACTACTGCGATTGAATAATTTTTACCTTTGAAATGCCCTTGTCCTATAGGGCGACAGTTTGAATTTCGATTTCTTGGTAGCCGGGGGTGGAATTTTAAATAATAATAATAAAGAAAAAAACAAACATTCATCCTGCTTTTATTTTTGTCCACCTTTTGATGCCCACCATCTCTCACCCCCCACTTTTGCTTTCGCCTTTGCTTGTCCTCAACGTTCGGCAGCGGAAAGTGAGAGGTTGAGAAAATGATATTATAAAGTTAAGATAAGTTGGGATAAGTTGGGATGTCTATGTAAATTAGAATATGTATTGTTGACATGCTATTTTAGAGATATTCGTAACTCAATATATGCATAGAGATGTCCATGGAAATTTGCAATTGAATCAGTTACATGAGGTTTATTAGCTCATATGCGAGAGTGAAATATATTGAACTGTTTTTCATAATTTTCATTGACAAGGCAAGGTATTTTTTTTTTTTTTTAGGATGGATTGCATTTAATTTTAATTGAATGGATTTAAAATGGGTCTAGGGCCAATTAATGGACCAATAGAATAGGGTTTTCTCTTTACCCAAAAGATTTACACCAAAGAAAAGGGTAATTTAGCTTAAAATTCAAATAATATTATTAATTCAATTTTCAATCCAAATTAAATCACAATTCTTACCAACTAAATAACAGCTAATTAGAATAGTTTTTTTTTTTTGATCGGTCCTACGCTAATCCTATTCTCTTACTTTTGCCCGCCCTCCTTGCGGGCCGAAACCCACGAAATAAAATCTTAAGGTGGGGATTTGAACCCCCAACCTCCCCCTTCCAAGATGGAAGGGTTGGGCGAACCCCGGTGGTTGCTAATTAGAATAGTTTGAATTGTTTTTTTTTTTTTTGTCAACTAAATCAAAGGACACCAATAAATCAACGAAACCACCAATATTTGTACATTAATTTCTTTCCATGTGGGTTAGTCTTATGAAAAATTTCTATTCTTGTAGAATGTTTTTATCAAGTGATTGTTCATAACTTTTTATAACGATCTACTTCATGTGAGATTTCATCCATTTAATTTGAGTTGTCTACATTTCAATCATAATCAAACTACTTAATTTGGAAAAATCTTGAACCAAATCAATTATAGTCCTTCAAATGATTAGTTTAATCCCACGGTCACCAAAAAAAGAAAAAAAAAAAAAAAAAGCAGCATGCATTGTATCACATCAGAAGAGAAAGGGTGGGCAAGAGGTACCAAATCAAAAGCTCTTTATTCTATTTGGGTTGTTGAAACATTAGAATAATGTGGATAAACTTGTCATAATTTTACTCGTGATTCCTTTTTATAAGGATTACGCACGATTAATATGAATGAAATGAAGTAGAGGGTGCATGAGAAAATATTCGGGCACTCCCCTCAGATTTGAATGACAGGTGGAGTACCTTTTAAGATTTCTAGTGATAGTTTTTATGCTACAAATTCTCATTCTTAGGTTAATAATTTAAGGGTATTTATGAGTAAGAAGATTGATGAGTAGTGTTTCACCATGTGGTGATTCATGCAAATTAAATCAAATGGGAGATATTCGCCATGTGTCAAGAGAATACGATTAGATAGACACAAAGACTTAGATTGACATTAAATCTACTAAAAAGGGTAAGGTAAGGTCGGTATTAAGTTAAATCTTCTAATCCCCTCTCCAAATCACTAAACTAAAACTCTTAAGTATTTTCAAATGAATAGAGATAAATCCATATCCTACCACTAATCTATAGTTAAACCCAGTAGAGGCCACACATGGCCTTGGTTGCAGGAGATATCACTATAATAAGTCTTTAGGTATTAGCCTTCAATAGCAAATTCAAAAAATTTCAGCGAATGGTAATATATTTCCCATCCATATAAATATCATGAAAAAATGCGCTCAATTGATAATATAAATTTAATAAAGAGACAATATTTTTCTCCAATCCTGGTCGGAAGAAACTCCTCTGGCTCTAACCAAATCTAACGAGGGTTCGAAATTATGGGTATCAACCATATACCAAGTTAACGAAAATTATATATTCCTAATGGCTGAGTTCCTTGGAATTTTGTCATGATATTTCTTTGAAAATGAATCCTCTCTCTAAATTCGATTTTGGTATATTGAAATCATAACAAAAAAGATTCTTCCGAGTCATCTATAAGTATATAATCCAAATAAAGAAAAAAATTAAATCATCTGAGCTTATTTATTAATGATAATAAATAAATAAATAAAATAATAGATAAATAGAAAGCATATGTCCTCCATGAACGCTCGTCTCTCTCATTCTCCCCCCACCAGTAGTCGCGCAGAGCCAGTGCACCGAGGAGAGAGAAAGCTGAACTGAAAAACTGCAGACTTAGAGAGAGAGAGAGAGCTTGGCGTTGTGTCCGTGCGCGCGGCGAGGAGAGAGAAAGTTCCCAGATGCTCTGCGAATGGGGAAAGCTGCGCAGCGAAACCTGCAGCGGCGGGCACAGGGCGAGGGCTGGGCGGACGGCGGGAGGCGGCGGCGGCGGCGGGGCGGAGGGGCCTCGCGGTTCTGCTGCGAGAGATGTTCGGTGGGGCTCCGCCGCATCGCGGGGGAGCTCAGCCCGCGGTGCGTCTTCGTCTTGCTCCTAGGCCTCGCGGTCTTGCTGTCGGGGATCTTCCGGGTGCACGCGAACGATGCGGTGAAGGTCGGCGGTACGGTTCTCGGACATCAATAGTCGCTGGTCTTACGTTCAGTGGCGGAGACTATTTTGGTTGTGGTTGCGTTCGTTTCTGCTCCAATTTTTGGAACTGAAGCTGCGTGATTTGCTCTCTGCTGATGATTTGGTTTCCTTTGTTTTGCTCGTATAGGAGCCGGGCTTTTCGGTTTCGTGGTGCCTGTGGACATAGTTAGAGTTTCGGCGTTTACACTTGATGGGCATGTGCTTGGTTTTGAGGCTTAGACGGTGCTATCGGACTGGCATGCGCACCGAAGCTAAATCGTGCCCACTCAACTCCAATCCTTCTAAGACCAAGCTGCATAGTGCCGGTCAAAGCTGGGAATCTCGTTAGGAGTCAGCATAGCGCAATGAAGACGGCGGTGTTCAGCACCACGAAATGTTTGAAAGGGAACGCTTCCTTTTTTCCAGCTTCAGGATGAAATTCTGCAAAACCCATTCCACACGTCCTAGTAGGAATCTCAAGTCTCGAGACCCACCTAACTCATACTACAGGACACAGCGATTTCAGTATAAATAGAGGACGTCCTCACAAGACCTGTCATGCACATCATATAACGCCTCTCATTATTTACTACCACACGAGTTTTACCCAGCGAGAGAGGGGAAAGAGAGAGAGATGAAGAAGCTGCTGAGTTCATCAGCAGCAGCGTTCGCCCTGGTTTTGCTTCTGTTGCTGGGAATGTGGTTACAGCCAAACGAAGCAGGAAGGATGCTCGTCCAAGGCAAAGATGGAGGAGGAGGAGTGGCAGGGGCTACTTACCGGCCGAGCGTCCGGATCCTGCCAAAGCGTCCGGATCCCCCTCCCGGAAATCCATGCCGCTACACTCCGTATAAACGATGCGTGCCGCCCAAATGAAAGAACGGAAGAGGTGAAGGAGTGTAGTAGGAGGTCGTTCTTATGGAAGAGGGTGGGGTTAATTGTGCGTTAGCTGGTTCCTTTCTTTCTATGATTTAAGCACGAGATAAGTCCAATTGTAGCGACAATACAACCTAAAAGAATAGGGATATGATGTATGCAGAAATTCCATTCTGAAAATAATTAAAGCAAGTAGTTCGTGCCAGTATTTCAGAATATTTCAAAGGTTAGTATCACGAAAAACTACAGATTAATATAATTATAACAAATTCACATCAAATTAATTTTATTTTCTTTATTTTAACAAGTCTAGCGGATCTCTTCCGGCTGTCAAAGCTCAGCAAAGCATATTATGCGGTAGAGAACGAATAAGTCGTATTCATGATTTTATGAAGAGAATGCGATGTTTATCCAAATGACCTGTTCAAGCTATACTCCACCAGTGGACTGAACTCCCACCATTCATTGATAAAGATATGTCAGCAAAATATTAATAAAGTATCGACTACCAAAAAAGTAGTTAAAGCCGCTTTCCACCATGTTTATTCTAATTGAAATCATTTACAAACAAACAAAAAAACTAACACATGCTAATATACTTTACTTTTGTATTCATTCTGGAAAGTGATTACCCAATAAATTGTCAAATTGTATTTTTCACCAAGGCGGTGTCAGCCGTGTCTGTCTCATAAATCGGAAGTAACTGCCCAGTTTATTAACAAACGACAATTGCTCACGAAATGGTAAAAAAAACTAAGTTGGTTATTATCACTGAAAATTACATTAAAGAATGAAGGCCAATAAGATCGGAAAATAAGACAGAACACCCCTATTGGTAATAAGGGTGCGTTTGTTTGTGTTTTACATTCTTTTTTGTTTCGGGGAATAGAAATAGAAAAACTATTTTTGTTCGGGGAACAGTTTTGAACAAAAATGCGCGTTTGGTAAAAACTTGTTACGAAATAAAAAAGAACAAAAACATGTTTAGTAAATTTATGTTTTTTTTTTTTTATTTCTTTTAATTTTTTAATGTTTATTTTTATTTTTCATTTTTTTCTTTTTCTTTTTTTCTTGCTTTAGCCGGTCATCGGCCTCGGCCATGGCCGGCGGCCGGCCGATGAGGGCCGACGGCCTCGCCGGGCCACCGCCAGGTCGGCGTCGCTTGGCAGTGGCCCGGCGAGGCCGAGCCTCGCCGGTGGCTGGGCGAGGCCGTCGGCCCTCGTTAGCCATGGCCGAGGCCGGCAACCGGCCAAAGCAAGAAGAAGAAGAAAAGAAGAAAAAAAAGAAAAGAGAAGAGAAGAGAGAGAAAAAGTGTTTTCGTTTTGTTAAAACAATAAATAACTTTTTTTTTTTTTGTTTTAATTTGTTTATTTTTTTTTTCTTTTTGTTAGGAACAAAAAAATAGATTTGGAACAAAAACGCAAACAAACGCGTTTCTGTTCTTTTTTTATTCCCGGGAACAAAAAAACAGAAGAATTGTTTTTGAACAAAAAAAAAAAGAACATAAACAAACACACCCTAAGTCTCTTGTGAGTGTCTTGTTCCGGATTTGTCCACGGACCCGAAATATCGAATCGAGCAAGAATAGATAATGTTTATAAAGCCCTTTCTTGTTAGTCACTTGATATACGTGGCTTATGTCGTTGATTAATACAACTGAGCCGTTTTCATTATTTCCTTCTTACAAAAGATTGTACGAACTATGCGTACAAACTTAGTATCCGAGGTTGCGCGCTTGAGTCAGCTAGTAGACTAGTTGTGGTCCGGGATGGTACGCAGCATGTCGCACGCACGGTCCTTTGAACTACGACACCTATTGACCAAAGGATCATCCGGTTCTATAGGCCTATTTGGATACTCGTTATTATAATTTCCAAATTTAAATTGATTGAATCTAATGACTTCAACCAAAAAAAAAAGAGAGATCTTAACACATCTTACATGAAGGGCGGTCTTATTTTCACATCCCTTTTGACAAAAAAACGTACCTTTCTTGAGGTAATTGGCTAATAAATCCTTATATCGTCCGATTTGGTCAAACATCTATTGATGAGACATTTTTACTATTGTTCCTATTGCTAAATTCTTCTACAAAGCTTTTGAGATATGACACAATGAAAAAAATTAATAACTTTCTCTGGGAAAATTTGTAAGAGGATGAATGATAAAATGAAATACTGTTAAAAAATACATGAGCCTATTTATAAGTTTTATTGTATGACTATTTAAGTTAACATATTAATCAATATATGCATAACCAAAAAGAGATATACGCGCAATCTTTAGAAATATTAAGAATCATTGGAAATGTCCTAATTAATTGTTTAAACTCTCGGACCACCGTGCCATGGTAAGCTTCAGTTTTGCCATGAAAGTTTTCTCTCTAAAGATTTAATACACCATTTTAAAAGGTTTACAGCTTAATTGCACTTATTGAAAAATCCAGGATCTATCGCATCCTGTACAAAATTTTAGGCTTTCGATGGAATATTCCATTGTCTTAAACAGAAGGGTTTGGTATGTCAGGTTTAATTTGAATCAATACTATTGATGTCACAATGTTGTGCGGCTGGATCAGAGAACTCTTACAAGTATACAAAGCTATACAAGCAATTTATTCCATTATACTACAGGAACAATGAGGACTCGTGTGTATAGAAAGAAAAAACTTGTGGAGGTTTTAAAGAATATCATATCTACAATCACTCCATTATTTACCACCACACCTAAAGGCACCACAAATGATGGACAGGACTATGATCAGAATCAAAGCGACGACAATGCCGAGAACTATCGGCTCTATTTTCATGTTCTGCAGCCACATCTTCCTTCTGATTCGGGTCGCCTGCTGCCGGAAATCTTGAGCCTAAAAGTAGAAAATGCACATTAGTCGGATGCCGAGATCCTTAATTCAATCATACCGAAAGACGGTAGTCTTTGTTCTATCTCCAAATTAATCACCGATTTCCGCTCCTTCCGTACATTTTATATGAGAAGACTAGGTAGAGGAAAGCAGTAGCAGTTAAACCTTTAAAAAGTTCAAATAACACTTCTTATAATAGTGGGAAAGTTCTTAGTGAGCTCTTATTTGATGCAAAAGCTAGCAACATAGCATCAAAAGTATATCAGCAGCAAGAAATTCACTGAGTTTCAAGAAATGACGGGTGTTAGAAAATCCAATCCAAAATCTTACGCTATCATATATGACTCATTGTCAAGTGATTTAGGACAATATCTCAACAATACGGCAAAACGAATAAGAAAAGGAATAGGAGCAGAGGATACTGAACTGGGAATACCCAACAGTGTCATGTCCATCAGCTTCTCCCCGAACTATTTAATGGCCCTAAAGACACTAAACTAGATGACACGACAACTGCACTTGATAAAGCATCTAGGCTGAAGTAATATGAGGAAATGAAACATTTGCACTAGAGCGAGAAGATGATGCGAGTTCAGGCTGTCCGGATTTTGATACATAATCTGCTCAATTGAGCATTCAAGACTTGAACAGGGAAGAATTACTGTTCACTTATAGGCGAAACTTCTATACTTCCGATTTAAAATTGTCGGATGACCCAGATAAGTAGGCCGTACTAGTAGCTCGACCAGTTCAGGAGGCTGGAAGAAGGCTCTAATTGTCATGACTCATTCAGTTTCTGAACACCAGGTCCTGCTTCTTACATACAATAATTAGCTCGTTTAATAAGATAAGCCGACATCGCTCCAGGATGGAAATCACACACAGTAGACTGCTTACCCGAGATCGAAGATTCTCCGTCTTGTCGAGCAGAAGCTTAACTTCCTCACCTCGATCTAGAACCTACATGACAGAGCAACATAAGTCTGACATTACAAGCCGATTTCTCATAGTATAGCACAAGGTGTGCCGACTCACCTTTTCTACATACTCCATCATAACTCCTTTCACTTCTGATGCCTGAGCTTTCACTTTGGCAAGTTTGCTGATCTCTTCGGGATGATCCGCGCAGTACTGCATTTGCTCCTTCAGTTTAGGCCTATGTCAAAGCTCCGATCAGCATATCCTGTGATGTAGCACAAAGAAGTCACATTCATGGACATACGAGGAGATGGCGATGTTTACCCGAATTCTCTGTCCAAGCTATGTGCCACTGCAGTCGCAGCTTTTCCTCTGCCATATCTGTTAGTAAACTCGTCCTTGATTCTCTCGAGAAAGGCCATCGGAATCTGACGACCAATGGACTCAACTGCCACGACGCAGTATGCTGCGGAATTGAGATGGCCAAGTCAAGTTTGTCCTCGGAAAACTGTAAAAAACGCGACCACAAGTAGCCTTCACACGTAGCTCGGAGCTATTGCAGCTAGAAGAGAGACAACCAGCTACGAGAGAGAGAGAGAGAGAGAGAGAGAGATCATACTAAAGCCGCTGTCGACAAGGTAGCTGAATGTGTGGCCATCGCAGGTGTAAGTGAAGTGGTCGGTGCTGGGAGGGAGCTTCTGGAGGCACTGCAAGGCGATGCCGGCGAACTTCCCGCCGAACTCAGCGTACTCTGCTAACACCACAGTGCCTCGAGCCACGAAGCTGTAGATCAGCGATTGGCGACCCATGTTGTATCGTCTCTTGAATTCGATGGAAATGGAACAAGAGCTCGATAGCGCAGCGATAGCACTCCAACCTCCGCAACAAGAAAGAGAGATCACGCATCCATTTTGCGTGTAAGTACAGCCCAAGTGTTGGCACAGAGAAACACTTAAAATGCCAAAAATTAGAAAACTGACACTTAAAATCGGAACAAAATAGATTACTTAAGTGTATTTTCCGTTAATCAAATCCGAAAATGCGACGCGATGATTTTCCGGTGAAATAAGTGCAAAACGCCGTCGTTTTGCATGCTAACGTGGTAAAAAATAATATAAATTTAATTAAATTTAATTTAAAACTAAATTTATTTAAAACATTTAAAAATAAAAATACAAAAATTTAAAATATATATTAAAAAAAAAAAAAGAGAAGGGGCGGCTAGGGCCCGGCGACCCAGACCGACCCTCCCCCTCCGTCGCCGACCCTTCCCGGCGGCGGGGAGGCGCAAAGTGGCGAGGGCTCAATCCTCAACCACCCCTTCCTTTTTTTTTTTTTTAATTTATTTTTTAAAATTTTTAATATTTGTATTTGTATTTTTAAATGTTTTAAATAAATTTAGTTTTAAATTAAATTTAATAATTTTTATATTATTTTTTTATCACGTCGCATCAAAACGACACCGTTTTGCACTTATTTAGCCGGAAAATTGTTACATCAGCATTTTGATCGGATTTTCGCCGGAGTGGCACTTAAGTGCCACTTTCCTAATTTTTTACACTTAAGTATCCCTCCGTGCCAAGTTTTGATACTCCAGGTATCCGGCACTCTCCATTTTGCAGAGAAGTCACGGTACCGCCACCGTGTCCATGCACTCCTCTTATGTTTTCTTACCCTCTAGGAAGAAGAAGACATGCAGT
The DNA here is from genome assembly GCA_014182715.1 of Eucalyptus cloeziana. NCBI lineage: Eukaryota > Viridiplantae > Streptophyta > Magnoliopsida > Myrtales > Myrtaceae > Eucalyptus > Eucalyptus cloeziana. Next base: position 6,128,803 of record CM024640.1, read on the forward strand.
CCCTTAAGTTGCGTAGTTTATTTAATGTGATCATCAACTACTTATCCTGTTTAAGTACTTGAATTTATACATTTCTCTCGCTCATGTCGGTCGATGTTTGGTTCCGGTCAATTAAAATCGATGCCTCTGGTAGCGGTAGAAAAACCCAATGTGGAATAGGGTCGGTCCAATCCCGAAAAATCATTTTGCGTGATCGGATTGTAGCTACAATGGCCCGAAAATAAGTCCGAGTAAATGACTCATCATTCCATGGTGGCAACGTTTCATTTAGTGATAGAGAGTTTTGCTAGGCATCAATCAACCCGCGAGTCATCGACTTCATTGGAATGGAGACGGATGGACTTAATTAGAAAGACTATACAAGTTCAATGACTGAATCACCTAAAACATAAGTTTGGAAAAAATTATATTGAAGCAACGATACAAGTGGATCGTGCATCATGCTAAGTAATGATATATTGACATCTCTAAGTCCCAACATTCCGTGTATGGTGTGAGAATCTTATAATAAACGTTTCGAAAAAGCAGTTGAGGGGGTCGCGCTTTCGACGCAAAAAGTAGTGAGGACGAGTAGAAAAGGTAGTATGGAGTTGATCTCTAATCTCAATGAAACTTCGAGGAAGCAAACGATGGAAAGAGACGTTTAGGCTGCCACTTAACCCCATCTTTCCCTGACAAACATCCTATTGCTTGCATAAATCAGTTGTGTCCAAAATCAATTGATTTTGGGCACATATAGCCGACAACGTAATTGGGCCATACGGTTGCGGCCCACTTCGATCGGTGTCCGAAAGCATAATTAGTGTTTTTTTCTTCTGCTTTTTTTTTGGGTTTTGTGAAGAGTGAAATGTAACGTGCATGCTTTGAAAAAGTTAGCAGAGTCGTAGACATGAATTATTAAAATAAAAAGAAAAAATGGAACAATTTGAGATTAGCAAGAATGCGTTTGGTAACATTTTTGTTTAAAAATTGTTAGGGGAACAGAAATAGAAAAAAGTGTTTTGTTTCGAGAAATAATTTTTGAACAAAAAAACACATTTGATAAACTTGTTCGGGAATAAAAAATGAACAGAAACACGTTTGGTAAATTTGTATTCTTTTTTTTATTTCTTTTAATTTTTTAATATTTTTATTTTTATTTTCTTTTTTTTCTTTCTTTTTTCTTTTTTCTTTTTTTCTTCTTTTGGCTGGGGGCGGCGACGCCCAAGCGACACCCGACAAGATCGCCGGCCCTCTTTGGCCGGTCGCCGGCCATGGCCGAGGCCGGTGACCGGCCAAAAAAAAAAAGAGAAAAAAAAAAAAGAGAGAAGAAAAAAGAGAGAGAGAAAATGTGTTTCTAAATTTTGTTCCAGAAATAAGAAACAATTTTATTTTTTTGTTTCTGTTTCATATGTGTTTTGGGAACAAAAAAATAATTTTAACAAAAACGCACACAAACGCATTTTTGTTAGGAACAAAAAAAAAAAAAAGTTGTTTAAAAACAGAAAAAAGAAACGAAAACAAATGCAACCCAAATAGACAGTGAGCAATTAAACAGGTTTGGAGTTGACATAAACAAATTCTTATCTTGAATAGGATAGCCTGTTTATGATCGGCAAATACCATGCCTTATATGGGGTCAACTACTTAACCAATTAAAACGCAAATCAACGCACTCAATTTATCATATAAAAATGGACAGTGTATTAAATATGCTTTACCTCATTTGATACTTCGTGTTTAGAGATTATTTTATCCTTAATAATTTATTGACATAACACTTGCAAAAAAATAAGTCAATAACATATCTTGATCTACTAACGTAAAGTGAGATCACTTAAATTGCCTAAAAGTATGTTTGAGCATATTAAGTGCGTTAACAATATAAAAGGTGTATTGTAGTTTAAACACGTATGAACACGTAGTTTTAAATAGGTCGACCTATCGCGTTAAGTCGACCCCTATAATGACAAGTTTGATAATTGTACGAATCACATCATGTGATCCATCATATCGGAAATGTTACATTCATGCCAATGCAATTGTATTGAATATGACATATCCAGATTAAATATATTCACATCATACTTCTATTTCAACGTTACACAACACTTCCCGATATCAAGGGCCTCAATTTCAAAGACTCGTAAAGTCCCTTCGGATTGGACAAAAACACTGTTCGTTGAAGTTAGGGCGCAAAACTTTCTTTGGACTTTATGGTTATGATATTAAAAAAAAAAAAATTAAAAACGAGGGCATCAGATTTTAATAAATCAGTAAGCATAATGTAATAAATTAAAATAAGATTTTAAAACTAGGGCGTGCTTGATTGACGCTAGCATGATTAGATTAATTTCGAATCCGGGTCAATTCAACGTCTTGGCCGAGGGCCACGACCGCGAATGGCGCCAGAAAGGAAGTCAATTTGTTTGAAATTGAATCTAGGGCAATCATAGCATACCATGCCTACCAGAATGGATTTGAACTTGCGGGCGTTTCAGCGCCGTACGATCGTAGATGAATTGATCTCCACGGTCTGATCAGATCAGGCCAGGAAACAGGCGACCCTTTTTGGCTGGTTGTCAAGTCATTTGTTTGACGATTTTTGTTCCTGGTCGTACTTGCTTGACGATTTTTGAAAAACGATCATTGTGTTGCTTAAATAAAATAAATAAATAATACTTGTATTACTCTTGAAAATATTTAGAAATAAATTGTTATATTTAATAAAAAAATTATTGACTAATTATTTTAAACAATACAAACGATTGTTTTTAAGAACACATTTTCAAAATCATTCATTTTTCGTAAAATAAATGAAATCGTAGTAACATTGAATGAAAACTTAAGAAAATATTGAATGCACTAAAGTTTGGCTTGTAACTGATGACGTGTCTATATTGACTTTTTAAATATGTAAAAGTTGATAACTAAATGATAATATTACTTTTTATGTAATTAGTGAAAATCAAACTTGATTTTTAAGCAAAAGTCACGGATTATTGGGTTCAAACTTAGACTTTATGGTTGTTCTTTAGCCAAATCATATTAAATGGGTCATTCGGACTTGGCTTAAGCATGATTTCGAATATAATAGATCAATTTAGATGGTTGAATTTGATGCTAAGAATAACAAATAAAAAATCAATGTCTTAACGAGGTGTTTTGACCTAGAGAAACCATCTCAAAAATAAAAAGTCTCCATAATAATCATTTTTTTAATGACTATGTTAACATTGAAAGTGTGATTTCTTATGAAAATTCAAGACAATTCTGAGTAATTAAAATTTTTTTAGGGTATTGAAAATGTTAATAGTGCCCCTTAGACGCCCGTTGATGGCGGTTAATTCTACTCTATAAATATGAAATTTTTTTTATCAAGAATCTCATTTAGTGTCTTTAGGACACTCATTAACGAGATATCTTAAAATAAAAACTACCCAATATCACTAATTATAAATGAAATTATGGGCCACAAACTAATTGTCCAATTAAAAACAGACATCATATACCCATAGTTGCAAACCAAACGTACATGCAGGTGTCCCCCACCGGGATATGTACGAGACCCAAGAGAGAAAATCATTATCATTTTTTTCGGCAATGTTGATATTTAAAGTGTAATTTAGTATTGAAAAATTCAAGATATTTTTGAGTAATTAAAACTCTTTTAGGGTGACGAAAAATGTTGAAAGTGTCATTTACACACATACTAAGGATCGTTAGTTCTATTTTATGAATATAAAAATTTCTATTCGAATACAATTTTCCAATTCTTAGGAATACCAATTAGTGTCTTTAGGACATTCGTCAACAATATCATTAAAATAAAAATTACCCAATATCACTAATCATGAATGAAATTATAGGCCACAAACTAATTTCCAGGGAGTATCAATTAGTGTCTTTAGGACATTCGTCAACGATATCATTAAAATAAAAATTACCCAATATCACTAATCATGAATGGAATTACGGGCCACAAACTAATTTCCAATTCTTGGGAGTACCGAATTAGTGTCTTTAGGACATTCGTCAACAATATCATCAAAATAAAAATTTTCCCATATCACTAATTATGAATCAAATTATGGGCCACAAACTAACTGTCCAATCAAAAACAGACATCATGTATCCACAGTTGTAAACCAAACGTACATGCGTGTGTACTCCACCGTGATGTGCATGACACCCAAGAGGGAAAATCATTCTCGTTTTCCATCATCCATCAAGATCTTTTGCTTCTCATTTGTCCACGTGGAAGCTCCGCATTGGTCAACAGTCAACGCCATTCCCTTGCTCATCACTACTGCTATTGAATAATTTTTACCTTTGAAATGCCGTCATCCCATAGGGCGACAGTTTGAATTTCGATTTCTTGGTGCCGGGGGTGGAATTTTAAATAATAATAATAAATAAAAAAACAAACATTCATCCTGCTTTTATTTTTTGTCCACCTTTTGATGCCCACTATCTCTCACCCCCCAACTTTTGCTTTCGCCTTTGCTTGTCCTCAACGTTCGGTAGCGGAAAGAGAGAGGTGGAGGAAATGATATTATAAAGTTAAGATAAGTTGGGATAAGTTAGAATGTCGATGTGAATTAGAATAAGTGTTGTCGACTTGCTATTTTATAAATATTCGTAACTCAATTTATGCATAGAGATGTCCATGGAAATTCGCAATTGAATCGGTCACATGAGGTTTGTTAGCTCATATGCTAGCAAAATAAATTGAAGTGTTTTTCATGATTTTTCACCGACAAGGCAAGGGAATTTTTTTTTTTTTTAGGATGCGCTAGTATTGCATTTAATTTTAATCGAACGGATTTAAAATGGGTCTACGGCCGATTAATGGACCAATAGAATAGGGTTTTCTCTTTACCCAAAAGATTTACACCAACCGAAAGGTTAATTTAGCATAAAATTCAAATAATATTATTAATTCAATTTTCAATCCAAATTAAATCGCGATTCTTACCAACTAAATAACAGCTAATTAGAATAGTTTGAATTGTTTTTTTTTTTTGTCTTAAATCAAAGGAAACCAATAAATCAACAAAACCACCAATATTTGTACATTAATTTCTTTCCATGTGGGTAAGTCATATGAAAAATTTCTATTCTTGTAGAATGTTTTTATCAATTCATAACTTTTTGTAACGATCTACTTCATGTGAGATTTCATCCATTTAATTTGAGTTGACCTACATTTCAATAAGAATAAAACTACTTAATTTGGAAAAATCTTGAACCAAATCAATTGTAGTCCTTCAAATCATTAGTTTAATCCCATGGTCACCAAAAAAAGAAAAAGAAAAAAAAAGCAACATGCATTGTATCACATCAGAAGAGAAAGGGTGGGCAAGAGCTACCAAATCAAAAGCTCTTTATTCTATTTGGGTTGTTGAAACATTATAATAATGTGGATAAACTTGTCATAACGTTACTTGTGATTCCTTTTATAAGGATTACGCATGATTAATATGAATGAAATGAAGTAGAGAGTGATGAGAAAAGATTCGGGCACTCCCCTCATACTTCAATGACAGGTGGAGTACCTTTTAAGATTTCCAGTGATAATTTTTCTGCTACAAATTCTTATTCTTAGGTTAATAATTTAAGGGTATTTATAAGTGAGAAGGTTGATGAGTAGTGTTTTGCCATGTGGTGATTCGTGCAAATTAAATCAAACGGAAGATATTCGGCCACGTGTCAAGAGAATACGATTAGATAGACACAAATTAAATCCACTAAAAAGGGTAAGGCTGGTATCGAGTCAGATCTTCCAATCCCATCTCAAAATCACTAAACAAATATCACTCTAATAAGTCTTTAGGTATAAGCCTTCGATAGAAAATTTAGAAAATTTCGGCGAATAGTAATACATTTGGATTAATACTATGAAAATCAAAGGAAACCAATAAATCAACGAAACCACCAATATTTGTACATTAATTTCTTTCCACGTGGGTATGGCATATGAAAAATTTCTATTATTATAGAATGTTTTTATCAATTCATGAAGAGACAATAGAAATATCATGAAAAAAACACGCTCAATTGATAATATAAATTCAATAAAGAGACAATGTTTTCCTCCGATCCTAGTCAGAAGAAGCTCCTCTGGCTCTATCCAAATCTAACGAGGGTTCGAAATTATGGGTATCGAACATATACAAAGTTAACGAAAATTACATAATTCTAATGTCTGAGTTCAGTGGAATTTCATCGTGATATTTCTTTGGAAAGGAATCCTCTTTCTAAATTCGATTTTGGTATATTGAAATCATAACAAAAAAGATTCTTTGGAGTCATCTATAAGTATATAATCCAAACAAAGAAAAAAATTAAATTATCTGAGCTTATTTATTAATTATAATAAATAAATAAATAAAATAATAGATAAATAGAAAGCATATGTCCTCCATGAACGCTTGCCTCTCTCAATTCTTCCCCCACCAGTAGTCGCGCAGAGCCAGTGCGCCGAGGAGAGAGAAAGCTGAACTGAAAAACTGTAGTGTTGGAGAGAGAGAGAGCGAGAGCTAGAGAGAGAAAGCTTGGCGTTGTGTCCGTGCGCGCGGCGAGGAGAGAGAAAGTTCCCAGATGCTCTGTGAATGGGGAAATCTGAGCAGCGAAACCTGCAGCGGCGGCCACATGGCGACGGCGGGGCGGGCGGCGGCGGCGGCGGGGGCTCGCGGTTCTGCTGCGAGAGATGTTCGGTGGGGCTCCGCCGCGTCGCGGGGGAGCTCAGCCCGCGGTGCGTCTTCGTCTTGCTCCTAGGCGTCGCCGTCTTCCTGTCGGGGATCTTCTGGGTGCTCCCGCTGCGGAGCGCGCGATCCGGTTTCGATGCGAAGGATGCGGTGAAGCGCGGCGGTACGATTCTCGGGGCTCAGTCCTCGCTGGTCTTACGGTTCAGTGTGCCGCGTCTGCAAGTTCTGATATATATGGTGCTGCAGTTTTGGATGCATGTGAGCAGTTAAAGGCACGAATGGTGCCAGTTGCTGCGCCGGAGAATTTCAGTTCTTTTGCTGAGGTATATCCATTGTGCTGAGATAATGTGAAAATCATATTAACATGGACAACTGCTGAACTTAATATGTAAGAACTTCTCTTTATGAGTTTCTTAACTGCTATAGTTCGACTCAATCTGCTAATCCACTCAATTTTTTGGTCCGATTCACGAGTTTAAATATGAAGCTGCTAAAAGCTGTTTGCTTATTAGATTCTGCATGTCTTTTCCTCTGATACCTAACAAGAAAGGCTTGTTTTATAGGATATTCTGGAATCGTCACAACATGCGCCGGTACCTGTTTCTGTAGTAAGTTTAATGGAGGAAGAGTTAGTGTCCTTACAAGAGTTTTTTTTTTTTGTTGGTTTCTTATATTATGCTCTTATTTGATGCAGAAGCTAGCAACATAGCATCAAAAGTAGATCAGCAGCAAGAAATTCATTGAATATCAGGAAATGATGGGTGTTAGAAAGTCCAATCCAAAAGCTTAAGCTGTTATATATGACTCATTGTCAAGTGATTTAGGACAATATTTCAATGATACGGCCAAAGGAATAAGAAAAGGAATAGGAGCAGAGGATACTGAAGTGGGAATACCCAACATTGTTCATGTCCATCAGCTTCTCCCTGAACTATTTAATGGCCCTAAAGACACTAAACTAGATGACACGACAACTGCACTTGATAAAGCATCTAGGCTGAAGTGATGTGAGGAAATGAAACATTTGCACTAGAGCGAGAGGATAATGCGAGTTCAGGCTGTCCGGATTTTGATACATAATCTGCTCAATTGAGCATTCAAGACTTGAACAGGGAAGAATTACTGTTCACTTATAGGCGAAACTTCTATACTTCTGATTTAAAATTGTCAGATGACCCAGATAAGTAGGCCATACTAGTAGCTCGACTCTAATTGTCATGACTCATTCACCAGATCTTGCTTCTTACATACAATAATTAGCTCGATCAATAAGAGAAGCCGACATTGCTCCAGGATGGAAATCACACACAGTAGACTGCTTACCTGAGATCGAAGATTCTCCATCTTGTCGAGCAGAAGCTTAACTTCCTCACCTCGATCCAGAACCTACATGACAGAGCAACATAAGTCTGACATTACACGCCGATTTCTCATAGTTCTAACTTAGTGGTAGAGTATAGCACAAGGTATGCCGACTCACCTTTTCTACATACTCCATCATAACTCCTTTCACTTCTGACGCCTGAGCTTTCACTTTGGCAAGTTTACTGATCTCTTCGGGATGATCTGCGCAGTACTGCATTTGCTCCTTCAGTTTAGGCCTATGTCAAAGCTCCGATCAGCATATCCTGTGATGTAGCACAAAGAAGTCACATTCATGGACTTACGAGGAGATGGCGATGTTTACCCGAATTCTCTGTCCAAGCTATGTGCCACTGCAGTCGCAGCTTTTCCTCCGCCATATCTGTTAGTAAACTCGTCCTTGATTCTCTCGAGAAAGGCCATCGGAATCTGACGACCAATGGACTCAACTGCCACGACGCAGTATGCTGCGGAATTGAGATGGCCAAGTCAAGTTTTTCCAAGGAAAACTGTAAAAAAACGCGACCACAAGTAGCCTTCACACGTAGCTCGAAGCTATTGCAGCTACAAGAGAGACAACCAGCTACGAGAGAGAGAGAGAGAGAGATCGTACTGAAGCTGCTGTCGATGAGGTAGCTGAATGTGTGGCCATCGCAGGTGTAAGTGAAGTGGTCGGTGCTGAGAGGGAGCTTCTGGAGGCACTGCAAGGCCATGCCGGCGAACTTCCCACCGAACTCAGCATACTCTGCTAACACCGCGGTGCCTCGAGCCACGAAGCTGTAGATCAGCGATTGGCCCATGTTTTGTCGTCTTTCGAATTCGACGGGAACGGAATGAGAGCTCGATAGCGCAGCGACAAAACTTCAACCTCCGCAAAGAGAACGAGAGATCACGCATCCATTTTGCAGAGAAAGTCACGGTACCGCCACTGTATCCATGCACTCCTCTTAATGTTTTTTTTGCCCTCTTGGAAGAAGAAGACATGCAGTCCCCGAAGCTGCGTAGTCTCCTCAATGGGATCATCAACTACTTATCCTGTTTAAGTCCTTGAATTTATACATTTCTCTCAATCATGTCGGTCACCGTTCGGTTTCGGTCGATTAAAATCGATGCAGCTGGTAGTGGTAGAAAAACCCGATGCGAAGTAGGGTCGATCCAATCTCAAAAAATCAGTTTGCGCGATTAAATTGTAGTTACAATGGCCCAAAAATAAGTCCGAGTAAATCACTCATCATTCCATGATGGCAATGTTTCATTGAGCGATAGAGAGTTTGGCTAGGCATCAATCGACCCGCGAGTGGTCGGCTTCAATTTGTTGGAAATGGAGACAGATGGATTTAATTGGAAAAACTATTCGGATTCAATGACTCAATCACATAAAACATAAGTTTGGAAAAAAACTACATTGCAGCAACAATACAATTGAGTCACGCATCATGCTAAGTAATGATGTGTTTGCATTTCTAAATCCAAACGTTTCGTGCATGGTGTGAGAATCTTAGAATAAACGTTTCGAATAAAGCAATCGAGCGGGTCGCACTTTCGATGTGAATGATGGTGTGGAAGAGTAGAAAAGGTAGCATGGAGTTGATCCCTAATGTCAATGAAACTTCCGGGAAGCAAACGATGGAATGAGACGCGTAGGCTGCCACTTAACCCCATCTTTCCTAGGCAAACGCCCTATCACTAGCACAAATCAGTTGTGTCCAAAATCAGTTTTTGGGCACATATAGCCGACAACGTAAGTGGGCTTGGAAATGGGCCATATCAGTTTCGGCCCACTTCGATTGGAAGCTTAATAGCGATGAATTGATCTCCACGGTCTCTGATCAGATCAGGCATGACCATTTTCGTTCTTGGTCGTATTTGCTTGACGATCTAAACTTCATTTATTTTGTGAAAAGTGAATAATTTGATAAAAAAAATTCAAAAAATAATCAATTGTATCACTTAAAAAAAAAAACTGAATGAAAAATATTTTTTATCATTCATGAAAATATTCAGATATAAATTGTTGTCTATAATGAAAAAATTTTCAATTAGGAAATTATTTTGGATGATACAATCGATCATTTTTAGGAATATATTTTGCAAAAGATTTATTTTTCACGACATAAACAAAGTCTTAATAACATTTGATGAAAATTCAAGAAATTATTGGATGCACTAAAGTTTGGCTAGTGACTGATGATGCGTCTACACTAACTTTTCAAATATGTAAAAGTTGCTAACTAATACGATAATATTACTTTTATATTTAATTAGTGAAAATTCAAACTTGACTTTTGTAGGAAAAGCCAGATTCAAACTTGGATGTTATGATTGTTCTCTAGCCAAATCATATTGAATGGTTCATTTCGACTCCGCTTAAGCCCGATTTTGAATTCAATAGATCGATTTCGACAGTTGGATCCGATCCTGAAAATAACAAATAAATATCAATGTCTTAACATCTTAATATTAAAGGTGTTTTTTTTACCGACCAAAAAAATATATATTAAAGGTGTTTTGACCTAGAGAAACCATCTTAAAAATAAAAAGTCTCTCTAATAATCTCTTTTTTTATGACAATGTTAACATTTAAAGTATGATTTATTATGAATTATTCAAGTCTATTCCAAGTAATTAAGATTCTCTTAGGTAATGAAAACACTAAGGGCGTGTTTGGCAACCGGCCAAACAATGAAATTTCTATTTTTTTGTTCTCGAAGTAAATTTGTAATAGAAATACATTTAGTAAAATTTTTGTTTCCGGGAACAAATTTCTATTTTTTTGTTTCCGAAAATAGATTTGAAACAAAATCGAGAAGTAAAAAAGTTAATTCTTTGTTCCCAAGAACAATTCCAAAATCAAACCAACCTATTTTTTTTCTATTTTTTCTTCTTTCTTCTTCTTCCCTCTCTCTTCTTCTTCAACCGTTGCCGCCGCCGCCGCCATCGCTAACCGGCAGCCACCACTACCGCCCACCGCCGCCAATCGCCAACGACCGATTAGTCATGGTCTAGCAAGCTTGACGAAGGCTCACTAGGCCTGGGCAAGGCTCGACGGGCCTCCCTCCGACCACCATTGAGCCTCGCTTGGCCGGGTGAGGCTCGCCCAGCCATCAACAAGGCTCGCTTGGCCCAGGCTCGATCTCGCCCCCGGCTCGATCGAGCTCGGCCAACGCGGCTCGACCTCGTCAAGCCACCACAAGGTCTGCTTCACCCTAGCCAAGCGAGGTCGACCTCGCGGTGGCCCAACGAGGTCGAGCCCCACCTTTGGTTGGGCGAGCTCGGCCGAGCCTCACCCAGCTGCCGGCGCGGCCTCGCTGAGGGCCAAAGATGCTCCGACGAGGTTGCCACCCTCATCTAGCCGATCGCCCATCATCCCAAGGCCGGCGACTGGCAAACCTTGAAGAAGAAGAGGAGAAAGAAAAAAAAAAATAATATTAAATAATTAAAAGAAAATGATTTGGATTAGAAATTTTCAAAACAATACCAAACGCAATTCTATTCTAGGAATAAAAATTTTGGACATTTACCAAATAGCTTAAAATATTTAAAAATTGTTCTTAGAAACAAAATAAAAAGAATCATTTTTTAAAGAAATTATTCCCGAGAACAGAATAGTTATCAAACGCACCCTAAAAGTGTCCCTTAGACTTATACCAAAAATAGTTATTTCTACTTTATAAATATAAAAAATTTTATTAAGAATCTTATTTTCGTTAACGAGATCTTTAAAATAAAAACTACCCAATATCATTAATTATGTGGGCCACAAACTAATTGACCAATCAAAAACAAACATCATGTATCCATAGTTGTAAACCAAATGTAGATGCTGGTTATGTCCTCCACCGGGACATGCACGACACCCAAGAAAGAAAATCATCATCATTTTTTTTAGTAGTGTCGATATTAAAAGTGTAATTTATTATGAAAAAATTCAAGACATTTCAGAGTAATTAAAACTCTTTTATGGTAATGAAAATGTTGAAAGTGTCCTTTGCACACCTCTTAGGGATCGTGAATTTTACTTTACAAATATGAAAATTTCTATTTGAATATAACTTTCCAATTCTTCGGAGTCTAATTAGTGTTTTCAAGATACTCGTTAACAAGATCATTAAAATAAAAGCCACACGATATCACTAATTATGAATGAAATTATGGGCCACAAACTAATTGACCAATCAAGAACGGACACCATGTATTCACAGTTGCAAACCAAACATACATCCTTGTGACATGGTCCGTGAATCCTCCCATACCCGTGTACCCTTGGGAGTGAAGCTTGGGGTTATCTAGTGAAGAGTGAAGACGCAAAGAGGATGAACACAACTGGTCCGTGGGAGTGGCGTCAGGATGGTTGGTGCTAGGAGTTCTAGGATAGAAAGAGTCTATTACTTAGGAGCTCTGAAGGCGGGGTTGGCCTCCCTGTACAAACTGATCGAGAGTTGATGCCACTCTCCTGATGAGGCCAGGGCAGGCCAAAACTAGTTGTTGAGCCTAACGAGGGCTACTGTCTCGCTCAATGGACTAAACGTCCGAGCAAAGCTAGGTGTGGTACGATCTCGTATAAAAGGGCTATTCGCCATATTATTCACTGAACAACTATAGAAGGAAGGCTAGCTTAGCGAGTTCTGCTCGCCGGCGAGTCGCTCGGGTTGATCCACGGCCAAGGAAACTACCAACCCATGACACATGGTATCAAAGCGGGGATCCCTTCAGTAGGTGGGTGATTCGGGGAAAGCCTATGGTCTTCCTAGTCCTATGAGGGCAAAGAGTGATCGCCGGGGCCAAGGGGCTTGGACAACGTGCGGCTCTCGTCTAGCTTCTAGGATGGCAAAGGGGGAATAGGAAGGAACCAAATTGCTCACTGAATGAGGATAACGTTCCTGGATCAATGGGCGAATCTTAAGAAGGGATCTACGATCACCTTTCCACCAAGGGGACCCTTTATTGACTTGCTGAGATCAGGAGGAGCTTAGTAGGGGCAAGAAGGTGCTGCCACAGGGGTGCCACATTTGTTGGAAAGCACAAGTGACTAGAGATTCATGAATAGCTTTGATCGAGGGAAGCAAGCAATGGAGTGGTGACACTGTTCTGTTGGGCGAGCGTTGCCATCTATGTAAGTCCCAGGAAGTGACCTTGATGGTTAGGACGTAGGGAAGCGACAGAACAACCCGCAACGAGGGCGTTGCGAATTGAGGGGGGGGTGGTGGGGGGTTTGACACAATCCGTGAATCCTCTCGTACCCGTGTACCATTGGGAGTGAAGCTTGAGGTTATCGAGTGAAGAGTGAGGACGCAGAGAGGATGAACTGCTGCTGCATTTGGGAACCGCTTTCCGCTTTAGTCACGCGCTAAAATGAATGTGCGAACTACTTTCCAATGGGCGGCCGCATTTGCGAGTCCGAACGATCGCCCGCGAGTCGCATCGCCGAGACCCAAATCTAGGTTCATCTACTATTCATCTTCCTTCTCCGGTGGCGTGACACGAGCTGCGACCGAGATCTGAGGCAAGTGAGGTGAGGTCGCGTCAACCTCTAGCGACCAAATAGCGGGACCTCGCGCGATGATCGGTCGCATCGCCAAGACCCAAGATCGTGCAACCTCCCGCGACTAGATCTAGTCGTTTGGGTCGCGCGACCTCCGGCAACCCGGCGACCTAGATTTGCAAGGTCATGCGACCTCGGCCGAGATTTGAGGTCCCTGCGACCTCCGGCGGACCCAAATCTAGGTCGGGCGACCCTCGCCGGAGGTCACCCAACCCTAGGCGACCCTCGCCGAAGGTCACCCAACCCTAGGCAGCCCTCGCCGGTCGTCTTCAAGGGCTGCCTGAGGCCATCGATGGCCACCTGCCTTGCCGACAAACTCTTTTATTTTTTTTTTGATAATTTTTTTCTTTTTTTATTAATCACCAAAATCCTTTGTAAATATTAATCTTTCCAAACGCTATTTTACTCAAAGGTACTTCACAATGGGCTTTCAAATTATAATTTACCAAATACGGTTTGCATAGCACATCCTTACAAGACCTATCATGCATATCATATAACGCCTCTCATTATACTACCACACGAGTTTTACCCGGCGAGAGAGGGAAAAAAGAGAGAGACATGAAGAAGCTGCTGAGTTCACCGGTAGCAACATTCAGCTTGGTTTTGCTTCTGTTACTGGGAATGTGGCTACAACCGAACGAAGCAGGAAGGATGCTCATCGAAGGCAAAGATGAAGGAGGAGGACGAAGAGGAGGAGCGGCATGGGCTACTTACCGGCCAAGCGGTCTTTTAGCTTTCCAGATCCTACATAAGGGTCCGAATTCTGATCCGGGAAATCCATGCCACTACAATCGTGGATGCCAGCCACCCAAATGAAAGAACGGAAGAGGTGAAGGAGTGTAGTAGGAGGCCGTTCTTATGGAAGAGGGCGGAATTAATTGCGCGTTAGCTGGTTCCCTGTCTTCTAGCAACAATACAACCCGAAAGAACAGGGATATAATGTATGCAGAAATTCCATTCTGAAAAGAATTAAAGTAGTCCGTGCTAGTATTTTAGAATATTTCAAAGGTTAATATCACGAAAAACTATAAATTAATATAATTATAATAAATTCATCTCAAATTAATTTTTTTTATTTTAACAAGTCTAGCGGATCTCTTCCCGCTGTCAAAGCTCAGCTCAGCATATTATGCGGTAGAGAACAAATAAGTCGTATTCATGATTTTATGAAGAGAAGGCGATGTTTATCCAAATGACCTGTTCAAGCTAAACTCCACCAATGGACTGAACTCCCACCATTCATTGATAAAGATATGTCAGCAAAATATTAATAAAGTATCAACGACCAAAAAAGTAGTTAAAGCCGCTTTCCACCATATTTATTCTAATTGAAATCATTTACAAACAAACAAAAACACTAACACGTGCTAATATACTTTACTTTTGTATTCAATTTGGAAAGTGATTACCCAATAAATTGTCAGATTGTATTTTTCACCAAGGCGTTGTCAGCCGTGTCTCATAAATTGGAAGTAACTGCCCACTTTATTAACAAATGACACTTTGCTCACGAAGTGGTAAAAAACTAAGTTGGTTATTATCATTGAAAATTACATTAAAGAATGAAGGCCAATAAGATAGGAAAATAAGACAGAACACCCCTATTGTCATATAAGTCTCTTGTGAGTGTCTTGTTCCGAATTTATCCATGGACCCAGAATATCGACTCAAGCAAGAATAGATAATGTCTGTAAAGCCCTTTCTCGTTAGTCAGTCATCAATTTGATGTACGTGTTTATGCCGTTGATTAATACAACTGAGCCAAACATTTTCTTATGAGCCGTTTTCATTATTTCCTTCTTAGAAAAGATTGTATGAACTGTGCACGCAACCTTAGTATCAGAGGTCGCGCGCTTGAGGGTCGGCATGCTACACGGTCCTTTGAACTAAGTATGACAACTAGTTGATTTGGCCTGGAAATGGTACGCAGCATGCTGCATTTCGGTCCATAAATAAAAACATCAAATTGCATTACCAAACTGGGACACCTATTGACCAGAGAAATAAAGGATCATGACCCGGTTCTATAGGCCTATTTGGATACTCGTTATTATAATTGCCAAATTTATATTGATTGAATCTAATGACTTTAAAAAAAAAAAAAAAAATCTTAACACATTTTTACATGAAGGGCGGTCTTATTTTCACATCCCTTTTGACAAAAAACGTCCCTTTCTTGAGGTAATTGGCTAATAAATCCTTATAACGTCCGATTTGGTCAAAAATCCGTTGATGAGACATTTTCTCTTGTTCCTAATGCTAAATTCTTCTACAAAGCTTTTGAGATTTGAAAACAATGAAAAAAAATTAACAAAGTTCTCTGGGAAAATTTGCAAGAGGATGAAAGATAAAATGAAATATTGTTAAAAAATACATAAGCCTGTTTATAAGTTTTATTATATGACTATTTAAGTTAACATATTAATCAATATATGCATAACCAAAAAGAGATATACGCGCAATCTTTACAAATATTAAGAATCATTGGAAATGTCCTAATTAAATTTTTAAACTCTCGGACCACCGTGCCATGGTAAGCTCCAGTTTTGCCATGAAAGTTTTCTCTCTAAAGATTTAATACACCATTTTAAAAGGTTTATGGCTTGATTGCACCTATTGTAAAATCTAATATTTATCGCATCCTGTACAAAGTTTGAGGCTTTCGATGGATTTTCCCATTGTCTTAAACAGAAGGGTTTAGTATGTCAAGTTTAATTCGAATCAATACTATTGATGTCACAATGCTGTGCAGCTGGATCAGAGAACTCTCCCAAGTATACAGAGCTATACAAGCAATTTATTCCATTATACTAGGGGAACAATGAGGATTCGTGTGTATAGAAAGAGAAAACTTATAGAGGTTTTAAAGAATATCAGATCTGCAGTCACTCCATTATTTGCCACCACACCTAAAGGCACCACAAATGATGGACAGGACTATGATCAGAATCAAAGCGACGACAATGCCGAGAACTATCGGCTTTATTTTCATGTTCTGCAGCCACATCTTCCTTCTGATTCGGGTCGCCTGCTGCCGGAAATCTTGCGCCTAAAAGTAGAAAATGCACATCAGTCAGATGCCAAGATCCTTAATTCAATCATACCGAAAGACGGTAGTCTTTGTTCTATCTCCAAATTAATCACTGATTTCCGCTCCTTCCGTACATTTTATGAGAAGACTGGGAAGACTAGGTAGACTAGGAAAGCAGTAGCAGTTAAACCTTTAAAAAGTTCAAATAGCACTTCTTATAATAGTGGGAAAGTTCTTAGTGAGCTCTTATTTGATGCAAAAGCTAGCAACATAGCATCAAAAGTATATCAGCAGCAAGAAATTCACTGAGTTTCAAGAAATGATGGGTGTTAGAAAATCCAATCCAAAATCTTACGCTATCATAAATGACTCATTGTCAAGTGATTTAGGACAATATCTCAACAATACGGCAAAACGAATAAGAAAAGGAATAGGAGCAGAGGATACTGAACTGGGAATACCCAACAGTGTCATGTCCATCAGCTTCTCCCCGAACTATTTAATGGCCCTAAAGACACTAAACTAGATGACACGACAACTGCACTTGATAAAGCATCTAGGCTGAAGTGATATGAGGAAATGAAACATTTGCACTAGAGCGAGAAGATGATGCGAGTTCAGGCTGTCCGGATTTTGATACATAATCTGCTCAATTGAGCATTCAAGACTTGAACAGGGAAGAATTACTGTTCACTTATAGGCGAAACTTCTATACTTCCGATTTAAAATTGTCGGATGACCCAGATAAGTAGGCCGTACTAGTAGCTCGACCAGTTCAGGAGGCTGGAAGAAGGCTCTAATTGTCATGACTCATTCAGTTTCTGAACACCAGGTCCTGCTTCTTACATACAATAATTAGCTCGTTTAATAAGATAAGCCGACATCGCTCCAGGATGGAAATCACACACAGTAGATTGCTTACCTGAGATCGAAGATTCTCCGTCTTGTCGAGCAGATGCTTAACTTCCTCACCTCGATCCAGAACCTACATGACAGAGCAACATAAGTCTGACATTACAAGCCGATTTCATAGTTCATAGTATAGCACAGGGTATGCCGACTCACCTTTTCTACATACTCCATCATAACTCCTTTCACTTCTGATGCCTGAGCTTTCACTTTGGCAAGTTTGCTGATCTCTTCAGGATGATCCGCGCAGTACTGCATTTGCTCCTTCAGTTTAGGCCTATGTCAAAGCTCCGATCAGCATATCCTGTGATGTAGCACAAAGAAGTCACATTCATGGACATACGAGGAGATGGCGATGTTTACCCGAATTCTCTGTCCAAGCTATGTGCCACTGCAGTCGCAGCTTTTCCTCCGCCATATCTGTTAGTAAACTCGTCCTTGATTCTCTCGAGAAAGGCCATCGGAATCTGACGACCGATGGACTCAACTGCCACGACGCAGTATGCTGCGGAATTGAGATGGCCAAGTCAAGTTTGTCCTAGGAAAACTGTAAAAAACGCGACCACAAGTAGCCTTCACACGTAGCTCGGAGCTATTGCAGCTAGAAGAGAGACAACCAGCTACGAGAGAGAGAGAGAGATCATACTAAAGCCGCTGTCGACAAGGTAGCTGAATGTGTGGCCATCGCAGGTGTAAGTGAAGTGGTCGGTGCTGGGAGGGAGCTTCTGGAGGCACTGCAAGGCGATGCCGGCGAACTTCCCGCCGAACTCAGCGTACTCTGCTAACACCCCAGTGCCTCGAGCCACGAAACTGTAGATCAGCGATTGGCGACCCATGTTGTATCGTCTCTTGAATTCGATGGAAATGGAACAAGAGCTCGATAGCGCAGCGACAGCACTCCAACCTCTGCAACAAGAACGAGAGATCACGCATCCATTTTGCGTGTAAGTACAGCCAAGTGCTAAAACTTAGTATAGACAAACACTAAAGTGTTAAAAGTTAGAAAAGTGACACTTAAAATCAAAGCAAAATAGATTACTTAACTGTCCAGCCAAAATACGACAAAATTGCGATTTTCCGACGAAATAAGTGCAAAACATCGTCGTTTTGCATGCTAACGCGGTAAAAAATAAAAAATAATATAAAATTAATTTAAACTTATTTAAAACATTTAAAAAATTTAAAAATATTTAAAAAAAAAAAGAGAAGGGGCAGCTAGGGCCCGGCAACCCCAACCGACCCTCCCCCTCCATTGCCAACCCTTCCCAGCGGCGGTAGGGAGGTGGCTATGGCGAGGGCTTAACCCTCAATCGCCCCTTCCTTTTTTTTTTTTTATTTATTTATTTATTTTTTTAAAAAAATTAATATTTGTATTTGTATTTTTAAATATTTTAAATAAATTTAGTTTTAAATTAAATTTAATTATTTTTATATTATTTTTTTATCACGTCAACAACAAAACGACACCGTTTTGCACTTATTTCGCCAAAAATCGCCACATCAACATTTTTGGCCTCATTCACTTAAGTGTCACTTTCCTATTTTTTGCACTTAAGTATCCTCCGTGCCGAGTTTTGGTACTCAAGGTATCCGGCATTCTCCATTTTGCAAAGAAGTCACGATACCGCCATCATGTCCATGCACTCCTCTTATGTTTTCTTACCCTCTAGGAAAAAGAAGACATGCAATCCCTGAAGTTGCATAGTTTCTTTAATGTGATCATCAACTACTTATCATGTTTAAGTACTTGAATTTATACATTTCTCTCGCTCATGTCGGTCGATGTTCGGTTCCGGTCAATTAAAATCGATGCGTCTGGTAGCGGTAGAAAAACCCAATGTGGAATAGGGTCGGTCCAATCCCGAAAAATCATTTTGCGTGATCGGATTGTAGCTACAATGGCCCGAAAATAAGTCCAAGTAAATGACTCATCATTCCATGGTGGCAACGTTTCATTTAGTGATAGAGAGTTTTGCTAGGCATCAATCAACCCGCGAGTCGTCGACTTCGTTGGAAATGGAGACGGATGGACTTAGTTCGAAAGACTATACAAGTTCAATGACTGAATCACCTAAAACATAAGTTTGGAAAAAAATTATATAGAAGCAATGATACAAGTGGATCGCGCATCATGCTAAGTAATGATATGTTGACATCTCTAAGTCCAAACATTTCGTGTATGGTGTGAGAATCTTATAATAAACGTTTTGAAAAAGCAGTTGAGGGGGTGGCGCTTTCGATGCAAAAAGTAGAAAGGACGAGTAGAAAAGGTAGTATGGAGTTGATCTCTAATCTCAATGAAACTTCCAGGAAGCAAACGATGGAAAGAGACGTTTAGGCTGCCACTTAACCCCATCTTTCCCTTACAAACATCCTATTGCTTGCATAAATCAGTTGTGTCCAAAATCAATTTTTGGGCACATATAGCCGACAACATAATTGGGCCCAAAAGTGGGCTTAGAAATGGGCCACATGGTTGCGGCCCACTTTCATCGGTGTCCGAAAGCATAATTAGGTTTTTTTCTTCTTCTTTTTTTTGGTTTTGTGAAGAGTGAAATGTAATGTGCATGCTTTGAAAAGTTAGTAGAGTCGTAGACATGAATTATTAAAATAAAAAGAAAAAATTGAACAATTTGAGATTAGCAAGTAGACAGTGAGCAATTCAACGGGTTTGGGATTGGCATAAACGAATTCTTATCTTGAATAGGACAGCCTGTTTATGATCGGCAAATACCATGCCTTATATGGGGTCAACTACTTAAACAGTTCAAACGCAAATCAACGCACTCAATTTATCATATAAAAATGGACAGTATATTAAATATGCTTTACCTCATTTGATACTTCGTGTTTAGAGATTATTTTATCCTTAATAATTTATTGACATAACACTTGCAAAAAAATAAGTCAATAACATATCTTGATCTACTGACGTAAACTGAGATTACTTAAATTGTCTAAAAGCATATCTGAGCATATTAAGTGCGTTAACAATATAAAAGGTGTATTGTAGTTTAAACATGTACGAACACGTAGTTGTAAATAGGTCGACCTATCGCGTTAAGTCAACCCCTTTAATGACAAGTTTGATAATCGTACGAATCACATCATGTGATCCATCTTATCGGAAATGTTACATTCATGCCAATGCAATTGTATTGAACATGACATGTTCAAATTAAATATATTCGCATCATACTTATATTTCAATGTGCCATAACACTTTCCGATTTCAAGGGTCTCAAATTCAAAGACTCATAAATCCCTTCGGAATGGACAAAAACACTATTCGTTGAAGTTAGGGCGCAAAACTTTCTTTGGACTTTATGGTTATGATATTAAAAAAAAAATTAAAAACGAGGGCATTAGATTTTAATAAATCAGTAAGCATAATGTAATAAATTAAAATAAGATTTTAAAACTAGGGCGTGCTTGATTGACGCTAGCATGATTAGATTAATTTCGAATCCGGGTCAATTCAACGTCTTGGGCGAGGGCCACGACCGCGAATGGCGCCAGAAAGGAAGTCAATTTGTTTGAAATTGAATCTAGGGCAATCATAGCATACCATGCCTACCGGAATGGATTTGAACTTGTGGGCGTTTGAGGACCGTACGATCGTGATGAATTGATCTCCACAGTCTGATCAGATCAGGCAAGGAAACAGGCGACCCTTTTTGGCTGGTTGTCAACTTGTCAAGTCATTCGCTTGACGATTTTTGTTCCTGGTCGTACTTGCTTGACGATTTTTGAAAAACGATCAATTGTGTTGCTTAAATAAAATATATAAATAATACTTGTATTACTCATGAAAATATTTAGAAACAGATTGTTATATATAATAAAAATATTTTTATCAACTAATTATTTTAAACAATACAAACGATTGTTTTTAAGAACACATTTTCAAAATCATTCATTTTTGCAAAAATAAATGAAATTGTAGTAACGTTAAATGAAAATTTAAGAAATTATCGAATGCACTAAAGTTTGGCTTGTAAACTAACTAATGATGCGTTTATATTGACTTTTAAATATGTAAAAGTTGATAACTAAATGAGAATATTACACTTGATAGGCATGTGCTTGGTTTTGGGGGCTTAGTGGGTGCTATCGGACTAGCTACATCGTGCCCACCCAACTCCAATGCTTTATGACCAAGCTGCATAGTGCCGGTCAAAGCTAGGAATCTCATTAGGAGTAAGCATTAGCGTAATGAAGACGGCGATGTTCAGCACCACGAAATGTTTGAAAGGGAACACTTCCTTTTTCCAGCTTCAGGATGAAATTCTGCAAAACCCATTCCACACGTCCTGGTAGGAATCTCAAGTCTCGAGACCCACCTAACTCATACTACAGGACACAGCGATTTCAGTATAAATAGAGGACGTCCTCACAAGACCTGTCATGCACATCATATAACGCCTCTCATCATACTACCACACGAGTTTTACCCGACAAGAGAGGGAAAAGAGAGAGATGAAGAAGCTGCTGAGTTCATCAGCAGCAGCATTCGCCTTGGTTTTGCTTCTGTTGCTGGGAATGTGGTTGCAGCCAAACGAAGCAGGAAGGATGCTTGTCAAAGGCAAAGATGAAGGAGGAGGAGGAGGAGTGGCAGGGGCCACGTACCGGCCGAGGGGTCTTTCGGCTTTCCAGATCCTGCCAAAGGGTCCGGATCCCCCTCCCGGAAATTCATGCCGCTACACTCCGTCTGGAGGATGCGTGCCGCCCAAATGAAAGAACGGAAGAGGTGAAGGAGTGTAGTAGGAGGTCGTTCTTATGGAAGAGGGTGGGGTTAATTGTGCGTTAGCTGGTTCCTTTCTTTCTATGATTTAAGCACGAGATAAGTCCAATTGTAGCGATAATACAACCTAAAAGAATAGGGATATAATGTATGCAGAAATTCCATTCTGAAAATAATTAAAGCAAGTAGTTCGTGCCAGTATTTCAGAATATTTCAAAGGTTAGTATCACGAAAAACTACAAATTAATATAATTATAACAAATTCACCTCAAATTAATTTTATTTTCTTTATTTTAACAAGTCTAGCGGATCTCTTCCGGCTGTCAAAGCTCAGCTCAGCATATTATGCGGTAGAGAACGAATAAGTCGTATTCATGATTTTATGAAGAGAATGCGATGTTTATCCAAATGACCTGTTCAAACTATACTCCACCAGTGGACTGAACTCCCACCATTCATTGATAAAGATATGTCAGCAAAATATTAATAAAGTATCGACTACCAAAAAGTAGTTAAAGCCGCTTTCCACCATGTTTATTCTAATTGAAATCATTTACAAACAAACAAAAAAACTGACACATGCTAATATACTTTACTTTTGTATTCATTCTGGAAAGTGATTACCCAATAAATTGTCAAATTGTATTTTTCACCAAGGCGTTGTCAGCCGTGTCTGTCTCATAAATCGGAAGTAACTGCCCAGTGTATTAACAAACTACAATTGCTCACGAAAGGGTAAAAAAAACTAAGTTGGTTATTATCACTGAAAATTACATTAAAGAATGAAGGCCAAAGATCGGAAAATAAGACAGAACACCCCTATTGACTAATAAGGGTGCGTTTGTTTGTGTTTATTCTTTTTTAGGGAGAACGAAATAGAAAAACTATTTACATTCCTAAAGCGTTTTTGAACAAAAATGCGCGTTTGGTAAACTTGTTCTCGAAATAAAAAAGAACAAAAACATGTTTGGTAAATTTATGTTTTTTTTTTATTTCTTTTAATTTTTTAATGTTTATTTTTTATTTTTCATTTTTTCTTTTTTTTTTTTTTTTTCTTGCTTTGGCCGGTCATCGGCCTCGGCCGGTCGCCGACGCCGGCCGATGAGGGCCGACGGCCTCGCAGGGCCACCGCGAGTCGGCGTCGCTTAGCGAGTGGCCGGCGAGGCCGAGCCTCGCCGGTGGGCTGGGCGAGGCCGTCGGCCCTCGTTAGCCATGGCCGAGGCCGGCAACCGGCCAAAGCAAGAAGAAGAAGAAAAAGAAAAAAAAAAAAGAAAAGAGAAGAGAAGAGAGAGAAAAGTGTTTTCGTTTTTGTTAGAAACAATAAATAACTTTTTTTTGTTTTCTTGTTTTTGTTTCTGTTCTTTTTTTGTTAGGGAACAAAAAAACAGATTTGAACAAAAACGCAAACAAACGCGTTTCGTTTTTTTTTATTAGGAACAAAAAAACAGAAGAATTGTTTTGAAAAAAAAAAAAAAGAACATAAACAAACACACCCTAAGTCTCTTGTGAGTGTCTTGTTCCGGATTTGTCCACGGACCCGAAATATTGAATCGAGCAAGAATAGATAATGTTTATAAAGCCCTTTCTCGTTAGTCACTTGATATACGTGGCTTATGTCGTTGATTAATACAACTGAGCCGTTTTCATTATTTCCTTCTTACAAAAGATTGTACGAACTATGCGTACAACCTTAGTATCCGAGGTTGCGCGCTTGAGTCAGCTAGTAGACTAGTTGTGGTCCGGGATGGTACGCAGCATGTCGCACGCACGGTCCTTTGAACTACGACACCTATTGACCAAAGGATCATCCGGTTCTATAGGCCTATTTGGATACTCGTTATTATAATTTCCAAATTTAAATTGATTGAATCTAATGACTTCAACCAAAAAAAAAAAAAAAGAGATCTTAACACATCTTTACATGAAGGGCGGTCTTATTTTCACATCCCTTTTGACAAAAAAAACGTACCTTTCTTGAGGTAATTGGCTAATAAATCCTTATATCGTCCGATTTGGTCAAACATCTATTGATGAGACATTTTTACTATTGTTCCTATTGCTAAATTCTTCTACAAAGCTTTTGAGATATGACACAATGAAAAAAATTAATAACTTTCTCTGGGAAAATTTGTAAGAGGATGAATGATAAAATGAAATACTGTTAAAAAATACATGAGCCTATTTATAAGTTTTATTGTATAACTATTTAAGTTAACATATTAATCAATATATGCATAACCAAAAAGAGATATACGCGCAATCTTTAGAAATATTAAGAATCATTGGAAATGTCCTAATTAATTGTTTAAACTCTCGGACCACCATGCCATGGTAAGCTTCAGTTTTGCCATGAAAGTTTTCTCTCTAAAGATTTAATACACCATTTTAAAAGGTTTACAACTTAATTGCACTTATTGAAAAATCCAGGATCTATCGCATCCTGTACAAAATTTTAGGCTTTCGATGGAATATTCCATTGTCTTAAACAGAAGGGTTTGGTATGTCAGGTTTAATTTGAATCAATACTATTGATGTCACAATGTTGTGCGGCTGGATCAGAGAACTCTTACAAGTATACAAAGCTATACAAGCAATTTATTCCATTATACTACAGGAACAATGAGGACTCGTGTGTATAGAAAGAAAAAACTTGTGGAGGTTTTAAAGAATATCATATCTACAATCACTCCATTATTTACCACCACACCTAAAGGCACCACAAATGATGGACAGGACTATGATCAGAATCAAAGCGACGACAATGCCGAGAACTATCGGCTCTATTTTCATGTTCTGCAGCCACATCTTCCTTCTGATTCGGGTCGCCTGCTGCCGGAAATCTTGAGCCTAAAAGTAGAAAATGCACATTAGTCGGATGCCGAGATCCTTAATTCAATCATACCGGAAGACGGTAGTCTTTGTTCTATCTCCAAATTAATCACCGATTTCCGCTCCTTCCGTACATTTTATATGAGAAGACTAGGTAGAGGAAAGCAGTAGCAGTTAAACCTTTAAAAGTTCAAATAACACTTCTTATAATAGTGGGAAAGTTCTTAGTGAGCTCTTATTTGATGCAAAAGCTAGCAACATAGCATCAAAAGTATATCAGCAGCAAGAAATTCACTGAGTTTCAAGAAATGACGGGTGTTAGAAAATCCAATCCAAAATCTTACACTATCATAAATGACTCATTGTCAAGTGATTTAGGACAATATCTCAACAATACGGCAAAACGAATAAGAAAAGGAATAGGAGCAGAGGATACTGAACTGGGAATACCCAACAGTGTCATGTCCATCAGCTTCTCCCCGAACTATTTAATGGCCCTAAAGACACTAAACTAGATGACACGACAACTGCACTTGATAAAGCATCTAGGCTGAAGTGATATGAGGAAATGAAACATTTGCACTAGAGCGAGAAGATGATGCGAGTTCAGGCTGTCCGGATTTTGATACATAATCTGCTCAATTGAGCATTCAAGACTTGAACAGGGAAGAATTACTGTTCACTTATAGGCGAAACTTCTATACTTCCGATTTAAAATTGTCGGATGACCCAGATAAGTAGGCCGTACTAGTAGCTCGACCAGTTCAGGAGGCTGGAAGAAGGCTCTAATTGTCATGACTCATTCAGTTTCTGAACACCAGGTCCTGCTTCTTACATACAATAATTAGCTCGTTTAATAAGATAAGCCGACATCGCTCCAGGATGGAAATCACACACAGTAGATTGCTTACCTGAGATCGAAGATTCTCCGTCTTGTCGAGCAGAAGCTTAACTTCCTCACCTCGATCCAGAACCTACATGACAGAGCAACATAAGTCTGACATTACAAGCCGATTTCTCATAGTATAGCACAGGGTATGCCGACTCACCTTTTCTACATACTCCATCATAACTCCTTTCACTTCTGATGCCTGAGCTTTCACTTTGGCAAGTTTGCTGATCTCTTCAGGATGATCCGCGCAGTACTGCATTTGCTCCTTCAGTTTAGGCCTATGTCAAAGCTCCGATCAGCATATCCTGTGATGTAGCACAAAGAAGTCACATTCATGGACATACGAGGAGATGGCGATGTTTACCCGAATTCTCTGTCCAAGCTATGTGCCACTGCAGTCGCAGCTTTTCCTCCGCCATATCTGTTAGTAAACTCGTCCTTGATTCTCTCGAGAAAGGCCATCGGAATCTGACGACCGATGGACTCAACTGCCACGACGCAGTATGCTGCGGAATTGAGATGGCCAAGTCAAGTTTGTCCTAGGAAAACTGTAAAAAACGCGACCACAAGTAGCCTTCACACGTAGCTCGGAGCTATTGCAGCTAGAAGAGAGACAACCAGCTACGAGAGAGAGAGAGAGATCATACTAAAGCCGCTGTCGACAAGGTAGCTGAATGTGTGGCCATCGCAGGTGTAAGTGAAGTGGTCGGTGCTGGGAGGGAGCTTCTGGAGGCACTGCAAGGCGATGCCGGCGAACTTCCCGCCGAACTCAGCGTACTCTGCTAACACCCCAGTGCCTCGAGCCACGAAACTGTAGATCAGCGATTGGCGACCCATGTTGTATCGTCTCTTGAATTCCATGGAAATGGAACAAGAGCTCGATAGCGCAGCGACAGCACTCCAACCTCTGCAACAAGAACGAGAGATCACGCATCCATTTTGCGTGAAGTACAACCCAAGTGCTAAAACTTAGTATAGACAAACACTTACGTGTTAAAAGTTAGAAAAGTGACACTTAAAATCGAAGCAAAATAGATTACTTAACTGTCCAGCCAAAATACTGACATTGCGATTTTCCGACGAAATAAGTGCAAAACATCGTCATTTGCATGCTGACGTGGTAAAAAATAATATAAAATTAATTAAACTTATTTAAAACATTTAAAAAATTAAAATATTTAAAAAGAGAGAGAGAAGGGGCAGCTAGGGCCCGGCAACCCCAACCGACCCTCCCCCTCCATTGCCAACCCTTCCCAGCGGCGGTAGGGAGGCGGCTATGGCGAGGGCTTAACCCTCAATCGCCCCTTTCCTTTTTTTTTTTCTTATTTATTTATTTATTTTTTAAAAAATTAATATTTGTATTTGTATTTTTAAATGTTTTAAATAAATTTAGTTTTAAATTAAATTTAATTATTTTTATATTATTTTTTTATCACGTCAACAACAAAACGACGCCGTTTTGCACTTATTTCGCCAAAAATCGCCACATCAGCATTTTGGCCTCATTCACTTAAGTGTCACTTTCCTATTTTTTTGCACTTAAGTGTCCCTTCATGCCGAGTTTTGGTACTCAAGGTATCCGGCATTCTCCATTTTGCAAAGAAGTCACGATACCGCCATCATGTCCATGCACTCCTCTTATGTTTTCTTACCCTCTAGGAAGAAGAAGACATGCATTCCCTGAAGCTGCATAGTTTCTTTAATGTGATCATCAACTACTTATCCTGTTTAAGTACTTGAATTTATACATTTCTCTCGCTCATGTCGGTCGATGTTCGGTTCCAGTCAATTAAAATCAATGCATCTAGTAGCGGTAGAAAAACCCAATGTGGAATAGGGTCGGTCCAATCCCGAAAAATCATTTTGCGTGATCGGATTGTAGCTACAATGGCTCGAAAATAAGTCCGAGTAAATGACTCATCATTCCAGGGTGGCAACGTTTCATTTAGTGATAGAGATTTTTGCTAGGCATCAATCAACCCACGAGTCGTCGACTTTAGTTTGTTGGTAATGGAGACGGATGGACTTAATTGGAAAAACTATACAAGTTCAATGACTGAATCACTTAAAACATAAGTTTGGAAAAAATTATATTGAAGCAACGATACAAGTGGATCGCGCATCATGCTAAGTAATGATATGTTGACATCTCTAAGTCCATACATTTCGTGTATGGTGTGAGAATCTTATAATAAACGTTTCGAAAAAGCAGTTGAGGGGGTGGCGCTTTCGATGCAAAAAGTAGAAAGGACGAGTAGAAAAGGTAGTATGGAGTTGATCTCTAATCTCAATGAAACTTCCAGGAAGCAAACGATGGAAAGAGACGTTTAGGCTGCCACTTAACCCCATCTTTCCCTTACAAACATCCTATTGCTTGCATAAATCAGTTGTGTCCAAAATCAATTTTTGGGCACATATAGCCGACAACATAATTGGGCCCAAAAGTGGGCTTAGAAATGGGCCACATGGTTGCGGCCCACTTTCATCGGTGTCCGAAAGCATAATTAGGGTTTTTTTCTTCTTCTTTTTTTGGTTTTGTGAAGAGTGAAATGTAATGTGCATGCTTTAAAAAGTTAGTAGAGTCGTAGACATGAATTATTAAAAAAGAAAAAAATTGAACAATTTGAGATTAGCAAGTAGATAGTGAGCAATTCAACGGGTTTGGGATTGGCATAAACGAATTCTTATCTTGAATAGGACAGCCTGTTTATGATCAGCAAATACCATGCCTTATATGAGGTCAACTACTTAAACAGTTCAAACGCAAATCAACGCACTCAATTTATCATATAAAAATGGACAGTATATTAAATATGCTTTACCTCATTTGATACTTCGTGTTTAGAGATTATTTTATCCTTAATAATTTATTGACATAACACTTGCAAAAAAATAAGTCAATAACATATCTCGATCTACTGACGTAAAGTGAGATTACTTAAATTGTCTAAAAGCATATCTGAGCATATTAAGTACGTTAACAATATAAAAGGTGTATTGTAGTTTAAACACGTATGAACACGTAGTTGTAAATAGGTCGACCTATCGCATTAAGTCGACCCCTATAATGACAAGTTTGATAATCGTATGAATCGCATCATGTGATCCACCTTATCAGAAATATTATGTTCATGCTAATGCAATTGTATTGAACATGACATGTTCAAATTAAATATATTCGCATCATACTTATATTTCAATGTGCCATAACACGTCTCGATTTCAAGGGCCTCAAATTCAAAGACTCATAAATCCCTTCAGAATGGACAAAAACACTGTTCGTTGAAGTTAGGGCGCGAAACTTTCTTTGGACTTTATGGTTATGATATTAAAAAAAAAAAAATTAAAAACGAGGGCATTAGATTTTAATAAATCAGTAAGCATAATGTAATAAATTAAAATAAGATTTTAAAACTAGGGCGTGCTTGATTGACGCTAGCATGATTAGATTAATTTCGAATCCGGGTCAATTCAACGTCTTGGCCGAGGGCCACGACCGCGAATGGCGCCAGAAAGGAAGTCAATTTGTTTGAAATTGAATCTAGGGCAATCATAGCATACCATGCCTACCAGAATGGATTTGAACTTGCGGGCGTTTCAGCGCCGTACGATCGTAGATGAATTGATCTCCACGGTCTGATCAGATCTGGCAAGGAAACAGGCGACCCTTTTTGGCTGGTTGTCAACTTGTCAAGTCATTCGCTTGACGATTTTTGTTCCTGGTCGTACTTGCTTGACGATTTTTGAAAAACGATCAATTGTGTTGCTTAAATAAAATATATAAATAATACTTGTATTACTCATGAAAATATTTAGAAACAGATTGTTATATATAATAAAAATATTTTTTATCAACTAATTATTTTAAACAATACAAACGATTGTTTTTAAGAACACATTTTCAAAATCATTCATTTTTCGCAAAATAAATGAAATTGTAGTAACGTTAAATGAAAATTTAAGAAATTATCGAATGCACTAAAGTTTGGCTTGTAAACTAACTAATGACGCGTTTATATTGACTTTTTAAATATGTAAAAGTTGATAACTAAATGAGAATATTACACTTGATAGGCATGTGCTTGGTTTTGGGGGCTTAGTGGGTGCTATCGGACTAGCTACATCGTGCCCACCCAACTCCAATGCTTTATGACCAAGCTGCATAGTGCCGGTCAAAGCTAGGAATCTCATTAGGAGTAAGCATTAGCGTAATGAAGACGGCGATGTTCAGCACCACGAAATGTTTGAAAGGGAACACTTCCTTTTTTCCAGCTTCAGGATGAAATTCTGCAAAACCCATTCCACACGTCCTGGTAGGAATCTCAAGTCTCGAGACCCACCTAACTCATACTACAGGACACAGCGATTTCAGTATAAATAGAGGACGTCCTCACAAGACCTGTCATGCACATCATATAACGCCTCTCATCATACTACCACACGAGTTTTACCCGACAAGAGAGGGAAAAAGAGAGATGAAGAAGCTGCTGAGTTCATCAGCAGCAGCATTCGCCTTGGTTTTGCTTCTGTTGCTGGGAATGTGGTTGCAGCCAAACGAAGCAGGAAGGATGCTTGTCAAAGGCAAAGATGAAGGAGGAGGAGGAGGAGTGGCAGGGGCCACGTACCGGCCGAGGGGTCTTTCGGCTTTCCAGATCCTGCCAAAGGGTCCGGATCCCCCTCCCGGAAATTCATGCCGCTACACTCCGTCTGGAGGATGCGTGCCGCCCAAATGAAAGAACGGAAGAGGTGAAGGAGTGTAGTAGGAGGTCGTTCTTATGGAAGAGGGTGGGGTTAATTGTGCGTTAGCTGGTTCCTTTCTTTCTATGATTTAAGCACGAGATAAGTCCAATTGTAGCAACAATACAACCTAAAAGAATGGGGATATAATGTATGCAGAAATTCCATTATGAAAATAATTAAAGCAAGTAGTTCGTGCCAGTATTTCAGAATATTTTAAAGGTTAGTATCACGAAAAACTACAGATTAATATAATTATAACAAATTCACCTCAAATTAATTTTATTTTCTTTATTTTAACAAGTCTAGCGGATCTCTTCCGGCTGTCAAAGCTCAGCTCAGCATATTATGCGGTGGAGAACGAATAAGTCGTATTCATGATTTTATGAAGAGAATGCGATGTTTATCCAAATGACCTGTTCAAACTATACTCCACCAGTGGACTGAACTCCCACCATTCATTGATAAAGATATGTCAGCAAAATATTAATAAAGTATCGACTACCAAAAAAGTAGTTAAAGCCGCTTTCCACCATGTTTATTCTAATTGAAATCATTTACAAACAAACAAAAAAACTAACACATGCTAATATACTTTATTTTTGTATTCATTCTGGAAAGTGATTACCCAATAAATTGTCAAATTGTATTTTTCACCAAGGCGTTGTCAGCCGTGTCTGTCTCATAAATCGGAAGTAACTGCCCAGTTTATTAACAAACGACAATTGCTCACGAAATGGTAAAAAAAACTAAGTTGGTTATTATCACTGAAAATTACATTAAAGAATGAAGGCCAATAAGATTGGAAAATAAGACAGAACACCCCTATTGATTAATAAGGGTGCGTTTGTTTGTGTTTCATTCTTTTTTTGTTCAGGGGAACGAAATAGAAAAAAACTATTTTACATTCCTAATGGTTTTGAACAAAAATACGCGTTTGATAAACTGTTCTCGAAATAAAAAAGAACAAAAACATGTTTGGTAAATTTATGTTTTTTTTTATTTCTTTTAATTTTTTAATGTTTATTTTTTATTTTTCATTTTTTTTCTTTCTTTTTCTTTTTCTTTTTTTCTTGCTTTGGCCGGTCGCCGGCTCGGCCATGGCCGGCCGTTCACCGGCGACCGGCCGATGAGGGCGAGGCTCGGCCTCGCCGAGCCACCGCCAGTCGGCGTCGCTTACCGTGGCCCGACGAGGCCGAGCCTCGCCGTGGCCGGGCGAGCTCGCCTCGCCGGATTTGGGCGAGCCCGAGCTCGCCCAGCCAAGACGAGGCCGCCGGCCCTCGTCGGCCGGCCGCCGCCATGGCCGAGGCCGGCGACCGGCCAAAGCAAGAAGAAGAAGAAAAAAAAAAAAAAAAAAAGAAAAGAGAAGAGAAGAGAGAAAAGTGTTTCTTGTTTTTGTCTGAAACAACAACTTTTTTTGTTTTGTTTTGTTGTTTTTTTTGTTTAGGAACAAAAACAGATTTCGAACAAAAACGCAAACAAACGCGTTTCGTTCTTTTTTGTTCCTGAGGAACAAAAACAGAAAAATTGTTTTTGAACAAAAAAAAAGAACATAAACAAACACACCCTAAGTCTCTTGTGAGTGTCTTGTTCGGATTTGTCCACAGACCCGAAATATCGAATCGAGCAAGAATAGATAATGTTTATAAAGCCCTTTCTCGTTAGTCACTTGATATACGTGGCTTATGTCGTTGATTAATACAACTGAGCCGTTTTCATTATTTCCTTCTTACAAAAGATTGTACGAACTATGCATACAACCTTAGTATCTGAGGTTGCGCGCTTGAGTCAGCTAGTAGACTAGTTGTGGTCCGGGATGGTACGCAGCATGTCGCACGCACGGTCCTTTGAACTACGACACCTATTGACCAAAGGATCATCCGGTTCTATAGGCCTATTTGGATACTCGTTATTATAATTTCCAAATTTAAATTGATTGAATCTAATGACTTCAACCAAAAAAAAAAAAAAAAAAAAAAGAGATCTTAACACATCTTTACATGAAGGGCGGTCTTATTTTCACATCCCTTTTGACAAAAAAACGTACCTTTCTTGAGGTAATTGGCTAATAAATCCTTATATCGTCCGATTTGGTCAAACATCTATTGATGAGACATTTTTACTATTGTTCCTATTGCTAAATTCTTCTACAAAGCTTTTGAGATTTGAAAGATGACACAATGAAAAAAATTAATAACTTTCTCTGGGAAAATTTGCAAGAGGATGAATGATAAAATGAAATACTGTTAAAAAATACATGAGCCTATTTATAAGTTTTATTGTATGATTATTTAAGTTAACATGTTAATCAATATATGCATAACCAAAAAGAGATATACGCGCAATCTTTACAAATATTAAGAATCATTGGAAATGTCCTAATTAATTGTTTAAACTCTCGGACCACCGTGCCATGGTAAGCTTCAGTTTTGCCATGAAAGTTTTCTCTCTAAAGATTTAATACACCATTTTAAAAGGTTTACGGCTTGATTGCACTTATTGAAAAATCCAGGATCTATCGCATCCTGTACAATGTTTGAGGCTTTCGATGGATTATTCCATTGTCCTAAACAGAAGGGTTTGGTATGTCAGGTTTAATTTGAATCAATACTATTGATGTCACAATGTTGTGCAGCTGGATCAGAGAACTCTTCCAAGTATACAAAGCTATACAAGCAATTTATTCCATTATACTACAGGAACAATGAGGACTCGTGTGCATAGAAAGAAAAAACGTGTGGAGGTTTTAAAGAATATCATATCTACAATCACTCCATTATTTACCACCACACCTAAAGGCACCACAAATGATGGACGGGACTATGATCAGAATCAAAGCGACGACAATGCCGAGAACTATCGGCTTTATTTTCATGTTCTGCAGCCACATCTTCCTTCTTATTCGGGTCGCCTGCTGCCGGAAATCTTGAGCCTAAAAGTAGAAAATGCACATTAGTCGGATGCCGAGATCCTTAATTCAATCATACCGAAAGACGGTAGTCTTTGTTCTATCTCCAAATTAATCACCGATTTCCGCTCCTTCCGTACATTTTATATGAGAAGACTAGGTAGAGGAAAGCAGTAGCAGTTAAACCTTTAAAAAGTTCAAATAACACTTCTTATAATAGTGGGAAAGTTCTTAGTGAGCTCTTATTTGATGCAAAAGCTAGCAACATAGCATCAAAAGTATATCAGCAGCAAGAAATTCACTGAGTTTCAAGAAATGACGGGTGTTAGAAAATCCAATCCGAAATCTTACGCTATCATATATGACTCATTGTCAAGTGATTTAGGACAATATCTCAACAATACGGCAAAACGAATAAGAAAAGGAATAGGAGCAGAGGATACTGAACTGGGAATACCCAACAGTGTCATGTCCATCAGCTTCTCCCCGAACTATTTAATGGCCCTAAAGACACTAAACTAGATGACACGACAACTGCACTTGATAAAGCATCTAGGCTGAAGTGATGTGAGGAAATGAAACATTTGCCCTAGAGCGAGAAGATGATGCGAGTTCAGGCTGTCCGGATTTTGATACATAATCTGCTCAATTGAGCATTCAAGACTTGAACAAGGAAGAATTACTGTTCACTTATAGGCGAAACTTCTATACTTCCGATTTAAAATTGTTGGATGACCCAGATAAGTAGGCCGTACTAGTAGCTCGACCAGTTCAGGAGGCTGGAAGAAGACTCTAATTGTCATGACTCATTCACCAGATCTTGCTTCTTACATACAATAATTAGCTCGATTAATAAGATAAGCCGACGTCGCTCCAGGATGGAAATCACACACAATAGACTACTTACCTGAGATCGAAGATTCTCCGTCTTGTCGAGTAGATGCTTAACTTCCTCACCTCGATCCAGAACCTACATGACACAGCAACATAAGTCTGACATTACGCACCGATTTCTCATAGTTCTAACTTAGTGGTAGAGTACAGCACAAGGTATGCCAACTCACCTTTTCTATATACTCCATCATAACTCCTTTCACTTCTGACGCCTGAGCTTTCACTTTGGCAAGTTTGCTGATCTCTTCGGGATGATCCGCGCAGTACTGCATTTGTTCCTTCAGTTTAGGCCTACGTCAAAGCTCCGATCAGCATATCCTGTGATGTAGCACAAAGAAGTCACATTCATGGACTTACGAGGAGATGGCGATGTTTACCCGAATTCTCTGTCCAAGCTATGAGCCACTGCAGTCGCGGCTTTTCCTCCACCATATCTGTTAGTAAACTCGTCCTCGATTCTCTCGAGAAAGGCCATCGGAATCTGACGACCGATGGACTCAACTGCCACGACGCAGTATGCTGCGGAATTGAGATGGCCGAAGTCAAGTTTGTCCAAGGAAAATTGTAAAAAAACGCGACCACAAGTAGCCTTCACACGTAGCTCGGAGCTATTGCAGCTACAAGAGAGACAACCAGCTACGAGAGAGAGAGAGAGAGAGAGAGAGAGAGATCATACTGAAGCCGTTGTCGACAAGGTAGCTGAATGTGTGGCCATCGCAGGTGTAAGTGAAGTGATCGGTGCTGGGAGGGAGCTTCTGGAGGCACTGCAAGGCAATGCCGGCAAACTTCCCGCCGAACTCAGCGTACTCTGCTAACACCACAGTGCCTCGAGCCACGAAGCTGTAGATCAGCGATTGGCGACCCATGTTGTATCGTCTCTTGAATTTGATGGAAATGGAACAAGAGCTCGATAGCGCAGCGACAGCACTCCAACCTCCGCAACAAGAACAAGGAATCACGCATCAATTTTGCGTGAAATACAGCCCAAGTGCTAAAACTTGGTACAGAAAAACACTTGGGCCTTGTTTGGTTCGGCTTTTCAAACGCTGGACTCGAAAGTTCTCGGCTTAAACGCAAACGCGTTTGGTTCGGTTTTTGGGTGACTTTGGCAAGATGCATTGCATCTCCAAGTGGCCTAAGGGCTCTTAGCCCAAAGCAGGCCCGGAGATTTTGGCAAGTTGCATTTCGGGAATGCAACTTCGGAGTTACTGTTCATCTTCTCGGGGAGAGGCCGATCGGAGGCCAACGATCGGAGGCCGACGATCGTCGGCCAAGGGGTCGCACGCCGGCGACCGCCGCCTGAGGGTCGCCCAAGTCCGGCAACCGTCGCAGGACCTCAGGCGACACCTAGGTCGGGCGACCCCATGCGACGGCCGCCTGAGGCCGCGCGACCCTGTGCAACCGTCGCCGGGGTCACGCGGCTCAGCGGCCGTCACACTGGGTTGCCCGACCCGGCGACGGTTCGGGGCCGATCCGGCCATCCGCCGCCGGATCGGCCCTCCGCCGTCAAATCCGGCGGTCCGGCCACCGAATCTGGGCCGAACTTCAAAAAAAAAAAAAAATTACAAATAATTTTTGTTTTTTTAATTTAATAAAAGTCATTTACACATGCAAATTTCACCAAACGGTATTTTGGCCAAAGTTGTATCTCAATGCAAATTTTACCAAACGATATTTGCATTTCGGAAAGCCCGCTTCACCCAAAGGTATTTGCATTTTCGCAAACGCATTCCCCAAAAGCCGAACCAAATGCCTTAATCTTTTAAAAGTTAGGAAAGTGACACTTAAAATCGGAGCAAAATAGATTTAAGTGCCACTTCGGCGAAAATCCGGCCAAAATACTGACGTGGCGATTTTCCAGCGAAATAAGTGCAAAACGTCGTTGTTTTGCATGCTAACGTGGTAAAAAATAATATAAAAATTAATTAAATTAAAATTAAAACTAAATGTATTTAAAACATTTAAAAATAAAAATACAATAATTTAAAATATATATTAAAAAAAGGGGCGGCTAGGGCCCGACAACCCCAGCCGAACCTCCCCCTTCGTCGCCGACCCTTCCTAGCGGCAACAGGGAGGCGACGGCGACGAGGGCTCAACCCTCAACCGCCCCTCTCTTTTTTTTTTTTTTTTAATTAATTAATTAATTAATTAATTTTTTTAAAAAATTTAATATTTGTATCTGTATTTTTAAATGTTTTAAATAAATTTAGTTTTAAATTAAATTTAATTAATTTTTATTATTTTTTATCACGTCAATATCAAAACGACGCCGTTTTGCACTTATTTCGCCGGAAAATCGCCATATTAGCATTTTGGCTGGATTTTCGCCGGAGTGACACTTAAGTGTCACTTTCCTAATTTTTTGCACTTAAGTATCCTTCCGTGCCAAGTTTTGGTAGTCCAAGTGTCCGGCACTCTCCATTTTGCAAAGAAGTCACGGTGTCGCCACCGTTTCCATGCACTCCTCTTATGTTTTCTTACCCTCTAGGAAGAAGAAAACATGCAGTCCTTGAAGTTGCGTAGTTTCTTTAATGTGATCATCAACTACTTATCCTGTTTAAGTACTTGAATTTATACATTTCTCTCGCTCATGTCGGTTGATGTTCGGTTCCGGTCAATTAAAATCGATGTGTCTGGTAGCGGTAGAAAAACCCAATGTGGAATAGGGTCGGTCCAATCCTGAAAAATCATTTTGCGTGATCGGATCGTAGCTACAATGGCCCAAAAATAAGTCCGAGTAAATGACTCATCATTCCATGGTGGCAACGTTTCATTTAGTGATAGAGAGTTTTGCTAGGCATCAATCAACCCGCTAGTCGTCGACTTTAGTTTGTTGGTAATGGAGAGGGATGGACTTAATTGGAAAAACTATACAAGTTCAATGACTGAATCACCTAAAACATAAGTTTGGAAAAAATTATATTGAAGCAACGATACAAGTGGATCGCGCATCATGCTAAGTCATGATATGTTGACATCTCTAAGTCCAAACATTCCGTGTATAGTGTGAGAATCTTATAATAAACGTTTCGAAAAACTAGTTGAGGGGGTCGCGCTTTCGATGCAAAAAGTAGAAAGGACGAGTAGAAAAGGTAGTATGGAGTTGATCTCTAATCTCAATGAAACTTCCAGGAAGCAAACGATGGAAAGAGACGTTTAGGCTGCCACTTAACCCCATCTTTCCCTTACAAACATCCTATTGCTTGCATAAATCAGTTGTGTCCAAAATCAATTTTTGGGCACATATAGCCGACAACATAATTGGGCCCAAAAGTGGGCTTAGAAATGGGCCACACGGTTGCGGCCCACTTCCATCGGTGTCCGAAAGCATAATTAGGGTTTTTTTCTTCTTCTTTTTTTGGTTTTGTGAAGAGTGAAATGTAATGTGCATGCTTTGAAAAAGTTAGTAGAGTCGTAGACATGAATTATTAAAAAAGAAAAAAAATTGAACAATTTGAGATTAGCAAGTAGACAGTGAGCAATTCAACGGGTTTGGGATTGGCATAAACGAATTCTTATCTTGAATAGGACAGCCTGTTTATGATCGGCAAATACCATGCCTTATATGGGGTCAACTACTTAACCAGTTCAAACGCAAATCAACGCACTCAATTTATCATATAAAAATGGACAGTATATTAAATATGTTGTACCTCATTTGATACTTCGTGTTTAGAGATTATTTTATCCTTAATAATTTATTTACATAACACTTGCAAAAAAACAAGTCAATAACATATCTTGATCTACTGACGTAAACTGAGATTACTTAAATTGTCTAAAAGCATATCTGAGCATATTAAGTGCGTTAACAATATAAAAGGTGTATTGTAGTTTAAACACGTATGAACACGTAGTTGTAAATAGGTCGACCTATCGCATTAAGTCAACCCCTATAATGACAAGTTTGATAATCGTATGAATCGCATCATGTGATCCACCTTATCAGAAATATTATGTTCATGCTAATGCAATTGTATTGAACATGACATGTTCAAATTAAATATATTCGCATCATACTTATATTTCAATGTGCCATAACACATCTCGATTTCAAGGGTCTCGAATTCAAAGACTCATAAATCCCTTCGGAATGGACAAAAACACTGTTCGTTGAAGTTAGGGCGCAAAACTTTCTTTGGACTTTATGGTTATGATATTAAAAAAAAAAAAAAAAAAAAAAAAAACGAGGGCATCAGATTTTAATAAATCAGTAAGCATAATGGAATAAATTAAAATAAGATTTTAAAACTAGGGTGTGCTTGATTGACGCTAGCATGATTAGATTAATTTCGAATCCGGGTCAATTCAACGTCTTGGCCGAGGGCCACGACCGCGAATGGCGCCAGAAAGGAAGTCAATTTGTTTGAAATTGAATCTAGGGCAATCATAGCATACCATGCCTACCAGAATGGATTTGAACTTGCGGGCGTTTCAGCGCCGTACGATCGTAGATGAATTGATCTCCACGGTCTGATCAGATCAGGCAAGGAAACGGGCGACCTTTTTTGGCTGGTTGTCACTTGTCAAGTCATTCGCTTGACGATTTTTGTTCCTGGTCGTACTTGCTGGACGATTTTTGAAAAACGATCAATTGTGTTGCTTAAATAAAAAAAAAATAATACTTGTATTACTCACGAAAATATTTAGAAACAGATTGTTATATATAATAAAAATATTTTTTATTGACTAATTATTTTAAACAATACAAATGATTGTTTTTAAAAACACATTTTCAAAATCATTCATTTTTTGCAAAATAAATGATATCGTAGTAACATTAAATGAAAATTTAAGAAATTATTGAAGGCATTAAAGTTTGGCTTGTAACTGATGATGCGTCTACATTGACTTTCTAAATATGTAAAAGTTGATAACTAAATGATAATATTACTTTTTATGTAATTAGTGAAAAATCAAACTTGATTTTTTTTAAGCAAAAGTCACGAACTACTGGGTTCAAACTTAGACTTTATGGTTGTTCTTTAGCCATATCATATTAAATGGGTCATTCGGACTTGGCTTCAGCATGATTTCGAATATAATAGATCAATTTAGATGGTTGAATTTGATGCTAAGAATAACAAATTAAAAATCAATGTCTTAACGAGGTGTTTTGACCTAGAGAAACCATCTCAAAAATAAGAAGTCTCCAAAATAATTATTTTTTTAATGACTATGTTAACATTGAAAGTGTGATTTCTTATGAAAATTCAAGACAATTCTGAGTAATTGAAATTTTTTTAGGGCATTGAAAATGTTAAGAGTAACCCTTAGACACCCGTTGATGGTGGTTAATTCTACTCTATAAATATGAAATTTTTTTATCGAGAATCTCATTTAGTGTCTTTAGGACACTCATTAACGAGATATCTTAAAATAAAAACTACCCAATATTACTAATTATAAATGAAATTATGGGGCACAAACTAATTGTCCAATTAAAAACAGACATCATATACCCATAGTTGCAAACCAAACGTACATGCGGGTGTCCCCGCCGGGATATGTACGAGACCCAAGAGAGAGAATCATTATCATTTTTTTCGGCAATGTTGATATTTAAGGTGTAATTTAGTATTGAAAAATTCAAGATATTTTTGAGTAATTAAAACTCTTTTAGGGTGACGAAAAATGTTGAAAGTGTCATTTACACACATACTAAGGATCGTTAGTTCTATTTTATGAATATGAAAATTCTATTTCGAATACAATTTTCCAATTCTTAGGAATACCAATTAGTGTCTTTAGGACATTCGTCAACAATATCATTAAAATAAAAATTACCCAATATCACTAATCATGAATGAAATTATAGGCCACAAACAAATTTCCAGGGAGTATCAATTAGTGTCTTTAGGACATTCGTCAACGATATCATTAAAATAAAAATTACCCAATATCACTAATCATGAATGGAATTATGGGCCACAAACTAATTTCCAATTCTTGGGAGTACCGAATTAGTGTCTTTAGGACATTCGTCAACAATATCATCAAAATAAAAATTTTCCCATATCACTAATTATGAATCAAATTATGGGCCACAAACTAACTGTCCAATCAAAAACAGACATCATGTATCCACAGTTGTAAACCAAACGTACATGCGTGTGTACTCCACCGTGATGTGCATGACACCCAAGAGGGAAAATCATTCTCGTTTTCCATCATCCATCAAGATCTTTTGCTTCTCATTTGTCCACGTGGAAGCTCCGCATTGGTCAATAGTCAACGCCATTCCCTTGCTCATCACTACTGCTATTGAATAATTTTTACCTTTGAAATGCCGTCATCCCATAGGGCGACAGTTTGAATTTCGATTTCTTGGTGCCGGGGGTGGAATTTTAAATAATAATAATAAATAAAAAAACAAACATTCATCCTGCTTTTATTTTTTGTCCACCTTTTGATGCCCACTATCTCTCACCCCCCAACTTTTGCTTTCGCCTTTGCTTGTCCTCAACGTTCGGTAGCGGAAAGAGAGAGGTGGAGGAAATGATATTATAAAGTTAAGATAAGTTGGGATAAGTTAGAATGTCGATGTGAATTAGAATAAGTGTTGTCGACTTGCTATTTTATAAATATTCGTAACTCAATTTATGCATAGAGATGTCCATGGAAATTCGCAATTGAATCGGTCACATGAGGTTTGTTAGCTCATATGCTAGCAAAATAAATTGAAGTGTTTTTCATGATTTTTCACCGACAAGGCAAGGGAATTTTTTTTTTTTTTTTAGGATGCGCTAGTATTGCATTTAATTTTAATCGAACGGATTTAAAATGGGTCTACGGCCGATTAATGGACCAATAGAATAGGGTTTTCTCTTTACCCAAAAGATTTACACCAACTGAAAGGTTAATTTAGCTTAAAATTCAAATAATATTATTAATTCAATTTTCAATCCAAATTAAATCACGATTCTTACCAACTAAATAACAGCTAATTAGAATAGTTTGAATTGATTTTTTTTTTTAAATCGTAAATCAACTAAACCACCAATATTTGTACATTAATTTCTTTCCATGTGGGTAAGTCATATGAAAAATTTCTATTCTTGTAGAATGTTTTTATCAATTCATAAATTTTTGTAACGATCTACTTCATGTGAGATTCATCCATTTAATTTGAGTTGACCCACATTTCAATAAGAATAAACTACTTAATTTGGAAAAATCTTGAACCAAATCAATTATAGTCCTTCAAATCATTAGTTTAATCCCATGGTCACCAAAAAAAGAAAAAAAAAAAAAACAACATGCATTGTATCACATCAGAAGAGAAAGGGTGGGCAAGAGCTACCAAATCAAAAGCTCTTTATTCTATTTGGGTTGTTGAAACATTATAATAATGTGGATAAACTTGTCATAACGTTACTTGTGATTCCTTTTTATAAGGATTACGCATGATTAATATGAATGAAATGAAGTAGAGAGTGATGAGAAAAGATTCGGGCACTTCCCTCATACTTCAATGACAGGTGGAGTACCTTTTAAGATTTCTAGTGATAATTTTTCTGCTACAAATTCTTATTCTTAGGTTAATAATTTAAGGGTATTTATAAGTAAGAAGGTTGATGAGTAGTGTTTCGCCATGTGGTGATTCGTGCAAATTAAATCAAACGGAAGATATTCGGCCATGTGTCAAGAGAATACAATTAGATAGACACACAGACTTAGATTGACATTAAATCCACTAAAAAGGGTAAGGCTAGTATCAAGTTAAATCTTCCAATCCCATCTCCAAATCACTAAACAAATATCACTCTAATAAGTCTTTAGGTATAAGTCTTAGATTAGAAAATTTTAGCGAATGATAATACATTTGCCATCCATAGAAATATCATGAAAAAATACGCTCAATTGATAATATAAATTCAATAAAGAGACAATATTTTCCTCCAATCTTGGTCGGAAGAAATTCTTCTGGTTCTATCCAAATCTAATGAGGGTTCGAAATTATGGGTACCAACCATATACAAAGTTAACAAAAATTACATATTCCTGACTGAGTTCCTTGGAATTTTGTCATGATATTTCTTTGGAAAGGAATCCTCTTTCTAAATTTGATTTTGGTATATTGAAATCATAACAAAAAAGATTCTCTGGAGTCATCTATAAGTATATAATCCAAACAAAGAAAAAAATTAAATTATCTGAGCTTATTTATTAATTATAATAAATAAATAAATAAAATAATAGATAAATAGAAAGCATATGTCCTCCATGGAACGCTTGCCTCTCTCAATTCTTCCCCACCAGTAGTCGCGCAGAGCCAGTGCGCCGAGGAGAGAGAAAGCTGAACTGAAAAACTGTAGTGTTGGAGAGAGAGAGAGAGCGAGAACTAGAGAGAGAAAGCTTGGCGTTGTGTCCGTGCGCGCGGCGAGGAGAGAGAAAGTTCCCAGATGCTCTGTGAATGGGGAAATCTGAGCAGCGAAACCTGCAGCGGCGGCCACATGGCGACGGCGGGGCGGGCGGCGGCGGCGGCGATGGGGGCTCGCGGTTCTGCTGCGAGAGATGTTCGGTGGGGCTCCGCCGCGTCGCGGGGGAACTCAGCCCGCGGTGCGTCTTCGTCTTGCTCCTAGGCGTCGCCGTCTTCCTGTCAGGGATCTTCTGGGTGCTCCCGCTGCGGAGCGCGCGATCCGGTTTCGATGCGAAGGATGCGGTGAAGCGCGGCGGTACGATTCTCGGGGCTCAGTCCTCGCTGGTCTTACGGTTCAGTGTGCCGCGACTATTTTGGTGCGGTTGTGTTCGTTTCTGCTCCAATTTTAGGAACTGACGCTGCGCGATTTGGTCTCTGCTGATGATTTGGTTTCTAGGGTTCCTTGTTTTTCTCGTTTAGGAGCCGGGTTTTTCGGTTTCGTGGTGCCTCGGGACATTGTTAGGGTTTCGGCGTTTACACTTGATGGGCATGTGCTTGGTTTTGGGGGCTTAGTGCATACTAGCGGACTAGCAGTAAAGTGTCTAAATTTAGAGGTCTCTAGTTCACCAATATGTAATGTTCTTCCTGGAGATTGGGCGCTGCTGCTGTCTGCGCGAATCTGCAGGCAGATTTTACACTGCGATTCATGAGCAAATGGTCGATATTGTCGATGAACTTTGTGGGTACAGCTTCTTCTGTAGTTCCGACTGCTATCTTGAGATGAGTTTGTTTCACTGAGGACCCAGACAAAATCTAGGATAGGAAATCTTGAATTAGAATAGTCAAGAGCTGTTTCCTAAGGCAAAAATGGTTATACATATAGGGGCACACACGCGCACAGACCCCATTGAGGCCACCGGGAATAAATAATTGATGTGTGGTGAGTTTGGGTGAGAATGTGGAATGCTTTGATGGAAAGAAAGTGTTTGATGTGTTTGCGAAAAAATAGCATTGGGATAAAAGAGTTTGCTACCAAAGCATAAGGGAATTTTCCACCAACTAAGGATGAAGAACTTTAAAGGTTCACCACCAAAGAATTGGGTAAAGAACTGAAGGAATCACTAACTTGAGAGAGATCCTCAGATATTATCAACTCAAAAATCTTAATCCATACAACTGAGAATTCACCTCTTATTTTTAGAGGGACTTGGATACTGAGCTTGGAAACTTTAAAGTAGGAAATCTTAGATTGGGAAATATTAAACTAGGAAAATATTAAATTAAGAAACATCAAATTAGGAAATAAATTTGAACTAGAAACCATAGAAATTAGGAAACAACCCTCCAGCCTTTAATTCAGTTAAAAGAGCCTTTATTTTTAAATTTCTGGAAATTCCATCTTGGACGCTTTCTTCTCAGTGGACCCATTGGATCATGTTGTGGCCAAAATCTCCCTTTACTTGCATTAACATAAAATATTCTTTACTGGAAATAGTCCCTTCATTAATAACATTGATGGATCTATAGCCCCTGAGAGTAGTGCCATTTCTTGAGTTATCTTTGAGGTAAAAGCAAGTACACTGAAATGCGATTCCTGGTCAGGGCAGCTTTACAAAAAGTGTCATTAGATATATTAC
Source organism: Eucalyptus cloeziana (assembly GCA_014182715.1). Lineage (NCBI taxonomy): Eukaryota > Viridiplantae > Streptophyta > Magnoliopsida > Myrtales > Myrtaceae > Eucalyptus > Eucalyptus cloeziana. The sequence goes on from CM024640.1 coordinate 6,173,345, forward strand.
TTAACATCGAATTGAGCTGTGCATTCACTGCTCTAGTTTGTTTTGATAGAGCAATTTTGCTTCCTGCTACTTTCTGTTGACATTTATATTTATTCATCAATGCCAAACTCATATTAATTAACGCGCTTGCAAACATAGGTTGTGTGCCGATCCACTTGACTTCAGACAACAGTTGAGAGAACACAGGGTATGTACATACCAAAGAAACAAAAGGATCTTTGAGAATGTGATTTCAAACTAGGTGGTGTCCTCTTAAATTAAGGGATATTTTTCAAGGATGGATTGTTATAATATCTCAGACAGATGAGATGTTTGATTTGACTAGCAAAGCTGAGGGATTCATATGTTTTCAATTTGTGACAGTCCTATGGTGTGCTACATTGTTATTATACTGACTTCTCATCATTATGCAGAAACAAAATAGCCACGTGTTCTATAGAGTATGTCAATTGAGTCACACACTCGAGGATTTGTATGGCGAGTGTGATTGATGCATTTTAAGTTTATGATAGTGCTCTGGTGTGTTGACATTGTATTTATTGGCTTTTTCATCATTCTCTTGAATCAAATAGCTAGTATGTCTTTAATGTGGTGGGGCCGAGTCATATATATAAATATACATTGGTCGAAAAGAGTCATATAAGTTGAGGAGTTCAATATTTGATAATTCAAGCTCTATTGTTAGTTCAGTGTTGTCCTTTGAACTATGAGCAAATGTTTATTTATATAGGAGAATAATAAAAATGGATGGCGAGAATATTCGCACGTGGGGAAAGAATAATTTTTCTCTCTTTAGTGGTATTCTATCAAGTAGTTGGAGCTAGGCAAACCTAAAATCTACCAAATCTAAATGACTTTATTGCAGCCTGAGTTTGACAGTGTTCGTGTTCATAATTGCTACTCTGTTTAAATGCTCTACAACAAGGTAAAAGAAGGCGCATCAACAGCACCTTCCTTTGACTCACCGAAATTGCATTTTTTAGAAGGATGAATTTCAATCAAAGTCACCAATCTGGAAGATAAGAAAGTTGTTATATCTGTACATCTTAGTGTTCTACAGATAATAATCTGCTGTCAGTTGGAGTATAGTTTGATTGCAGACTGGTTGAGTCGGATAAGAGTATGAAGTATGTTATGCAGACGAGAAAGTAGAGGAAAGAGAGGGGTGGGGGTATTCTAAAAGGATGATCTGTTGACTCTTGGACATACTATCCGAAGGAATTTTTTTTTTCCCAAGTATTTCACACAACTTTAAGCTTGATAGGCACTAATAACTTATTTCTGAATAAAGCTCTTAACTTCATAGACCTTTTGTAGTCTCTCCAATATTCTAGCTTATTTGACATAGATTAGTGCTTTCTTTGGGAAATTGGGGACAATGGGGGAAAGTAAATTTGGGTGGAAATATTTTAAAAATTTTAAAATTTTTTGAGTAGGTTATGGATGGAAAATTTAAAATAGTGGGCGCTTTCTTTGGATTTTCCTCCCTATCATGCCTTCAACCATAGCATAAATGTGGAATTGTGAGGCAAGACAAAACCAGTAAATACTGATGTTTGAATCTAATTTATCCTAACTAAAAATCATTGGATCGGTTTCATACTAGATATTTAAAATGTGAATAGTAAAGGATTTGCTTTTACCTTCACAAGTAGGCACTAGGCAAGCCTTACATCACTCTGTTTCTATTGTGTCTGATTAGCGTGTTCCAATATTTTAGCTTATCATAAATGACAAATCCAGCTGGTAAGGTGTCCTCTACATGCCTATGTAACAAGACAATTTATTCCCCCCTCTCTAGAATATAGTTTTCATTTGATTGATATGAGATAATGGCATGCTCATTTTTGTCCCTCTGGTTCTCACGAGTCCTGTACATATTTTTAGAAGGTGTATAAGTGAATGACTGCATGCTGTCTACTTATCAGACATGTATCGTGATGAGGCATTGATTGCTGCATTCGTTGATGTTGCGGCTCTTGTGTGTCGAAAAGGTCAAATAGATTTCCTTTCCTGGCCTCTGTCCTGCTCACCCTTCCATCAGTTTGTAAGATAGATACCCAAATGGGCACATGCCATCCAAGTCAAGCCTTTGCGGGTCATGACAATTTTTTGTGACTGAAAATTGAGCAGTGAGAAATGACATCAAAGGAACTAGTTTTACACTCATGCCTGTGAGTGCCTTTGAACTGGAAAAATCAACTTGTCCTACCTTTGAGCTCTTACAAATAATACTATTAAGTGGCCCATGCTTTCTTTGTGTTATCTGTTCTTATGTTAATGACTCTTTCCTTTCCTAATACTCACTCAACCTTTGATATGTCTGTTTAACAGCCACTGTACAGGTATCTTTTCGGTTGGAAAAGCCAGTTTCCGAGATTGTTATGTTCATTGGAAGGTTAGAATATGACATATACGGTGAAATTGGGTTTCCATATACAAAGGTAATTGAATGTTACACTGCATATTTTGTTTACTTATTAATCAGAGATGAAATTAACACAGAAGTGTTTTGAGCAGGTGGCGGTATTATCGGCGCACCAATCAGGCTCGACTAACTATACTGATGTGGTGTTTGGCGTTCTGTCTGACCAAATGAATGGTCCAATTAATCAAGTGTCGCTAAGCGTTCTGAGATCGTATTTGATTGACGTCTTCCTCCGGCAACTTAATCTAACTGTTACAGCCTCCCTTTTTGGGCAGCCATCCGAACTTCAGATTTTGAAGTTTCCCGGGGGAGTCACTGTGAACCCATCTGTTTCAATTTGGCAGATGCCCCAGATCCTATTTAATTTTACTCTCTACCAGTCTATATATGGTATACAGCAGAATTTTGTTGAGTTCAAGGAACAGCTGAAAGAGGGATTGCATCTAAGGTCTGATGAGGTGAGCCAGTTGTTGGGACAAGTTTTACTGATCTGCACCATCTAAGTGTTTAGAATTTCATCCGAACCACCATTTTGAGATCTATTCCCCTATCCTTTTCATTTATTTTCTGGGTAAAGTTGTTTAATGAGTTACTTATCATATACCTGCTTCTGTACACATCCCCATGTACATGGAGCATGTTGGTTCTTTGTTCAAAAATGTTAATTTTCAAAACACAAGGTACATTGCATCGAGTTTAGTGTCAAGATCTTCTCAATCTTGCAATGCTTCCAACAAGAGCTGCTAGATGAGATTCAAGATCAGCTCTACAATGTTTGTACATGCATTTTATGTTTCACCAGGAGTAAAGCATCTAATATGTTTATATGAATTCCTCCTTACTATCATCTCTGTTTTGTAATTTAATTTTCTGTACTCTGACACTCTTTCCCTTTTATACTTTGCTGATTTGTTTCTCCAACAGAATGTATACGTGCAAGTTACGAATATGGAGGGTTCAACAGTTGCTCCCTTTGTCACAATTGAGGCTTCTGTTACTTCTGATTATGGGAATCTTCAACCGCAAAGATTAAAGCAATTAGCTCAAATAATCTCAGGATCTCCTGAAAATCTCGGTCTTAATAATTCAGTTTTTGGCAATGTTAAAGGTGTCAGCTTGTCATCTTATTTGGAGGGCTCCCTTACACCTTCTCCATCACCCGGCTTTGTGCCATCAGCTTCCCCGTATAGCTCGCCTTCTTCATATTCCCCAGCTCCCTCACCTCACCCGCATCCAGTACCACGCTGTCCTAAATGTGAGATCTCTGTATATTTTGGCTACCTTTTTATCTCAAGTCCTCGAAGGATGGGTCCTATGTCAGGTCACACAACGGATTGTACATGTGGTGGGATCACAGTCGCTCCAGCTGCCTCACCTTTTCATTCTAGTCCAGCTCAAACTCCGACCTCTCTACCTCCTGCACCTGCTGTGCATTCACCTTATATGTCTCCAACATCACGGCATTCTCCATCTTTCTCGCCAGGGCCAACGGTGTCAATTGCCTCCCCTCCAGTTGAGGATAAAGGACTCGGAGAAGGCCCTGTATACTCTTCTCTTGCGCCACTTCAATCATGTAAGCTTCTTAGTTTTATTCTCTATTTATCTTGATAATTTCTTTTTTAATACATTGCATGTGGGGTGGATTATGAAATAATTCAAGTGAAAGATCATGGTGAAGAATGCAGTAAATTGTTTATGCTTTCTTAAAGATTAGTTATGCTATGGTATATGTTTTAAGATCTGTTGATGTATCTGGATGGAACAGGATTTAAAATTGGCACTCTTCTTTGTAGAGCAGCATGATTCAATGCCGTTGGTAATTGAAAATTGTGACTAGTGATCATGAGCTTGAAATATATGTAATAATAGCACAACAACATTAATTATGTATAAGTTGAGCGGCATTTTAGGGCATTTGCTGTCAGTGGAGTGATAGATCCAATGTGGAAAATTTGGAGCATTGAGTTGATTGATTGGGATTGCAATAGAGTGATAATTCGCATCTTGGCTTCCAAATGATTCACAATTTGATTGATCCATCTCGTGTTCATGGTTCAATTCCATCTTCGGGGTGCAATCATTTTGAAGTAAATAGTTCTTATTCATCGTTGCTACACTGACTGTATTGACCATCTCTTGATTTCTATCAGGGAAAAAGGGTGGTTTATCCCCTGACAGCTCTAATACATTAAGGTAGTTAGAGTTCAGAATAATATTTTGAGATTCTGTCATCTGTTCATATTATTCAGTACTTGATAAATGAAGTGAGGGTGGACGCCAGTGGATAGCCATGCTATGTCACATTAATGAGTGAACTAGGCTGCAATTTTTTTTTCTGTTTTCTAATTATCTTGATCAAGTTATACGACTAATTCATAGTGAGAGACTTTAATTTTCATTAAATGTTCTTCACGCAACCGTAGGTTTCGCTTTTGACTTTCATGGTAGTTGCCGGTACTTGGTGCAATCTTATTTGTTATTCCTGATCCAGAAGTCACCTTTGTTCTTTCCTTTGGTATTATCTCACAGCAAGCTCAATTTCTGTGTCAATTGTAATTTGATTCCTCTGCAACTTTCCTTTATATTGAGCTTACAGTTGGTAAATACAGTGACAAAACTTTTTACATCTTGATGGTTCTTCATATTATAATATGTTGTCTTGAGTTGCAGGTGGAAGGGTTTTCATTCATTATTTTTTTTTTAATTTAAATTCAAGAGTTTTCTATCTTTGTATATTGATGACATGATTTAAGTTCTAGTCAGATAAGAATCATGAGATCACATGTGCCATTCCGAAATTTAGTCACGTTTAATTTTTTCTGCATTTTATTTTTGGCTGTCTAGATTTGAAATGTTTCTTCTACTGGCTATCTTTACTGTCGGCCTTTCCATTTGTATTTGACACCGCATATGCTTTTGCAGCTTTTGCGGTGCCTCTGTCTCACATAGATATGTGGTTGCTGGTGCTCTCTACATTTCTGATTAATCTGCTGGGCTGCTTGAGTTCATAAATCTGCTAAACATGTGTTCAGAGGAAGAAAGATGAGGACAATGTCAACATGCTAATGTCCAGTTTTGTTCTCCTTCGGGAAGTTGAAGAAATCTCTTCTTTTCTTGGGCAATCCAATCAAGGTAAATCGGTCAAAGCCAAAAAAAGGTGGCGGGCCGCTCATCTATTCTGTGTTACGATGTAACTTTATTCCCAAAGGGAAGCCCAACTTGAGGGTTATTTTGTGAATAGGTGAGAAACATAGGTTGCAGGTTCCAAAGGGAACTTTAGTCATGTCAATGCAATTGTAAAAAATAACGCAAGGCTCCTTTTGGGCATCTGCAATGCGGGGCAGAAGCTATTGTCATAAAAGAAAAGGAATGGAGTACTAATAGTGTTATTTCATATGAAAATGATGGTGGAAAGAATGCCGTTGTCAAACTTATGCATCCTCTTGAATCTTGTGTGATTGATGGTGTATACTTGATCACAAGTTAAAAAAAACTCCTGCCGGAGTAAAGCGTATCCCCATGTAGTATGTCACTCCTGCATAGAAGAATTTGCAATTTGATTATCATAGAAGTAGTAGTTTTTGTTATCTCATTCTGCGATCTTTGAACGTCCTCTGATAGTTGCCAGGCATCAATTAAGCATGCCTTGCAGTTTTAATGAGAGATTTCTCCATCGCACCTTCCATGGCCGGAGCAAGTTGCGCCCAGAATTTCCTTGGTTGAAATTGTTGTAACCTTTGCTCAATGTCTTCAATACCCAAGTTGTCGAGGACGGCACTCTGTGCATTACAGTAATGATGGTCGTGAACATAAGCGTGCATCACGTGTTTCATCTGGATTTCCTGCGGTTTTGTTGCAAGGGCAAAGGACAGCAATTGCTAGTGTAGCAACCTTTTGGAAAGGAGACATGCAAGTTTCTATCTTCACTCTCTTGCTAGCCTTTTTGATTTCTGCTTCTAGTGCACGAACAAGCCCGAGCGACGCCCATTAGAAAGGAGTCCCACCATCCTTTGTGGTACTCCTGGTTTTGCTTTAGGAGTCTTCATGGCTTCAACTTAGAATTGGAAAACTGCATTGTGACGATGGTAAGGATTGACTGTCATACTTGGTTAGGATTGACTGTCATGCTTGGTGGGGACTAGTTGAGTGTTCAAGGAGTTCTCCACATCCAATCGTTATATGAAAGTGAAGAACGGTTCCTGTCGAAAACTGAATTGGAATCTGTACATTTGCTCAGGACTGAATTCGTTATCTTTCCCGGTTACTTTATTCCTTCCCCTTCGCTTTGGTGCACACTTTAGGGGTGATGCGGATACGAAGGACTTATGGGTTTATCCCACTCTTTTACAGAGTCTTCATCCTCTTCTTTGGAAGAACAACATGAAAATAGACCGATTTTAAACCATTGGAGGTCATCACCCTCATAGCTGTGGTAAAGAACGCGAGTCATGCTCAGTTATATATGTAACCCAAATTCAGAAAAGAAAAAGAAGGCAAATCTCTCTGCGCTTTATCCACACGGCAAAATCACTTCGAAGGGTCTTTGGAGTCTGGAGGAGGAGGTTTGCAAAGAGCTTTTGAGGCATTAAAGTTCATTGAGCATGAGAATTTGAAGCAGGAAACTCTTTTAAGGTATGAATATAATCTTCTCTCGAAAGATTTCTAAAAGAGAGTGCAAGCCAACGAACAACTACACTAGCTCAAATACAGCCCACCTTTCCCTATTTTTAGATCTCGGATCTACACCGCCTTTGGCGATCGCCCTCCTCGATGCTCCCCCTTAAACACCCCGCTCCAGTCTTGCCTTCCTAGCACTCATCTAAACTTCGGAATCCCGGCACCACCTCCAAATGGTCGTGGACCAAAACCTCTCTCTCTCTCTCCAAAGTTTTACATTGCTAATACGATGCCTGCTTGCATGGCAGAATACCGAATGAGCTGCATCAACGTCAAGTATATGGATAAAAACTTAACGCATAAGCTCAGTTCGTCCATGTAAAGTAGTCTGGAATCTGGCGTAAATTCAAGGCCGAACGGTTATACATACATACTCAGTTTGTCTATGTAAGTAGTCTGGAGTCCAGCTTAGCCCAGCTTGGCCAAATTTTGGGTTGCGCGGTCATAGGGGCATGCTCCTACTATATAATATAATGATAGGATATATTAAGTATCCAATTAAATGATGCTTTTAAGTTTCCACCTATAAGTCCTTAATTTTCCTCAAATCTGTCATAATTTACTTGAAATCATCCTATTGGAGTGATTCAACTTTATGGGTTGTATTTATTGGAAAAATTACCAAAAAAATCATAAATTTATTGTTTTGTACCAATTTAGTCATAAATCTAAAGGACACCTGCTTTTAGCTCTGAGTCATTGCTTCCAATCCTATTCCTATAATAGAATGTTTTTCTTTTTTTCTGGTATGCCGATCCGCAAACAGAGGGAATGAAGAGAGATCCAACCTAATATCATGAATATCCTTCAGATTAATACTACTCATTTTTTTTTTTATTTCTTTTTAAGGAGAAGCATTTCTCTCCTATTCCTGGGCACTCTAGTTGTTTTCATTTTTTATCTTCTTTGTGGGTTCGATGGATTTTTGTTAGTCCATCCTTTCATAGATTGGGTTCTCCTTGGGTGATCGAGCCCTATCTTTGTTTTTCATATATATGGGCTATTCCGGGGGGCTTGCCTTGGGAATTGCTTTTGTTGCGAGGATCTTACTCACTTCTGAAGTGGCGCCATATACTAAGAATATGATGATGTCGTTTGGGGCGGCTTCGGAGGAGCTACCGTAGGCACTAGCACCAACAGCCCTTGATTAAGGGTATGTAGCCTTTGCCGAGAGCTCCACTTGGTGAGAAGCCCTATCACTCCCAAATAATTCAATAGCACCGGATTGCCTACGTAAGCATGTGAAAGACCAAATTCATGCGCTTTTAAATATAGGCAAGAAGAATGCAATGGCTTTAGTCGGGGGGCCTGTGCTTGGAACTAACTCAATTTATTGATTAATACCCCTTCGGGTCTGAAGAGTTCTCGATAGTTGCGGTGGCATGACATTGGAGAACTCTTTGTTATTGCTTTATGAATTTTGGCTTCACCAACATTTTGTTATAGTAGCTAGGTGGTTAACTGTTCCCTTTTGCACACTATCACGAACCTGAAGTGTAGAAACCGACTTTATCCTCTTCTATTTTATTAGCCCCATAACAAAACAATCATCCTATAAGGAGTCCTTAATTTTCCTCAAATCTTATATAATTTACTTGAAATCATCCTATAAGGAGTGATTCAGCTTTGTGGGTTGTATTTATCGAAAAATTATCAAAAAAGTCCTAAATTTATTACTTTTGTATCAATTTAGTCATAAACTTTTCAATTGGATAATTTAATTCTAATCTTTTTGCATTGATACAAGCTCATTTCATTAAGCTAATTTAGGTTGGAAATAATTGACGTGGACACTAACCGGTCGGCATTAACATGGACATTTTTAATAATGTTTTTATATTTTTTGAATTTTTAAATAGTTTTTTACCTTTTCTTTTCTTTTTCTTTTTTCGGTGGCTATCACTCGCCACCACCCATAGCCATGGTCGACGAGGATTGGCCTCACTAGGCAGGGCGGTTTCACTTGAGCAAGAATTGGCCTTGTCAAGCCTTGCTTGAGAGATGCGAGGCTGACCATGGCGTGACGCCCCCTAGCCTAGGCGAGGGTCAACCTTGCCAATTTTGGCAAGGGGGGCCGTGCCTGGATGGTCGACACTCGCCCTTAGCCTGGTGAGGTTGACCCTTGCTTGTGGCCAGCGAAGGCAACCTCATCGAGCGTGGCTGTGGCCAGTGGCCCATGCCGACATCGACAAAAAGAAATGGTAAAGAAAAGGGAAAGAAAAAAAAGAAAAAAATCAATAAATTCAAAAAAATATTAAAATATTATAAAAAATTCCACATCGTTTGCCTACAACCGTCCATATTTTGGCAAGGGGGGCTGCGCCTGGATGTCGACTACGTTAGTGATTTTTAGCCAAATTGCCCATGCGGACAAAAGGAAATGGTAAAGAAAAGGGAAAGAAAAAAAGATACCTGAAGTGGTACTAACGCAAGCCTAATTGGCCGGATGTTTATGACTAAATTGATTTAATAAAAGATTTATGATTGAATCGGTGCCAATATAATAGGTATATGACTTTTTTTTTTGTACTTTTCCCATAATTCATCTGTAGTGTTCGTAACTTGATTTCATATGTATAGTAATATTATTGTTGTGAACGCTAATTTGATCAAGAGTAACATGAAAATGGTAACATTTAGTGATTAAGCACTAAAATAGTAAAATATCATAAATGGTTGTAAGTAATTAGGATCCTTCATAAGTTTTTGTAAATAACAAGTCAGTAATCATCCTTCAAATGCAGTAATTAACCTCTAAGTCTCATAAGGTTGAGTTTTCTAACTTTAATAGCTTTCCATGAAATATTGTAGACACCTCGATTTCCATTGTCAATTTTTTGTCCTCTGTTTGCAATAACTTACCTTAGTTGTATTGGCATTCCTTTACAGTTCATTATTGTAATGGCTCTATCTAAAATTAATTATCTTTCTTTAAATGCGTGATGTTCCATAAACGATAGTAATATTAACAATTTCATGTTCAGCAATTTTTGTAATGAAAAAAATAACATATGGATGATGACAGTAACAAAATGAAAGTTGGTGAGTAGTTGAAAGTTTAAGGGTAAACTTGTAATATCACTAAAGTTTAGGGTTTTTAATATAATCTCTTAAAGGGCAAATGACACAATTGTCCCTCATTGAACTTTAAATTTGTTCAATGTGGCTTCAAAATTTTAATCTAATGTACGATTTTTGAATTATGAATTTGTTTAATATAGTCTCTGAAATTTTAATGTATGTTCAATTTAATCCTTAAATTGTATGAAAATGTTAATTCAAGTTCAGAGATAATATTTAATATTTTCATATATAGTCTATAGATTAACTTGAATATACATCGAATAAATTTAAAATTTAGGAATTATATTGCATATTAGATTAAAGTTCGGGTTATTTATTTCATTAAAAAGAAAATCTTAAAAGAGACAAATAGCTGAGGTCACGCCTCTTGTCTTTCCTCGCCGCTTTCAAAATTTCCCGAACCCGACGACTCCGTCTCCTCCCCCTCTCTCTCTCTCTCTCTCCAAATTCCAGTGCGCCGACGAAGGAAGGAGGGCTCCCCATCATCGGTCAGCGTCGCAGGTTCCTCTGATTTCTCTCTGGTCATGGGATCCTGACGCTTCCCGCTTTTTGCAGCGTTCTCTAGATTGATTTCTGGTCGTGGGTCGGTTTCTTGATTTTGGTCCGATTGGCTTGTGATTGAGTTTAGTGGGCTGCGGTTGATGAATTCTGGGTTTGGACTGGGGATGTCTTCTGGGTTGTCTCTTCTTTGATCGTGGACGTCTGCCTGTTTGTCGTTTCGGCATCCGTTGTGGCGGGCGGGTGGGTAGGTGGGTGGGGGTTGGTGTACTGAGGCTGGTACAGCAGGGCGGATATATTATGTGATGCGGCGGACTGTGAGTAGGGTTGGTGATTTCTGATACGAATTAAGTGGTTTGTGTACGATTGAATGTAAACGTGATGCGGATTTAATCTACACAGTGATGTAGCGTAGTTATAAAGAAATTTAGTGTTTATAGGGACACTGGCTCGACTGAATTTGAATGCCCGATTGTGACATGTGAACACGAATTGCTAGGCTAGCCCTATAGAACGACGGATTGAAGTGTGTCACAGCTTTTGCCCTTAGTATACTCGGCATGTCTTGTGTCGGACTGATAGGCATTTAGATGATCACCGGACTTCTTGATCCCAATGTGGCTGATACGGTGGTTGTGCGACCTGCAAAAAATCACATTTTTGTGCCTTGCTGTCTTGCAGGTTGTGCACCTTATCTGCTTCAACTTGACCACAATGGTTGTCGTGAAAGATGCTGTAGTTACCCGACCTGAGAAAAGTCAGGTTCTTGCTCCACACCATAGGTGATTCTCGGTCCTGCTATATTTCTTTTGTGGAACTCCGTCACTCCCATGGACAGATCATTAGTAAGTTTGCCCTTCTGACCGAGTCGATGCCATTGCCTTTCCTTTTGAATTTTTCTCATAGGAACAATAAAAGGGCGAGGGAGACGACCGCAGAGGTTCCCAATAACACCACTGAAGAATTGGTATGCCTCCCATTTGAACTGAACATAATGATCCATCAATGTATGCAATAGGCCAAAGGTGACAATGTTGCTTCTTGTGTAGGATATTGATGAAAGATTGGACCGGCTGGAATCACGTGTCCACAAATTGCGCAGGGTCCTGTCAGAGATGTTAGAGGATGTAAGAAACCTGAAAGCGGAGGTATCACGATTGAGAACCAGAAGGGGAGATGCCGTAGCACCAGAGCCTAGCCTAGGTGACTCTGCATCATCTTGCATAACCATAGATCATAGCCTCAGAAGCTGTGCAGATTCGAGAAGCCGCCTCCAGTGATCTGTGAGAGGCTTCGCCATGAATGTCAAAGGGAGTTCCTTATGTTTCATTGTGGGCTCCTTTTCAGGTTACCGCATGCTTTCTGGTTTCTCATTAGCTGAATTGAACGCCGGGGAAATAACTTGTTGACCTTTTAGTCAACTGATGTACAGATGAAACTCAGTCTGTCTCTGGCACAATGGACGTGCGCCATGAAAATTTGGCGGATTTTATTTCAGAATTGACTTTAGACAGAGAGGTGCACCTTAGGCATGACCCATTTTCTGTGCTTGTCAAGTATGCTTTTCCATGTCGAACCCGTGATTGAACTAATCGAACTTGTGATTCTGACTAGCTTGCTAGGCTGATTGAGTAGTCAAATTCACATATGTCAACCGTTACTCATGCATTTTGAGTTCAAGCTTCACTGGAGAAGATTGGAAGTTACTGCGTCAAGCTTGAGATCATTATTGCTTAGAGATTATAACAAAGGGTGTGTTTGGGAACCACTTTTTAGGAAAGTCTTTAGGAAAATGCAAATACCTTTGAGTTAAAGGTGTTTTTCAAAATACAACTATGTTTGGTAAATTATACTTTGAAAGCCCTTTGTGAAGCATTTTGAGCAAAATGGCGTTTGGGAAATTACATTTACAAAGGATCTTTGTGGTAAAAAAAAAATTATTAAAAGAAAAATAAAAAAAAATTTGACCAACGAGGGCAGCGGCTGCCGGCGACCTCTGGCAACCATGGATCTAGGGCAGCGAGGTCGCGTGACGCCATCGTGACCTCCAGCGACCCCGAATCTGGGGCAGCGAGATCGCGTGATGCCGCCTCGACCTCCGACGAGCCTGGATCCGGGGCGGCGACGTAGCGCGATGCCGCCTCGACCTCTGGCGACCTAGATCCGCGGCGTCGAGGTCGCGGGAGGACCTCGCCGCCGCCTCGGATGCGGGTCGCGGTGGGGTCGCGCGACCTCGCCGCCCCGGATCCGGGGGAGGTCGCACGATGCCGCCGCGACCCGCATCCGAGGGCGGCGAGGTGTGCGACCTAGATCGGGGGCGGCGGAGTCGCGCGAAGAAGAAGAAGCTCGCGGAAGAGGAAGACCGCCTGCAGCCCCCACAACCCAGACCTCGGTCGCGCCACCTCCGGTGTCGGTCGCGCCACCCCCTGACGGTCGCTAGCGTCCCTTTAGCAATTGCCGGCCCGCACACCGTCAGACAACCGAACCTCCCCGGAGAAGGTGAACAGTGTTGCGTACAAGGGCAAGAACCGAAAAAACAAAAAATTCATGAGGACAATTTCGAAAAAAATAAAAATAAATATAAACGGTGCCCGTGTGGGCATGCCGAAAAAGCCGAAAGCCCACCTGCCTTGGGCTTTCGGCTTCACAAAGCTTGGCATTTGCGAAATGGGGCTCAAAATTTTTTGCCAAACGGGATGGCATTTGCCCAAGTATCTTTAGGCCTCCAAAGGGCTTTGGGAAGTTGTTCCCAAACGGAGCCAAAGAACCTTTGGTCCATGACATGAGATCACAACAATGGCCACTCAAGCTTTGTCAAGCTTGACGATGGTTGTCAAGCTTCATAAAGCTTATGGAACGAAGGAGATTTGGAGCTCGCAACCACAGTAGCTAGAGCTTCTTCGAGCTTGCGTCCATGCCCACACGAATTTGTAAGCTTGAGGCCATGGCTGCTTGAGCTTCCTAATGTGTCTTGGATTTTTTTCAAAAGAAATTTTAGCTTTTTTTCCTTAATTATAATCCTTTTCTTGTAGAACTTTCCATTTTTCTTTTTGAAAGTTTCAAGTTATTTTTATAATATGACACTTGGTGGGAGCTACATCAGCAGCACATGTCATAAATGAAGGAACACAAAAGCTACATCAATATTTTTTTCAATAACCAAATTGAACCAAATTAATGGAATGACTTAAACTCTACCAATTTGAAATGTTTTAGAACTTTATTACAATTTTTGATTTTTAAGACTCAACTATATTTTCGTTAAGATTTATGATACCCTTATCCCCAATAATTAAGCTAACTTGTAGTGAGACACACTTTATTAGATGTGATTGAGGGGATTATTGATTTCCGATTTCCTCTATCCCTCAATCCTAATAAGAACCGCCCACAATATTAATTCATCAAGTGATATGAAAAACTCTTATGTTACATTTGATTGTCTGAATTTCTAAACATGATAGGACTTGATATGATATGATATAAAATTAAGAGATTTTGCTATATACAATCCACTATTTTGTAATTGCAATAATAAAGTCGGATATATTTATATTATATTAATATAAATTAACCAAAAATTTTACAAATGGAGATAGTAAAAATTTCTCGTGATACTATTGTCTACTTTTAGTTTTTAGTTTTTATTTTATTTTCCTCTCTTTTTTAATTAATTTTTTATTATTTCTTTCTTCCCCATCCATTATTCTCTAATAAAATTTTATTAAATAGTAAATTGTATTAATATAAGTAAAATACCTAAAATATGTAATAAATATAATTATATTTATATATTTATATATTGAATTTATATTATAAAATAGATTTAAATTCAAATATTAAATAAATATAAGATTAAATTAAAATAACTACATTTTTTTTATTTTTTTTATTTTGAATCTTATATTAGAATTCAAATATTATTTATATTAAAATATAATTCTAATTTTGTTAATTTAAGAAGTTTGTTATTCGAGAAAAATAACTTTTCTATTATGGATAAAAATTCTATCCAGCTTTATCTCACCTCCTTTGTGAGATAATTTTATTCAGTTCATATCCCTACTATATCTAATTATTTTATTTTGAGTATGCACTAAAAGTAAACTATGATAAATTTTATTGTATTTTGAATTTTATCTTGACTGTCAAACGTAGCCTTAGTGAGTATTTCACATGATCTTATCACCTCATTTTCTAAACTGATTTGGCAAATTAATATGAATTATAGCTTGGCATTATTCCATGTGAAATTTCTAACCTCTTCAAGGGATGGTGAGCAAAATGGGCTTTTCTTCTGGCCCATCTATTTGGTATGTAACTTACAGGCCCAATAGTTGCATCCATCAAGCGCTATTAAAGCCCATTTAGCTTCTTCTTCTCCGCTTTTAAGGTTTGGCGATTAGGGTTTCCGCTCTACCCTGCAGAAGCGGCGAGGCAGAAGCTCCATCTCCACCACCTCCCGTCGCCGCCGCCATGGTCCTCAAGTAAGCCCCTTTCTTTCTGGTCGGTTCGCTTTTTCTGCTATCGTTGAATCGGTCTGCATGCTGTCATTTCGGTGGTTTATTGTTTAGATGTGATTTGACGGGAATCAGGGGATTCTTCCTGTGTTTTCTTGGGTTCTGCTGATGCCTGGTGATGGAGCTTTTGTTTGATCGATCGATTGAATGCCGACTGTTCGGGATTGGGATCGTGCGTGCGTGTGTACATGTTGTGAGAGATTCTGCTTGCGTCTCTGGAACTGCCGAATACGCAGATTGAATATTCAGGGCTCGACTTGGCTCTGCTGTCGACGTGAACTTGAGGGGAAAAAAGGAAAACTTTTGTGGTTTTTTTGGGAATTAGGAAGAGATTAGATATGGGTTTGGAACCCTTTGAGCCGTAGATGGCGTGGGAAATTGCGGGTGGCGGCGAATGTTCGTGTGCAGCACAAGCTCTGATGAGATGAAGGATGTCTTTCTGTCTGCTACTGTGCAATTTGTCTTCCTGGGGGATTCTCACATGTTTCCTTTGTAGTTTGTTGGTGCTAATGTAGCTTATTCGGAATAATTGATCGGTTTTCTAATGACTTTTTCTTTTGGAATAATAGGACTGAGCTTTGCCGCTTCAGCGGTGCCAAGATTTACCCTGGCAGGGGAATCAGATTTATCCGCTCGGATTCCCAGGTGAGGCTTGTTGCGTGGTTTCTTTGTGGTGGATGGCCTTCTCGGTTGTACCTTTTGTGAATAATGCTCCTTGGCTTTGCATTTGGTAGGTTTTCCTCTTTGCCAACTCGAAATGCAAGAGGTACTTCCACAACCGCTTGAAGCCATCAAAGCTCACGTGGACGGCCATGTACCGGAAGCAGCACAAGAAGGTGAAGAAAGCATCAGCCAGACGGGTTATGGGGTTATGAGGAAATGGCAGAATGTTGATATCTTTTTCTCCTTTATTGATATTGTAGGATATTGCTGCTGAGGCTGTGAAGAAGAAGCGCCGTGCCACCAAGAAGCCATATTCCAGGTCCATAGTCGGTGCCACCTTGGAAGTCATTCAGAAGAAGAGAGCTGAGAAGCCAGAAGTTCGAGATGCTGCACGTGAGGCTGCTCTGAGGTATATAACTTACGAGCTCTTCTCTTGTCACCATGGAGTGTGTTTGCACTCCCTACTCACCAGCTTTTCATATCGGTTTCTCACTGCAGGGAAATTAAGGAAAGGATCAAGAAGACGAAGGATGAGAAGAAGGCGAAGAAGGCTGAAACGATGGCCAAGTCCTCTAAGTCACAATCCAAGGGAGCCATGCCCAAGGGTGCTGGACCTTCTAAGGGCCCTAAGCTCGGAGGCGGCGGCGGAAAACGTTGAATTCCCGTTTAAACTTCTAGATTACCTACTGTTTGTTTTGATTTCTGTCTCAATTGAGCAGTATATTTTGTCAATCTTTGCGGTATCTTCTGTCGGAACCGCTTAGTTTTTGTTTAGTGCAAGTTTTGACAGTGCTGTAAACTGAATCATCAGTTGAAAGTTTGGGCTTCTGATTTGCTTATGCCGGTCTACTAAATAATTAGTGTTAGGTCCTTCGGTTTGAACTACCTTGCTAGTTTCTGAAACGAGTTGTTTTACCAAGGTCTTTTCAGTCCTGTCCGAGCTCTTCTTTCATCCTACAAACTGGACTCGAAATCAATCTGAGTATGAAAGTACTTGCAGGAGCTCGACTCTAGCAGAGAATTTGGATTTTCGAGCTAAAATCGGCAATTCTCTGCTCCAATCAAGTTATGAATAAACTCGAGATAGAGCTAAACAAGTTGGAATATCTTCCCTTTTTATATGAAATTTAAAGATTTTCTTGTCTATTTTATATGTCCATTGGAAGACATAATTTTTTTTGAAGAATGTGGCATGCTATATTTGATCTATGCATAATATCATTAACAAATTAGAATACAACAGTTATGCTCGATACCGCCAGATTAGACTCTTGAGTTTGTCAAGCCGATTTAGATCTTCGATTGGCACTAGCTTAATTTAAATTATGCAAGTCTTTCTTGAATAACAATCGAGTATTTTATTTGAGTTATTTATTTATTTTTAATCTAAGTATAGTGTTTTGTAGAATAAATTTGGATCGAGTTGTGAGATAGAGTGGCATTGATCTTATCATAATAATGTTGTCACAAACGGAGGCTCTTTTGTATTATCATTTCTATTGTGCTAAGATTATTTAATATTCCGAGTACCTACAAACTTATATACTCAAGAAAATAGAATTGCTAAGTTCAAAAGCACCTCAAATATAGAAAAAGGAAAAGGAAAAGGAAATTCACCATATTTCAAACTTTTGCCTTCAATTGAAATTCTCAATCTCAATCCACATTTTAGCTATATGGCCAATTAGAGCAATTATTGATTTTTATTGGAAAGAGCATGTATAGTATACACCTCCAAGTCTAGTAAATTTTTTGGGATTATCTAAGAAAGAGATTGACAAAAAAGGGAAGATCTCATTTTGATGACCTGGAAATCTTATCATTCCAAATTGAGTAGTTTACCCTTATTAAATCTCTAACCTCATCCCAAACCTTAGCATCCAAATGAATCACAGGGTGATCCGCTACTAAATCACACTTCATATATCTATAAAAAAATATTTACCTAAATAATTTAGGAAAATTAATAAAATTGACCAATAGGCGGCCAAAGATCCCGACAAGATTATGGATGATCAAAGTCAACGTTGGGAGAAACCGTTATTGGTTATGAGACATCAAGACCAAATTATGAAAAACTGAAAAGTTAGGAGTAACCCGTGAAAAGCGTCGGAACCCATGCAGAATGTATTCCGCCATGAAAGCGAGTAATTTCTAATTCTTCTCTAATTTAGACAAATCAACTTTCCCATAAAAAAATTGGGAGGACAGTGACATAACATGAAAGAATCTGATGAAGGCTCCCCCAACAAGACACATTCAGCCACTAATCTCTCAGGAAGACCTGCCGGTAGAGGGTTAGCTAACCTCGTCACCAAGAGCCGACTCGTTGACCCCCCAACTCAGCCCCTCGCGCCGACTCAGTGTGTCGACTCACCGAGTCCATTTTCTCTCTCTATCGCCCCTCTTTCTCCTTCGTTTCCGCCTGAGCGGATTGGGTTGTTCCACAGCAATCCATCAAAACCCCCCCCTCCCCGACCCACAAACCCTCTCTCTCTCTACACGACCCATCTCTCTAGAGAGAGAAAGTCCCACCTTAAGGCGAGACCCACCTCCGGAACCGCCATGGATTCTCACTGAGCCAGAGAGGAAGAACCATCCATCATCTTTCTCCAATTCTCTCTCTCTCTCTCTCTCTTGCCCGCTCGAGGAGGAAGGACCCCGAGAGAAGTTTCGGCGTGAAAGATGTCGCACCCGGTGTTCCGGACGGCGCAGATCATGCCGCTGAGCTCGCAAGCTCAGGTGGCCGCCGCGAAGAATCCCACCTTGCCTTGCCCGTTCCTGAAGCCCGTGCTGCCCGCCCGAAGCTCGGCGGCCCGCCGTCGCCTCCGATTTTCGGGAGGGCGGTTCGGAGAGTTGGCGTCGCGGTTAGGTGCTCTTCGGCTCCCGCTTATGAGCCTGCTGCGCTTGACGGGAGCTCCGGAGGAGGGGAGGCGAGGGCTCTCCTGGAGCGGTGCTTCCGGGCGCCGAGCTCGGGCGGCGGTGGTTCGGACGGTTGCGGCCCGGTCATGAAGGGGGGGCAGTTCGGGGCGTTCGGCGCGGTGACGCTCGAGAAGGGGAAGCTCGACATGACGCAGAAGCAGTCCACGTCTAGCCCCGAGGTCTGTCCTTTTCTATCTCGGTTGCAATTTGCGATTTATGAGTTTCCTGATGTGTGTTTCTTGCGGAATTTGTCGTGGTTTTGTTGTTGTTGTTGTGGGTTAGGAGACAGAAAGGAGAAGTAGGAAATGAAATTGTTATCGGACAATTGTGGAGGTCGGAGAATTGGAATTCATGGACAGAACGGTAGAGTTTCGGTCTTTCTGCAGAGGAAATTAAGTTCTTAGTTTGGGCAGTGTCGGGTTTGGTGGATGTTGTACTGCCTTTGCATTTGAAAGGCAAAGAAGGAAGAAAGACTGAATAAGATAACATGTGAAAGAAGGCTACTCATAACCATTGGAGTTGATGTTCTCACTACCGTCATGCAGTCGTAATTAGACATCATAACCCTAAAATTGAGGGAACAACCGTAAAGAGTATTCTATTTTATAAGACTGAAATTTCAATTGGACCATCTGAAGAGGCTATTGGTGGATATTTTCCAAAGATTTTAGTTAGCTGGAGTACTGTGTTTTGTGGTGCATAAAATTGGACAATTTGACTTAGAAGGTGCGATTTATTCTGCTTTAACTTCATCCCAAACTCCCTTGAAGCTTGAGCAATAAATAAAAACCGTATAGCGTCGATTGCTGAAGCATGAAAAACCCTCATTTCTATCCATTTACATTAAGAAGACATGCTCATTTCTTCTTTGTTAACGATGGACATGGAAAAGTTAAATGACATCATGGAAGTAGTCTTTGGATATGGAATTGTATGGGCTCACAGACTAGACTATTCATTTCATGGTTGAGTGGATGTTAATCGTCGGTGTATGAACTTAGTACCCTGAAATAGTTTTTTTTTTTTTTTTGGGGAATTGGGGGGGGGAGGACACTTGCTAAGGGCAGTTGGTGCATTGCGTGAAGTTATGTCATTATGCAATTTTCAACTTCAACTCCTGAGGGTTGAATCGTTTTATCCACATCGATGCCATAGATCAATACAAACTCTGAGTGCCCTTTACCCATGCTCGCTGAAATTAATGTTGCTTTATGGTTTAAATTTTTAACATGTTGCTCTTGTAATTTGTTTTGGTTGGGATTAACCTTCGAGGGGAGTCATTTTGTGGTTTAGATTAAGCTTAGAGGTGAGTCATTTTATGGTATAGATTATTCTTCCAGTAGTCATTTTAGTAATTTGTTTCTTTCCAACACACGGACTGAAACTCCCTCACCAAAGCCCAAAGTTTTTGTTATTCAAGTAGAAATTCACAATGAGGCACCAAGACGGTGCCAACCCATCCACAAAAGGAGCTTGATGCACATGAGCTCAAAGCTGACATAATAAGGGGCTCATTAATGAGTTAGGGAATCTACAATGTAAATCAAAGTATTTACATCTTAAATAAAACCCAATATACCAAAGGTGGAAAATTGAAAGCAATTTCGAATAATCTTGAACAGAAAACTCTTTTTCCTTTAAAAGCTTTCTTGTTCTGCCTTTCCCAAGCCAACCAACCAAGAAATGGAAAGAGCAACTGTGGCTATCCACTTTGTCTTATGGCAAGGGATAAGAATACCTTGCCATGCCCATAATTCTTGCTTAATGGATCTTGCTATAAACCCACAATGCCCCCATAGAGGCATAACGGGTTAGCCCAAAAAGTTGTCGTCCCAAGACAACGAAGAAGTGTGACGCAGTAACTAATCCCAGCATCGAAGTATAGAAAAAACTCATAAGCAAGAAACTTCTACATATCCTTGATCACTAGAAACATAATTGTCAACTATAAACCAAAACTGAAATTCTACCTTAAAGTAGCTCTATTGCATTATATTTAATCTACGTTACAACTCCGTTCATTTAATGTTATTTGGTGTCATTGAGCAAAGAGATATCATTTGTCATGTGTATCTTCTAATTTTATGTATGGATAGTTAAAGGATTAATCATATAATCTAGATTTGGAAATAGAAAAATGTGAGGCTTGTGATGATTTTGAAATCTTCTATACTAGGTAATCAAGTTCTAGTATACTCATGCAAGAAAATAATTAAGTTGGCTGTTTTGATTGGATTCTTTTATGGATTCATATCAATAGTCATATTTCATGCTAGTAACCGTCAGTTCTTGACTTCTATAAGATGATTAGGAAATTCTTTAAGTTTACCCAACGAACTGAGAAATAACTCTAGCAATTTTTCATGGATAATTCCTTGAGAAATACAACTTTTTTATTTCCTTTGGCTTTTTATTCTTTGCCCTGATGTAGTTTGTTAGTTTGCTTAAAATTCACGATTGTGATTTTTTTTTAACAGCTTGCAACAGGAGGAGGTGGTGGTGATATTGGAAAGAGGATCAGTCATGGGGGAGGTGACGGAGGTGATGACGATGGCGATGATGATGATTATTTTGACGATTTCGATGATGGCGATGAAGGTGATGATGGAGGGCTATTTAGAAGGAGGATGTTTCTTGAAGAGGTTTGCATTTATGCTAACACACATTCTTATACTTCAGAAAATGTCAATATATCTTATGCACTGGCCTGATATATTGTTTTCTTTCTCCCAGCTATTCGACCGCAAGTTCATTAATGCAGTATTAAACGAATGGCAGAAGACGATGATGGATTTGCCTGCTGGCTTTCGGCAAGCATGTGAAATGGTGTGGATTCTTCCTCTCTATGTTTTTCCAACTGTTTACATATCCAAGAGAATACTGAAAATGGCTTGCAGGGTTTGGTCAGCTCTGCTCAAATGGTTAAGTTTCTGGCAATCAATGCTAGACCAACAACTGCCAGGCTTATATCGCGATCGATACCGGAGGCCATGTCTAGGGCATTTATTGGCAGGTAATGGTGACAAATAACTTCCTTATGCTGTAGCTGGTCAGAAACAGTTCCAGCTTCAGTTTTTAAATCTTTAGATGAACACTTGTATGTCCGTGAGCAGACAGCGATTTTGGGGATTGTGCAGCTATGAATCTTAGATCAAGTAACCTTGTTGCTTCTCGAGGAGAGCAGCGATTTGTTCAAAGTTCTAGTTATCTTTATAATAGTGAAGCAAATTTTTAGTAAACATTCTGAGCGCCAGATCTTAGTAGATGTTCGTTTCCCCACTTTGACAGTAAGGGGTGATGGGAAGCTGCTTCAACCATGGTACATATGATGCCTTCCTTTGATGGATCTTGTTGCCAAGGTTGAAGAGCCAGATTCCCATGTACCCTAGATATCTGAAGGGTCTAGATTCATAATTGGGGATGGTTTCCACTTCTTAATAGATTTTTCCCCACCTCTCAATTTCCTTGAGAAAGGACGCCCATTTAGCTATTTCAGAAATGAAAAAGCTCCTCAGACCATTGCTGTTTATCCAACCAAATTATTTGAGGACCATCACAGCCAGCTGCTATCGATAGACTTTCTTTTTTCTGTTTCAAGAAGAAAGTGCAAGATGCATAGTTCAATTTTTGCATGTGCACTTGCTTGTGATTGCCAACAAACTTACTCTCTTGTCTGTTGCATTTTTTGATAGAATGATTGCAGATCCTGCATTTCTATATAAGCTTCTCCTAGAGCAGGCTGCCACCATTGGATTTGCTGTTTCATGGGAAATGAGGAATCGTAAAGAGAGGTTTGTGCCTCTCTCTTTTATTACAGGATATGCAGGAGTAATTGATGTGCTCCTTGGATATGCACAAATGACTTCTTTCTACTTTTTACAGGATAAAGCAGGAGTGGGATTTGGCGCTTATAAATGTTCTCACAGCATCTCTGTGCAATGCTGTTGTTGTTTGGTCACTCGCCCCATGTCGTTCATATGGGGACACATTCCGGTTTGATCTACAAAATACATTGCAGAAGCTTCCCAACAATATATTTGAGAAGAGTTACCCAATGAGAGAGTTTGACCTGCAAAAGAGGGTCCAATCTTTTTGTTTCAGAGCTGCAGAGCTGTGTATGGTTGGGTTGACTGCGGGGGCAGTGCAAGGTTCTTTGTCCAATTTCCTAGCAAGTAAAAAGAAGGAAAGGTAAGCATTTTTCTGAGGCAACTTTTTCCTGGTGTGGTAATGCTGCTTTGAAAGGATAATAAATAACAAGAATAAGGTTCCATCTTGCAATGGAAGAAAGTCCTAAGATTTATTTGCTGACCTAGAAATAATTGACAGGTTATCAGTGACAATACCCTCAGTGAGCACGAATGCACTTGGTTATGGTGCTTTCCTGGGCATATATGCAAACTTGAGTTATCAGCTTCTATGTGGATCTGATAGATTGTTGACGAATCATTTTGATGTTATTGGAGTGGCCCTGTTCTTTGGAACTGCTCTGAGGTGCTCTCTCTCTCTCTCTCTCAAGCTTGTGAGGATCCTTTCATCAGGCACTTCCTCGGCTAGTTATCAGCTATTTTGTGGTGGTGAATTCATGGAAGCTGAAAGTGCCGTGTGATTGTTTGATTGACTTTGAACATGCCTTGCATCTTAACATGGCTTTGGTCCTAAATTCATCTTTTATTTTATGTAGGATTATGAATGACAATGGAGGACAGACATTGAGGCATGCCTGGCTTGGCATGGAGCCTGATCCACTGGCTCATTCAGATAGCCTTCTGAAGGCTTATAATAGGCCTGAAGAAGTTGTACCTAAGTCCTCTCCCAATTGGTTGATATCGAAAAATGCTGTTGTTTCTGGTCTTGGACCTTTTTGGTAGCAAGGAAGGTAACGCAGATACTGTCAATGGGGAAGCACCGCCTCCAAAGGCAAGGAGGAAGAGGATAGTCAGGAAGAAGGTGACAACAAGTTGAGCATAGATTTGTTGTACTTAAGTCGTGCCTCCAATTTTGCCTTCTAATGGAGATATATGACCTTACATTCTTTGCTCAATTAACCTCGAAGATCGTGAAGTACTGGGGCTCGTTGCCCGTCCAGAGCTGAAGTCTGAACACATGAGCTATGGCTGAAGAGATGGGTTGTCTTCTCTTTTTTTTTTTCTCTTCCTTCCTTTTCTCTTCCTTTTTAGGTACATGGGTTCGGGGAGGGTTGAATTTCTTAAGCATCATCTTTCCCTTATTGATTTGTTTTTGACAGTGGGATAACTTCCTATATTTTACTTGAAATACTCAATTGTAATCTCTTTAGAATAAGAGGTGATACTCTGATACCCGCGTTGGGGATTCATGCAGGGAGACATTGAATTTACCATCTTCACATCAAGCTGGTGTTTGACATTGTCTTGTACATTTTGAATCATCTGAATTTGGGGTTATATTGTCATGCACTGTTTCTTTGTTGTGCTCGTCATGGATCGTATAAGCAAAGTTACGCAAAGATACTATCAGCTTTATCGGCGAGCATCTGGACTTTTTAGTGTGGTTACCATTGGGTTAATTATTGGGAAAAGTTGATAGGAGGAGGGATGGTAAAACCAGGGCAAAAAACCTGAGAATCTCAAAATAAGATGCTTTTGTATTTTTCCGTGCCCAGAGAGGCTGGGGTTTGCCTTTGCACAGACTGCTTGTTTAGGTGAGAATGGATAGGAGTGAGCAAAATGAACTGATCGAACTGGGGACCGCCAGGGCTAGATTGGACCGGCTGGTTTGATCAGCATCATCCGCTTTCCATTTCCATAAAATTGGAATCGGAGTCATTTAGAGAGACAAATCGACTCGTGAGTGTCTTTATGTCATGTCCAGGCAATCCGGTTCCTAGTTTCGAGCTATTTTAAATATTAGTGCTCATGCTGTGAGGTCACATAATTGTTTTTTGCCTTACTGGCAATGTTATTTACAAGTGGGACGTTCACAGCATAGAGACGCTCGAAAGGAGGCTTGTCTTCCTTAGTGATATTTTGTCCATCCATGATCATCGTGGGATCAACCTCGTAGAGAAAGATCCAAGGACTGCTGTTTTGTCTTTGTGCAATGTTTAGATTGTACAAGGATGGCCGGCCTGATTATCGAATGTAGGCAAAGAAGTCGGATATGTATATAAATTTATATATAACAATGTCTGCTCCGAAACTTGCCTCTAAACTTTAAGACTGGATATTTAGAAATGCCCTTTCATTGTACGAGGTGGATTTGTTGTATTTTCCACATAAAAAGGCTGCCACCCGAGCCAATATATTTTACGCTGCAAATTCATTGTCCGCCATAAATTTTCAATTTTTCAATTTTTGCTTTTGACCTTTAGCTCCAAAGTTCAAAGTTGCAATTACTACTCTCTTTATCAATGGGTACAAATACTAAAAAAATCATAAATTTATTAGGTTGGTATCAATTTAGTCATAAACATTTCAATTAGCCAATTTAATCCTATATTTTTTTCACATCGGTACCAATTAAATTTATCTGATAAATTTAGATCGGAAATTGATATTTTAAAATATTTTTTAACTCTCTCTCTCTCTCTCTCTCTCTCTCTCTCTCTCTCTCTCTCTCTTCTATTGTGGTTGGGAAGAGTCTCTCTCTCTCTCTCTTCTATTGTGGTTGGGAAGAGTCACTAGAGCTTGCTAGTCATTGAGCAAGGGTGGTGAAGCAAACGCAACCTCACCTATGGTTGGGGAGGCCATGGTTTGTTTGCACTAGCGATGTTGGCCTCACACAAATTTGGGTGAGGGGGCCTTGCTCGTGGTTGCCTGGTAGGCCGTCGTGAGGTAATTAGGGCCTCATTGACAGTGGGCAAAGGCAGTCATGGCCTTGCTAGTCATGAGCAAGGTTGCCTTCATCTGTGGTTGGCTAGGCCATGGCAAAAATGGCCTCACCTACAGCCACTTGGGCCTTGCCCACATTCGGGTGAGGCTGAGCAAGAGTTGCTAGGTCGTTTGGATTTGGGCAAAGGTGCAACCCTCGCTTGTGGTTGGTGAGGGTGTGGAGGCCCTCACCTATGTTCGATGAGGATAGGGACACCCTTGCTTAGTTTAGGCAAAGTGTTAGAAAAAAAAAAGGAAAAAGAACATAAAATAAAAACATAAAAAATTCGAAAAAAATATCAAAATATTATTAAAAATCCATATAGGAGCCTGATGTCCACGTAAATATTTTTCAGCTAAAGTTGGCAGAATGAACTCAATTGGCGAAACATGAAAATATTTAAAGACTCAATTAGTAAAATCAAAATGTTTAAATTTAAATTGAAAATTGGCAAAATTTCAATAGATCGTAAAGTGATACCACTACATGGAGTTCTTAAGTGATGAAAACTACAAAAAGGGTTATGGATATAATCTCAAGTCTGATTTTGTCTGGCATAAACCAGAATCAACTCGCTTTTTCATGGATTTCATGAAAAGTTGTGGTCAAGTAGGACAGACAGTTTTGAAGGACAAGATCATTGATCTACAACTTGTCTCTTCTTTTATCTTTCCTTGCCTTCTAAGTAAAAGGGCACAACTAACAATATTACCTGCATAAAGGTACGACAAGCATACGACACGAGAACAGAGATCCTAAATCCTTTATCCATATGTAGATAATATAATATATATTTATATGAATTATGACATGGAAATTCCAATTCGAAAGATGAAAGAAGAGTTCTGTTCCAGAGTTTGGAGGACAAAGGAGTACTTTCTGCAAAATGGGTTGTCCCATGTTTATTCAAGAAATGACAAAACACACTGCACATAAATGATATAGTTCTAAAAGTGAAAAGATATGGTAGTGGATTACATGCGAAAACCAGCTGAAGATGTGTTAGGGGCAAGGTATCTTGTCGGTCATTGAACTAAGCAAGGAACCCACCCTTTATTCTATGCTGTCTTAGCTCCTTCTGTTCATAGATTCACTCTCCTTCACACGCATTCTTCTTCTTTTTCCGACGTTGGCTGGTCATATAAACACGGGCGTACACACATCATGCACGTCGAAGTGTAGCCCTCATCGGCGACAGAGGACAGGCCAAAGAGAAATGGCTTTTCACGTCAGTCTGCTCCTCAAAGTCTTGCTCCTACTCGGCATAGCCGCGACAGGTGAGACGTCGCAGTGTGAACCTCACTAGTCATTCACGACAATTTGATCCAGTGATAAGCTTTGGAACTAACTTTTCTCACATGGGTGTCGACAGTTGAGATGATTGAGGCACTGAAAGGCAGTGTATCTTCGTCAGAACTAGGCAATGTAAATCATGGGTATTTGCTTAGTTAGGACAACATGCTTGCTTTACATGGACTTTGAACCAAACTGTTGAGTTTAATTCTTGGCGCGTTTAGCTAATAGTTATCATTTTTTTGGCCAAGGACATATGACATTGTTCGTCGCTTTATGTCGCCGTTGATTGCATGATTCTAGTGGATGATTTCCGATTTTTAGTACTTGCCGTAGTTGCATGTTCTTCAATGCTGGATCCTTACGTTGGCTTAGGCTCATAGTTTGGTTTTGTGTAATCAGAAGTAGCCTCTCAAGGGACCAGAAAATTTACTATACAAAACAACTGCAAAGAGACTGTATGGCCAGGGATAACAAATAGTGAAACTTTCAACCGCAGTGGCTTTGAATTGAAACCGGGCCAATCTGCCGTCTACTCTCCATCGGCGAATTGGTCCGGGCGGATCTGGGGCCGAACCGGCTGCAATTTTGATAAGAACGGCAATGGCGCGTGCCAAACTGGTGCATGCGGCAATTCCATGAGCTGCCTTGGGCCTGGGAGCCCGCCTGTTTCGATTGCCGAGTTCACCCTCGGAGATCCGGATTACTATGACGTTAGCCTCGTGAGCGGCTTCAATTTGCCCATAGTGATAAAGCCCGTGAATGCCAAGGTGAATTGCAGCACCGCCGGGTGCGACGGAGATTTGAGATCGAATTGCCCCTCGGAGCTCACCGTCAAGTCCGGTGGGAAGGTGATTGCTTGCGACAGCGCATGCGACAGGTTCAACACGGATGAGTATTGTTGCAGGGGCGCTTTTGGTACTGCAGACTCTTGCCAGCCAAGTAACTATTCAAAGGCGTTCAAGTCTTTCTGCCCAGATGCTTATAGCTACGCGAAAGACGACCCGACGAGCCTCAAAACATGCTCTAGCCCGGAATACGTCTTGAGCTTCTGCTCGTCCAGGTGATCCTCGACATCTATTCTTGTTTCCTTGTTTCGATATGATCGCCGGCGCTTCACCATCACCTACCTGAGAACATTGAGAAGTTGTGAGACTGCCATTTTCTGAGGCCTGAACCTCACAGCATCTGATATAATTCAAGTCTACACCATAAGTTAGTGTAAACCTTTCAGAAAAATGAAATGCTTATCGATAAATGCTAGCTTATTATAAGGGCTCAACATGGTATTATACCGATTCATCGAACGTATGTGCATCTTGAATACAGGAATGGAACGGTATGCTCTGTTCATGACGGTACATTGAAATGCAGTGGATCGACTGATTTGAGGGCACCCTTCCACGGATGGTGGTTTCTGGCGATCGTGCTGCCCATGATCGTCGGCACCCATCAGTTTTTGGTGTTCATTATGTGAATCGACTTTTTGAATCTGTATATTGACGCGACCGCGATGATTCGCTGACTATAATTTGGTGGTTTTTCTGATTTCCGAACAACGTGTGTGATTTTAAACAGTGCCGAGCTCGATAGCAAAAGAACGTTTGATGTTCACATGTATAGTGAGAGCTACATGCACAAAGAAGTACAAGAACATGTAAATGAAAGGAAAGAAGTGCGTGTACATACAGTGATCCTTTATTATATATTGATTTAAGGGAGGCTTTTATTTGAACATGTTCTTTTCTAAGTTAAGTTGCATGCCTTCACCCTAGCTCTTTTAGAATGAGAATTTCCAACCACACTTCGCCTTTTTTTTTTCCCAGTTTACAGTCATAAATTGAAATTGGCTTGCTCTGTATTCGCTTGAAAATTGTTTTCACTATGAGTTGATGACCTCTGTTTATTGTTGTTTTCGTTTTAGACAGAAGATAAAAACAGAATCAAAATTAGAGTTTGGGAACTCCAATACGAGAAGAGAATGTCATCTAATCAAATCTTAACGACCCCATGCAAATTGTTTCGGGCCGAGATTACTTAGGCTTAAAAACAAGGACTTAACCGATTTATGCATTTTGCATGGTTGTTTTATGGACTTCCAAGTAATCAGATCTCTCTACGTGTGCCCCTAAAAATATAAAATAAAAAAAAAAAAAAAAAAGGGTATCTGTTTCATGCTACTTTCACAAGAATATCCACTTGATCGTAATCATGATAATCAGAGCACCCCTCAATTTTTGCTTATTTCTGTTTCTGGTTTCAGAACTTCTCATGCGTTCTAGACAGCACCAAGAATGAAACAGAACTTCCAGGTTCATTCCAGTGTTTACGGAGTCCTAGTGATTTCTGGGCACTAAGTGTATTAGCAAGTAAGGACAAAAAAGCAAAAATGCATGTATACACGATGAACTGACCGAACGGTGAGCCATAACGCTTTTTATTATAATTATTTCTTTTTATTTTGTGTTTTTTGTAGAAGAGAGAAGAAAAGGTCCTAAAAATCAGATAAGTTCCTAAAATACTTTATGTACATGAATTAAGAATAAATAGCAGGGAAAGTTCACCACTTATAGCCGATTGCCGCCTCTCAGCTTGCCTTGCGATCTTTCTTGTTGTCAATTGTCATTCCTCCGCTGGGCGACCCGGACTCTTCATTTTGGTAAGGCAAAACCACGACAGGTGCAGCTGGTATCATTTCCCAACGCTCCTTTAGGAAGCTCATGAACCTCTTAACCATTTCTTTCCGGAAGTCCAGTTCCCGTGTGAAGAGGTCGAACAGAAGAAAACTTAAGATATATTTGAACGAGAAAAGAAGCATGATTGTCGCCGAAGATAACAGAACCAGGGCAACCTCTGTTGTTATCTGTAAAGAGGACAGAATTAGATATGTGCTTTTCGGACACAAATTTTGGGAAATGGTTCATGCATGTATACTCATGAGAGAGAGAGAGAGAGAGAGAGAAACGGTCAAGCATCAAATGTAGATATATCGAGAGACTAATGTCATATAGAGAACCAGAAAGGCAATAAGCAAAATACTACACAAAGCATTTCTTTCCCGAGATCTCGATATAATTCTTTATTATTTATATATCTTGGTATGGCACTGCCCCATATATTAACTAGGTAGAAGGTAGAGCGTTAGAGAAGTCATTGGCCACACATATACTATAGTTTTGCTACCCAAGAGTTGAAGACTAAGTTATACAGAGAAACCAGCAAAATATCAATCCTGCAGAAAGAATGTGATCATACAAAAATTGAAAGTAATGACAGAAGCATGGTTGTCAATCCATTGTGGCTCGAGACACGACCTTTATATAACAGTAGATGACAGTAGATGAGATAAAACCAGGCCAGTCAAGTGTTACTGATGGGGACAGCAGCAGTCATCTAAGTTGCGGGCAGGATAGTATTAAGTCCTGACGTTATTATCTTAGATAACTAATGATGGAAACCTGTGGCCATGTTGCAGATGGAAAAGCACAATTAAAGATTCAAGAATACATGTTGATAAAAGATTTAGAATTATGAAATTCATCTTTGCCTTACAGGATTGACCCCATGTATTATTGGGAGTTTAGTATAAGTAATGGAGGGTCATACTCAACTGTGGACTATCCTGAGAGTTCATACATATGTGAATTTGGTGAAGACAAGATATTGTGTGCCATAAAGCTAGAGCTTCTCGAGTTAACTGGTCCAGGATTTTCCCAAAAATATGACCTGGAAACTAGAAGTTGCCATAACTTTAGCATAAGTTACCGGGACACCTCCTGAGTATTAGCCAAATTATAGTGACAACCCTGTGTTTATAGAAACTAGACAAACACCTCTTATCAGTAAAGAATTTAAAATTATAGAATTTTCTTTACTTTTCGTTTACGCCTTTTATTAATCCAACTGAAAAGTGCTGATATGGATGCAATGAGTCTTTGTACAAAAAACCATAACAACTCAGAGCATCGTGCCCATAGGATAGACCGCTTGCCCAAAAGGAAATAGAATCTAACATGTGTCCTATGCAAAAACCAGAGCAAAGCACCTGCATAGTGGGTTGAGTCTATTTCATTTTAAGCAAGTTTTCAAGCCAGTGACATGATACCACATGCTATTATGAGCTGTATAACAGAATAGATTACATCACAATTTCAGTTTACTTGGATGAAAAGACAGACAAATTTATTAATTTTTTTCTTGGTCTAATAAGAGGTTTCAGCTTAGTTATTAAAATGCAATGGTTTCGATCTAGTTAAAACAAACTCAGAATGTGCCACGGTAACTTTAATATGAAATATGCAATTTCTACTAACTGATCAAGTAGACAATACATTAACGGAACTAAATCTGCTAACCTGAATAGAGAAAACAAGGCTCCATTTTTTTTCGTGTAAATTGAATGATTTTGAAAACATTTTTCTAGAAATAATTATAGGTGTCACTTGAAATAATTAGTCAATAAAAAATATTTTCATTATCAATAATAATTTATATCTAAATATTTTCATTGATGATGAAAATATTCTTTATCAATTCATTTTTATAAGCGATACAAGTGATCGCTTTTAGGAAAAAGTTTTCTAAATCATTTATTTTCCACAAAACAATCGCACCCCAAGTTTAACTTTTCCCAAGGAAATGTGTTGACAAGGACTCACTCCTTCCAGTTTTAGATCTTCAATCCCCCTCTAGTAAGGTAGAAACTATAATACCAAATGCACCCAAGAAATGACAGGACCTAATTGTTTTCGTGTCTTCACTTTTTTTCCTTAAGGTGGAACTGTATACAGTAATATGCACTTTAATGTGATAGGGAAAAATGCATCACACATCACATACTATATCAGAAGAAAAGTTACTAAATGGACTCACAAAAATTACCAGACACAAATGAGATTTACATAAAATGGCACAGACATAACATTACAATGAAGATGCAAGTGAAAAGGCCCAAATGAAATGAGCAGAGTTCTTTGAAAATGAAGAAAGATCTTGAGTACCATTACAGAGGACATTGTACATGACAGAGTGCAATGGAACAAAATGACCTATTGGCAGCTGTTGTTGTTTTTCTTATAGAAGCCAAAAAAAGGATGTTCAGGAATATGACAAAATGCTTCAAAAAAGAACATCTATTAGTCAGTCATGTCAATGTACCTGAGGATGACCAGCAAGCACAATTGTTCGTACTTTTAGAAGTAAAATATTCACATTCTGGAGATAGTTCTCAACATCACGCATGGCATCTTTCACAGCTATGATTTTTTGAATGGTATTCGAAGGTGGCTGATCACGAATTGTAACTGATCCAAAAGATCTTCCAAGGCGGCCCTGCTCCTTTAACCCTTTTAATGTCAGCATACCAGCTGCAAGAATAATTAATGCTGATGGAAATACATATGGCCATAAATTCCTGCAATGCATTACATCACGTCGCCAATGAGTGCTGAAAGTTAAAGACTACTTGAAAAATCATCAAAAACAAAGGAATGCTAAAAGTGAAAGACTACTGGAGTAATCATAAAACCAAGTGTCATCTTCTAATCTCCAAGATACAGAAGGCAAATTTTAAACTTTTGATTTTTTTGGCATCACAAGCTGCATGTCCTAGGTGACATATGAAGGATGTTTACAACAATTTTGTCCACCTTATGAGTTGAAAGTAGGCATAAATGATTTAAGAATCACTTCAAAGTACTAAATTCAGCGAAAAAACAATCTGTCAATATGAAACATATTAATCCCAACTTAAATTATAGTTTCAAACCATCTAATTGCAATGCATGTTTTGTTCTCTAAATCAAGTATCAACTTGGGAATGGTTGGAAGAAAACTTTGAAGGTTTCTCTCCACGACTAGGACTAGAGGATGATGACAATGACTGCATGTCAAAAGCCTACCTGAAAATCAAGGTATATGCACATGCAAGAAATGAGACTGTGAGGTGAGGCTCCTCCCAGCGTCTGAGCCTTTCAAAACTTCTGATAGCCATTGTCAAAGGAAATATAACTTCCTGCAATATGAAAAGATTTTAACTGAAAAAACAATAGTTTGAAGATCTTCAAATACCACAACAAGAAGCATCAAGTTAGCTTTTGTTGATCAATAAAAAGGAATCCCGTCAGCACCAAGAAAAAGAGAACGAAAAAAGAAAAACGAAAAAAGAAAAGAAAAATACAAGCAGCTTGCCCTATATACAAAAATAATTGACAGGCAATTGCAACCAACAAGTGAGATCATTTTCATCAAGTCTCCTTTGATGATTGCCATAAGTGCAATGACTGTGGAAAAGGAGTAAATGGTTTGTGAAGCCAATTGAAATAGGACAAAATGGACACAACTTATTTACATGTTACCTTGACACGGAAGGTGGCAACAAGAGTCTCTAAAGGCACCTACTCAAGACAACCAGGTCACACATTATCAATATACTAGTGATGCCAAAGTCTGCATTTGCCACTTAGTTCTTTCAAGCAAGTAAAATGCACTAAGTGCCATTGACACCAAGATTACTTGCATTCTCATGTCCAGCACACTGGGCACCTAACCCTACTACATGTCTTATTTTTATGATTTGGAGCTTAATTATGTTTATTGCTTCCTCTCTGCCCTTTTCAATATTAATCTTGATGGTTCAGTGGAGACAAACTTCTTTTAAGTCTCCTTCTGTTGGGCTGCTTCTTGGTATAGACTTCTGCTTATCTTAGAAAATGAAATTTTATTTTGATTGATTGGTGTGGCATGAGGCATCTAGGGAATTCACAAAGCATTTACTTCTTCACTCTGATATTGTTCAGTAATTCTGGCATTTCATTGCCAACAGTTGTTTCAGTGCTGCAACTCTTCTTACTCTTGCTCTCACCTATTTAAAAAGCTCAGCCTGTTGGCTCCACTTTGTCTCATGTGGTGCACTGGGAATAAGAAGAATTTGAAGAATTTGAAGAATTTGAATCTTCTTCTCTTTTCATTAGGTATCCAAACCTGGGGCTCGATTGATCTCAAGTGTTGCAATCAAATTGCCCCACCACATGAATTGGTTAAGGCTAAGGGCACAAAGATTACTATGAGTGGAGACCTAAGAACTGGACCGTTAAGCCAATCTGTTCAGGGTTAGGATCTCAGTCTTCACACAATTGTATTTTGTTGATTTTCACTTCTTGCTCTGATCTTACAATGAATAAGTGTGGTCTTCTCAGTTTTTTTTTTTCCAACCTGTTCTTGTGTCGAATTCTCAATAAAAATCTACTTACAAAGATCACAGTTTTAACTCCTGTGGTAAACAATTCATGTTGGCACTCAAATCAAACAGTGAAAAAGATCACAAAATATAAAAAGTAACTGCTATTCATCCAAATTCCCTTTTTTGAACTTTTATCATTTTGTGCTATCCCTCCTGAAAAGTTGTATCACCAAGCCTCTTTCTTCTTGATCCATTTTGATCTAAGGTTCAAAGATAAAAGGAACAGGTGTCATGGGACATACGTGTGGGGATTTTTCTTTTGGCCAGAACATTCGTTTATATTCACTACCTTAGTTATGTTCCATCTATCTTGTGCAATGCCGTGGCTTCCTACTCTATGATTTGCAGTCATGTTGTTCATCCTTCAAAATAAGTTATAATAGTTGGTCACTAACCCGGAACCCATTTCTTTTAAGGTACAAAAAAGGTTCTCGTTTTCCTATTACTTAAAAGGCTACACACAGATTGTAAATCTCTTAATCAGTTCATGCATGAAAACTCATTTCCTGTTAAAATGTGAAGTTGGTAACTTCTAACTTAATTGCACTATTGTTTGTTCTTTTTTTCTTGTAATCATGTGTTTATCACTAGAGAACATTGACATGGTTAGACATCAGGAAATCTTGTTTCAAGTGGTTCCCTATAGTTTTTACCTTTTATTCAGAAAAACCAAAATTTTAGTTGATCTATCTTGAAGTGATGCATTAATTACTTTTAACGCAAAATGACAATCTTTGTAGTTGTCTTTCTATGGTTTGATATCCCCTCCAATTTCCTTCCCTCCCTCCATTCCCTTTCATCCTCCAAACAAACAAACAAACAAACAAAAACAAATCCGAAGTATGAACTACTTAATTATAGTTGACCAAGAGATATGAGAAAGGAAAGGACAAAAGAAAATTCTACCTTGAAAAGGTCTATGTTATTGGGGATTCCCTTCAGCATTGCAGCATCTATTGTCGCTTGTGTTTTTCAACCATCTCACCTTTCTTTCTGCATATAGTTGCTGCTTTTTCTACCTGGCTTGCATCAGCCACAACAAGATTTTTACTTAATACAAGACCTTGTTTTATTGATGCATTCCTCCAAAAAGTGGCAGAAGAGCTGGAAACCCAAGATGGAGATCTCATCCATTTTCTCAAGTATATGCTTCCATCTATGTCATAAATATGACCGGTATTTTCTGATATTTCATCAGAAGGCAATGATTCTTGATCTGATGGAGCGCCTGCTTCTGTATACCTTGTAACTAGCTGTCCACCCCAAAATTTCAAAGCTAGAGCTTGGCAAACAACACTACCATAGGGTGAACTTTGTAGGTACGAAAACTGAACAAGTTTAAGGGGATTATCCAACAACCTACGCATAAATTGAAGAGCCTGAAGTCTAGCTATGCTATTAATGGCGCTCATGATTGCTCGTTCCTTTCCTTTATGGGCTCCATATACATGAGAGATAGATTGATCATTGTCTTCAGGACCATACTCACGGATGAACTTGTGCAAAGCTATAACTTCACATATGAAAGCATGCCAGACATCTCTTCTCATCTCGCCTCCCAAATCAACAAATTCCAAAACCCATGTCTCTGACCTGCACGCAGTTGCATAGAAATTTTATGACTACGTACATTGCTGTTTTGAGCGGAATTTACAGACAAAGCAAAAGAACAATCAATGAGGATCAATGCAGATAAACCAATAGAACACATTCAAGCCTTGCAATGAAACCGCTCCTGCTTTGAGAAATTTCAGTTGCATTATATGGACAATTTTTATACATAATATGGGTGTACTCCATGTGCTGATAAAGTTCTGTTCCTATGATAGCTACACTTGCAAGTGAATATGTTTTATAAGAGAGATGCACTAAACTCACTCATAATGTCAGTCAAGTTCTACTTGCCAACCTGTGTGCTTTAAAACTCGCAGTTAACCCATCAGTGGTCGCAAGTCATTGTTGACTAATCCATTAGGGCTTATTTGAAAATCTCCAGAAGCGAGGAACAATGAACTGTAAATTTCAGCTCTTAAATGAAGCTTGTAAGCTCATTTTCCTGTTGCTCCTTGAAGATTTGACAGTCCGACCCTTCAGATTCCATCCCTTATCATTTAGGTTTTAGCTATCTGTAACCATTTTTTGTTTTAGGCAATCACCTATTATATTTAAATAGATGAAACGTGAAAGTAATCAGCTTTCCTATTTACATTGTGACCAAATTGGACAAGACAAAACCTCTCCGTGACAATATATAGTTGGTATTTCGTTTAACAAGAAATCTGATTGGAAAACATAGAAGAACAACATACAGTTTAGCTTTGAAATTTTTTTACAAAAAACAAACATTTTTTTGAAAACTATTCAGATTTTGGAAGATTTTTTATAGAGGTTGAAAGGTTTGTTTAGCTTTGACAATCTTGTTAAGAAAGCAGTTTAGAAATAGAGGTGGGTGATATGCAATGGTGGAAACAACACAGTTAACAAGTAGAATGTAGGCTATATCACTAGCTGCTTGAGTTTAATTTTCTCACTATTAATGGAAGCTTTCATCGTTTTGCAATAGATCTACAGCAGCAACATGATCAGCAAGGGCTTGTGAGATAATCTTGCAACATGTCCACTTATTGTACCCTCAGATGCTCTACAGCAAGTCTAGAGGAGAGATAAATCCCAGAGCAAAAAGACCACTCGTGTATAATTGAGACTAACTCATTAATCTACAGCATATAATTTATCTTGCTTTCTGTCTCATTAGAACAGCTTCAATAATCTACGCCCTGAGAGTGGTATTTCTAGATTTACCTCGAATGGTCGAACTTGGGAAGTAAAACAAATGAGTATACTATAATAAATGCAATACATCATTCCAGAATAATCATCAGATAAACGCATGGGAAATCCATCTGAATATGACCAATAGCACCAAAAGTA
Organism: Eucalyptus cloeziana; assembly: GCA_014182715.1. Lineage (NCBI taxonomy): Eukaryota > Viridiplantae > Streptophyta > Magnoliopsida > Myrtales > Myrtaceae > Eucalyptus > Eucalyptus cloeziana. The sequence continues at coordinate 6,210,450 of CM024640.1, forward strand.
TGCTTCAATAAGAATTTAATGTGCCAATTTGACCTACTCAAAGATATAGTTCTATATGCTACCCTATACCTTCTTTCCTAAGTGTACAGATCATGGCGTCAAATATCTGCACTATTTTTGTATTAACAATTACATTATCATAGTGAACTGTGTTTGAAGAGGTTAGCAGATTTAAGAAAAATGCAAAAGACTGCCGTTTCTGTAAACATGGACCATCTCCATCCATATACATGAATTTCTCTGAACAGTCGATCTTCAACTACTATCCCATAAGCAACTGAAGAACAAGTAAAATAGAAAATACACAACTGAGACTGACAACAGAAGCTTACTCACTGAGGACCACAAGAAATAGAGATAGCAGAGTCAAAAAGAAGAGATCCCAAAGGTCCAACTTTTGCTTTTTCCACACCTGCTCCAGGTATTGTAAGATCCAGCCTTGCTGAATCTTTGCGTCCCATTAAACCAACTGCCTACAGTACAGGGGCCAATGAATTGAAATGTTATAAGCAAGAATTTCTCATACAAAATTAACATCAGAGTTTGTGAAGCTCTCATTTTGTTAATGAAGATGTATCGTACAATTTCCTCTCAGTGGGACCAACAGCTTTGGCAAATATAATCGGGACAATTCATCATGTACTCTTTAGGGTCCTTTCTATGAGTCGAAAAGGTCCATGAACATCTAGAAGATCTGGTATTAGATGGAGAGGACTTCTAACCTAGTTTCAAGCTGAAGTCCAGAGGAACAACAATTCAGCAATGGAAATTACAAACTTCATTTCCATCTTTATATTTTCTCTCTTAAATTCTATTTCTAATGCCTTTGTCATTTCTTTGGTACATTATCACAGCTTTTTTTTTTTTAAATTGCTGACATTGCTTTTGCACATGCACATGGTGTATACAGCCCCTCTGTGATTCTCAACATCTTTGTTGTATGTAAACTATGCGGAGTTTCCTTGCATTTCTCCGATTTTCACCATTAACGAAAGTGGGCTACTTTTCAAAACTGTGAAGCTGACTTTCATTACTTCATCTGGTTCATTACTCTTAATATGCAAGTGAATCATAATACTTTGGGACATTATGATTCACCCTGTTCTTCAAAGGAAGGAAAACAGTAAACCAAACAAACCAGAAATGTAGCATGACCTTATGAACCATCACTAATGCATGACACCCCAGTATATTATTACCTCGAAATAGATTGCTTTGTCTGTCAAGATAACATTTCCCGGCCATCCCATATTATTGTCCCATTTAAGCACAGGCCTTTTCCTGCTAGAGCCAATACATAATACCTGCTCCAGAGAGATCTTTGTACCTTCTCGAGTCTGATAAGATTTTCGTCCTTCATGTACCCTTCATTGCAACAGTACAAATTCCAATTATCATCTGCTAAGGGATAGTTGGGGCCATTGAAAAAGCTAGCAACATGCATTCGCATACATGGGAGTCAATTTAACTGGAGGGAAAATGTCTCAAAATAAACTATACGCAATAAGTAGTAATGCTCTTGTAAGAGAGTCAGAATAGCTCAACACCAAAGTTCTAAAATTTAGCAAGGGTTCTAAACAGTTTTTTCTTATTTAATATATTTCTTCACTAAAAGATTTCGCACATTTAGCTGTAAGCCTTTAACTTTAATGGGAAAGGGCATCACATACTGGAAGGCTAAAGATGCAAAATTATATACCATGTGACAAACATGTAAAAACCAAATAATTCAATACTTAATTTGAAAGAAACATTTTCAACATCACAGCAAAATAATACAATTTCCTGGTAACTTTAATCCTAATGATAGAAAATCCTACAAAGTTGATCGTATGCGTTTCTACAAGCATAATCTAAGATTAAATCCTAAGCAATACTTACTTGAGAAGCTCGTCTACGTAAGTTAACCATGAGCTCAAGGAGATGCCATTATCATCAGCAAGTGCCTTAAATAGATTATGCACTGTTGATGAATCAGCCACTCCATGGACAGCAGGAGCAATTCGGGTAAAAGCCTCTTCGCCTACAAGCTTACTCTAGAAAAACAAAGTAAAGCAAGTCTTAGCTTTAAGCAAATCTTAGTCTGAATTATTTGACCACCACTTTACACATCAGCAAAAGCAACTCCATTCAACTATTTCATGCCTTTAACAGTACAAAGAAGCATTATCAACAGAGTAAAATTCCACACACAATAAATGATAAAAAAGCAACGCAACAACAGAAGAGGAAGCAAATTGTAGGATCTAATAACACATTTGGACTATAGTTATATGAGGCAGATCTAAAGGTAGATTCAAAATGTCAACTTCCAATTAACATTGCCTTCTCAACATAGATAAATAGAATCAAATATAATTTAAGATTCATCGGGGAGTCTGGGCTGGAGTTGTCTGTGGCTGGAGTTGTCGGACATAACAATGTTTGGAATTCAGTTTTAAACACATGCATGAACTTTATGAATTGGAAGCTTGACCAAGGACATTTAAACTTCCATTTATTTGCCCATCACTAAGTTGTGAGGCCAAATGCACATAGGTCTTATGCCAGTCAGCAATTTAGATTTTATTGGACCAACAATAAATAAATAATCAAGTTCATGCAATCTAATGTGGTAGAGACGACACAATCTAGTGCCTCTACACGGATTGATCTGCTTCATTGCAATCACATTTAGTTTCTTCAAAGCCATTTCACAGAGGCTTCTATGAAAATTTGGTGAGTTAAGCCTAGAAACAATCAACAAAATTGAGATTATTAACCTTGACAACTTAATGTTACTTGTCCATGAAACCTTTTCGTCAGTAATTAGAGACAAAAATATAACTGCTTCCTCAAATAGACTGAAGAAAACGCTAAATATTATGATAGTCTAAAGACATAAATATGCTAAATGTCTTCTACACAATTGTCAATAAGGTAGTAGACAGGCCCCCAATTAATCAGACTTTTGAGCTTTAACAACATTTAACACAAGAAAGGTTTCCTTCTTTGAAGCCCTAAGTTTACGTATCTTCAACATTTGCTAGTCAGGATGAAATAACAAGACTAAAGCCACGTTAAATTACACTTTTGTCAGTATTATGCTGAAAAGAACCTGAAAGGAAGCTCTCTCCACAGCATCCTGGTTGGCATCTCCACAGTAGGGATTCCCCCAGGCTAGCATCGTTATGAAGATTAGCTTCTGGAATGCAGGTTCCTGGAAACAAGTAATAAAAGCATCCAGAGATCACACCGTGCCAAAAGATAAGCTATCCATTTAGTCATTTCCCAGCCTAACAAATAACCTTGATGATGAAAATGAGAACAAGAATACTCTAAGAGAGAGGTTAAGAAAATAGATCTTTCCTCTGTCCCTGTAGCACATACAACAGGTCCGCAGTAATTCCTATAGATATTATTCCACCACCATAACTATCAAAAGCAGCATCCAAAACAACATCAACAGCAGGGATAAAACCTTGCCCATCAGCATGAAACAGGAGGCTGATGTGAAAGATTCAGCCATATTAGCCTTGTGGATGGTCCACAATTGGAAAAGACGACCATGATATGACTACCACAGCAGAACTACAAGACCAATAAGTAGTGGCCCTATGCACAGTTCCAGACAGATCCAGGATTTGAAGATATACTTCTTGCCTTCTTTAGTAATGATGGTGGCCTAGGTGTCGTGCATCATTTCATCAAACCATCTCATAGAGTTGCTTAAAATAGGAAAACCATAATTGCTTTTACTTGATTTTAAAGAGGACACTTCAAAAAATCATCAAACTTCACCATAGGATGATGTCAACGAAATCTGAAAATCTAATGGTCTATTAGCCACCCTTCAGGACCTTGACATTCTTCATGTGCAAATTTATTAGGCATCCTTGTAGTTAATATCGAGCACAGAGCATTACATGGTCTACATGATCATGGATAGAGAAAAAAATATAATTTTCATAAACCCATGTTAAGCTTACGAACCTTAAGGCAAGGATGAAAATGGGAATCATCCCTTGACAAGAATCTGAAGCAGCAGTACTCCACCAAGTTCCTCGCATCGTTATATACAGACTCAGGGACCAGGGCTTTGAATATCTTTTGCATTTTCTGACCAGTCAATCCATTCATCCTGCATATCTTAACTTCACAAAGTCAAACATATTTCCTTCATTAGTCTGACAAATACAAAACATAAAAGAAAAATTCAAACAGACACGAAAAGGCAACTCAGTCAACCCCTTCATCCTGCATTAAAAAGGTACGTACATGCCTTATGGATAAGTTAAAATACAAATGCAAATGAAGCACGCCATGGATGATTAAAAAAGAAAAATAAGAAGCGAACTGTCTCTTTCGAGAACGACTAAACTCCGACCGTCGTCAATCGATGCGCTCACCTGCTGAATTGCTCTATCGCCAAAACAGCCTCCCAGGACAGCACCCCGTTCGGCATCCTCCGCTCCACCGTCCGCTCGCCTTCGAAGATCTCCCCCATGTCCCGAGCGATCGAGACATTCCCCGAATCAGGCCTTTTGCCTTGACCGCTCTTCACCAGCGGAGACGTCGCTTCTCTCAGAAAGCTCTGCGTCTTCGACAGCCACGAAGTCACCTGCTCCTGCACCGCACCTGCCAAGAGCAACAACAGCATCAACACCGGATTCCGCCGAATCTCACTAAATCCACGCCGCGAACGAACATAACCGTCAGGTCATCGAGCTATCGACAATCCAGCAGCAGCATCCGTACACATCCGCAGCATCACTTACACCGAACAACCAGAGAGAGAGAGCTCACTGGCGTCGATGTTGCTCAGCTTCCACCGACCAACTAGAGAGAGAGAGAGAGCGCCCACCGGCGTCGATGTCGCTCAGCTTCCAATTGTCGCCGAGAGACTGGCGGACGAGCTTCAACCGCGGGGCCCGCCGGGAGCGGGCGGCCGGAGCGCCGCCGGAGAAGAGGGAGCCCCGCGATACGGCGGCGCCGGCGCCGGCGACGGAGCCGGTCCAGGTTTCGGCGGGGCGAGCGAGAGCTTCGACTGCATCATCTTCTCTCTTCAGCAGCGACTCGCGATTTGCGTTCTCATCGTCGGCGAGAAAGCGAGAGAGAGAGAGAGAGAAGAGGCGTGCGGGATAAAGCGACTTCGCCTTTCATGGACGGTGCGTCCCTGTCCGGCGGGGGCAAAATGGTCAAATGACAGTGATCTACCTCGTGCTTTGCGAGGCGAGGATTTTGGCTCGAAGCGAGCATTTGTTTATCATTTAAAAAAAAAAAAAAAAATATATATATATATATATATATATATATATATATTTACAGAGATAATGACGTAAAGAGCCGCCAAACCTTGGTTTAATATGCAATTTGATTTGTGAAATTCAATTCAATGTGTAATATGATCCTTCAACTTCAGTACACATATTCAATAGAATCCTGAAATCATATGAAAGTATTATATTATATTAAACAAATTAAAAATTCAGAAATAAAATTGTATGTTGAATAAAAGTTCAAAATCTGTTTGTGTTATTTTTTTGGATTAATACTCTAAAAAACCCCAAATTACTATACTCGTGACAAATTTTCCTAAAACTATTTTTTTGACCATAAAAAATCCCAAACTGGTATATCTTTGACAAATTTACTATAAACCGGTACACTTGTGACAAATTTACCCTCTGTTAGTTTTCGTTAAATTTCACTATCAAATTTTTAAGTTAAATAACGTGACAGTTGATTAGTATACCAATTTCGGATTTTACGCTCTATTTATTATAGTTTATAATTTTTGTGATTTTTTTGTAGTATTTATCCAATTTAGTGGATAGTATATTTATCTCAAATTTATCGGTTTGTAATTTTTTAGAGTATTAACTCTATTTTTTTATTGTATATTTGGGTTGTAATAAAAAATGGACACATAGAAAGTGACTTCTCAAATGAAAGATAAAATAAATAATAAAAAAAGACAAGATCCCACCAAAAAGCTCGAACCTTATCCACCTTAACACTAACGAACGCAAAAGTATCTTCCTGCACGATCGCCTCTCGAATGACACCCCTAAAAATCAGATGTGACGATGTGAGTGGACAACAAAAGGCGAACGAAGCGGCATGGATTAGTCTCATAAAAAAAAGTCTAGATTTTACCTACTTTTCTAAGTGATCAATATCTCCAAACTCATACAGTTGGTCCAAAAGTACATTTTCCTCTAAGACAACGGTCAATGATTCGTGCCTTGCGTGGATGATGACAGACAAACGAAGTTAAAGTGACTTTAGTTATGTCAAAAGCAACGCTACTTTATATCACTTACAGGAATTTAAAGATTGCCAACGAGACGTTATTGTGCGGAGGTTTATTCATTTGTCTCTCCTTTTCTCTTCATTGATTGAGGGGCAAAATCGACATTTGGATGGTTTAGGGCGTGCATATTTGTGTTCATTTTTTTTTTTTGTTTATGAACACAATTCCTTTTTTTTTTTTTTTTTTTCGGAGAACGAAAAAAGAACGTAAACGTGTTTGTTTGGGTTTTGTTGAAATCATTATTTGTTGGGTGAACAAATTTGGAATAGAAATGCTAAAACAAGAAAAAATTGTTTTTATTTACGGAACATTTACGGGAAACAATTTTTCTCTCCTTGTTTTTTCTTCTTTGGCTGGTGGCCGGCCTCGGCCATGGCCGGCCGATTGGTGTCGAGGGCCGGCGACCTCATTGAAGCGTCGCCGGCCCTCGACGAGGCTAGGCCTCACCTAGATTCGGTGAGGCTCGGGCTCGCCCAGATCCAGCGAGGCCGAACTCACCTAGCCAAGGCGAGGCCGACCTCGCGCTAGCCGGCGACCCTCAACCTCGCCTTGGTTGGGCAAGCTCGGGCTCGCCCAGATTCGGCGAGGCCGAGCTTGCCTAGCCACCGGGCGACGCTTGGCCTCGCCGGTGGGCGGGCGAGCTCGACCTCGCCGGATCTAGGCGAGGCCGTCGGCCCTCGTTGGTCGGTCGCCGGCCATGGCCTAAGTCGGCGACCGGCCAAAAGGAAGAAAAAAAAAAAAAAATAAAAAGGAAAAAAAAATTAAAAAATTAAAAAATTAAAAGAAAACAAAAAAAGAACATAAATTTACTAAACGTGTTTTTGTTTTTTTTTATTCCGAGAATAAGTTTACCAAACACGTTCTTTCGTTCAAAAATTGTTCCCATTTCTATTTATGTTATCTAGAACGATTTTTGAATAGAAACGTTACCAAACGCGTCTGCTTAGTGATGGCAAGATTGGAATAGACAAAAATTTGTTAACCTGCTCGTGTTGCTTTTCAAAAATGCTCAAAGCCAAAACAGGTGGGCACTTCTCGAGTTTTAGGTCTTAAAAAGACAGTTTGGGCTCCAAAGTGAGCATAATTCCCTAAAAAACCTCAAATTTTAGATTTAGCAACAATTCTACTCTAAACTTTTTATATCCTAAAAGAATCTCTAACTTTTACTTTAGTCCCAAATTTACCATTGTTAATCATCCATGCAAAAGCTCTATTAGTTGTCTAACGTAGCATTTTCACGTCAACAATGAATTTTTGTCAGATGCTTATGTGGATTTTTTGTTAATGTTCATCATGCTTATTTGTTTCATCTTCTTTGTTCCTTGCAACCTCCGTTAACAAAGGTGCTCAAGCATGGCGCCCAAATCATTCGTTTTGACTGAAACATGCTCTATTTATTTTATGGAAAATGAATGATGACAATTTCCTAAAAATAATTAATCGCGTCGCTCGAAATAATTAATCAATAAAAATATTTTTATTATAGATAATAACTTATATCTAAATATTTTCATGAACAATAAATGTATATTTTTATTAATTCATTTTTGTAGGCGATACAAACAATTATTTTTAAAAAAATATTTTTCAAATCGTTTGTTTTTCGCGAAACAAATAAAGCCTAATTTTTCGAAGGCAAATTCTTCCCCCTGTTTTTTTCCCTCTCACTCAACTAGCAACCAAATATATTAGTACATTGATGAGTGAACCCCACAACACCTCCAGTTATGGTGCCCTCTTTTTTTCCCTCTCACTCAACTAGTTTCAAGAGTGGGTTTCGACTCCCACGCTTTGCAAGGAGGTAGAGCAAAAGTTTGAGAGTGAGAGTGAGAGTTAAGATAAAAATAGAATATGACTGATAGAAAAAAAAAACTAGTAATCGAGTCACTGCATTTGCATGCTCCATATTCCTTTTAATCTTGATATGGTGCTCTCTTTTTCTCTGAGAATGGTGTCATATCCTATTGTATCCAACTCCAAGTACGAATGGAATTTTTCTGGACAAGGCATAAAAAGCCATTGGCGTGATGTCATTTCTTGCTATGCGGCTCCTTTTCCTGCCAATTTTGATTGTTAAAGCAAAGTTGGTGGGGACTCTGCTCTGCCCTGCTCTTTGATTTATGAAGTGTCTGGCATCTCTCCTTTGTGACAATCGGCTTTTGTTTGGACTTCTGTTGATGTCTGCTCGAGTTCGGGACGGTTTGTCTACTAGCCCATACAGCTGGGAAGTGAATGAAATGGAACGACCGCATCCGAAGGAGTGGGCTCGAAGGAAGATCAAGAGATGAGGATAATGGTTCTTCAAGAAGCAAAGGCCGCAGATAAATGTAATACTGAATTTTAGGGTAAGTTTGGTTCAGCTTTTTCAAGAGATTTTTAGTCGTTAAAGCCCCTCAAGAAATTTTGAGGTATTTGGCAAGCATTTCAAAGTAACTTTTGGTCAAATCCTGACCTTAAAAATATTGAAAGCCCAAAGCTACTCTTACCTAGCATCTTAAGTAACATTTGCAAAATGCTGAAACTAAAATGAAAATATTTTTTTCCTTTCAAAATTATCCTCACTAATTCTTTGGTTTTTCGATTTTGCCCCTCTATTACTGTTCATCTTCTTGTTAAGATTCTTTAGTTTGGCCTTCGGTGGGGAACCGGTGAAGCCAAATATGCTAGTGAAAGGTTGACTAGGGGTTGTGCAACACAAGCGACCACTGCTAGAGGTTGCTCGACCTCGGACGACCATCACCAGATGATGCCCTGAACTCCAATGACTATCGCCTAGGTCTCGCGACCTCCAATGACCCTTGCCTAAGGTTCGGCGATCCAAGGCGACGATCGGCCAAGGTCAGGCAACCTCTGGTGGAGGTTGGGCGACCTGAGGCAATAGTTGCCAAGGGTTGCATGACCCTCACAAGACCTAAGGGAGGGTCGCCTTGGTTGCGTGACCTTAAGTGACCCTCGCCTGGGGTCGCACGACCGTCGCCTAGGTCTCACGACGCCTGATGGCCGCCAATGCTGGATTTGGCTCACTAGCAGCCTACACCCTTTATCGGCTCTAGCAAAGGGTAATGAGTTTTTAATAAAAAATATTTAAATGAGTTTTTTAATAAAAATATAAAAATATAGTCAAAGTCCATTGCAAAAATATTTTTACCAAATACTACTTAAACCCAAAATGACTTCGCAAAGAGTTTTCACCAAAACTAATTTGCATTTCCTCAAAAGGGCTTTAGCTTTCAGTATTTGCATTATAACCAAAGTCCATTTGCAAAACTGAACTAATCACAACGTTCTTTTAGTAGATGTGCACATGAGAGTAGCCATACAAAGGAGATGACAAGATTGAAGAGTTTCTACATTGAAGGTCACGGAATCTCTTTCTCTCTCTCTGCTTGTGTGCGTGATTAACAGTTTCTCATCGCCATAGTCAAGCATTGCGGAGGTGCTGTCGGGTTCACTCGATGCGGTTCGAGCTCGTTTTGGCGAGGATTTTGCTCGAATCGAGCATTTGATTATCATAATTTAAGATATACATTTTTTATTTAATATAAAGTGTACATCTAGAAAGTCAACATTTCAAACGAGAAATAAAATGCATAATAAAAAGAGAAAATCCCACCAAAAAGCTTCAACTTTATCTGGCGAACGCACAAAAGTATCTTCCTTCATGGTTGCCTATAGAATGACTATTAAAAATCAGGCGTGGCAAGCGAGCTCCATAAATTAGTTCCATCAAAAAAAGAAAATTATAAATTTATCTATTGCGACACCACTATAGAAATTCTCTTTTCCACGTGACCAATACCTCTAAAATCGTGTTGATGACCTGAAAGTACATTTTCCTCCAAGACAGACGTCAATGATTCGCATCTTGTGTGGACAACGGTAGGCAAACGAAGTTAAACTTCAGTTAAGTCAAAAGTGACAGGACCTGTGAATTTTCAGGACTTAAAAAATTGCCCATGAGAAAATGACTATCGTGGAGGTTTTTTTCATCTCTCTTCATTGATCGAGAGGTAAAATCAAAATTTGGGTAGTTTAGTGAGGGTAAACAAAAATTTGTTAGCCCGCCCATGTTACTTTTTGATAATTGCTCAAAGCCAAAACGGGTGGGTATTAGCAGAGCTTTGGGCTTTAAAAAGGTTTTGGGCTATAGTGGGCCTAATTTCCTAAGTACATTTTCTGCCCATTAATCATCCACGCAAAATCTCCATTCTCCATTAGTTGTCTAACGTGACATTTTCATATTCTATTCTAACGCTCATTCTCAGACTTTTGCCATGTTTTTTTACAGGACGTGAGAGTCAAAACCCACTCCTAAAATTAATTCGTCCCCACTCCAACCCCTGAGAAGGTGGGGATTCGAACCTCCAACCTCCCCATTCCATATTGAAAGTGGCCACTGGAGTTAAATTTATGTCATATGCATACATGGATTTTTCTTCATTGTTCATCGTGCTTATTTGCTTCTCTGTTCCTTGCAACCTCCAAATAAAGGTGCTTGGCCACGGAGCACAAATCATTCAATGAAATGATGACATTTTCCTAGAAATAATTACTTACATCGCTTGAAATAATTAATCAATGAAAAATATTTTTATCATCGACAATAACTTATATCTAAACATTTTTGTGGACGGTAAATTTATTTTTGTTAATCTGTTTTTGTATACAAATAATCATTTTTAAGAAAATATTTTAAAATAATTTATTTCCATGAAACAAACGGAACATTTGAAAACATCCCCTTTTTTTTCCCTTAGTAACAAAATATATTAGCAAAACATAATTATTAAATTATAAATAATATTCTTGTACGGTGTATGACTATAATTAATAGACTAATTATATGATTTAGATGAATGGGCAACAAAGCCAGAGATTCAAGTCCAGCTCCTATACATAAAACAAACAGGACCTGAAAATTTCCTGTCACTCACCTCATTGTTCATCAAGTTTCTCTCCTTTTGCTTTGATCAACAGGTAAAAAATTTCTGCTCTACCACCGGTAATTTCCTCTCTCTGAAATAGAGGCCTTCCTTGCCGTGTTTGGACTGAGAGAGAGGCCGAAAAGACCTGTCCGACGGTTCGAGTTGAATCACTTCGCAATATACACAGTCTACAATTAGACTCGCAAGCAGATCCGAAAACGTTTGGGATGTAGACTTCGGAATAGAATGTCTCCATTTACTAAACCATGAATGTCACAAGCAATCAAGAGAACTCTCAAAATGGGCAGCTTCCATATTGTACACCGGCCTTTGTAAGTGCTGCACGCAAGTCCCAGTGTGCTATTCATCTGCACATGTAAGGTTGTGAGAAGCTTCAGCACGTGCTTCTTCCAGTTTCATCACTAGTTCTCTCACAAACTCTGTATTCGTCCCGTGAGTAAAGCGCAGTATGTCAACTGCCTTGGTCAGTGATTTGATAGCATTTCCTGTGTCGCCAAGTAACCTGCAGCATGTTAAATAGCAAGCTTGAAACTGAGGGAAAAGCTGAGTACATTCCATAAAGGGTGGGGGTGAATTCTGAAGCCATTTTCATGCATGAAGCGACATTAAAATGACCAAGCAAGTCCTCCAAGCAGATTATGTATTTTTACTTCCACAAGAAACAACAGACGGATGAACAATTACAAAATTCAAATGAGAGGATTCCAATGAAGTCACGTTTTCAACTTCAGAAGAGAGCAGGAGAGGGCTTACAACAAAGAAAATGTGATAAACCTTGTTACAGCTAAAACAATTCTTGCCGTTGCAAGAACACAATGATTGTGTTAAGATTGCCTAATTTTTTGATGACACAAGCCATGGTTATAGTTAAAACAGTTCTTGTGGTTGCAAGAACACAATGACTGTGTTAAGAGTGCCTCATTTTTGGACAACACAAGCTATGGTTATACATTCATCCTGTAAAGCTGCTTTTCCATGTCCTAAAGATCCTCTCTATTTCAGGTGATGCTTTGTTAGCATTGCTCTTTGAAATGACATCACTAAAACAAATAACAAATTGGTGACTGAGCACACCAATAGATCTGCAACAGATCGCACATTGCTTAGTCTCAAATCTGTCATAAGTGCATGTGGCATGAATTTTTGAGCAACTTGTCCAACAAAGTTAAGGTGAGGGATACACGTCATTGAAAAATCAATGACTGGCATGTGAATTTCAACAGCCTAGTGTTAAAATATTAAATGTGGGGGAGGAAAAGGAAAAAGCAAGGAAAATGGACAATAAAAATCCAGAAAGAAAAAAACACAGACCATTCAAGTTTTCCGCTGGTATAGTATTGTAACCCAAGCAAAGGATGGTACCCTGGATAGACTCCTGCAGCATGAAGTCAAAGTCAGGAGTTTCAAAGGAAAATAACAAAAAACAAGAAAAATCATTTCAGCATTTCTTTTAGATCAAATAAAGACGACAAAAAAATCTAGCAAAAATCTTTTGCAGACAATGAAGCATTATTAGTCACACAAACACTGGCACAACAACAGAGTGCCCCACATTATATGGATCAAATTCTGATTATGTTTAGTTACCTTAAGCTCATTCCTGTATGTTTGCTCTGATGATTATTATTAATATTAGTACACATCAGGAGCGTCACTCCAGGCAGCACAAGTTGAACAAAAACCGCACATCCTTAACCACAATAGTGGGCAATGCTTGATATGGCTCCCATTAATGTTTTCAATGCTGATAATGACTAAGAGCAAAAGAACAGTCCTAGGTCAATCAAATTCACTCATGGATCAAATGAATGTGACTTCATGTGACAAAAGCTCCAGCCATATGATTGGATAAAATGGGAGAAAAACTACCAAGCAAATTATTAACACTGGACCACATGCAGTCAAATCATTTTACTTCCAAAATTTCCAACCAAATCACAGCTTAATGGTCTTCGTTGAAAATACTCCATCGCCCTTATTCAAAGGATCTATCAAAAATCTAGTATGACACTTTATCCACAAGCCACATGATATAACTTGTTGGTTTTGGCAGTTCCTCAGAGATTTTTCGAAGAAAAAGCTAAAAGGAACCTAATTTCAAATAACCTGATTAACATTCTTAAATAGAGAGACGTGATCGCTTACAATGAGCTTTTAGATTGAGGGGAAATGAAGATAGGTGGAAGCCACGCTTACAAACAAAACTCTTGCCAATGGAAAAGAGGATTGCTCAGCAGAACTTGTTGTAGTGAAGCTCAATTGCTATTCTACTTGATTAACTCAAAGATGAATGGTTTCGCTATTTCTCATCCACTTATTTCTAACTTATATGTGAGCATCAATCAAGAATGACATGCAAACTTGACAAATATCTGTATCGTGAATCTATAATTTGTGAACCCTGAATTGCTCAAAAAATTCTGAAAATTCCCTAAAATTAAAAATAAAAATGGCATACTTTCATAAACTGGAATAGTTAGCTTGCAGTACACCAGAGCTTCCTTCCAATCTTGCAGATCCATCAACATCTGCAGTTCACAAATGCTTTAAGTGTTAAGCAACTAACACAAGGACAAATCAGATCACAATTTGGAACCATTTGAAGATTACAGACACATTCATTCTTCATGAAGGATCAGATGACACCAAGCTACAATTCACAGAAGCTAGCACTCTACACAGAAAACACAAGAACAAGGAGGAAAATCAACGCAGTCTATCTGATACAAATTCGTTTGCAGACCACTCTTGAGAAAAATGGAAACTGGAATCCATTCAAAACTGTAGAAAGACATTTCCCACTACATGGAAATTTGAATACCACAAAATTTGATGAATGATATGTTTCTTAGTTTGCAGAAACTAGTTCTCCCCACACACTTCTATAAAATGGCATATCTCCTAGTTTTTTAGGGTCAAGAGAATTCACTTCTGGTAGACGGACAGCACTAAAACAAAATACCTTTCAAAAGTAAAACTGTTCACAACAACAGGGCTGCAGATGCTTTTAAAATTCTATTAATGAGGGATAGAAGCTACAATAGGATTAATGAGAAAAAGAAACTACCTTCAATGTCTTTTCTCGGGTTTGCAACAAGATGATTGAAGAAGGATGATATAGTTTCCCTTGGAGATTCTCAATCATCTTATAGATGGAAACAGCTTCTTTATGTATTATAGCAAGTCAAGTTTAAACTTTTCTCAAATATGCAGCCAAATGGATGACTTGTTCTAAAATGGGAAAACTTAGAAAAAGGAAGTCATTCTAAGTGAAATTTTACACCATTGAAATGCAGTGACAGAGATTCAGGTAATACAGACGATACATCAACATGCCACCAAAATTAGTTAGAAATGGCTGTGAAGAAAGGATACGACTAGGGGATGTAGACAATGATGTCCTCTCTAACATCAATTTAATTTCACTAGCAATGCCTCTTATCTCTTCTTTGTTTCTTACACGCCCACACTGTTGGCACACAAATCCTTGTTTCTCTGCATATGCAAGAAAACCATGTGAAAAACTTCAGCTATTCAACAAAAGTGCCGATCTTGACCCACATACCAGAGTCACGGAGCAGGAAACCAGAGCATCTGTCATCTTCACATCTGTAGCCTTCCAAAATTGCACTTTCTTTGATATCATCAGGTTGCCCCTTAACAATTAATTTACATTTGTTAACCCAAACAGTGAAAAAAAATGCACATTCTCCAAAGTCAACAGAAAAGATGCAACATAAGCAATCACAATCAAACTCTTAATGTAGAAAGTTACCAATTTGGCACAGCGAGGGCATGCACAAGCAAAGTGGTATTGTTCTCTAAGAGACTTCAGTCTAGTCGTAGTGCTTCCAGCAGTTTCTATATAGCTTATCAAGACCTTGCAGAAAAATTATTTCTGGTCAGCATGATAGATGAAGTATGAGCATGATATTGCTCGATGCCCCAAAGTATATCATACAGAGGTATAATCATCAAAGCAATCTTCTACACCATGATATGTTGGAGTAATGGGAAAGGAAAACACAAAATATATCTCAAAACAAACAGCCTCAAAATTCTGATTCATTATTATCCTACAACAAGAAGGATGTGAACAGGCAATTTGACCAGATCTATGTGAATTAGTGCTACATAATCCGCGATAAGCAATTAAATGCCTATATCGATACACTGACCGGAGCATTGCAGCTGGTTTGGTGTAGAGGTTTAGTTTCAGGGTCTTAAAGTCACCATCACTTAAAGTTCAGTGGTTGAAAGTTTCAGCACTCATTTTGCAGCTTCATCCAGCAACCTTTAGTTAGGCAATGATGATGAAAATAAGGTAAAGTTACCACAGCTAATTAACATCAATTGGCTAGAAGGGTGGCTTCTCTTTATCCATCCATTGGAGAAGCACGATCCACTGACAAGAATCTGCTGATAAAACTCAATAGTGAAATGCACACTGAATACCTTTCATCTGGGAAAACATTTACAATTTCCTTTTTCCAACCTTAATTCTTCTGAAAGCTTATCAAGGTGTCCAGCATTTGTTTCAGTTCCACAACATATTCAATAAAATTCTGCTGGATTGTACTATCAAATTTTGGACTCATAAAAGTCCAAAGCATAAAATTTTCTATTGTAAAAGGTCCAAATCGAGATTCCACATCGAGGCTTTGCATCTACAAAACCATGAACCATGTTTGACGACTGATCAGAAGCAGTAATTTTTCCTGAATCAGATTTTTTTATGTATTCCTAAATTAGATAAGATATAGCTGAGTGCCAAGAATTCCCATTAATCTAAAAGATCACAGATTTCTGCAGCCTGACATCTAAAATTTTTGCAGCATAATATAATTCATTAAATTATTGGGAGTTGGACAGACTAGAAGACGCATAAGCAATGGTCATCACCATGTTGGAATACTGGAAACGAAGTTTTCCGTCATTATTCCTGGATGTCATGTTATAGTTCTGCTGAAAATCCACTAGCTACCCTATCATTAAATAGGAATTCCAGCAGTGAACTGAAAAATGATGAGTCAGTCTCCATTTCATTTCAAGAGGAGTAGCAGGGGAACCAAGAAAAAAAAGCATACACTACCTCTGAACCTTGCGGTATATGTTGTACAGCATGAACCACAGAAGTCCTTCCCTCGAATAGCAATACTGCATTTGGCAAACAGCTATACAAGCAAGTCAGCAGCAATATATTGGAATGGCAAGCATAGAAGATGTCAGACCAATGTGGCAGCTACCTGTGATTGATTATAGAGATGACAGGATAGAGTCCAGTTCCTAGCGGTCTCAGCTCACTGTCACAGATTGTATGTGCATTACATGAAAGCTGCATATTAGCTGGTTTTTAGCGCATCGGCAGGTTAACCAACTTCAAAACTAAAATGATATTTCCAAATGTCACTGGTTACAATTGCTTTGATGCACATTGCAAGTATAGAAAGGTAACAACAGTACGCCGGCTAAGGCTACATGCTACATTGACATAAAGACACAAGAAGCCTTATGTTTCCAAAATCATGGTTTGCCCACCGTTTTAAGGGACAAAAATATAAGATACAGAAAGCTCTCTAGAGAGCAGCACTCAAAGCAAAACTAGAGTACAGTTTAGGCTCTTGGGAGAGGGATATCTGCTGTTTGAAAGGATTTGTATTTATGCTCTTAACAAACATCTATGCTTATGTGGCAAAGACAGTGGGCATGAAGTTTTAAAAAAAGGACCTTGGAAAAGTTCTCTGCAACTTCTTTGATGTTGATCTCGGGCCACTGGAGTATTATATTAACGAGGTTAGCCATTTGGGCATATAGCACCAGCTGCTTCTCATCAATTTCCGACATGTCTTATCAGAGAAGGTTCAGTGAAAACAGTTAAGTAGATAATCAATAATGGGTAAAAACTATTGAACTATGACCAATGACTACACCAAAGAAGCCTAAAAAGGATACGAGACACCAATGCATCCACCAGACTATAATTGTCCATTGCAGTAGTCGAAATGATCTGCACAGAAGCAAACAAATCATTGATTAATGATGCGCTCGCCTGGATGCATGCCAAAAGTTATTCTGCATACTGACCAAACAATTTTGCAAGCATTCTCTCTCCAGAGAAGAACATCATAAGAACTGGAAACTCAAACAGTTTACACAGAATACAGTTGACATTGATGCTAGGCACAATATTGCAAAGACACAAATCTTACCAGGTCCAAAAAGTGGGAATCCATAGCTTCTGTTTCAGTAAAGCGAGACATCCATTGGAGGTAGAAATAAATATTATCTCACCTCTCTCCCACTAATTATATTACTGCCATTAACAGCAGCAACATTGACAGCAGACTATGGATGCTCATCAACTTACAGGAAATTTTTAAAATTAACAGACAAACATGTGCATCTATGCTGACTATGTCAGCAAAAACGAAAATTAAAATTATTTGACTTCTAGTTAATTAAAGATAGAGGTTCAACTTAAGAAACCTTCAAATGTCTATAACATCTCTCTAACCATGAATGTATAATCTGCTCAGTAACAAATAGATAAACTAAAGTGAAGTGCAAAGGGTAATTGTATTGATCATATCCTCCTGATAATATGGTTTATGATCTCCATCAAAAATACATGAGATCTCATTTGTCCTTTCCAAATATTTGACTTCTCTAATTTTTCTAGTTAAAGTTTATAGCAAGGGGTGCATAAACTACCCAAGAGGTATTACAACAGAATAAGAACAATCATTTTATCTGCAGGAATGATGCAAAAAACTTCCTCCAGAAGCATCTTCAAATGAAGATCGAGATTGAGGATACAAATTGCCAGCAAGACAGAAGTATAGCAAGTCAATAGCCAAGTCAAAAGCAAGCGAAAATCAACAAATTCAATGGATGAAAAATGAAGTCCAATGAAATTTGAAACTAATGGGGAAGAACATAGGTGTAAAAAGACCTTCTCATCCTGCAGCTTTCTTCGTATGTAGAGCTTAATCATCAAACGTATGGAAGGGGTGACAGATTTCCTCTTTTCCTTATCGAGCCTCGCTAGCGCCATGCATTCAAGTCGATGCATCTTCCACTCTGATTTCTGCACACATTAGTGAACAGCAACTCAACACAATCACCTACTACACTCAACTCAAATTCGGGACTTGCAAACTGATCACTACCCACTTCCCAGAAACTTCTCTCCCTGATTCTTTTTAGTTCCAAAGATCAAACCATCACTCACAAATGAAGCACCACATAGATGCATTTCACCATACCAGCAGGTGATTGCCCCAAAAGATTTCTACTTGAGCATAATGCTAATGAGAGACAATGTCAAGACAAAGGAACTTCACTGCAATCGCCAGCTCCATGCTGCAATACCTGACAAGAGCTCCTGCAGTACCACACAGCCCGACAAGCCAAACACTTCCTAAGGCGAGTCGAGGCGAAACAGCGATTGCACCTGGGCTCTGCCCAATCGGGCGTGAAACATAATGCTAACTCAAATTTGGGACTTACAAACCGATCACTATCCACTTCCCAGAAACTTCTCTGCCTGATTCTTTCTAGCTCCAAAGATCAAACCATCACTCACAAGCTCAAAGCACCACATAGATGCATTTCACCATAACATCACGCGGTTGCCCCCCAAAAGAGATTTGCTATTCGAGCATAATGCCAATGAGAGACAACGTCAGGACTGCATACCTGACAAGAGCTCCCGCAATACCACACCGCCTGACAAGCCGAGCACTTCTTCAGCCGAGCCGAGGTGGCGAAGCAGCCGTCGCACCTCGGCTCGGCCGAGTTGGGCGCGAAGACATACGGCTCTTGGCTGAGAATCACTTGCCCTGCATCATCGAACAACCGCCATTAACGCCTCAGCAACCCCCCAAAAAAAAAAAAAAAAAAACTAGGCAGACAGACAAGACCAACGTTCGCTTGGCTAGAGAGAGAGAGAGAGACCTGGGTGGAAGTCTCTGGCGGCGAGGAGGCAGCGGCCTTTCTCCGGAAGGGAGGCGACGGTCAGGCACCGGTCGCGGAGGGCGGCCTTCAGGTCCTCCATGGACACGAGAGCTCCGGGATGGGCCGGCGGGATTCTGCGGGAAATTTAGTGGAGACGCGAAACGGATTTGTCGGAAGTAGGGGCGCACCTATGGAGCTCGAGCTTCAGTCATTCCATGGAAATGTTAGAGAGAGAGAGAGAGACAGAGTGTGGTGTTTCGTGGGTTGCTTCTGAACTTCGACGGGGTACAAGGGAAGACCGTCGGACACGGGCGTGTCGCGGGGTCCCGGCCGTCCGAGGTTCTAGTGCGAATTAGGGATGGAAAAAACGTTCAGACCGGACTTAATCGGCCGATTTAGTCTAATTGTTAAGAGTCGGTCCAGTTCTCGACTCTTTAAAATAGAACTGACATATTGATGGTTCGGTTCCTGATTCTTAGAGGTGGACCGCTGTCCTAATGGTTTGGCTCTCGATTTTGAGAGGAAATTGGACCGGATTGGATGAGTTACATGTATTATTTTCATTTGTTTGAAAAATTAGTCTCGATTGGACAATAAAATATTTGAAGCACAAGATTTATTTCAAATTCTAAATTTGTTCTAATCATGCATGTTTGGATAATGTTTGGTAACATGCGAAAGAGTGATTGATTCTATTATTTTGTTTCTCGAAACTAAAAAAAATAAAATCTATTTGGACCAAAATCAACAATTAAATAAAAGTTTATTGTTGTTCTCTTAAACAACTCCATAATCAAGTGCTAGAAGTCACAAAAAAAAAAATTTGGAGTAATATCAAATGATTTTTTTAAATAAAAATTTCGAATAATTACCAAACGACTCGAAATACTCAAAACTTCTTAGGATAACAAAATAAAAAAATTCTAAGCAAAAATTATTTTTAAAAATAAAATGATTATTAAAACATCCTAAAAGATATCCATATGGAAATAATAAAAAAAAATTAGTGATCGATTTCATTGAACTGGATTAGAATCGGACCGAGGCGGACGGTCCCTAATTCCCAATTTTAAGAAATGATCCTTCCAATCGGATTCCCGATTGCAATGGGACTGATGGAACCGAAAAATCAGATCGGGAACCGATGAGCCCCCGGTGTGAATCAACCTCGCCTCGAGTGATCTCGCCGGGCCTGGCCATTGGGCCGACGGGGCATGAAAACGTTGGACAAAAAAAAAAAAAAAAAAAAAACTCCTCCAAAGGAAGCATCATCAGTCGTTCCCATCCTTCAACACGCAGTTCAATCTCCGTTCGATGCGAAAGTCATTCCCTCCCGGATCAGCAAGCAAAGCATAGGCCAAGACGACGTCTTTCGCGCTCCCTCCATGTCGAATCCGCGCGAACCCGAGAAGGAGAAGAAGAAGAGGACGAACCCCATCGCCGTCTTCATGGCCTTCGGCACGAAAGGCGACGTCTTTCCCATCGCCGTAATCATCCCCCGCCCTCCCCCTCCCCTCCCCCTGTCATCTTGCGAAGCGCTCGAGCCGTTCTTGATTTTTCGAATTTTGTTCATTGCGATGTCCAGGCGATCGCCGCTGCATTCGGCGGTGAAATGAAGCGCTACGGAGTGTTCTTCGTCACTCATTCCGCGCACCAGGTGACTTTTCTTTCATCTCTTATGCTTATCGATTGGTTTTAGGCATGAATTTGTCGGAAAGTTCGATTCTTGTTGCTGTTTCTCGCAGAGCTTGGGTGCCCATTTGGCCAAAAGTGGCGTGACCAATGTGCCGGTTTCGTCGCCGCCCGTTCTTGCCGTTCGGGAAGATAGCGGCCCCGCAGGTTTTGGTCGCTTCACTTCATTGTTAATGGATTCAAGAGAAAGAGACACATGGTTTATCTTAAGTTCTCTGATTGTTTTATTTAGGGTCGTCAGAACCGTCGTTTTCTCTACAGAAGAGGAACGTTACCGATGCGCACAGACAAGAATGCTTATCGGCAGTTGAGAGCATCTTCGGACTCGATGAAGTCATTGCTGGCGACTTTATTTTGATCAACTTCTTTGCTCTGGTACTTGTATTTTACTCATGGAAGATGCATTTGTCTGGCCGAAAGCTGTAACTGTTGCTGTTAATATGGAACATGCTCTTATAAGTTTCCAAAAGCAGCAATATGCTGTACAAAATTACGGCTTCATGTCGTCTTTTGAAGATAACTTCTGTTTATTGCAGCATTTCATGATCTTATTGGAAAAGGAGAAAAAAAGGAAGAATGCTCATCTTTTTACCTGCTTTAAACTTTCTAGTTATTATAAAGCAATTACTATAGCTAACTGGTGTAGCATTCTAGTCATCTATCTTTTGTAAGTTACAACCTGAAAAGGGTGTAGACTATGGGAAGTGCTTATTTGCCTGAAACTGAAAGAATTACTTTTCCTGACAATATAGGAGGGATGGAACCTTGCAGAGCTTTTTCCAGGTCCACTGTGTTGTTGCTGCTCCATATGTCGTTCCTTATAGGTAATGCTGAAAAATACAGTGATTATCCTCTATCTTGAACTTTTAGTCTCACTTTTATAGCTCTTTGCAATTGTCGTTGCTGACGTTGCCATTTCCATATGATTTGTTTGAGTCAACCTTGTGGTTAGTTCTTTCCCGACTTGTGAGAATTTTCAATCTCAACACAACTACTTAAGCTATAAGGGGTTGTGTGAATGTGTCATTCAACTTTTAATAATGCAGGTAGTGTGTCAAACCTTTTCATTTTCCTTGAGATATTGCCTTTCCATTTCCGTTTAAGAAAACTTCTTATGCTTCCTGGTTATTATTGTGAAGGGTTCATAAATTTATAGCTTTATCTTTCTTTCTTCATGTTGTCTCGCTTCACAGTACCTATAACATCCACTATAAACTTAAAAGGCATCAACTTGGCTGGTATTCTCGTGCTGCACTTTTGCATCAAAAAAATTGCGTATAGTATTTCTGGATGTCTGTTCAGTAGTTGATATTATAAACACGTGTTTGACTTTATTTATTCTTCCCTTCACATTGCTGTCCTTTATGATAGGTGATTAAACATCTGCATTTGACCATAGAAAGGTTCAACTCAAAGTTATTAATCTACTCTTGAATGTTGCTGCTACCTGAACTTATGGCTAGGTGATCAAGTTACTCTCGATCTTAGAAGACCTAAAGAAAGTAGTATGGTTTTCTTTATCAGACATGAGCGTATAACTCGGATTTTCCACCATAAATTTAATTGGTTTCAGCATACTGGGATTGTGGGAGATTTTATATCAGGACAGGGACGTCTAATAGCATTTTCCCATTGTTCTATGAGAATCAGCATGAGATTTTTAGGGATATAAAATTTAGTGCTCCTGTTTCTCGCTTGTCTTTCAGCATCCCTTTTCAGGAAGCATTTTGAAGTAGTTTTAATTCCATATTCTACTGGTACCTATCCTAGAATGAATATTCATCTGCCAATTTATCATCTGCTGTATAGTGCTCCTTCATCATTCGAGCGTCACTTCAGGAAGGAATTTCCCTTGCTGTACGATTATCTCCAAGAAGCTCCCAGTGGCAAGGTATCCTTATCATGATGACTTATAAATTGATGTTACAAAATCTTTCTAATTTTTTTTTTAATAAACCTTGATATAGGTTGTTACTGACGTGAGCAAAGGTTTTACAATATTTACCTACTTCCTATATTGATTCCTTGCCCCTTTCAAGTTTCATAGGTCTGCTGGAAAGATGTGATGCACTGGATGTGGCCACTTTTTGCTGAAAGTTGGGGCTATTGGAGAAGTGATGTCTTACATTTAAGTTCCATTCCTTTTACAGTCAGTGCTCTCAACACTTGCAAACTCTTTCATGCTTTTATTATTGGCTTCTACATTTTTGTGAATAAGCAATGATACCTTTTGGCTTGGATGCTGTGTGAACCTCTTGGCAACATGACTTCTGTTCGACAGTGCAGGATCCAGTGACGAGTCTTCCAAAGTGGCACGAGAGAGATCCATCTCCTCTTCTCTTGTAAGTCTTGGGGTTTTCTCCTCTTTTTTTGGTTGGTTTTTTCCTCTTGAAAGCTATATTATAGGCACTTTAGTAATTAAGCAAGAATGAATGTCTGGATCTGAATGGAATATCTCTTTTCTGGATGATTGTGTTTTTTTTTTTTTTTGGGAAACTGTTTTTATACTTCAGAGTCATAAACTTATCACTAGATTTGTGCTATCAAGATCATTGTATGCATCCAGGATTAGCAAACGATCTACAGGTTTGAAACTGATTCATGTTTGCTGATGGAGGGATTTTGAGAGTGCAACAAGCTTTGTGCTGCATGATTATATTCAACAAGTGTGAAATATTATAAGCATGGCCTCTGGACATGTTTGCCCATGCCCTCGTGTGTCCATGACCACATCTTTACCCAAACAACACTAGAGGGAGAGAGGGAGTTACGCATTTACATTGTGAGTAACCTGTTGGTATAAAAGAACCAGTAGTCTGTCTTTTTTATCTCTCTATTGATGATGGTGTTAGTTTTCTTTAAATTTCAGTCCCTGTCCCATTGATGGTACTTGGAAAGTTGAATACAGATCTCCTTCAATAGACAACTTCAAGTAGAACAATTTTTGTTGCTGCAGAATGCAAATTATGGGGTTGATTACATGGTCTGTCATTTCGATTTGCAGAGCTATATAAACTACAATGAATTATTTCCTGATGAATTTCCCAAAACGAGCAAAAGCTTCTTGTCTAATTAACCACAAAAAAAAATTGTCCATCATATAATTTATAATAAAATGGAGCTTAACTATACTGTGGTCTTTTTAAAATTTAACTTTGCAGCTGCTGGCCAATTCATCAAATGCCTTTTTGATGCAATACTGTTTCTCCAATTGGACAATGTTTAAAACCCGTTTATTATATTGTTTGACAGGTATGGGTTTAGCGAGGATATTGTTGAACACCCTGGTATAATACATTTTGGGAGTTGCTCCTTACATGCTAACGGTTCACACAGAAAAGATTAACTTCTATTCTTGGGCTGCCATTTGCTTGAAAAAATGCTTAGGCGTCCATGAGTAAGGGGACACCTAACAGTTGTAGAGCCGAATCATCTAATATTTGCTTGCCAGCAACCCTTCAAACAAATTCTCTGCTTAGAACAAGTTCTCAAATGTTGGCTTTTTTAATGATCATGTGTATCTTTGGTTTTCACTGACTAAAGCCAATTGAAAACTCTGGTGCTTGGTTAAAAAATTGAATCAACATGCCATGCTTAGAAAGCTATTACATGACCCTTCTTTCTATCATTAGTCTGCATGGGTGTTATCTTTTGTTATTCAATTTCCACCTCATGGTTTGATTTTCTCATCAGTACAAGTATATCAACAGATTATTGGCCATCAAATGTTCGTGTTTGTGGATTCTGGTTTATCCCAATCGAGTGGCAGTTTTCCTGTCAACAGTGTCTTCAAGTTGCAGCACTTGATTCAGAAGCGCATTCAAAGACAGAATATCCAACATGTTCTGTTCATGTTCAATTGCATTCTTTCCTAAGGACAGAAACTTTAATGCCACTTGTTTTTGTCGGCCTGAGTTCAATTGGGAGGCAAGTTCTTTTCAACTTAATTTTGCCTCTTTCTATATGTACAGATGACAAAAAATGAGCTGGCACTTCAACTGTTGATGTCAATACTAGCATTTGTAACAGTCTCTCTTGCAAATCATTAATTTTGTATGGTATCCAAACCACTTTTAATAGATATGATCCTTTCTAATAGTTTGGTGTTGGTGCCTACTGACTGTATTTACACACTGTTGGTTTGTGTCTCTAAATGTCTCTCTACAATGTGATTGTCTGCAGTATGGGCTTTATGCGAAACCCTCGAGCTTTTCTTGCTGTACTGCAAATTGTTGCCAGAATTACAAATTACAGGTTCATTCTTTTTACTGCTGGTCACGAACCCTTACAAGCAGCAGTTCTTGCTGCTGCTGCAGAGGAATCATTGAGTTTTAGTCAAAGACAGTTTGGTGAAGATGGGATAATCCTATTCAATGGACAACTCTTCTGCTTTACTGGGTCAGTTATTTTTTTTTACATTAGCATCAGTGAGTGAGAATTAAGGAAGGAAAAAATGATGTCAAAAATAGTTGATGAGGTGACGTGAGGGTCTTATTAGAAAACTTTGGAGTCTGGCAATTGAAACCAAGCGATGAGAAAAGAGTGAAATTGTGAGTTTATCCTTATTATCCAAGTTTTTAGAAGTTTTGAAGTTCAAGCCTAATATCTGCTCAGTGTCAATTGAATTCAATTTAGCTTTCTTTTGGGAAATTTAGCCTGAAGCTCTGAAAGAAAAATGAGAAGATAAAAAATGATTGATTGATTTCCTTGGCTAAATCATATTTATTTTTCTGCATCTTATTTTTTCATGCATGTTTGTGATAAGGGATAGAACAGCTACCTTAACTGGTCTACTATTACCATCTTTACATGCACCTGTGTAGATTTCCAATCTGAAAGTTTATTGGGCTTCTTGTTGTGTATCTTAGAAGCATTCCATACCTCTGGCTGTTCCCAAAATGTGCAGTTGTAGTTCATCATGGGGGAAGGTGAGGTGTTTCATCATTATCCACTAGTTCTGTCTTTACAGTATTCGCGCTACCAGTCCCTTCTCTCACTTGTGCTGTGCATTATTCTCTCTTAATGAATGTTAGTGGGTCAACCGCAGCAGCACTTACAGCTGGTATTCCCCAGGTTAGTTGTGAATTTAATGTCTTACTAACTCATATTTGTTGTTTCAGAATCTCTTCATCGCATGATCAAGCATGTGCCCTTTTTATACAGTGGATCATGAAAAAAAAAAAAAGACGTCATGGTAATTGTAGGAGAAAGTGTCAACTGGAATCTCTGCAAAGGATTTCTGTGATTGTATCTGCTATTAGGGAGAAAAATGGCTGCACGCGTTTAACTTATTTACATAAAATGATGACATCAGTGACATGACCAGGGTGTCAATTATTCTGTTTCGTTTGAGGAACACATTGGAGTTATTACTTGCTTTTTATCATCACGAATGCATGATTTTTTTATCAATATGTGAAGGATGGGGGATTATCCTAATTTTTGCCCGCTCTACTTAAGTCCTGAATTAGCTCAATCTTGTCAGATAGGTCATGTGAAAAATTTGTAAGATGACCTGGATGAGGTCAAGGACAAAAATTGCACAAGAAGTAAAAATTGAGGGATTACAACCTCAATTTTCGAGCCCCAGGCTTAATTGGGAATTATGGATGTAATTTCCACAATGGTAACATTTCAATCTTAGTTTCAGCCACCATTAAAAATAAAAGCCAAATGAATGCTGAAATCTTACTGCCTCTTCAGAGCTTACTAGTTCACATCAAATATAAAAAGATCTAGCACACCATATCTTGCCTGCAATAAGATTTGTCGCCTTCTGTTCTTTTTCTGGTATGTTGATTTGGATGTATGAAGAGCAATGCCTGTTTCTTGGCTCCAGCTTCATGCACCTTTTCATTTTGAGTGATTGTGCCCTCTCTCTCTCTCTCTCTCTCTCTCTCTCTCTTTCTCTCTCTCACAATCTTAAGGTAATTTGTCCATTTCTCCTGGATCAATTCTACTGGGCTGAGAGGATGTTCTGGCTTGGGGTGGCCCCTGAACCACTTAAAAGGTGCCATTTGCTCCCAGAAAGTACTGATGGCACGTGCATTATGGAGGCCGCAGATGTGTTTTCAGGTTCCATTCACACCGCACTTTCTGCTACAGTCCAAGCACGTGCGTCAGAAATATCTTCAAAAATTGCTCACCAGGTAAATAACTTTCATGCTTGGGTATCCTAGATGCATATATTTATCTGCTAAGAATGTTCAGGATTCACACACTGGCTTGCTGATAATATCACTGGCCTAGGTCCTGTCACGGGGTCAAATGGCTTTTTTTCGTGACTGGGTGGTGGTGTTTCCGCCACCCTAAGTTGGATTTTAAGTTATGCCACTTAAGCCTTGTTTGATGTTGTAACTACTCGGGGAGGAATCAAAGACAGTCACACAAATTGAGCAAAGTGGAAGATTTGATTGCACAGAAGAAATTTTTTATGATGAAATTGAAAAATTGCAAGTAGGACCAACATTCTTCTTGAGCCTTATTATATGTTCCTTTACTACACGTTTCAATAAAATATGATTGATGAAGTTTAATTGTCGTCAATTCTTAGGATGGAGTCTTGGAGGCTGTGAAGATTCTGGAAAGGGAGATATGTTGTTAAGATGGAAGGCTCCTTGAGCTGTACTTTATGTTGTGATGAGGGTTTTGACCATGTAGTTCACAGCATATACACTGCAATGAAATGAATTGTGTTCTGGACAGTTATATGCAGATTTTGGGATTTAGTATTTTCTTCTCATGGTGGACGGTACATGCAGGGATGGAAAACAAAAGGTAAACTCAAAAAATAAGGGCAGAAGTTATAGAGCACACTAGACATGAATTGCCATTAGATCTTGAAAAGGATTTTGAAGAGGACAATTCTGTTCGGATGTCTAGAATACTTTCAAACGATGAGAAATATCGTTGTGGTGCAATTAAGAATGCCTCTAGACAGAAGAAGATTCGAACAAGAAACTGATTCTATGGCACTTCCAACTGACCACAAGAATCAAGTCCACAAGTTTCCTTTTTGGCCAACAACCACAGAATTGACCTAGAAGGGACAACGCAATCTTCCAAGCTCCACACGACAACGTTAGCTCCACAGCATGGAGAGGAAAGTGATGTTATGATTCAGCAACACATGAAAAAATCTCCATGGAAAAAGATGAAATTAAGAAAGTATTCGAAAAGGAACTGCAAAGGAATCAAAATGGATTCTGGAAATTCCTATATCTATGGCTGAGATGAGAGTGGAATCATCAAATTTTCCTGGACATCCACCTAAGACATATTTAAGGTTAAGGCCATGCGTATGAAATAAATTGAATAGCAAAAGTTAGTTTTTGATAATAGACTGGTGAACCGATGCCACCGTCTGGATGAAGTGCCACAATGTCTATTTATTAGCAGGATGCCGGCTCAATGTCCAGGACTCCAGGTAGCGAAAATGAAGCAAATAGTGCCTAAAATTTGAATCTAATATGCAAGTTATCTTTTAATTTTTAATTGTTCAATATGATCCCTAAACGTTCAATCTAGTCCTTAAATTATATAAAAATATTCAATGTCATTGTTCTATTAATTCAAGTTAATGAAAGCTACTAGGGGTGAGCAAGCGGTCTAGGGTCGACCCTGGGCAGGGACCTTGGGCCCAACCCCGCCTGGCCCTGGTTCGGTTTCAGGGACCAGGGGGCGTTTGGTTGGGCGATTTCAAAGGGGCTTTGGGCCTTTGGAAAAATTTTTAGTTTTTGGCAAAATTTTGAAAGTTCCACTTTGCCCAAGTATGAGCATTCAAATGCTCAATGCTCAATCTTTGGGGAGGGGCAAAAGATTGAGCATTTGGCATTTTGGGAATGCCACGCTCTGTTCACCTCCTTCTTCTTATTCCCCATCTCGTCTTCTTCTTTTTCTTCCGGCCACCGGACTTCTCCGGTGACCACCATCTCCGCCGCCGCCCGAGGGTCGCGCGTCGCCGGTGACCACCGTCGGGGGTGGCGTGACGCGCGACCCGGGCGGCGCGGACTCCCGGGCGAAGCCGCCGGGTCGCGCGGACCTCGGCGGCGTCTCCCGAGGTCGCGCGGACCGGGCGGCGTCGCCCCGAGGTCCGCGCGACCTCAGCCGCAGATCGCGCCGGACGGCCAGATCCTGGGCGTCTACGACCTCAGTGCTTGAGGTCGCGCCTCCAGCGGCGACGGCGTCGCCCGAGGTCGCGCCGCCCGGGTACGCGCGACCTCAGCCGCCGAATCTGGCTGGCGGCGCGACCTCAAGCCGCCGGATCGGCGGTCCGGAGGCTAGATCTCGCCGCCGGACGGCGGATCTCGGCCTCTCGCGCCTCCGGGCGCCCGAGGTCGCGGCGATCGCGTTGATCCGGCCGCCGGACGGCGGATCCGGGCTGTCGGCACCGCCGGCCGCCGGATTTGATTTTCATTTTTTTTTTTTAAAAGAAAAATTAAAAGCAAAAGCCCATTTGCAATAAGTTTTGCCAAACGGTATTTTCACACAAGCCACTTTCCAATGCGTAATTTGCCAAACACGAGCATTCCGAAAACCCCTTTAGCCTAAAGATATTTACATTTGGCCAAAGGCATTCCCTAAAAGCCGAACCAAACGGGCCCTAAGTCGGTCCTCGGTCTTAAAATTCCAGGACCGACGCTGTGCGGGTTGGTCCTCGGTCCTAAGAGTTTTGGGTCGGTCCAACCCTGGACCAACCTTATATATATATTATATTACATTATATTATTTATAATTCTTTTATATATTCAAATCTAAGTAAAATGTTTGTTATAAAACCTAAGAGTTACAATTTAAAACTTTTGTTGAGTATTAATTATGTGTTGTTTGTTTTGTTTTCAAGTGTTTAGAAGTACAAGTGAATTAACAAGATGTGAAGTTATATATTCATGGTTTATATTAAATATTTTAAACTTTTTATGGTTTAATTGTATTTTACTAATGAATTTCAGCTGCACTTTACTTTTCAATTTGTGTCAAATGGTAGAAGTTTTTGAAGAGTAGAGTATTTACTACAGTTGCTACGATGATTTGTTAGTCAAGTGGTGTGAAGCTCATTTTTTGGTTGAGTGGACTCTACATGATCAAATGCAGGAAAACGCTTCCATCTTGTCCAATATCTCGATGAGCGGTTAGCGAATACGAAATTTCTATTATTGTGTCATCTTAAATTTGCTGAATATGTATTGGTATTTATAGTTTAGTTGCACAATGCCTCATTGTCGATGGATGTGTAATTTGAATTTGTAGGTTTGTTTTTTGTTGACACCTAAATTTTGACGACCTATTTAGTCATTTATCGCATTAAAAAATCAGGGATTAATTTTAACCCCTAAAAAAATATAATTTAATTGCATAACATGGTCATATTTCATTTAATTGCATATTTGCTGGACCGGTGGTGAATGGATTTTGGTGAATGGCTTTGAATATTGAAGCCCACGAGAGCATTAAACTTTGGATAAGTCGATAATTCCCCATGGTGATTGATATTACATTTACATGGTTGTCCTAAATTGTTAAAAGTCAATTAAGAAATTTCCAGCATATTGGCACCGACATATTTGTGCATTTAAGGCAGCGAATGCAAAGGAAGGACATCATGTAAGCGGCCACCGATTCGTACATGGAGAAGCCCATCCACGTGAAGGAAGGTTATGCACTTAGCCATAATTCGGTCAACGTGGGGAGCAAGAAATTGACCAACATTATTTTAAGAGGAAAGAATTTATGTATGATTCTCTGGTCCGATTCATACGATATGGGCAAAGTAATAATGAATGGAAGAAGCAGGAAATCAGTGGGATATTTCAGAAGGAGCACTTGCGGTGACCGATTCTCGTATTTGCAGGAAAGAAGGGAAATAAATATATTTGCATGGTTGAAGATACAAATCCTGAAAGGAAAAAATAAAAAGAATATATTTCAGTGCATCTAGAATAAGAAATCAGATCATCTTCTCTTCTTGGGAACCTCACGTGGTCTTGCATTTAAAAGGAAGAACTTTCACACAAGAACGAGGAGGGCCACAATTCGTGAAAAGAGACAGAACAGAGAGGAAGAAGACAACTCAGTCAAGGCAATCATCCACCATCGTATTCAACACGAGGCTTCAAAGGGGGCCATGCAATGGAGAATATATAGCCATGAAATACAAGAGCAAAAGAAGGAACTCTCTTCTTGGCAACAGGTGAGAGAATTAGGAGGTGCATAGCCGAGTCCATCACCACGATTCCCAGTCCACGAGTTCCTCTAGCTCCGCAATCCCAGCGCCATTGCTTCTAGCCGATGACCAACTGCTGCCGAGGAGTCCCTATGTAGCCAAGCCGTGAACCTTCAAACGACGATCCACGCCACAAGTGCCACTGGCAGCAGCCATCGAACTAGCAACATTGAGTTTCTGTTTTGCAGGTTGTCAAGTGAGATTCACTTGCCGATTCTTGAGCCTAGCCATATTGGCAAACAGCCCCTTTGCCGTTCATTCTTGAGTCCACGAGACACTGCTTGGGACTCCATCCACGGTGTGATTCATGAATGAAGTGGTGCTGTCCTTTGGAATAAAGGTTTTCTAGTGCTCACCGTGGTCCAAGACCATTAAGCACGATAAACTCCTCCAGCAATGCAGTCTTCTCACATGTCCTGTAGCCGTGGACACACCCAATCGAACCACCGCATCCCAGCTTCCATTAGCAGTCCAGTGTTGTGTCCGTGAGAGGCGCCAGTCTAGATGTGCTTCAAGGAAGACTGAACAGCATCGTCTCCAGCGTCCATCCAAATATTGCAGAATCGTCTACTGGTTTTTCAGGCTTGAATTGTGCACATCACAAGCCCGGCCATGCCTGCACTTGCGCCTTGTCCTGTTGTGGTTCTTGATGAAGTTGCTGTCCAAGTTTCATTATTCCTAATTGCAACATCTGAAAAAGATTCAACACTGACTATCTCTTTTCTTGTTCGGGCTATCTCGGTAGTTTATGGATTTGTCTTTGCAGGCGTCCAGGTGGCTAGCTAGTATTTTTAAATGGTGGTCCCCAGTAGCTTCCAATACGTTCATATAGAGAAGGAGCAAAAGAAGACCAAGTGAGAAGACATTCGGCCACCGTTCTTCTCTGGATTACTGAATACGTGTCATCGATCATTCCCCGTTGAGCACCACGAGCCATTGCTAGTCCCATCACTTGACGAGTTCGAATTCGGGGACGATATCTACAAAATAGGTAAAGATATTATCCAAATTTAATTTGATAATTTCCTTACTTAATCCGTTGATATTGTGTTTAAATTCAAATCTTCCAATGATGCATCTCATCCAAAGTTTCCCAAAATCTTTTAAATTAAGGGATTTATTCCCTAATTTCACAACGTGCTTATGATTGACAGTCCGATTTTCACGCCCGAAATCCGACTCGTAATCGCACGGAAAATCGCCAATCCGATCTCATGCTCGAGATTCGATTCGCGGTTTTATTTAAAATTGACCAACCCGATCTCATGCGCGAGATACGGTTCGTCAATTTTTAGACATCAATCTTATCCTGCTTGATTTGCTGTCATGGTATTTGAATCAATTTTATTTTAGTAAAAGGAAAAAATCCAAAAAAAATCTGAATTAGGATTAGGTTTGTTTTTTTTTATCTTGCATATTTAGAATAAGGATTTTATTTTGAATCATGAAAAAAAAAAAAGTCATTATGCATATGTCATGTAGAATTAGGAGGCATATTTTGCACGTCATTGCATATTAGGGTAAGATTGCATGCTAAATTTTACTTCCTAGTTAATTTTAAGTTTAGATAGATTTTTTTAATAGATTGCATTCTAGGATTATTTGGGTTAAGATAAGATTTTAGTTTAAATTAGGATTCAGTTTAACCTAATTCCTAATATAAATTGAATAGGATCTTAACCTAGCTAAATAATTCTCACATTTTTTATAATTTCGAATTTCATAAAAAAAATCCGAAAAATGTCTTAGGATAAATTACTTCCTTTTTTAGGGTAAATTACATTTTTTTTAGGAAATAAAAAAATGTCATGAACATGTCATTTAAGGTTAGATTAATTGAAATGCACGACATTTAGTTCTTTTTTAGGCCCATTTAATTAGAAATTGCCACGTCAACAAAATTAGGTCATTTAGATTGCATTTAATTATTGCATCTCTTTAGGATTTACTCTATTCATGTCATATAATTTAGATCATATTGCCATGTCATGTAATTTAGGTCATGTTGCCATGTCATATTAGATTACTAGCATGCATTGCATATAGATTAAGTTCCCATTAAATAAAGTGAAAACAAAAAAAAAAGAAATTGCGTGTTAATTAGAAATCATATCTAGGGTTGATGATGTGAATTTTGATTTAACAACGCAGATGCTTTCGTTGCTTTGAGGTAAGTTTACAATTTATTCATTGCTTTCTTGAGTGTTAAATTGATGGATTGCGCACCCGCATGATTGCCTCATATGTTAGGGAAATAGATTTAAAATCAATCCAAGCTGCTTGCCAAACATTTT
The DNA here is from genome assembly GCA_014182715.1 of Eucalyptus cloeziana. Classification (NCBI taxonomy): domain Eukaryota; kingdom Viridiplantae; phylum Streptophyta; class Magnoliopsida; order Myrtales; family Myrtaceae; genus Eucalyptus; species Eucalyptus cloeziana. The sequence continues at coordinate 6,243,855 of CM024640.1, forward strand.
TTTTAAGAATGGTACCGAAAGGGCATTAGAGAAATCTAGTGTAACCAAGTCCCCGTACCCATAGTCTCTGGTTCGTAGGAGTAAAGTAAATCTCCCGATGCTTTACTTGGGTTTCTAATCGACCCACCAAAAATAGATTAGTGGCGACTCCTAATTGAAAATCATTTGCATGTTAAAAAAACTCAAACCTAAGTCGCGAATTGGTATGGGCTTGGGAGAGCCGAGTTAAGTTTAGGCTTAACAATCCATTAGCCAAACCCTAGGTGGTTCACACCCGAAAAATTGGTCGCGACAGTTTTTTTAGGGAGTATAAAAAACAAGACAAAAAAAATTATCGATCGGTCCCGGGTTGACCCTGGAATCGAATCGAACCCATTGGGTCGGTTCGGTCCGGTCCTTGGTCCCAGGCTCAATAAGGTCGGTCCTTGGTCCTAAAAATTGAGGACCGACACTGTACGGGTTGGTCCTAGGGTTAGGGGGTGGCTTGGACCAACCCGAACCATGCTCACCCCTAAAAGCTACCAACATGTCTTCCAATCTATTAAGTCTAAATGATAGAAAATGAACAAAACTACATGTGGATAATATATTGAAAATATTAATCTTGAATCAAGAAAAAGTAATGTGGGATTTTATCATAGAAGAACCAAAAAAGAGATCTCCAACGAAGTAATTGAGCAAATTAAGACCCTGTTTGTTTAAAATTGTTTCTATTCTCCGGAACAAAATTTTTTGTTTTTTTGTTTCGGGAAACAAAAAAAGAACATAAATGTGTTTGGTAAAACTTTTGTTCTTGAGAATAGATTTGAAATAGAAACAAAAAGTAGAAAAAAGTTGCTCCCAGGTATAATTCTGAAAAACAATTTTTCTCTCTTCTTTTTTCTTCTCCTCTTTTCTTTCCTTCTTCCGGCCTTAGCATGGCGATCGCCTTGGGCGACCTCCCGGAGCATCACCAGCCCTTGGCAAGGTCGAGCCTCGCCAGTGGCTAGGTGAGCTCGGCCTCGGGCCAAGGCGAGACCAAGCCTCACCAACCGACGTGAGGCTCGGCCTTGCCTAGATCTGGCGAGGCCGAGCCTTGTGGTGGCCTAGCAAGGCTCCGGCGAGCTCGCCGTACCTCACTCAGCCGGTCGCCAATCACTACTGTGGCTGACGATCGACCACAAAGGAGAAAGAAGGAAAAAAAGAAAAAAAAATAATAAAAAAAATATTGAAAAATTAAAAGAAACAACAAAAGACGCATTTTTATTCCCGGAATATAAATTTTTACAGTTAACAAGGGCGTTATATTGAAATTGTTCCCGAGAACATAAACAAAAAAACTATTTTATTCAAAAATTATTAAACAAAAACGTTATCAAACATTTCTAAAAACGTAAGCCAATATCTTTTCTTCTCTCAAATGATGTTCTCAGTGAATTAATGATGTTCTCACTAAATAACGCTCGCTGGTTGTTTGATTGTTTGAGCAAACTAAATAACGCTCACTGGTTGTTTGATTGTTTGAGCAAACGCAATGAATATAGTGGATATTTACATATAGTACAAAAATCACATTAAACAAATAAAAAATTTAGAGATGATATTGCATATTAAGCAAAAAGGTTATTCTCCCCCCATATCAGAATCCTTGAACAAGGATTTGATACCAGAGTGAATAATCTTCCCACCTGCACTAGAAGATCATGAAAGCACTAACATAGCATTAATCTAAGAGTTGCATGTTTGCGTCATCTGATTTAATCCTACTGCGGAGATCCATCCATTTAACTCTTGACGGTCCAACATTCTCGCAAATAGATTTCTGTTGCCACAGAAGTGTAGAAAGGCCGCAAATCACACCATCAACAAAGTGGAGAAAAATCTCAAAAGTCCATTACTTGGAAAAATTCTAGAGAAGTGCTCAACCTTCTCTTGCAGACGATAGGTCAATGTGGCTTACACGTTAGAAAAGAAAATGCAGATGGAAAGCAGATAAAAAATTGCAGAGTACAGTTAAATTCTGACTCCAATAAAAATTGAGCTTTCCCTGAAAAATGAACCTACATTGTCTGATATTCTTTTGTTTTATTCTTATCCCTTTTACTAGCTGCTAGACATAAGGTGTAGGTAACTTAGTGTAGCCACTACTGTACAAAGCTTTTGTCCAATATTGTTATACACCCCCTCAGCTTGCATCTGGTATTACTCCACAAAAAAGAAGAATGATCTTGTCCGCCAGTCGGGCATGATGTAACTGGATTCACAGGGGCGAGGCATAATGTACGGTACTTAGCATCTTCTATCAGGGTCACTCCAAGCATCTTATTAATCAACTGTACTACGCAGAACTATTTTTATCAAACGGAAAATTATTTTCAACTACTTCTGCAACTGGGTTCTCCTTAGCCCAGACCACAGCATCAAGGTACCCAAGCTCAAACAGCCTGTCAAGGATATCATCTTCCGCAGGTTCGAGCGCCCAGTTGAAAAGCTGGAAAAATCCTATTGTCAATTATCTTCGCTGAGGATAGTCAAAACTTAGTGCAGCAACCAAGATTACCTCTCTGGAAGTCGCCCTATTTTCTGGATTGCAATCTGGGCTGATCCCAATCCCTTGCAACCCTAGTTGAGTGGCTGGAAAGGCACACACCCGAACCTGTAGAGGGAAAAACTGGGATAAAAATGACTCGTTCATGAATAGCTTTTATGACTAATATGAATGGTCTAGCTTGAAATCACCCAGTGGAAATAACCATCGTTTCCAAGTACAGGCAAATAATACTCTCACAAAGTACTAAAGGAATCCTTAGAATATTCACTTTGCTGCTTTCCAATACCGGCGAATGCAATTTGCAATACTATTATTATGGCCAAAAACACAATAATCCCTCCCTTATCTAGATGCTTGAATGCACTGCACAGGAGGTAATGATACTTTACTAGTCACAAAGTACATTAAAACAAGAAGATATATCTACCAAACAGGCATGCACCATGCATGAGAGTTCATGTGAACCACATTTACCAGTTAATAACAGGAAAAATGGGCCAAGGTGGAAATACACAAAATAGAATACTATATAGAAGTGGGTAAAACAAGCCTGGATAAACACATCAACAGGGAAAGTGCTTGAAGAAAGGATGAGAAAAATTAAAGAAATGCTGAAGCCATTCAACAAGTTCCATGCTAAAAAGATAAAGAGCATGCAAAGAAAAGTTCAAGAGCCTTTTCATACTACCAAACAACAAAACTATATGTCCCCTTAAGGATAAATATGTTAATTCCAAAACTGAGAGTCATCATTGATGAAGGTTAAGTAAACAACTCAAGGCAAGCACCGACACTAAGTTACAGGTTGCCAAAACTAGTCATGACATTTCCACTCCCAACTGACGGATATTGGAATGGACCTACATAATTCTCACCAAGTAATTAGTCCACCCTTCTCCCTAATAGGTCTCCATCACCAGACCATGTTCCATATTTTAGATGCTATGATGCAGTAACATGTGGTTTCTTTGGATGCCAGCTAAACAGAGACAAGTTCACATGATTTTCCAGGACAAACAAGCTCTCGCTCTTTAACATGCTAAAGAAATATAATATCTCAAGCACATACGGTTTGAGCAGCAGATGTAGGTGGCATGAACAAAGTCAGACCCCCGTCAATGCACAGTCGATTACGAAATAATGTGGCTGGTTGTGGTGCGAGATATCTGCACCATATATATTTCTCCATAAGCTGCATTGGATAAGGCAATTTACCACAAAGAAAAAAATTTAGCAATTGTTCACCCCGGGATGAAGGAAGAAGTGACTACTGCATTGATAAGATCTTCTCTGGAGTCAAACTGATCCACCAGCAAACCCCTAGGCCTCCAAAGGATCTGGGTAACAGCAACTGCAACACCAAAATCTTAAGAAGATGCTGCAAGTAATACTTGCGTAAAATTTAATAGCTCAGCAAAAACTCATTTTAAGTGGCGACTTTTATGAACTATTGCAGACATAAGCCACTAGTCGAGTTCCTCTAATTGCATACAGAAGATTAAGCTTAACATTCAGAAGTCTTTCCGATCTAGTCCTGTAACCCCTAAAAGTCCAATACAAACTTCTACCTAGAGAAGTCTCAGCTATCAGAGAAAGGCATAGCTGCTGCAACACCCAACACATGTTCCAGTCACGGATACCACTTCGGTTCAAGACTTGTCCTATGAAGAAGCAAAATCTGCAACTGTCCATGAACTGCCGCTGGTTATGAGAAATTCAATGCCCATGCTTTGCGAGACAAATCCTAATCTCAAACCAAAGTAGGATGGACAAAAAAGGGGACCAAAGAGAGGGGCTTAAAAACAAGACATCGTGCTTATAATAAGAGGAAATAGGGGACAACCAATAACTCCAGGCACCACAAGCCCCCAAACAGATATTCTTCCCATCAGCTCCCTCATGTCACCTCACTTCACCTCACCTCCCTCCCTCCCCTCCCTCTCTTGCAGGAGTACACCACGTCTTGAACTAGAGACTTTGTGTGTATCCACATAAGTGTGAGTTGTGTGTCAGTAAGTTTCATATAATATACCCAAATTACTGCTTTTTTGTGCATTGCAGCAAGTGTACAATATAAGCAGTATGACAAGTACTTGATATTACATAGGAAGGCTAGGTATTGGGACTTTTAAGGATCATTAAGAGTTGCAATTAGGTTGGGATAGGCTCCAGCATAGTGATTTGTCAATTAAAAGTAGACTAATACCCCAATATCTTTGTCTACTACTCTATCAGGCATTAGCATTCATGTTTTGCTCCCTTGATTTAGTCACTAATACTCTTCAACAAATCTACACAAACTCAATATCATATTGTCAGAAAATCAATGACCATTCACACAACAACATATAAGTGCTAGATAGAGCAGACAGGACAGCAGGCACAGAGAGAGGAGAGGATGAAAGATGGAATTTGCACTCACTTCGGACCCTTCCATTGGACCTGGTATGAGCATCTTCAGGAAGGAAATTATCGAGCACATCACGAAGAACAGCCTAACACAATGAGCATAAGAAATGCTAATGTTTATGGGAAACATAGTCTAAAACTTCATACTAATGAAAACCAATGTCATGTTCCGCAGGGCTAAATGTCTCCGACAACAAAATAGCAACCTGCAGAAACAGTGGATAATGACAGAAGCAGTATGTTTTTGGTCTGCACAAACTTTTTGACTCCTCATTTAACGAGATAACTGAGAAAAAATCATGCCTACGACTATTGGGAAAGATGATAAGGAGATAAATAAAATTAAAGAAGTATCATGTAAAAAAAATACAGTCCATACCCCAAGCCGAAAAGCAGTTCCTCTTCTCCGACAATCCTCAGCTAGTACCTTAGTAGCCACCAAAGCCTCTTCCATGCTGGCTCCAGAAGCAATCACTGCACATACAATGGCGCCGGCTGATGAACCGGCCAATGGTGTGGTTTCCTGATACGAAAAAGACAATCTTTAACCTAAGTAAAGACTAAGTCGCTAAGTTGACAAGTGACATCACTTGTACATAGAAACCCATGCAACGCATAGGGAAGCTACTAGATACACACAACATACAAAAATATAATCTGTTATCCTCAATATCAGCAAACTACTTGCTCATTCTCAGTAATTAAAGCAGACTAGGGTAAAGAACACACAAGAAAGGAGTTAACATTTCACAGTTAGAGGCACATCAAACCCATTAAGAGGATCATCTTGCAAATGATCAGCAAGTACACTCTCCTCATTGTCCTCATTATTTACAGGCACACCAAACCCATGAAGAGGGTCATCTCGTGAATTGCGCCAAACTAACCAAGACATAAGAAGCCACAACAAACTTCAGACCTAACTCAACTTCCAATGAGCACACTTCAATATCATTTTATCCTCCAATCAGCCAAGAAAAATCTATCAAAGTGACCCAGAGTTGGAAAACAAAATTGAACCTTGATATAGCCCCTCTCGATGAGGAGCTGCGCGACCCCGAGATGGTAGGGGAACAAGAGCCCGGCAGCCGAGAAGCTGAACCCGGGACTCGTCACCACCCTCCTCCTCTGCTCCGCCTCCGCGTCCTTAATACTCTGCTCCCATATCACGTCCGGCTCCACATCGTCCTCGATCACGATGCTGATCCCCCCCTTCACGTCATACCTCCCCCCGCTCCCCACGCCGACGCCGACGCCGACGCCGGCGCCTACGTTCGCCCCGTCTGGACCGTCCCCAAGCTCCGACCCAGCACCCGCTTTCTTCCGGCTGTTGCGCCTCTTGATCAGCCGCGAGGCGATGCCGAGGAAGAGCTCCCCGGTGGCGATGGCAAACGATTTCTTCTCCGTCTGAGACGAATTCACCTTCTGGGTCTCGTCCTGGTCCTCGTCCTGGTTCTGAGTCCGGGTCTGGCCGGCCTGCTCCTTCCGGGTTGGGTTCTGGTTCTGGGTCGAAGCGGAGGAGGATGGTTTTGAGGAGAAGGCGAGGGTCTGGGGACGGAGGCGGAGGCGGGCGAAGGTGGGTCTGGAGGTGAGAGAAGAAGGGAGAGGGCAGGCATGGTGGTGGGGAGGAGGAGAGAGATAGAGGGAGGAGAGAGAAAAGGGAGGAGCCATGGAAGGAGGAGGAGAGAGGTTTTTGCAGAGAGAGGAGGTTTTGTGGCTGTTCCTCCTCACCACTGTGGCTGTTCCAACTCCTGGGGAAGAAAAAGTTTTCTTTGAGTGTTCTTGATTTTTTTTCCCTTTTTCTTGTCCCAAAATGAATATTATTTTTCCCAATTTTTATTTTTATTTTTTGATAAGTTACATTAATGATGAAGATCGATGATTCGATTTTGAGGTATCGAATAGGTAAAGAAAACTCGACACATTGAGCACGTACTTTTCTTGTCCCATTGCCGCCGGCCTTAACTCTAAAAAGGGCATATGCTGATTATAACGCATGCAATCAAAAAGATGATGGGTAATTTTCCTTCTCAGTTAATACATTAAATATTAGATTAGTAAGAAAAAACCTACCTAAAAATCACATGACTAAATAAGAAATTGCTCCATGCATTGTCTACCATTTATAGAATTCCTTTAATTTACCTCATGAGTGGTTCTCGAGACACTCATTCATAAAATACACTCGAAAGAATACATTATCTCAACTGGATCAATATCCCTTTGTCATTTACCCCTTAATTTTTGTCATAAGCGGTTTTCGAAATACTCATCTAAAAAAATCCATTCGAAGGAATACACAATTTCAGCTCAATTAGTATCCCCTGTCGTCCACGGAATTTCCTTAATTTACGTCATTTTCGAAATGCTCATCTAATAGATGATTTCAGCCACATTAGTACCCCTCGTCATCCTACTATTAAAAAATGTTAATTTTTTGCAAACGATGAGCGTCTCGTTTGTTTCGGTTGGTGTTTTCTTGAACGTTCGCGTGTGACTCACGTTCGTGCTTGGCCGGCAGAGAGAGAGAGAGAGAGAGAAAGAAGAGAGGAAGGGGGCCGCGGCGGATTCCGCCAACCGAAATAACGGACATAACCGTCAAATTCCAGAATTTGGGGTTTATTTTTATTCGAATCCGACTTTTATATTTGAAAACTTCCTTTATGCCCTTTTTTCGGTCTGCATCTATCAATATATCAATTCCACGACTGATCCTTTCGACATCAATCACGCCTCCTCCATGACATCATCAATGTTTTAAGTGTGTCTCGGGTTGGATACCGGTATCAAGATTCAATGCATGTAGCGTGGACTCGCGTACCCATCAATTAGTAATTAAAGCATGGGCCCACGAAGACGTCGACCCATCAAACCCCTTTTCGAAATAATATGAAAAAACATGTTTTTCTAACGTAAGACATGTCTTATCCTTTTCAAGGCAGTAAAAAATTTTGCCTGACCTTTTTTAATTGAAGCATTACAGTTCATCTTCATGTTACTTTTATATTTCACATTTTTTTATTACAAAAAGGATAAAAGAGGAGAGAAGAAACGTTGGACATAGAGCTCTACTTATGATTTGCAATTTGGGGGATTGAGCAGGGCTAGTAATACAAGTCTCTAATGCTCAGCAACTCCGGTTCATCGCAGATAAGTAATGAGCAGAGGGCGATAGAATTATCAAAATGGATCCCGACAGTCATGTGCGACGCAATTTTTCCCCAGTATTGATGAGTCGAACGAATCATCAAGATACATTGAAAAAATTCAGTTTAACATTGTGGAAAACGATTCGAAATCCTATATACCCGAAGAATAGGCAGAGTAAATTGAATGTGAAGACCCTTTCACATTATGCAGGTCTTACAACACATTTACTGGTCAAACAGCCTGATCCGATTTAAAAGAACTTCTGTACCTTACTATCTCAATGCCCAAGTAATCAAGAGGACCAGGAACTGCGACATGAGGCTTCCCAACTTTCACTCGAACAGCCGTTATCTGGGGGAATTTCTCCAAGGTTGTCGACGTGATGTGTTCTGCCACTGCTTCTAGAAGATTCTTGGGCGGTCCTTCCACAACCCCCTTAACTATGCTGTCGATTAGACAGAAAGTTAAACTGGGAATAGTTGAGACAATCAATGAACTCAAGGTAAGTATAATACTGCTATATTCCTCACAATAAACCAAAACCATGGCCCACATTAATAAGTTCAATGGAACAATAAAATGTAAGTAGATTTGATGGGTGGGACAACAAAACATTGGTTCAGAAAAGGGAAAATATTTGAAGGCAAGAACATGGTGAGCAAATCAACTTTCACACGGATGACATTTATCAAGGCATTTTGACTATCGCTACTAAATATGCACAAAGTGACTCACCGATAGATGTCGGTGTAACTGACAGTATCAGACAACACATCTGACTTTCCAGCTGCCTGCAGATCCATCCAAGCATCCACATCGACCAAAAATTTCTGACCCAGTGTCCTTTCTTCCGGCTTCACCCCATGGAAACCATGGAACAACAAGCCTCTCAAGATGAGCTTGTCACCCCTCAACACCTCATCCATTGACATTCCTAACAAAAATGACATCAATAGGCTTACCAGAGAAACATGCTAATAAAATCATCAAAGAGTAAGGTCATTTCTACTCGAGCAATAGACAACAAAAGAAAATAAAAAAATGGTAATTTGCTTTAACTTCCAAAGACATCATCATGATATTGACTAGTTATCAGCAATTGCTACAATCTTCGGCTTCAAAGCTTGCCCTGGAGATATGCTGAGGAGTATAATCATGCGAATGCATCAGGGAGAAAAAGAAACTATGTAACATCTCTAATTTCCAAAATCACTGATAGAGGTTCCATATGAGTATATTTAGCCTCATTTTCCCACACAGATAAAAACTCATAGTATTTACTTCAACAGAAGAACTGAACTTTGACTTTGTCAACTAAAATTGATCAACCTATCTTTCGGTATCAACAGCCCATTTATTTAGCTTTTGCCAATTCAGCTGCCATGAAGTTCCAACAAAATCACGAGTTGTTTTTGGCACAACCACGAGGTCCATGAATCCACTTAACTAGCTCAGTGAATCAAAGAGAATATGACGTTCAAAACCGATGGCCACCAATACCGAGGGGCGCTTTTTCTGAAAGAATATTGCTCCAAGAAATTCGAAACAAGAAAGAGGAGCCTTTTTCAACGCAAGGAGCCCCTTGACCCGCGCCCGTCTCTTCCATCCAGGAAAACAAGCGTCAACTAATCACCCGACATTTCCACAAACACGTGGCGAGCATGAGAAGGCTCCAAACAGAAAGGAAACAAAAACAACGCGCGACGCGCCGGAGCAATACGGAACAGATCACCCCACGCTTTAACGTTCGGAAACACAAAAATTAGAAAGAAAGAGGCAAGACCCATTACGTAAGAGCGATGGGAATGGCAAGAAAACGAACAACACGGAATCAAAGGACGGCGAATCGAAAGCAAGAAACCAAGCAGACACACTACACGTGAACCATATCCAGCAACGAGAGTTACAAAAGGGAGGACGTAGCTACTTACTGATGTCGGAGGAGACAGATGATCCTTCGAATCAACGATGATGACGCCACCAACATCCACCGAATTGCCACGCTCGTGCTTGGAGGAATGAAGACTACCGTACCTGGTTCACTAGCTTGGGAAGTAGGAGATAGAGGCCGATCAGATGGGCTGGTGGGCCGGGCCTGGGATGATCCATGGGGATGGTTGTAACAAGTTTGGGCAATTTACAAAAGACCCCTCCAATTGGTCGCCTTATTTGCAAAAGACCCCCTTAGAGTATGGGAGCGTTACCACGTTTCCGTCGCAGGAATAATATTTGAATAGAAATAGTTTTTTTTTTTTGTTTATATTGCTGGAAACAATTTATGAGTATAAGAACGCGTTTAGAATCGTAAAAAATTTCTACTCAGAAATAGTAATGTGTTTGGTAAACTTATATAATTTTATTATTTCTTTTAATTTTTCAATATTTTTATTATATTTTTCCTTTTTTTTTTTCTTTCTTTTCTATATTTTTTTTTTTTTCCTTATTTCTCCTTTGTGGCCAGTCGTCGACCACGGAAGCGGCGGCAACTAGCTAGGCGAGGTTTGACGAGCCGGCGAGCTCGCCAAGCCACCGCGAGGACCAACAAGCTCGCCGAAGCCTGGCCGATGGCCTCAGTGGCCAGGCGAGGCCGAGCCTTGCCGATGGCTAGGCGAGCTCGGCCTCGCCAAATCTGGGCAAGCTTGAGCTCACCTAGCCAAGGCGAGGTCGAGCTCACCTAGCCAAGGCGAGGTCGAGCTCGCCCAGCCACGACGAGGCTAAGCCTGGTCGGGGGCCAGCAACGCCGGCGAGGTCACCGGCCCTCGTTCGCCGATCACCATGGCCAAAGACCAAAAGGAAGGAAAAAGAGAAAAAAGGAAGAAGAAAAGAAAAAGAAGAGAGAGAAAAAAAAAATATATTTTTTATTCCCTAAACAAAAGTTTTACCAAACACGTTTCTATTATTTTTTTTGTTCCTCAAAACAAAAAACATAAAGTTTTGTTTCGGGAACATAAACAAGTTTAAACAAACAACGCCCAAGACTTTCCCCAAAAATGCCCCCACAGAGGAATCAACGAGTTCCAATTGACCCCCTCCCCGACCTCGCCACGGTGCTAAGAACCCGCCGTCCATTGACCCCCTCCCCCACCATCCACAATCTCGAGATAAATCTATTATTGCACATCTTGAAGAAAAAGTACTTAATGCCATAGTTGGTTTTCATGGGCTCTCTATCTTCCAAAGGAAGAATGCTAGATCATTCTCCGAATCTGTGGCTCTTTATGTCCAAGCCAATTTGACTTGGCGATGGTAATAATTTCCAATACTGGGTTCCACCTCACCAATTTAATGTCAGGCCTCTGTCTCCTTCACTTGCTTGTCTTCCCTAGCGCATGTGATTTCTTCCTCTACCTTAGAGTGAAAAGATAGCATGCTCATCAATCGTGTACTTTTGGTGGGTGCATTTGATTACTCACGGTCAGACTTCTCATTTCGCTCGTGCGCTTATTCAGTGATAGCTTTGCTTTGAAAATTTTGTTTGGACAGGCATTTGAGGTGAGGCTAGTTTGATGATGATGTCGAATCTTAGAAGTGGGCTCTGCTTGGTTGGACCATATTCAGTGGAAAGAACATGTCTCGCCGGCGTTGTGATTGGTGACCCTCTCAATTGTTCATATTGAAAACTCACTTTCTTTCAAAACATTTCGTTGTTACAGAACTGTGGAGGTTGTTTGGTGTTCATTCGAACTTTCTTAAATATTATTTTCATAATTTTATTGAATTAGATTATTTAAAATACTTGACCTTGTAAAATTTAGACTTTTTAATCAACTAATTTTAGTTTGGTTGAATCACGGGGATTGAATATTTAACAAAGAAATATCAAGGCCATCCATTCGGTCCAATTTCTAAATATTCGTGATCCGACACTTTTTTTTATACCAAACCACATTTTTTAAATGATCGGCACACAGACTTTTCGTAGAAGTAAAAGTTGCATCAATTGGATATCACATGTTATGCTGATTCAAAATTTGGAAAAAAAAATACACAAATATCATTTTTCAAAACTTTCCCTATTAAATGATTTTCATTACCTCAGACACAATGATGATCTCAATTCCCTAGATGCTCAAATGCCACAATTGCGATAATTGCTCAATCAAATCATTTGAAAATATCTTTTCAACTTAATGCAATTATACGAGGTTAAACTAATCATTTGACCCACATTTTTGAAAAATCAAGTCATGAGCTTCTCATAGGTGCAAAAGTCAAATCGATAGGACATTGAACAAAAAAGCTATGATAGATCTAAGTGATGGTTGAAAATTGCATGTATAATGGTCATATTTGTTCAAAGAATCCAATCTCTCAATGTTAAACATCTCATGGCTGAAAATTACATGTGCTATGCACGTGTAATTATGACGTGTAATTTTCAGTCACCATGGTGAATGAATGGGCTTGGCTGAATTTTAGGGAAAATTCCAAAAAGAGGTCCAAAGTATCTTCATTTTTTCAAATAAGGATCCGAAGTGGATCTTTTTCAAATAATGACCTGAAGTGCCATCATTTTTTTAAATAAATAAATGAGGACCTAAAGTGAAAAAAAAAAAATAAGAACCTAACTTTCTAGCGGTCAAAGATATTTTCATCATTTTTTTCTTCCTTTTTTCTTTCCTTTTTTTTTTTTTTGGTTCTGGTTCTTCTTCTTCCTCTTCGCCAGTGGTTGGTCGCCCATTAGTAGTGCCCATAGAGGGCTGGGCGAGGGTCACCCTCACCGATGAGGGCCACCCACGCCGGCCACAAGCAAGGGACGGCCTTGCCAGGGTAAGGCGGCCCTCATCGTGGGGCCATTCGCGACATCAGCCCTCCTCGGCCGCAAACGAGGCCAACCCTCGCCCGCAACTGACTAAGGCTATGCAACCCCACCGATTGCTGGTAAGGGTTGGCAAAGCCACCCTTGTCAGATTTAGTGAGGGTCGACCTCGCCTGTTGTCGCCCACTAGCGAGGGTGGTCGAGCCCTCGCTTGGGGCAGGCAGGGTGGCCTCACCCATGGCTAGTGAGGGCTTGCAGCCCATCGCCAGCCCTTACTAGCGACCAGTGAGATCGCCCAACCCTCGTAGATGGCCCCACAACAAGGGCTACCTCACCCAAGCGAGGCCGTCCCTCACTTGTGACTAGCGTGGGTGGCCCTTGTTGACATGGGTGACCCTCCCTCATCCAGTCGATGGCCAGCTGGCCACTAGCAAAGAGGAAAAAGAAGAACCAAAAAAAAAAAATGGAAAGAAAAAAGAATAAAGAAAAAAAGGGGAAATGGCAAATGGCGAAAATACCCTTGACCAGTCGGAAAATTTAGCCGGCCGATGACCAGCGAGATTAGGCCTTTATTTGAAACAACCAATGCCACTTTAGGTCCTCGTTTGAAACAAAATCAACTTAGAGTCTTTATTTGAAAAAATAATGGCACTTCATATCTTTTTTTTAAAAAAATTCTTGAATTTTATGCTCTTGTGGATTTAATCGTGAAAATTCTGTGAAGTTTAGGGACTCTCCGGTAAAACCCATTCAGCATTTCTATGACTAGGCTAATTTAAAATGCAATTTATGTAGGCCCGTTATTATTTAATGTTCCTAACACGCAAATGCAAACTATCATACTTGTTTTTAGCGGTCAAGGTCAAACTCCTTATTTTCTTATACAATATGAAATGAGGTAATTTAAATTTAGGTGTCAACCTCATACTTATGAAAAAAATAACCGGAGTTGCATGAGGCCACTCTATTAATTACAACATTAGGGGTGTAAAACAAAGTTCTTCCACATCCTATACTTTCAAGTATCCTCACGGGGATCTATTTAAGAAAGTCATGTCATCGAATCAAAATGTACCCCGAGCCTTAAAAGGATGTCCCACATGCAACTTCAAAACCACTCGCTATATTAGTGCGATTGGGGCCATCAACCTTCTATCATTTCACTTTTGTCAAAACTGTCAGACTCTTCTGAAAACACAATGCATCATATTCATGTGTATCAGAATATTTAAATAAAAATTTTATTTTTATCGATTTTTACAACGGTTGGCAACGGTGGGGTGGGGACGATTTCATTTCAGGAGTGGGTTTACTCCTTTCTGGCGCAAAGAAAGCGTAGGCAAAAGTTTGAGAGTGAGTGTTAGAGTAGGATTAGCGTAAGATCGACAAAAAAAAAACCAAGCATGGTTTTGTAAATGCTCGAAACCCTCGATGATTCCGGCCAATCAATGTTGATCCTTCTTAGATACGATTCGGAATTTCTTTCAGCTGAGTAATTATCCTTCTATCTTTTCGAAAGGTAATCTAGATCATTGACCAAGACTTTAATTCTCATTTCAAAGACAGGTTGGGAAGACCACGAATACTTTAATATCTATTACAAGTAAGATTAACTCATCCAATATTATTTTACACTCATCCACGCTTTATTTAATTAGTTCGATTTTTAGATAACAAATATTTGGCATTTGATAATGTGCCAAATCTAGATTCTTGGAATGTAAATTAATTAAAAGTTTCTTTTTCTAAAATATGAAAAAAAAAAAAGTGATAAATAACCACGATCATCCATGTGTAACGCTTTCTTCAAATTGAAGCGTCAATCTTAACCATTTTTTTGAATTAAGAGAAGAAGTGTTTTAGGTGTTAAACAGAAGAGAAAAGAATGGGAAAAAAAAAGCATTTTAAATTAGGTTTACGTTCAATCAGCCAAATATGCCCTTTCATTTCTCCCTCTTTTTGCTTAACAGTAGTTTGACCAGGTCGAATGAATCGGCAGAATTTTTCAACGCAGCTTTCCAAGAGCGACCCGGAAGAGGCACGGGCGACGAATGCGGGAAGCACGTGAAGAAGAAATGGAGAGAGCGGTGAGCTGGTACTTTGGTCTGTCCTGTTTAACCTCTTTAGTTCTCGTGACTAAAATCATTCGAGTCATTTCTAGACGCCTAGCTAAGAACCGAAAGATTTTCGTTCGACTTCAATCTCAATCCTGAAAGTTAGTAGAGCACTTGTGAAATAATTTTATAGAAGTTATTTTGTGAAATAATTTTATAGATTTGACATCTTAATTTTCCGACCATGGATTTTGAGCAGATTTTTTTAAAATTATTTTGTTTATTGGATATATAGAAAGATAAAAGAGATGGCGAGTGGGCAACAATTAATGAATACATGCTATTCTATATGATTTGTCAAACTGATGAACCGCGTTTTTACTACATGGTCAAAGCAACGATCTAGAAAAGATATTGACATATCAGGCTGCACAATGCACAAAAGCTCCTCTTTACAACTGCCTCTCCTGAGTAACTGTAAATTAGCATTATCATGATTCTCTGGCCAATTTGCTCGTCTGCATCATTAGCAATCACTATTCTCGTCTCAGAGAATCCTCTGTGTCATTTTGGTGGCATGTCAGGTAAATCTGTTGCCTCTCCATTATTAGTCAAGCATCAGCAAGCATCGGCAAGCATGCCTACCAGTTCATCGAGTTGATTCTCCTGAGAGGGCGTCGCGGTCGGCGACTTTCCACGACCGGAATGAGATTCTTCACCAGCTGCATGAAACAGGATGAATTTCAAATTCAGGGAAACAAACAAGATAACAAAGTCACAAGATTATGAAGTATGTGCTGCCCCTTCTTTTGTTAGGATAAAATTCAGAATGATGAAAACAAACGATGCAACATTTTCACATGATATTCAGTATATATTAGACAAAAGGAGAGTCCTTTATCACGTCCTATAAATGCAACATTGGACCATCAGCACAGAAGTCAACATTAAAAAAAATTCAGAGGATGTGAGGACTTGGCATTCAGTGATGCAAGTAGAACTTGGTTTTCCTCCCTTTTAGGTGTAAAATGATAAAGTTCCCATATAATTTATCATTCTTGGGGAATGGATTAGTGTGACGCTCAACCACTGAAACACACAGACAGGATATTATGCTCATTGTTGCCTTATCTCTGCTAATCCTTTCCACACAAAGAGACAATAAAACCTCTAGCAGCATCAGCTTCATTTGAGACTGAATCAGTAGCATCCGGCTTCGTTCAAGAAGATTAAAGGGCAATTAATTATATTTATGTATGTAGTCTATATTGATATCCAGACAGAAATGGCACATCTTGTCTGTGTTATCGCGATTCTCAAACTTTTGAAATATGTGATGATAATAAGTAAACACAAGAATTTGAACATTTTAAACAACATTTCGCTAGAGATAGCAATTCTCAACACATGCTTTAATTGTGTAGAAACTAGAGATTCCCCTAACCAAGGGAGAAAATAAACTTAGTGTTACAGTGGCACGCCAACGTAGTTTCTCATATAGAGCATGATAAGTCAGTTCTTATGTCAACAGATGGTACCACCTCTATATGACAAGATAAATTGGTCAGAGGGTATTTAAATCAGTTACCATGAATCCAGGGGAGACAAGGACCAACAGGTCATCTTTTCTCAGGATAGACATCAAAGCATCAATAAGAGGGCATAGACTATCCGTTTTCATGCATGAAACCTTCCAAGCACATTATCCATCACTCTATACTTCTTTATTTGAACAATCGTCTTAACGATGATGCCATTATTTTCGCTTTACAAGGTCCACAAAATCAAAGTTAGCTGCACTTTTTACCAGGCAAAACTATCCAACATTTTGTAAATGAATGTCAAGCAGAAGAAGACACAGCAGAGTCTTAAAAAATTCCAGCTTAAAATGATGAACAGATATTGCCATAGCATTTACCTGTTTAAGCCGCTCCTTGCTCTTCTCAGCCTGCATATAGTGCACAGACTTCTTAGAACTCTCTCAATGAAGAATACTTATACTTATCTACATGCGTCTTTTTTAAGAAAGAAGTTCATGTGCTTCATCATCACTAACCAACGATGAGTATGTTGGGGATGCAGACAACCTAAACTGGAGCATATATGTTGGAGGCAGAGTTTTAGGCGAGACTGCAGGACTGAAACAGTCCCTTATTCTATTTTTATTAGAAAGAAGGTTGATAATGAGAAGTCTACCCCAACCAAAACGCCCAATCCCCAACGGGGGACAGGCCAAAGAGATTGCACCTTCAATGCCAGATGGTAAGGCCGTCACAAGTTTCTCCAAGTGCCATAGTCATTTATTGCTACTACCTCATAAGCTAGTTCTGAATTTCCCAGATAAATCGTCGTCCGTTTCAAGATTTTCTTTTTGACCCATTAAGGAAACAAAATCTGCAAGTTCCTTCCCCATTTAGAACAAATTAATCATCATAGCGCCCCTGTCTGTTTCTGCTGAGGCTCCTAAAATGGCCGGTGTTGACTGAAACTCTGATGGAATAAGAAATCAATGATGGAACATAATCCTGTTAGGTGCTGCTACCTTTTACAGTATGACTATGAAAAGAGCTGCCATCAGTTGAACGAAAAGAACCCCGCAATGAACTTTGTACGAATATTTTTACTCAATTTGATCAGATGGCCAGAATCGATGGGAGCCCTAATTTATACAAAACATTACCTCTTCCCTCAAAAGGCGTGCCCTTTCCTCCTCCAATTGGGTCACCAAAGATTCTAATTCAGCCGTATATGCCTGCAAAAGCAGAAAGAAAATTGTCAGGATTCCTCTTCTGAAATTAAAACGACCGCAGAGTTAAGCAATCATTCACCTTAGACAAGAAATTTTTTTTAACAGTCCCAATGTTTTTGGCAACGGAGGCCATTACAATGTGCGTGACAGATGGAAGAAAGACAAAAAGAGATGGCGAAGGCAATGACATCAACCAGCAAGCAACTTGTTATCGTGTCTATACAAAGTTCACAGCAGAAAAAAAGGAATTTAAAAAAACATTGGGAGTCGGACCAATTAACATAAATGTAACTGG